>CM052898.1:10851407-10922142 GCA_028534135.1 Potos flavus
GCAAGGCTGCTTGGAGGCACTTTAGGCAAGATCCTTCCATTCAATCAGTACAACCTCTTGCAAAAAGGTGTGTTTTTTTCCTGTTCTCATCAGTCTTACAGGGCAACTAAATATCAAAAAGACAGAATATTCCCGAGAGGGACTGAACTCTCTAAGCCATGGCCCAATGCTCCTCTTTCACCCATGTGGGACTTTTAAGCTTTTTCCCATTCCTTAGAGGAGAGCTGACAAATCGTAAAAAACTGGAGAAGAATCACAACTCCTAGAAGGATCTGGAAACACCTTGAATCTAGTCCTAACTGCGAAAGGGAGGGATTGTGCTTGAGAGCAGCAGGTTGGAGATTTGCATGCTCTTGTCCAAGAAGAAATGTAAGAAAGCCTTATAGAAAGAGATGGTGCTGTACCGCAGGGTAGGGTCCAAGGGGCGTCTGCTGCAGACATTCAGGGTCGGGTCCTTGACCTTGGGCAGCCCAAGGAGGTATTTCTGGCACTGCGCCCACAGCTCAGGGCTCGGAATGACGGTTTAGCAACTCATATTCGTACATCCCAGGCTGACTCAGTCTACACCCCAGAACCTCTTGAATCTGCCCCCCCACCTTGTACCCCCACAGCCCTTGGCCCAGGCCTTGACATTTCCTGCCTGGACTGGGGCCCTGACCCCTGCTCCCCCCACCCCCCCTCATGATGCTAACAGACCCATAATAGCCAGTGATAAGTCTTGCAATAGTTAGTATATCTAACTAGAGCCCTGCCCTGCTCCAACGACTACTAGGGCTCCCCATCACCTGGGCTCCTTGGCTGGCCTTGGAGCTCTTGCGTCTGCTGAAATACCCCCCACTCTTCCACGGGCACCCTCCCGCCTGCCCTGCCCGCTCTCCTTCTGGCCCCCTCTGCCCAGATGCAGCCAGCCACACACCTCCGTGTTCTCTCCTTTGTGGTGGGGCACATCACAGAAGACTTCTCGGAGGAGATGGCAATCTAAAAGCGGTGTGAAGGGGTGGGGAACAGGGGAACAGCGTACTGTCGGTTAAAATTTACGTGTCAACTTGGTCAAGCAATGGTGCCTAGCTGTTTGGTCAAACACTAGTCTAGATATTACTGTGAAAACATTTTCTAGATGTAGTTAACGTATCTGGTCAATTGACCTTAAGGAAAGTAATTTATCCGTGGCACCCTGGGTGGGCCTTATCTAATCAGTTGAAGGACATAAGGGCAAAAGCGGAGGTTTTCTAAGGAAAAAGCCGTTCTCTTCAAGACTGCAGCATAGACATCTTCCCTGAGTTTCCAGGGAGGAAATAAAATAATGTTGGAAATGGATTTCAGATTTATTAGCTCCCATAATCACAGGAGCCAATTCCTTAAAATGAACCTCTTCATATCTGTAATATACACATATCATGTTGATTCCATCTCTTTGGAGAGTTCTGACTGATGCAGATCCCCAGGCACCTGGCACTGGGGGGAGGTAGGGCTTGCTTTTCAGAGACGGGATTCTCTTGACAAACTGAGAGCGCCCAGAGGCAGCTCTCAGCTGCTTACCTTGACCTTTCCCTGGCTGGACGCAGACCAGGCTTTCAGCCTCGGAGAGCACCCAAGACACCTGCAGGCCAAGGACACCCATTAGAGGCCTCAGATTTCACAGTCCCGGGCAGAGGCCTCCCCCAAGGTGCTGACCCAGCCCGCCACCCTCGACCAAAATAAACCCCGGGGAAGGTGCTTAGATCAGCCATCCCCAAAACCCCATGGCCTGATCTGGGTCGCAGAGAGTTGCAGACCCAACTATTGCTGGCCCCACGGAAGGGGCCATCTGTGGCCCCGAAAGTCCTGAGACGTAGACCGATTGACTTAGAAAAATTTCATTCTGGAGAGATCCAGGCAAGAGGAAGTGATTATACCATCTGACAACTTTCTGCTGGGAGGGGGAGGTCCTCGGGTCCCTCCAAGGCAATTGGTGTAATCTCAGGCCCCCGTGGCCCCCTTCACAGATGAGTCAGTAGGGGCAGATTCCAACCCACATTCCTGATGTGGGATCAAGAATGAGCCTGCGTGGTTGGATCGCTTTTCTACCCAACCCGGGTGACAATCGACTCCAGCTTAACAGGGTTCAAAATAACCAGTAAACACTTACTGAGCTCTGTCTACAGCCGAGATGAGTGAAAATAGACGTCCACACAAACACCTGGACATACCTGGTCATAGCAGCACTATTCACAATAGGCAGCAGGTGGAAATTAACCCAAGCGTCCACCAACAGATGAATGGATGAACACAGTGTGGCCCATCCACGCCATGGAATACTACTTGGTTGTAAAAAGGAACGAAGCTTGGACCCATGCTACCTTGTGGATGAACCTTGAAAACATCGTGCCAACTGAGAGAAGCCAGACGCTAGAGGCCACCTGTTGGAGGATCCCGTTTCTGTGACATGTTCAAAACAGGCAAATCCGTGGAGACAGAAAGTGAATGAGTGATTGCCGGGGGTGGGGGGGAGAGGGATGGGGAGTGATCACTAATGGGGGCAGGTTCGTCTGGGGGATGATTTAGTTTTCTAAAATTGACTGTGGTGGTGATCAAATCTGTGACTCGCCTAAAAACCATTAAATTGTATACTTTAATGGATGCATTGAATGGTATGTGAATTATATCTCAATGAAGCTGTTTTTAAAAATGTTCCCCCAAATCCCCACATTTACTGAGTATCCGCTGTATACGGGCACTGAATTGGATGCTAGAACAGGGTTCAGATGGGAAGAGTCATAAACAGAGAACCACAATGGTGGGAGCATAGAGAGGGGAAAGATGGATCATTTGTGTGGACATGTGAAGGATGGAGGAGGGCATATGCGTGTTGGGTTTTGAAGGATGAATAGGAGTTTGCCAAGTTGAAGCTGGGGGCTGATCACGAACTCAGCTTTATCAAACCTAATAAAGAGAATAAAATAATGTAATTGAAATAAGGAAAATGAAAATGAGCGCATCCTCATTTGTCTACATGAACTGAAGGAGTACATATATTGAGACATTTCGATACTCACCCTGAACCATGCCTCACTCATCCAGGCCAATTCTCGATGAAGTTGTTCATGTCCACCGCAAAGACAGTGCTGTAAGCAGCATGTCAATCTCTTCCTTCATTAAGAGTGTGACGAAATGAGAAATTTGGGGCCACCCACACCCCTAGTTACTGTCTATGAGGATAAACAGAAGGTCAAGGGCAGGCCTGACCTAGAACCTTCCCCAAGACTCTGCATCCTCTCAGCTAGGCTAGATTCTTTCTGGCCTCCTTTCTCCTGGTGTGGCCAGTGCATGGCTCTGGCAGGTGGCCACAGACAGTGAGGAGGACGGACGTTCTGGTCCGAAAATAAATCGTGGCCCTGAATGGGTAAACAAGAAAGTAGGGCGGAGGAGGGGGCTGGGAGGGGCCGAGGGGAAAGAGAGAATTGTGCCTTTCCCGGGAAGATGAATGCAGCCTTCAGAGGCTGGCCTCCCAGGGCTGGGCCGGCAGCCACGTGCTCCGCCTCTGCTCCCAAGCGCCTGGTACCCGCTGTACCTTTCCTGCTGAGTCCTGACCCCTGGAGCTGACGCCTCGCCCAGCGTGGATCCCGTCGTCCCTCCGAGAAGCCCTTTCCCTGCACTCTCAATGTGGGTTTTGTTTTCTGCAACCCCAGGGTGGCTTTTGACCGTTCACCAAGTGCAAGATGCTTCCTCCCTGTGACCCGTTTTGCAGATGAGGAAATTGAGGAGGGGAGAGTGGGTATTGGGGTTCGGCGGTGGGGACCCCCGGGATCCTCCCCAGGCCTGATGCTGGCGATTTTGAAGCTGGAGGCGTGTGCAAGGGTGAATGTGCTAGGACAACAGCAGCTGAACTGAGTCCATTTCAGGGGTGAAGCCCTGGGTTTGGATCTTGGCTCAACCCACTCGTGTATGTTGGGATCGACATCTTAGCATCTTAGCGCGTATAGGCGTCTCCCTTCTCGGCTAGGTCACCCAGGCCCTGCCAATGAGTCTATTGTGGACCTTTGGTCACTGTGATTGGTTCAGAGACAGTCATATGCCCCAGGCTGGGTCAGAAAGATGCAATCCTGGTGTTTCCACTAAAGCTCTCAGAAACAGCGCTTTTGCAATGTTGCTTGAGTGGATAAGGGTCAATTCAGAGTTGCTGGTTGCCATCTCGCCTGGGAATGGAGCTGACACAAGAACAGCAGAGCCAAGAGACGGAGAAAGATGCTGCCCCGTGAGGTTGGTTAAGTCCCCTGATCCAGCTGAGCCTGAAGCCCTCATTTTCAATTCCATTAACCAATTCGTTCCCTTTTGGTTTTATGCAGGCAAAAGTTCCCATGGATACAGCCCTTTTTAGTAGTGTGATAAAGATGTTAAACAACTCTCTGGGCCTCAGTTTCCTCATCTGTAAAACAGGTTGCAATCTTCTAAGAGGAAAGGAGCACGTGTGGTGAGTGCCGTGGCTGTGTCTGATGTTATAAAACATCCGATGTCAACAACAACACTCCCAGCTCAACGAGGCTCCTGTTTACTCAGATCTGGAAAGTTTTCCGAGGGACACAGTGGAGCCCAGCCATCCCCGCCCACTGCGGTAATCCACCCAGAGCTCTGAAGATCGGAAGGATGGAGTGAGTGGCCATCTCAGGTCTGGGCTCTGGGGCAATGGGCACACAATGCATGTTCTGACACAGCTTCGTCAAGACAGAGGCATCAATGCACCGATGGAACTGCTTGGAAAATCCTCCCTGGTGAACACACGGGGTCATTTTGCCAAGCAGCTGTCCGGCACCCAGGGTCGGCGGCTCTGTTTCTCTTGGCCCTCTCTGGGGGCAGGAGTGGCTTGTACATGGGACTGGAGGACACGACACCCTCCACCCTGGCCTCCAGCACCTGTGGCCTGCCGCAGGAGCAGAGCCCAGAGGGAGGATTTGCGGGTGAGTGATTTTGAAAGAAAGCTCCCAGGCAGACAGGGGTGGGGAGCTTGTGAAGTCGGTGGAGGGAGGGGGGAGACTAAGTAAGGGGGTGCCTTCGTCTCTGTCCTGCTGAGTGGTCTGGAAATGATTCCTGCTTGAGGGGAAGGCAGCAGGGGTATCCATACCCCCACACCAACTGGTCAGGGCTGCCCTGGGGATATCAATTCCATCCAGCCCAGAGCAGCACCCCCCACCCAATCACACACAGCCCCAGAGAGGATTTGCGGGTGAGTGATTTTGCAAGAAAGCTCTCAGGCAGATGGGGGCGGGGAGTTCGTGAGATAGGTGGAGATAGGGGAGACTAAGTAAGGGGGTGCATCCAGCCGAGTTCCTGGGGCTGTTGCTAAGTGGGGCAGGAATCCAGGGGTGGGGATGGTGCAGAGCAATGCCTGCTTCCATTTCTGCCCTTCCAAGTTGTTCTTTTTAAAGTATAAATTAAAGAAGTCAGACACACAAAAGGTCACATAGTGTGTGATCCTAGTGATTAGAAATGTCCAGAGGAGGCAAACCCATAGACAGAAGGCAGATGAGTGGTTGTGGGGGGCTGGGGGAGGGAGATGGGGAGTGATGGCTCATGGGTTCTTTTGGGGGTGACAAAAATGTTGGGGAGGAACTACATAGAGGTGATGATCGTACAATATGGTGAATATACTAAATGCCATGGGATCATTCACTTTAAAATTGTTTATTTTATGTTATGTGAATTTTACCACAATAAAAAAAAGTATAAATAGGGTTCCGTCCCTGCTGTGCTCTGAAGCCTCCCATGGCTCCCCATTGCCTCAAAACATATACTTGTCTCTCAGCCCCAAACCCCCCGACCTTTACTCCCTCTTGCCTCTCTGTCCTCTTCCCACAGCCAGGCTCATTTGTACCTCAGGGCCTTTGCACACGCCATTCCCTCTGCCTGGCATGCTCTTCTCCATCCTTCAGATGCCTCACGAAATGTCACCTCCCAGACTGGGCCCCATTACTACCCTTTCTTTGTACCTCAGATGTTTCCTTCAAATCACTGACTACCGGTGGCCATTTCACTGTGGTTTTGGACGTTAGGTAGAAAGTTCCAGCGGTTAGGTGTTCCTCAAACGTGTGGCAAATGAATGAATGAATGAATGAATGAATGAATGAAGAATGAGTGAGTGAACCAACAGATAGATGGAAGAAGGCAACGGAGAGACTCCACCAGGGACAAGCTGGAGAGACTTTCACAGCAGCCTGCAGACCGACGTCCTAAAAGGAAGCGATGCTTCATCACCCAGTTGACACGGAAAGAGACTGTCTCCACTCAAATCTGGTGCTTTTTTCCTTAGAAAAGCACAGCTGTCTCCAAAACAAAGACCCACAATTGCTGCCAACACGTGACTCGTCATTTTTACTTCCTTTGAATATTCTTCAATGGATTTTCTTTCCAAACTGCACAGGCCTGCATTCATGGTGCGACAGGCATGCTGCAGGGCAGGGTTGGGTGGGGGGGGGGGGGAAGGGGAGAGGGGGGAGGGGCGCAGGAAGAGCCCCTGCCCTGCCCTCACCCATTTTCCCAGGTTAGAAGGCCAGTGTTCTGGTCTTCTCGGTGCTCAAACACAGCTGAGCCTCCTTGTATATGGGGGATCAGTCCACATTGTGCAAAATTTCTATGAAAATCTTGGCTCAGTGGGTTAAAGCCTTTGCCTTTGGCTCAGGTCATGATCTCAGGGTCCTGGGATTGAGCCCCACATCGGGCTCTCTGCTTAGCAGGGAGCCCGCTTCCCCCCCGCCCCCCCGCCTGCCTCTCTGCCTACTTGTGATCTCTCTCTCTGCCAAATAAATAAATAAAATCTTTAAAAAAAAAAAAGAAAATCACATCATACTTCGTAATGGGATTTTATCTCCATTTTTATGTTCTCGGTGAAATGCTCCATCTCATTTCACCTGTGAAGTTCCCTTCATTTTTCCCTTCCTTCCCTCTGTTGGCTTTGTCCCTAGGATTCCACCGGCACAAGAGAGGCTCCTAGATCTGTGGCTAGACCTCCTGGCCTGGGCTGACCTCAGCGGCTTTGCCCTTGTGAGGGAGAGGAACTAGGCTTTTAAAGACACTGGCTCAGGTGGGTTGGTCCAAAGGCTGGAGTAGGGCACAACTGCTGTGGAAAACAGCTTGGCACTTCCTCAAAACACAGAAGCACCTCACGATCCAGAAATTCCGCTCCAAGGTACAGACCCCAAAGAAGGGAAACAGGTGTTCCCATAAATCCTCGTACACCGTGTTCACGGCCATGCTGTTCACGATTGTCAAAAAGTAGAAACTGCCCACATGTCCATCGATGGATGAGTGGATAAACAAAATGTGGTCCATCCATGCAGTGGAATATTGTTCAGCCAGAGAAAGGAATGAAGTTCGGACACACGCTACGACGTGGTTGAAACTTGAAAACACGATGCTCAGTCGAAGAAGCCAGACACAAAAAACCCACATGGTGTGTGATTCTATGTATAGGAAATGTCCAGAACAGGCCAATCCATAGATTTAAGAAGGAGATTAGTGGTTGCCAGGGGCTGGAGAGGTTAGGAGAAATAGGGAGTGATGGCTAATGGACACCTATGCCAGGGTGTCCTTTTGGGGGTGATGGCACAGAATGTTCTGGAACTGGAAAGGGCTGCTAGTTGCACAACATGGGGAACGTACTACCTGCCACTGGATTGTTCCCTTTAAAATGGTTAATTTTATGTTATGTTTACATGAATTAGAAACCAAGAAGTTGGGGCGATGCCCACGGAAGCCAGCAGGGAGGGGGCATCGTCCTCGCCAACACGGGCAAGCGCTGGGTGGTAGCACTTCTAACATTTAGCTGGGCGTGTGGTCAGCAGGAGGGCACTTCTCGCGCAATTTATTGGCTGCCAGTATTGCTGTTCTCTGAATCCCTTACACTGAAATTCTTCTCGGCTGATGCTCTGGGATGAATGAAGAAACTGAGGCACTAAGGGGTGAAGGGCATTTTCCAAGGTCCCCCATTGTGGCCCAACCAGCACATCACAGGGTTTAAGTAGAGGCTTGGGACTCTTATCTGTAGCGGGAGGAGCGCGCCGATGGTAAACCTCAGTGACAGGTCCACAGTGACCCAGGACGGTCATCCCGCACAGTGCACATCTGTGAGCTTCGCCGTGTCCTCCCATGGGTTCTCAGAGCCCTGGCAGGAGATGGTACTGTTTTCCCATTTTACAAACGGGGAGACTGAGGCTCAGAGAGGCGGGTCGCTCGCCGCAGGTCACACAGTACAGCGAGGGCACGTTAAGACAGAGCATTCCAAACCTCAAGTTCCGCTTTGCTCGGAGCTGCCTCTGGGCAAAAAAAGCAAGTCACCCAGACGTGGATGTTGAAATCTCGAAGCGGAAACCTCACTGCTCACAATCAGACTAGGAACTCCAGGAACCGAGAGCGGGTGGCACTCCCACAAGTGTGACCTGAGAAATCTCTAGAGAAAACTAGAGCAAAGCAAAGCTCAGCTCATGAGGTCCCCCTCCTGGGGTCTGAAGGAAGTGGCTTGTGCCAGATTCAAAGCAAGCTGGAGCTCGGATTCCTGGGAATGTCCAAGTGCCCAGCGCCGTGAGCGCAGGCTTGGTGGGAAATAAGCCACGTGTACGCATGTGTCTGGGTGTACGTCTGCCCCTGTTTGCATATGTGTCCGTCTTTGAGCTTGCCCAAGCACACATGTGTCTTTGGGTATGGGCATGCATGTGTGTGTATGCAGATGTGCATGTGTGCACACGTGTGTGTGTGTCTGTGCGGAGCTTCAACACCAGATAAGACCAAGTGGAAATCCTGGCATTGAGTGTGGGTCCGGAGTCAGACTGTCCAGTGCCTCAGTTTCTCCATTGAGAAATGGACCGGCTTCTGCTGGATATGAGGATTAGACTTCATGGGAGACCAGCAACTATCAGAAGATTTGGCACAGGATACGGTCTGTGCTATGGGCTCTGAAGTTGATGCCCGTGATATCCTTTGACTCTCAAAGCAAATTCAAGGCTGAGTTTATCATCCACATTTCAGACTCTTAATTTTTTTGCCATTCTAAAATGATACAAGCAAAGGCTTCAAACCACACAGAAACGTACGCAGTGAAGAGTGAATATTCCACCCACGACCTAGCCCGCTTCCCAAAGGAACATCTGTTAATAGGTGGGTGTGGAGTTTTCCAGAATTCGTGACCACGCATTTACAGATTTGAGTTTGTATTTCTATTTCTATATAGTCCAATACGATATATTAAAATGGTGATGGAAATACTGTAGAAAAGTGGATTTTCAGTTAATGGGGCATCCTTGACTCCTCTAGCTTATGCTTCATTATCCAATAAGCCTGCGTTATGGACGCAGGCAATGGAGTCCCGGAGGGCATGAAGCTTGCTCAAGGTCACCTATTGTTATACCCCATCCAAGCTGACACGTGGCTAGAGTCCACTTGTCCATCCCAAGGTGGGTCCCATCTGTAAGGACGGGACTTTAGACATTGTACACAGTTCCCTTGTTTGTGGTCCTTTCATTGAACATTCATTCGATGCAGTCCCCTGTGGAGGAGACCCCAGCCCGAGTGCGACAGAGCTGGGCAACCTTAGCTCAGGGGGTCAGGGACAGGCCTGCAGAAGCCAGAGGGGCAGCCACACCCCTGTCTGGAGAGAGCAGGGTGCCAAGTGGGCCTTGGAGGTTGAATGGAGGTCCTGCAGGCATGGTGGGGTCTGGGGGCAGGGTGAAGCATCACCCCCATTGTTGGCTAGCTGGGTGGCTTTGGAGCCCCTCAATACTTGACATTCATACATAGAAACCGATACCCGACTCCAGGGCTAAACTCCGAGTCTCAACCATTGGCTGGAAAGGTTGCTGCCTGCTGCAACACGGTGCCAGACCCACCCAAATGGGGAAACTGAGGCTGGAGCAGGTGTGGAGACTTTGAAAGCTTTGAAGAACTGGTGCAGCCTGGGGCCAGGCTCTTCCTCTTTCTGAGCCTCAGTTTCCCCAAGTGTACAATGGGAGAGGCAGCTGGCAGAGTGGGAGCTGGGCAAGAATCCGGCTCCAGCTCCAGCACTGTCGCCCTCCCTCCACCCCGCAACTCTCAGTCCCCCAAACACACGGGAGTTCCACATTTCCCCTCTCTGGCTGACCCTAGGCCTCAACCCTTCCTCTATCAAAGGGGATTAATTTGGGGGCGTGACCCCGCCCTCCAGCTGGCAGGGGAGCGGGGCCTGGGTGCACCGTGCCTGGGCTTGGGGATCTTCATGCACAAGATCTGCTTCCCAGGAGGGGAAACAGGCTCCAAATCAGGACCAGCCCTCCTAAGCCCTCTTCCATGAGAGGTCCTGGATTACTGCTTTTAATTCTGCAAGCCCAAGGGCTCATTCCCCGGAAGGAAACCAAGGCTCGGAGAGTCCTACAGCTCACCAGCTGTGGGGGGTGTTGGCTGTGGCCTCTCCCCTCTGCTGGCCCATCTCTGGCCTTCAAGACCCACCCCCGTGAGTGGACACCAGGCAGTCACTGGACGGAAGGGGACATCAAGAACTGGAGGGACAGGCTCCCCTCTGCCCAGGCCAAACAAGGTCACCCGCAGGAAGCTCACGGTTGGGGGGCTGAGTGGGGGGATCTGGTGGAAGCAGAGAGGGGCGGCAGCTGGGTCTGCATCTGGAGCAGAGCATGGGAACCGGGTCCGGAGGGGTCAGGGCCCATGCTCTGTGGTTCAGTCCACCTCGAGGGCAGAGACTGCCTCTTCCGGGGACCACAGCCCCCCACATCCTGGAGAGGCAGGCACAGCTAGGGAAACTGGGGTGCTAAAAGGGTCACCCCAAAAACCACACGGCACAGGAATGCTGTGGAGGGAGGCAGTGAAGTGGGGAGATGCCAGGAGCACGCCCTTGGTCCCAGAAATACCATTTCTAGGGCTTTATCCACAGAGTGTGCTGGGATGTAGGAGCCAAGGTTTGGGAACAACTCAAATGTCTCTGGGTGGGAACTTAAATGACAATCCATTACATATATGTGTACATCTTCTGGGGGAAAAATTGTTTTTAAAGGTTTTATTTGTTCGACAGAGAGACAGAAAGAGAACACAAGCAGGGGCAGAGGCAGAGGGAGAAGCAGGCTCTGCACTGAGCAGGGAGCCCGACGTGGCGCTGGATCCCAGGACACTGGGATCATGACCTGAGCCAGAGGCAGACGCTTAACGACTGAGCCACCTGAGCGCCCCTCGGGAAAATTTTTGCGTGAAAAAAAGCAACAAGCAGACTAGAATGTGCAGAATTTGCATTTTACAGAAAGGTTATACCTAAAATATGCCTGTATACACAACCGTCTACACATAAGGAATCTGAGACCTGGGTGCTAGGGAGACATTTTTCCCCTCGAACACACTTCTGTACCTTTTGATTTGGGCTGGGTGTGACTTATTCACAAACAGTACTAGAAATTTTTACTCCTGTGAAAAAAACTGCGGAGCCCTCCAGTCGCATGAGGACACGAGTCTCCACGCAGCATACCTGGCGTCTTATTTTGAAAAAAGTTTTTGATATTATTTCTATTTCATGTTTATGTGGGAGTGGGGAGGGGCAACTTCTGTGCCTCACTCTGCACGTATCTCCCTCCCTCCTTTACAAAGATTACGGACCCGTGTTGCTTGAATGTGCACGTCTGCGTGTATCACATACCCACATTACGGATGTCCACATGCGTGCACGCAGAGCAAAAGCCTGCTTTAAAACCACAAGCTGCTTTCAACGTCCAGTGCACCTTCTTCTCAGGGCCCTGGGGCACCCCGAAGGCTTCCGGGAAAGGGTGCTGGGAGGAGAACGAAAGGGAGGAGGGGCCCTCCAGGCCGAGAAAGGCATATTTAGGTCCCAGTTAGCTCTGAACAAGAGAGCAGAGGAAATCCTACCTGCCAAACTAGAAGAAAATCCTCCCCAGGCTGCAGAGCGGAAACAAAGCCTGAGCTCAAAGCCTAGGTGGGTGTCCCAGGCCGGAGACTCTCGTTCCATGTGTCCTCCTCCAAGTGACCTTCACCAGCCCAGGAAGGTGAGCCATTCTGTCCATCCCCTCCCTCTGGGGTCTCTTGAGAAGAGGTGGGAGATGAGGTGCGGCAGCTGTGGGGTTGGGGTCCGAGTGACCTTCTCAGGGAGGGCGCTGAGGCCCATAGACACTGCCCTCTTGGGCTCTTGTCAAGATGAAGGCCACAGAAGGAGATACTTGACTGGCGATAGCTCCCATCATGGTCAAATGGGTCCCTGTCACTCCTGGGCGTTCTCCAGGACACAGAAGGGAAAAGGGACGCTTGGGTTTCCACATCAGCTCCTAGGGGGCCCTGTTTCATCCAGCCCTAACTGGCCAACAGACACCCGGAGCCCTTCCTGGGCCGCCTCTGCCTGGGGTCCAACAGCAGCCTGGCTCCCGCACATCAGTCTGCCCTCACGGGGAGGCCCCTGCAGGTCTGGTTCGTGCCTGGTGCAGCCTCTGCCCTCGCCCCTTGCCCACAGGGCCAGAAGCTGCCGGCGGAGGGATCAGACTCGCAGCCCGCAGGAACAGCAAGGAGCTGCGAAGGTGCCCCATAGGCAGGCCTCTCTGGTCAGGGTGGGTTTCATACCCAGCAGTAATCCCCGACTCAGAAGAGGACATGCCCACGCCCCACGGTTGGCACTGGTCCCTACCTGCTCTCTGGCACCTTCCAGGCTTTCCCAGCAACTCAATAGGCCCCCCTGGCTGGGGTGAGCAGGCGGAGAGGCCCTGGCAGGCAGAGGGCATGTCTGGGAGGTCGCAGCGTGTCCAGCCTGCTTCCCTGAAGGTACTTCGACATCTGTCACGTGGTCCCCGACCCGCCACATTTTCAAAACACATCACCAGAGACCATGGAAAACTGGGTTTCCTCTACATTTATTGCAACTGCTAAATGATTAACAACATTCACAACTTCTTAGATTAAAAAAAAAAGAAAAAAGAGAAAAAAAAAACGAAAAACTTCCGTTTTGTAACATCACAAATGTCTTCTAGGTTTTACCAAGGACCCAAAACGCTAAAATTCTCTATATGATTTCCAGTGATGGAAACAAGCCAGAGACAGTAAGCACCCAAAGTGGCGAGTTAGCACTTTCCGGATGCCTGTCGTCCTCACGGAAGAGACCCTGGAACTAGAATGACAGAAAAGACACTGTGACTTTGACAAGGCTACACATCCGCACACCGCGCCCGCACGCACACTCCCTGCGAGCGGCCTCTGTCAGAGGGGGCGAGGGCGAGTGCCGAGGGCCTGTGCGCCCTAGTCCCTAGCCAACAGCTGGCACGCAGACACGCCACTAGGCTCCGCCCCGGCTCCCATGGTGCCAGTCCCCCAGGAAAAGCATCACCTGAGTGCTCAGAGGACTTTCCGGGATCAAGAAGGTGTTCCCTGTGACGTTTGCCAAAGGCTCCCAGGGTCAGCTCAAAGCGGGGTATCCCCGGGAGGAAGAGTGGCGGAGGCTGCGGGGACAGGGCTTATACCCTGGGAATTCCTAAAGCATTTTATTTACAGATAAAAGCGGAGACAGCCAAGAACAAATATACTAGCACAAAGTGAAGATGATAGGTAGAGCTATCTATGCTGCAGAGAAAGAGCGAGAACCTATCTGGGGAGTCCACGTCTTGCTCAGGGCCAGTGGGCGCTCTGTGAAAGGGCAGAGAGGACCAAGGTCCTGTTCTCAGAGTTCCATCCATGTGCTCAACCCACGGCCAACAAAGAAAGCGACTGGAAGGATGAGGAAAAAAAGGAGACGAACCCCTACGGCTGGGGTCCTCTACAGCACACCGCCCCTGCAGGCTGCTTCAACTTTGCTGAGGCACCTCCGTCACCTCCCTGGCGTAAAGATCTGCCGGGGCCCACGCGACAGAGCAACCAGAAGCAAGGAGAGCCTGGATGCTGCACCTGACACGAAGACACACCGCACGGGCCTGTGACGGTGGGTGTGGGCCCCACGAGACGGGGCCCGAGGAGCCCAGGACTGCAGTCGGGGCCTGTGGCTTTAAGAAAGGGAAGACTGGCCGACACGGTAACTCACGGCTGTGCCCCCCTCTTCCCCAGCTTGCAGTGTCAGCAGGATCCCAAGGTTCCCAGATCTGAGCACGTATTTAAAGCTTCCACACTGCTGCTTTTTGAGAAAGGCTTGAGAGCCCCGCAGCCTGAGAACCTCGCACGTAGCTGCAAGGAGCGCGCGCCGGGAGAAGATGGAAGGGCGGCAATCACGCGCCCAGAAATAGCGAGCAGCTGCGAGCCCGCCCGGAGAGGACGCTTTCTGTTCTGTACAAAGGCCCTGACAACACAATTCTTCGCCCTGCCGCGCATGCCAGAAATGAAGCCTCCTGAAGAGTGTACACCCCCGCCTCTTGGTAGAAGAGACTCCATATGGGGTTTTTCAAAAAAGCAAACTGCAGTTTGTGGATTCTAGGGAGATATGCGAATTTGAGGGAAGTTTCATCAACGTAATGATTAGTCCCCACCGAATACAGATCTATCATCCTGTCGCTCAACTTCCATTCCGTCTCTCGGGAGGCACGTAAGAGCCGAGCCTCCACCAATCAATCGTGGAATCCGGCCTCTCCACTTCTCCAAGAGCTCCCGTGCCCAGCTGCAGGCTGTGTGCCAGAGCGGGCTTCGCTGATACCGAATTATAGCCCCTATTTACAGCCTGGAAGCAACGAAAAGCCACTATCTGTCATCATTTTGGCACCAAGTTCGTGAAGAGAGCACCTCCGAGAGCAAGGTGCCCTGCGATGGGAGGCCCGACCAGAGCGGGCTCTGGGCACGAACAGGGGCCCGGTGCTTCCAAGGGCAGCACCGCCTTCCAGGGGGAACCAGGAAAGACCTGCAGGGGACTGGCTGCCACAGGCATTTGGAAGAGGGGGGAAAGGCAAAAGCAGATCGGAAGTGGCGCACTCTTTTTTAAGAAGAAAAGCCAGCGGGACGACCTCCACACCAGAACTGTAGAGACGCTCGTCTCTCGTGTACACACCAAACCTACTTGGCCACTGGCTCCAGGGCAGATCCGGGCAGAGGTGGTGCTTTAAGAGTAATTGCTGCTTCGAGCCTTATTTTTCTCACCAATGGTTTCATCTATTCAGGGAGAGAACGATTTTGTTCAAAACGGAGTTGGAAATTATGGGTGGGGAAGGCAACTCAAAAGAGAGAAGGGGATGTTTACATGGGCCCAAGGCCCTTGAGAAGGAAGAGGATTTGAAGATGCTCAGAAAAGGGATGTGGCAAAGCAGCTGGCCCGTGCAGCGCCAGCTTCCAGATCGCCCTCACGCTCGCAGGACACCAGGCCCCTCCCGGGGCGGCCTCTCTCCCCGGGACGGCTGCGCACAGTCGAGCCCAGGAGCCCCGTGCCAAGGCCCGCTGCCGGGCGTGCTGCACGCGTGCGGGCGCGGGGCTCGCTCCTTCAACCAAACCTGGAAGGGGAGAGGTGGGACACATCCACATCCAAACACTCCTTGTTACCCTCATAGAACGTTTTCGTGTGTGCGTGTGCGGTTTCCTGTTTGGTTTTCGGGGAGGAACCGTCTCTACATACCCGCACACCAGCCTAGGCAGAGCGCCCCATGCACCAGCTTGCACACATACCTATTTGTTTGCCCGTTTGTGTCTGTACATCTGCATCATCCTCTGACGGAACACGTCAAACGTGTCTTCCTTGTGCTCCTGCCCGTCGGCACCTAACCCCTCCCCTTCCGACGCAGTTCCCCTAGGAGCAAAACGGAGAGTTAGCCACGCCCGAGCACAGAGCCTGGCCACCAGGGGACTGGAAATGGCACAGGGAGTCAGAGTGGACGGAGGCATGTGGGACACACACCAGGGAAAAGGAGAGGGAAAGTGAAGACACGAGTCACGGCGCGGAACAAGGGGTACTCACCTGCACGGGTTGCCCGATTACAGCAGAAAGCCTCCCCCAGCAGGTGGTAAGCTCAGTTTTAAATGAAATGCTTGCTGGATATTAATGGGGCCTAATGAACTCTGGGCCATCTTCTCCCACCCTGGCTAGCTGGCTTATGGGTTCCCGGAAAAAGGAAAGTGGTTTTTATTGTAACCACCTAGAATTACTACTCAGCTTTTCTGACAATAAGAAATGTGGCTGAAACGAGTGCAGCAAGGAGCCTATAGGAACACCCGCATATGTAAATCATCTGCTTCTCACCTCATCTGAAGACTCCCTCTGCCAGGGAAAAAACCCTGCCAGCCTGAAGCCATGTTTAACATGAAGGGAGCCAAGAAATCAGGCTGCAGAGCAAAAGACTCAGGACCAGAATCCCAAAGAAAGCCTCTTCTCCCCAAGCACGCTGCCCGTCCCCACCCCTGGCCCCAAGCGCCTGCTGCGTACACACTGACGGGCTCCCTGATGCCCTTCCCACAGGAGCCCAGGCCGTGGCCCTCCTTCCAGCCCATCTTCTGCAGCATCTGGAACCCCAGGTTCTTGTCAGTCAGCTTCTGCTGGGCGAAGTCAAAGTCCTTGGGTTTCTGAGGAGAGACAAGGGTACGGCAAGTGGTCTGCAGCAAAGTGCTTAGAGCAAGGGTCTGCCCATGCTGCACCTGACACAGTCCAGCAGCCCTCCCAGCCCCGCAACTGACTCTGATTCCACAGACACTGGGAGACACTGGGATGAAGCCATGGACCGCTTCCCAGTTCCCAGCAACACTCCCTGGGTGGGCTGGGGCTTCTAAGAGTGGGGAGGAAGAGATGCCCCCACAGGACCACGCCAGACCAGCCTCTTAGGCCCCAGTGTGACCACTCCCACTGTGGTGCTAAGACCATGAGGAAAACCCCATGAGGGGCTGGGGGGTCTTGGGGCCAAGGGGTTAGCAGGAAGAGCCCTAAGTGGTGGTGACCTGTGATGACCAGAGGGGACACCCCCACGCTGGGGGTAACCAGGGCACAGGCTCGAGGTAGGAAGGCCCCTGGTGTACAGGAGTCGGAGGGGAGGCAGGGCTGAGGCAGGAGGGGGCTGAACAGGCCATGAACCTGCTGCAGAGAGAGACTGTGTGAACAACTGGTTCGCAGAGTCTTCCCTACTCCCCCGCCCCATCTGGAACACTCCTGTGGGCTTCCGGAACTCTGAGCAGTGACCCCGTCCTGGAAGGCTCTCTGGTCACCCTCAGACATTGCACAGCAAACCTGAATGACTTGTCTGTCCAGCTGCCCCTTCCCAGGTCTGGGAGCGCCCCAGGGGCACACACTGGGTTTTACGGGGACTCTGGGGTCCATGTCTAGAACAAAGCAGACCTCACCGAGAGCTGGTAAAGCTGGGAAGAATGGGACTTGGGAAAGACCCTACAGGTAGAGGAGCAAGAAGCCCTGGATAAGACGTGGGCGCCAGAGCCGGTGGGAAGACAGGTTAAAAGGCCTGGGGGGCCTCTGGAGAGCCTGCCCAGCGTAAGCAGAAAATATTTCCGTTTATGGGGCGCCTAGAGGGCTCAGTTAGTTAAGCGTCTGCCTTCGGCTCAGGTCCTGATCCTGGGATCGAGCCCCACATCGGGCTCCCTGCTCAACGAGGAGCCTGCTTCTCCCTCTCCCTCTGCCTGCCGCTTCCCTTGCTTATGCACGCGTGCTTCCTCTGCCAAATAAATAAATAAAATCTTAAAAAAAAAGTTTCCTTTTACTCCTGAATATTCATAAGTACCCACTGTCTCTACCACCTGAGCCTATTTTTAAAAACGTTTACTGAACACCGAGGACAGCCTGGATAGGCTGAGAAGGCAGCATGTACTTCCTGGGGAAAGGGCTCCTCCATCCCGATCAAGGCAGCTGGTGCTAGGGGTAATGGTGAGGCTCTGAGGGTCTGAGCAGGACCAGGTATGGGAGGGGAAGAGGGTGGGGAAGGCAAGGGAAAGCCTGGCCACAGGTCCCCAGAGGGTAGACCCGCACCCCTCTGGGAGAGCCGCTCAGCTGGAGCAAACTGGCAGCTCTCGGCCCACGGAGAGACTGGAGCTCGCAGGCCATGGCTGCGCAGCCAGTTAACATGCATTTAGTTTCCCTCTAAGGCCCCTCTGAACCATGTCACAGATGTACAAATGGGGAGTCGGGAATCGCATGCCGAGATCAGGGGGCCAGGCTGAGCCTGAGCCCGGCTGTCCCCTCCCCCAGATCACCAGACAGGCAGCCGGGGGCGAGCACACATTCGAACTGAGCACAGCAGTCAGGACCACGAGCTCTGGGCCCAGGAAAGCCCCCTCCCTGCTATACGCCAACCCCTCCTCTGGCTGCTGAGCCCGACAGTGCTCTCGAATAGCTGTCTGGCACACAGGCCTTCCTCACCGCCCCACCCTGGCAGAGCCCTCACCTGGTTCCCGGCCCATCTCCCTGACCTCTAAGGACCTGGGATATCCCCACATATGTTCTAGGTGGCCTCGCCCAGCCTGACCTGCCTCACGTATGCACCTAGCTGTCTGGAGTGCACCTCATCTCCCCGATGACTTGCCCCTCCTAACCCAGGGTCTCTCCATTTCAAGCAGTGGCAGCTCCAGACTCCTAGCTGCCCGGGTAGACAACACGGAGGCGCCCTGCACCCTGGGCTTTGGCTATTCCACACGCAATCCATTGCAAGTCCCACCGACTTCGTCATCACCCTCCCGGCCCCTGGCTCTCCCCAGCCCCTCACTGACAGGCTGCTCTCAGCACAGCAGCCGCAGCGGCCATGTCTTCCCCCAAACTACCACCACGGGTCCCCGAGGGCCTCCCCCAGAGAAGGAGCCTCACTGCTGACATCTGTCCACAGGCCCTTTAAGACCCGGGGCCCACTGCCTTTATTTCCTCTCTCCCCACCCCCATGTGGGTGCCACGAAGGGCTACCTATTGACACAAGACCACCCTGGGGCCTCTCCCAAGACCTCCCTGAATAAAGGGCAGCCCCAACCCCACATTACTGCCCATTTCCCTTCGACCTGCTTCCAGCACACAGGCCACAAGAGTCTCGCACATTCCTGACCCTGCTGGCCCTGCCTGCTGCTGCCTCCAGGTGGCAGACGGGGCCTGGCGCGTAGGAGGTGCCTGCCGGTTACTGCACACGTGTGTGCACACACCCATCCGCACACTGCCTCGGCTTCTAGCAGATCAGCAAGCTCTTTAGCCACATTTACAACCCGCTACATCTGAACTTCTCAAGGCCCAGGACGTCACCTCGTTCATCTCTCCCAACGCGCTGCGTGTATCAGGCCTCGCCTATTTGTTAAATAAACCCACTCCTACCCTCCTGTGCTTCAGGCAACGCCAAACAGTTTCAAGAAATCCCCGAGAAGACAGGCTGTTTGTTATGCTTTGTACGTGGTTCCGGTCCGAAGTACGAGTGTACTTTAGTTACAAGCCAGTGTCCTTTAAAACTCCGGCAAATCCTGACTGACTAGGGCACACGTGAGGACTCGGTGATGCTCACCTTCTTTTTGGACATGGGACGACCCCGAGGTCTGTCGTAGGCGATGCGGACTGGTTCATGAACTGGAAGACACGAGAAACATACCGGTACACATACACGTAACTCTCTCCGCGTCCCTCGGCAGACAAGAGCTGCAGTGCAGGCTGACGGCCTCTCGGCCGGCGGGAGGAAGCCCCACCCGCACCGCGGCCCGCCGGGCTGCCTCTCAGGAACCACGGGCCCCATGCGCACAAAGGCGGGAATACTCGGGCCCAACTGAGGGTTGCTCGATGGGGAAGAGTCTATTCTAACACAGGACTTCCCGCGTGTGTGATGGAGGGTTCGATGCACGGACCATTTTCCATGACTGCGAGAACACATTTTGTTTCAACAAATAAACTATTCGCAATCTCCTGCCCTCCCAGTGTCTCTGCAGCTGTTCCACTAATAAAGAGTCAAAGTCCACATAGAACTTTCCAGTACAAAACAACCGTGCTTCAAAAAAAAAAACAAAAAACCAACCGTGCTTCTCATAGAGCACTGAATCACATTATAGCCTTATTTTTGATGAAGGAGAGATCAGCAGGGCTGGTTTTTTTTTTTCTCATCAACCACCCAAGGAACTGAGAGCTTCCAAAAGAGAAAGCTCCACTTTTCCCCCAGAGGGACCTGAGGCTTCTGGAGAGGCTGCCACCAGCAGCAGGAAGTTCTGAAAGACGTCTGAATTGGGTAGGACAGCTGGCAACATGTGGTAACGCCCAGGTTTCCAAACACAAACCACAGGACTGTTCCGTCAGCAGGAGAAACTGAACTGATGCTCTTGGAGTAAGTATGACAGTGTCACCATGTGGAGCACAGAGGTGACACAAGACGAGGCACCGCTCGCCACAACCACCTTGCAGGAAGGTACGGCAGCATGAAGCACACCCCAGGCCTGAGTCTGTGGAGACACCCGGAGGGGTGGGAGGCATGAGGGATACCCAGGGCCAGGGCCGGTCCATCAGAAGGCTGCACATGATGCCATCCTGCCTACTGACAATCTAGAAAAGGCAGAACCCCGAGGCCAGAAAATGGGGAGAGGCCGCAGAGACAGACATTTCTGGAGAGAGGCTCCAGCTCCCCTGCACTGGAGAAGTTCCTGCCTGTACATAATTGCCCAAACTCCTCCGACCAGCCCCTGACAAAGGCCGCGTGTTACTGCTGTCACACGTTACCTCCCCACAGAAGAACAGGACGTGACCTCCTGTGGCCCGGGCAGCAGAGCACAGAGCACGGGGCTCCCAGCAGCCCCCGGCCAAGACCAGCCCCACCTGTGTCCTCCTTCCTCATCGCCGCTAAGCAGGCATCAGTGCCCTGGGCCTTCCAGGGGCTCAGAAGGCTGGGTACTTCCCAAGGTCACGGACAGGAAACAGCTGAGATGACCAAGGCCTGTGCCCTTCACAGCCGGGGCTCCTCTGCTGGACCGTGAGAGGACTGGAAACCCCAAGAAGCCTCCGACACTGGCGCGCAGCCGCTGCACTAACACAGCCGCATGTCCTCACGCTGCCGGCCTCACACCAGTGGGCAACTCGAGCTTTGCAGGAACATTTCCGAGCGGTACGCAAAACCACTACAATTATTTTAGGTTAAAAACACAAGACCTCATGTTCTGTTGGCCTGCGGGGGGATGGTTTGGGAAGATAACGTCCAGGTTGTCAGGTGTCATCAGAGGGGGGAAAGGGGACAGGGACTGGCTGGTCATCTTGTGGCTAAGCCTGGGCTAAAGGCCAGTAAATTCTTCCACACAGGCGACATCACCTGGTCTCCACAACTCTTCCTGGTCACAAGTGAGCAGCACGGTCCCTCCTGAGGTGCTAAACGGAAACCCGTGTTAGAGAAGCCACGACGACGGGCTGGCACTCACCTTTGGGCTCCTGGATGAGACACAGCCTCTTGGGAGCTGGAATCATGCCGACCTTCAAGGACTTGCTGCTGACCCTCTTCCGGGGGAAGCAGGCCCCCGAGGAGGCCTGTGACAGTGCAGGTGCACCAGCCGGGCCGTCTTCGGCCGCCTCGCTCGGGAGGCCATCGGTGGGGGGGCTGCCCTCAGAGCCCTCGGACTTGGCCGCCCCTCCTGACCTGGAGGACCCTCTGGGAGTGGAGACCTCTTCACCCCCCTCCTCCTCCTCGTCGTCGTCCTCCTCGTCCTCGTCATCCTCCTCAGGCATCACTTCTGGGCTTTCCAGCTCAGCGTCGTGCTGAGGGGGCTCGTCTTCAAACTCTCCTTCCCCTTCCATGGGATCAAAGGGGCCTTCCTGAGAATCAGCGCTCTCACCAGCGTGGAGGTTCAGTGGAGATGATGTAAAACAAATCGATGGGCAGAGTTCAAATACTTTCTTTCGATAGAATTTGAAGGCTGAACTATTTTGGTCATGGAGAAACCTGGGACAAGGATGAAAGACAATGGTTAATCAGAGTCCTCTGAACATTCATATTTACTAAATTGTCCAGAAGAGATCCAACAAAGCTGGGCGTGGGACCAAGGAACAAATAACCTGACCTCTTTCTACCAACTACAGTTGATGGTGCAGCTTCACAAGGAGGTAGAGATCCAAGGACTGGTAGTAACTTAACCAAGGAGCCAGAATGTAAGAGGCCTCCTTGCTTTTCAGGGGAGGGAGGTGGAGGAACAAGGTATGCAGGAATGACCAAGGAATGTGCTGGAAAAAGCTCTAACACTGCAGCCAGAGATCCAACCTGGCCCTCTCCTCATCCCCGTCTAGTCTGTCACCAGCCACTCAGGGACTCCCGTGCACTGTGACTGCCTGGTTCCTCTCACACTGCCAGGTATGAGGCAGAGGAAGGTGCATCACTCCTGCCCCTCATTCTACAGTGAAGCTGTGTCCACGTGGTGGCAACACCACCTCTCTGAGCCTCAGAGTCCCACGGCTCCCGGGACCCAGGGCCATGGCTAGTGTGAGAAACTGAAAACATGCATGAAGACACAAACTACACTTGGACCTAAGGAAAGAAACCCTTGCTCTTGCTAGAACTCAACCTCATAACGATGTCAATTCTTCCCTAATTAAAATATTAATGCATAAACCTATCTCAATAAATGCCTCATTTTTTCCCCTGCATTTGAACATGATTCTAGACTTCATAGAGAAAGAAAAATATGTGAGGGTATCTGGGAGGGCTCTGAACAAAATCAGTGAAGGGCTCTGGCCTTACAGATATTACAAAGTCTATGAAGCCCCCAAAGTCACGACACTGTGGTATCTTGGACGCCCGGACAGAAACACCAACACAAAGGCCAGAAACATGGTATCTGATGAAGTCAGGTACAGCGATTGCTTAAAAATAAAATCTTACCAAAACACAAACAAACAAAAAAAAACACAAAACGATTTAAGTAATCTCTATACCTAATGTGGGGCTCAAACTCATAACCCCAAGATCAAGAGCTGTATGCCCTTCCGACTGAGCCTCTTAGGCACCCCAAAAATAAAAATCTTTATAAAAAAAACTGAGAAAAAGGGCGCCTGGGTGGCTCAGCGGGTTAAAGCCTCTGCCTTCGGCTCAGGTCATGATCTCAGGGTCTTGGGATTGAGCCCCGAATCGGGCTCTCTGCTCAGCAGGGAGCCTGCTTCCCCCTCTCTCTCTGCCTGCCTTTCTGCCGACTTGTGATCTCTCTCTCTGTCAAATAAATAAATAAAATCTTAAAAAAAAAAAAAAAACTGAGAAAGAAAAAGTCCAAAAAATCCAATAGAAAAAAGGGCAAAGATTAAGAACTTGAGCCCTCCAAAAGACAGCTAGAGTGAGAAAACAAGTCATAGACCAGGAGAAAATATCTGCAAAATCATACATCTGATAAAGAACTCCTATAAAGAATGTATAACGAACTCTCAAAACTGATTAATAAGTAAATAAACGACCCAATCAAAAGAAGGACCGAAGTTTCAAATGGACACTTAAGTACAGAGAGCACACAGGACACCTGAGGACACTCAGCACTAGTAGTCCTTGGAGAAATGAGGACCACAGTGCAACCTGCCTCCCCCGCACTGGGACACTAACATGAAAAAGCTGACACTAGCAAGTGCTGGCGAGGATGGGGAGGAACCAGAACTCTCGTCTAGGCTGTTAAAAATGCAAAAGGGAAAGGCAGCTTGGCAGTTTCTTCAAAAGTTAACCATGGACCCACCATGGAGCCAGGCTTTCCTTGGCATTTTCTGGAGAGAAATAAAGACCTTATCCACAACTGCTCACAGCCGCTTTATCTATAACCATCCCAGACTGGAAACATCTCAACGCCATCAACAGGTGGTGGGTAAACAACTGGTCCTGCCACACAGTGGGATACACTCAGCAGCAGAGAGGAATGAACTGGGGATACAAGTGACAAACATGGCTGATTCTGAGTAATTGTGCTGAGTAAGAGGCCAGACGAAAAGTGAAAACAAGCTGCATTTACACAAAATTCTAAAAAATGCAAACTATTTACAACAACAAAGCTTTTTTAAAGGACAAATTTTTTTTTTTTAAGAGACAAATGAACGGTTCACAGGAAAATAAAGGACACTTAAGTTTATGAAAAGATGTTCAATTTCACTCCTAAGAAAAATGGAAACTAAAATTTCACGGAAATGAGAAATTTCTCATGAATCCTCTAGGCATGACTCTAAGGTATGCCAAAAGGTGAGGGGTGGGGACGGGTACTCTGGACACTGCTTTGGGAGTGGCCCCCATGGAGGGGAATTTCCTTTATCTAACAAAACTGTGCAATGACCTTGGACCCCACAGTCCCCATTCTGGAAGATACATGAAGATTCTCCAAGAAGTCACTGTGTGTGAGGCCACTGATGGGGCTGTAAGAACGTGAATGATGATGGCTGGGGAGTGACCCTGGTGTGGCTACATGTGGAGAACGACAGTGGACAGAAAAAAGGGGGGACAGGTGGGACAGGCACAGGGGACTGCTGGATAGGTGGTAAAGGGAAAAAAGCAAGGTGCAAAAGTGTGTATTACATACAGAAAGTTACCGGTAAGAACAAAGCGGTTAATGGTGGAAGAACAAAGGGGGAAATGCACACACCCACTAGAACTGAACGAAAATGGTTTCCTGTTGATGGGTGGAGGGGATTCCCACTCAGAAACTTCTCTGAGCTTACCTTTTTTAATTTTTACTTTAGAGCCATTCAAATGCTGAACTTATTTTTAAAATTAAGTTTAAAAGGATAGAAAAAAATAGCCCTAAAACTGAATCTCTGTAGAAACAAATGAACCCGGCTATATGTCAAAACGATGACATAACCACGCATAAAAAAGGAATTAATTCAAACAACTATTGAGCACATTAGCGGTAGAATTTTTCTAAAGGAAAAGAAACACAAAGTCCCCATGACCTTTATTATGTATGTGCGCTGTTGGGTGCAGTCATTCTCAAACTGCTCTCTGAGCGCCGGACTGGGGGACAGAGTGAATCACTCCACCTACCGTTGCTGTACAACAGGGGACTCTGTGTGCGGAGGGAAGGGACAGTGCCTCCTAAGGAACATTGCTCAGACAAGGCTGTCAGAAACAGTGACAAGTAAATCCAAACCACGGCAGTGCCAGGTGCCCAGGATAATGCACAATTCTCATTTGGGTAAACAAACAAACAACACAACCGATGAAATGCTCCCGGCTGCCCTTAGTGGAGCTATCCCCTTTACCGGGTCCTGCCCAACTCTGAGGCATGCGAGGCCCAACTGGCCCCAAGGTCACCAGGCCTGTAAAGCGCAGAACTGGGCTGAACCCCATGAAGCTGTCAGTGCTCCCCGAGGCGTGCTGGGTCACTACTGGGTCCCCAAAATGCTCTAGGATCTGTGTAGTTTTCAATGCTAGTCTTAATTCGGCTGAGGCATGGCTCTCCAGCATGGCAGGAGCAGGACAAGGGTCCAGAGTCCCCAGCCAGCGGAATGATATAATTCGCACACCATGGGAACCCCACCTGGGTTACGGCTCAGTACCCGGAACACGGGGCTCCTGGGTAGCCTCCACCTGAAGGAGGTGAACCCGCGCCCCACAAGGCAGAGTAGGCTCCTGGTTCCATCACCTGCAGCCTGTGTGGTGCTGAGTAGGTACCACGCCTGAGGAATGGCAAGGGTAATAGCACCCCCTCCTGGCAAAAGGATGCCAGGCCACCGCCACGTGGAAGTGCTTGCTGCCCACGGCTGGACGGGGACCCATCCATCGCTGCCCGGAAGCACTGGTGCGACCAGGGACAGTGCCCCGCCCTCCTCCTCCCTGTCCCCCCACACCACTCAGCCTCTGCAAAGGTTCTGGGGAACCCACTGGCCTCTCTGCCTGGGTGCTCTCTCCCCCTTCCCCTGGTCAAAGTCCACTTGACCTTCAAATACAGCTTAAACTTCCCTCTGGAGGAGGTTTTTTCTGATGCCCCAGATGAGGGCAGCACCACCCAACACCCCGAAGCAGACGCTTCCCCCTCACAGCCCTGAGCTCGGCAAAAGTGAAGCCGCAACTCCTCCTTGGGAGCCTCCTGGGGCAGAAGTGTCTGCCAGGCCACCCCATGGGCTCTCACGACACTCAAATTCAAAGGGCACAATGGCTACGTACCACAAGTCAGGGTTGTCGGTGCTATTTTCTATGCTGAATTGCTCAATCTCTGGTCCCACCTGAGCAACAAATCTGGCCAGTTTCTCTGCAGTCTCCATGGTCTTCGTGTCAACTACAAAACAAAGCAACTGTCACATATCAGTTCTGAGCTGCTGCTTCCAGTTTCAACTTTGGGGAGCTGGGTATGGAAACTAATGATAAAGACAGCCCCCCCCTCGTGTTCCCTCACTGCATCCCTGCCCTTTGCCATGGGACTCTGCAGCTCTGTCCAGCAGAGGCAGATTCTCTTCTCTCCCCCCAAAGTCGGGGCTGGCCCAGAGACTCCTGCTGACTGACAGGAGGAGGCATCAGTGTGGAACTTGGGCTTGAGGCCTTGAGCACCTCCACCACCTTCCTGGAGGCCCAATCCTGTCAGGTGAACAAATTCAGGCTGGCTGCTAGGGGGCGACCGGCATGTGGCCCAGGCATCCCTGTTACCTCCGCCGATGGTCCCACACGACCAGCTTCTGCCTACAAACACACGTGTGGGCCCAGCCCAGTTCAGTGCACTCGGAGTACTGCACCCCCCATTTGAAGCCACAGTTTAGAATGGCTCGTTATATAGCAACAGCTAGAGAACATAGCAGTGGTGTAGATTTGTTTTCCCCTCTCCATTCCCACCCAGTGCTGAGTGGGAAGTACTGGTCAGGGGCAGGCTTGTCACACAGAGAAAAAGTAATGGCCAGGAAAAACAGAAGATACTACAGGTCAGCTAACCCTGAGGAAGGAAACAGAGACCTTGAGAAAGAAGGAGCAGAATAAGAGACAAGGGCAGCCTTATGGAACGTAAAGGGGGGCAAGAACAGAGAAATGGATTGAGGCGCTCAAAGCCCCAAGCATGGGCCCATGGCACAACCGGGGGGGCCAGTAGGATGACCTTGCAGGGGAGCACGGTGAGGCAGCTCCATCCCTGGACAGGAGGAAGATGGCTACAGGACTGGAGGGCCAGCCCCTCTAGGAAATAAGGGGAGCGTGCCTCCACGTGCACCTCTCGTGGCCAGGTCCCCATTGCTTCTGCCTGCTGCACCACCGCTCAGACCACCCAGGTCTCCCACCCCCACTCCCGAGAGACCCCTGGAGGTTGGAGAGTCAGGGCTGGGGCCCAGAAGAGGGGGATGGTAGTGAGCACCCACCGTCAGCAGATGGGCAGGGAGAGGAGGTTTGAGGGGCTTCAGAGACTTCCACTCCTGCTGGCTTGGGGGATGGGCCCGAGACTTCTGGGCTGGGGTCCCCAGGAGAGGGTCCGTCCGGGTCAGGTGGGTCGTCCTTGGCAGTATCATTTCCATCTGGCCGGGACAACTTTCCCTGCAATGAACCTGGAGCCTGCCGGCCATGGTGTTTCAGTCTGGTGCCCGAGGAGAGGAGGGTCTGGGTCCCAGTGGTTGCTCTCCTCACCTTCCAGCCCCGGAGCCCTTGGGTGCGGAGCAGCCCCCGCCGCCGGCCTGGGAGGAGCCTCTTCTTGAGGCTCCGGATGGCCCGAGCGTACAGCATGGCCCGGACCGCACACTCGGCCGCTGTCGGCTTTTGATCCGCTCCTGGCAAGGTGTGGCTCATCCGCTGCACTTCTGCCAGCTTCAGTTTGTAATATTTGTACTCCAGACTACTGTCATCAGACAAAAACCTACGTAACAAAACAGGCACAGAAGGACATTGGCTAAAACACCACCACGTACCGAGTCGATGCTACAATCCCATTTCTGCACACCCTTGCCTGCCATCTGAGAGGCCCTGCTCCATGGACGACCCGGGTCCCCTCCTGTCCAGAGTAACTGCAGGGCAATGGGAGCTCTAAGCCGGCACTGGTCGGTTCCTCCTTGGGTTTCATCCCCAGCGATGAAGGTGCTCACAACTCCTGGTAGCCTCGCAACACAATCACTCCGGAGCCACAGAGACACTGCTACTCTGTCGCCTGTGGGCCATTTTTGGGAGATGACATACTTCAGAGGGCCCAGTGAGGCTGGGTACTCAGAGACCCTGGCTTCAACTGCACCACCGAGGCCAGGGTGCCGTGGCTGTGAAATCACGTGCCAGAGTCACAACGAGACAGAGGTGCTTGGGTGGTTAAGTGTCTGCCTTTGGCTCAGGTCATGATCCCAGGGTCCTGGGATCTCCCTCTCCCTCTGCCTGCTGCTCCCCCTGCTTGCGCATGCTCTGTCACATAAATAAATAAATAAAATCTTAAAAAAAAAAAAAAAAAGAAAAGAAAGAACAGTATAGGAAAGAGAAGAAGGGTGAGTCCCGAGTGCTGACACGGAAAGACATCCACGATACGGGCAGAGAAGACAGCAAGCTGCAGAAGAACACCATCAATGCGGACTGCATGAATCTGCTTTGTGGACACAGATCCACGTACATTAGTTTTTCTCCCACAGGTGGAAAGAATACAAAGCAAACTTAATTAGCCCCGGGGAAAGGACCGTAAGAGGCATGGAGGGGAACTTACACACTCTTCACGTTTTCCACTTCATTAGCACCTTCTTTCATCTCTATTAATCCTTCCCTTCTAGGGTCTGGACTTTTCCTGCCATTTCCTTCTGGCCTTGTGTGCTGAATGCTTACATTCCCTCTATTTCTGACATATGTGTCCCATGCTGCACTTCCCTCTCCGGACGGTTGCAGCTGCATTCAGGGTGCACAGCGCCCCCTGCTGCTTCCTTCTGAAGTTTCTAATGCCAGTTCCCATTCCCCTCCACTCAAAAGTTATTTAGAAGCAAGTTTTATTTTGGTTGTTGCTGGTTTTGACTTATGTGCATTGTGTAATGTGGCCCATGTGATTTTCCTTCCCTGGGATGTGCTGAGAGTTTCTCTGGGACCTCACACGTAACAGGAATTCGTGAAGGTTCAATTTGTTTGTGTTCAAGAAGAATGAATACTGTCTGGTGGTCAGGGCCACATTTCAGGTGGCCTTCACACACTGCCTGACGTTAAGAGGCCGCTGATCTAGGTGAGGTTCCCGATTACCAGTGACAGAGGTCGACTGGCTGCTGGCTGGCGGCGGGAAGCAGGGTGCTGGCCGCACGGCGTGATGTGGGGAGCCCCTGGGGGGCAGCTCCATGCCCAGCTCTCGCTGCTGCTCTCCGCAGTTAAGGTCCAGCCGGATCTGAGGAAACGGGTTGCATGCCGGCTCCAGCGCTGCCCCGGACACTGCTGGGCCAAGCACAGCATCCTGCCGCATGACCCCCTAACAAGCAAGGGTTCCCACATAAAGGAACACTGACTAACAGAAACGGTCTGGTTCTCCTGTTAAGCGCAGCCCCAGCAAGGGTACCCCTCACCCAGGGCAGAAAACAGAGTCGGCACCCAGGTGACTCAGAACCCCAGCATATGAGCCCCTTTCCCCTGGACAGTTCTGATGCCAAGTGCAGTCTGAGGATTTCAGTCACAAATCCCTCTCCCCTAGTGGAACATAACATTAAGAGCACAGAACATTCCCAAGCCAGCCTGCTCGGTTCAAATCCCGGCAGAGCCACCTATTAGCCAAGAGATTTACTGAACTTTTCCATGCCTCGGTTCCTCTACCTGTAAGAGGGATAGTAATAATAAACTACTTCATCACGTTGTAAGGCTTGAATCACACGCTTTTTGTTGTAAGGAAAATGCTTTAGATACTGTGTGGCATTTATAAACTGCTCAACGAATATTAGCACATCATCTTTACCTGTTTATGCCCGTTCACTGTGTTCTAAATATTCTGTTATTTGGATGATGTCTACCCATGTCGGAGAATTATATTCAAGCCTCCTGCCATGATACAGATTGATCAATTCCTCTTATATTTCTAAGTATTGCTTACTGATTTACACAGCTCTAAGCTACGTAGTTCAGGCACCAAGATTCCCAACTATTGGGGTGCCTGGCTGGCTCTGTCGGTTAAGTGTCTGACTCTTGGTTTTGGCTCGGGTCTTGATCTCAGAGTTGTGAGTTCAAGACCTGCGTTGGGCTCCACATGAGGCATGGACACGGAAGGAAGGAAACAAGGAAGGAAGGAAGGAAGGAAAGAAGGAAGGAAGGAAGCAAGAAAGAAAGAAGAGAAGAGAAGAGAAGAGAAGAGAAGAGAAGAGAAGAAAAGAGAAGAAAAGAGAAGAGAAGAGACAAAAAAAAGATTCCCAACTGTTGTAGCTACATGGTGACTATGCCTGGTCAGTAGCCTACTTTGCCCCCTTTTATGTTTTTCTCTGTTTTGTCTGAAATGACTTTTACATACCTCCTTTCTTTTTGATAGCATTCGCTTGGTATGTCATTTTTCGTTTTTTCTCCCCATTCTCTGTGTTTTATTTATCTCTGAGAGGAAGCAATAGCTGGTACTTTTAAACCCAAGTTCCTGGTAAAGGTGGTGCCATTGTACTCTTGTTTCCTATTTGCCCACCTTTTTGATTTTTTTCTCTTTCTTGCTTTTCATTGGGATGAATACATCTTCTTTTCGGCTTCACCCTCTACAGTAGTGTGGAAGTTATAAATCCCACTTCTAGGTCTTCACTGGCTAATCGATATACACTTAAACTACTATTTTCTATGTTCAGAACTAGTCACTAGCTATATCCTCACTCTTTTTTTTTGTCAGAGAGAGACAGAGAGACAGAGAGGAAGAGAGAGAGTACAAGCAGGGGGAGCAGCAGGCAGAGGGAGAAGCAGGCTCCCCGCTGAGCAAGAAGCCTGAAGCGGGACTCAATCCCAGGACGCTGGGATCATGACCTGAGCCAAAGGCAGATACTTTAACTGACTGAGCCACCCAGGAGTCCCTATAGCCTCACTTTTAACAAGACAAGAGCCTTAGTAACTACCTCTTTCCTGCTACTCATCACCTTATATATCTAGATTATCTGGGGTTTTAGGGTCCATTGTCCACCCCCCCATCCCGGGCCAAGCATCAATTTGTTTAGATCTTTTATTTGCTTTGAGGCCGTTGGATAATCCTGCTGGGGCCAGCCAAGAGGGATTCGTGCCCACCTGCTTTTCCCTGAGTCTGTAAACATGTGGACGTGGTGGGCTGTCCCTGGAGAGGATGGTCCAGCAAGGGTCAGGGCCATCCCACTCCGAAGGGACGACTCAGAAGATTCTTTCACCTCTACACCTTGTACCCTTGGGACCATTCTATGGGCCTGCTGGTTTGCACTCTCCCTCATCGAGAACGGAGGAAGCCTTGAAAACTGGCGCTCCACACGAGGAACCGAAGTTGCAGTGGGTGTATGCACTACTGTTATTTTGGTGCCCCGGAAGGCGCAGGCCACCTCGGTGACAGGCAACGGCCCGATCTGCCCACAAGGCCTGGCTATGAACAAACTAGTGTTTGCTTCTCCTTGGAGGGAGGTGGTAATCTCAAATCTCTGCTGTACCTTGAAGGGTGGAGATAATGCAAAGCCTTCTTATGTGTTTCCTATGTGTCCGAACTTTTCATTTGTTAACTAAGAAAAAGAACCTAACACACCACTGGAGCCTATCAAGAAGGTGGTCTTCTGATGAGTGACTGAGAGGAGAGCGAGCCAAATCCTCAATTACCTTCATAGGGTATCAACGGCGATGTCTAAAACTGACAGATCAAGGCTTATCATTAAGAGATAACTGTTAGAAGTAGCTTAAAATACCAAAAGAGACTGACTCCAAGGAGGAGAACTGGCATGGGAACTGGTCAAAGTGGAAACATTTTTCTTTTTTTTTTAAGATTTATTTTTTTTTTAAAGATTTTATTTATTTGACAGAGAGAAAGAGATCGCAAGTAGGCAGAGAGGCAGGCAGAGGGAGGGGGGAAGCAGGCTCCCTGCTGAGTAGAGAGCCGGATGCGGGGCTTGATCCCAGGACCCTGGGACCATAACCTGAGCCGAAGGCAGAGTCTTTAACCTACTGAGCCACCCAGGCGCTCCACATTTTGTTTTTCTTAATTCAACTGATATTTTTGATAAACTACATACACGTACTCCTTTAAGAATTCTAATGTACACACCAAAGCCCTAAGGTTACTAGTTTCTTATTCTTTCTTGGCATCACATCTTCTCCTCTGATAGGAGGGTCTTCATCTGGGTCTATTCTAGCCAACCACTGAGATTTTTATTTCAACGATGAGACTTTTCATTTCCAAGATTTTTAACAGGTTCATTTCAAAAACAAAAAGCTCCTGTTTCACGGATACGATATACTATTATCCACCTGAGACTGTTAATTGCACACGCATACTTCTAGACGAATTCTTTTTCTTATAGTAAATCCATCTTCTCAGGTGTCAGCTCCATTTGAGTTTGGTGACTCTCCTTCATGATGATTTTCCTTAAATATTTTATTTCTAATTCAATGCTTATTTCTGATTTTGTACCTCCCATAGGTACAACTCTGGCCATGATTCTGTCTGTTACCATTGGCCATCAGTGACCATGAGCCTGGTCAATCATGATGCGGAGGTACATGTCCTCAGTCTTCTTGGAGTCCCCTTTCCCTCCAGCCTAATCACCTGGAAATTGCCCCTAGGCCTTCCAAGTCTGGAGTACCTTACCCAAAAGGGTTTGGTCTCTGCTTTCACCTGTCAATCTGAGGTTATCTAGTCTCCTTCCTTCAGCATGCGCAGTGATTGAGACCAAGAGCCTGGATGAGAATCTCAACTCTGTCTTACTAGCTTTGCACTCTTTAGGTAAGAGGCCTCTTTGAGCCTCAAGTTTCCTCTCTGTAAAATAATGGATGACAACATATCTGTCTCACAAGATTTATGAGGATTCAGTCAGCTAGTGCTTAAATCAGAAAAAGTGGCGAGAATAGTACCAAGTGCAGAGAATGCAAGAGTGTTTGATAATAAAGTTTTCAATAAATTATGATGGGACAATTTGCTTATTGGTCTTTTTCTTTTTTAATTTTTAAGTTATATGCCCACCTCATTCTAAACATGAAAATCATCCAAATGAGTCTGAGAATTCTGTAAAAGTAAAACCATATAAGCTCCAATCCTCCCGCTTGGTAAATGATGCTGGTTAAGACCAAAACTCTAGTAGTATTACATGGAAATTTATGCCTTTCAAGCACTTTTAGCAATTACAACAGCAAGAATACTGAGTCCAGGATGGGTACAATATTGATCACACAAGACCTGAATAGACACTTAAAAAGAGGAACTACAACTAGACGTACTATGATGAAATGTATAATCTTTGTTAATTAACAAAGGAATACGAGGTAAAACATCACACTATGAAAGTACCTTTAAGGGGGCACCTGGGTGGCTTAGTGGGTTAAAGCCCCTGCCTTCGGCCCAGGTCATGATCTCAGGGTCCTGGGATCGAGCCCCGCCTTGGACTCTCTGCTCAGCAGGGAACCTGCTTCCCCCCCTCTCTCTGCCTGCCTCTCTGCCTACTTGTGATCTCTCTTTCTCTGTCAAATAAATAAATAAAATCTTTAAAAAAAAAAAAAAAGAAAGTATCTTTAAGTCAAAACACAGGTGAGGGCATGGCACGCTTAGAGTGGCAGCAGGTGTCAACTGGGACAGATAACCCACAGAAAGTAACCTGATGATAAAGACTGTTGGCGTCCATCAGGGGCAACTCCTGCCCCCAGTGGGCAGGGTCTGGGATGGAGAACTCTACTGGTATCCAGGGTAAGGGGGAAGGCCAAGGATGCTGCTAAATATCCTGCAAAGTCCAGGACAGTCCCCAGCAGAGGATTATCCAGTCTCAAAAGTCAATCATGCTGTAGCTGAGAAAAAGCGACAGAGATCAAAGGCCTCTAAAGTTACCTTTCTCTTTAACCCAGAAATTTCACTCCCAGATAATTACCCTAATCAACTGCCAGAAATGTAGACAGAAATAAACAGAAAACATTGTTTGTTGTAATGGTATTTATGGTGGGGAAAAATTGGAAGGAATCTAAGAACTCTTCACCGGGCAATGGTGGAGTATGCTCGGGTATCTGTGTACCACGGAAGAGCATGCGACCGCTGCTAATGGGGACAGGGATGTTAGGTTTGAAACACAGGACACGCTGAGAGGGAGAAGTGGTGGAGCTCTGAGTGATAGTATCTTTACCTTATTACTTTTTTTCTATTAACTTTTCCTAAAGGACATATGCCACTTCTAGGATTTAAAAAGTTAGGGGCGCCTGGATGGCTCAGCTGGTTGAGCGCCTGACTCTTGGTTTTGGCTCAGGTCATGACCTCGGGGTCCTGGGATCGAGCCCTCTGTCGGGCTCTGCTCTGCGCTCAGTGTGGAGTCTGCTGGAAACTGTCTCCTGGTCCCTCTCCTTCTGTTCCTCCCCTGCTCACATGCTCTCTCTCTCAAATAAATAGTAAAATCTTTAAAAATGAATAAATAAAATCTTTTTTAAAAAAGTTAAAGTATGGGGACGCCTGGGTGGCTCAGTTGGTTAAGCGACTGCCTTTGGCTCAGGTCATGATCCTGGGGTCCTGGGATTGAATCCCACATCGGGCTCCTTGCTCAGCAGGGAGCCTGCTTCTCCCTCTGCCTCTGCCTGCCTCTCTAACTACTTGTGATCCCTCTCTTACTCTCTCTCTGACAAATAAATAAATAAAATTTAAAAAAAAAGAAATTAAAAAAAAAAGTATGAACATTTTCCACTTGCAGCAATCTAGAGGTGATCCTAAACACATAAGAAAATGGGATGCGTTAAGCCATTCACTGAAGCAGTTTGAAACAGCATGCAATCAAAATCATTCTGAAAGTGTAACCAGAGAGAGATGGCTAACTAAACTCCAGCCACCTCCTTTATGGACTAATAAACGCAGCTGTCTGAAAATGTTTATGAAAAATAAGGAATACGATCATTTTCCTGTGCTATCTAAAATGAGCAGGAAAGGGGCGCCTGGGTGGCTCAGTGGGTTAAGCCTCTGCCTTCGGCTCAGGTCATGATCTCAGGGTCCTGGGATCGAGCCCCGCATCGGGCTCTCTGCTCAGCAGGGAGCCTGCTTCCCCCTCTCCCTCTGCCTGCCTCTCTGCCTACTTGTGATCTCTTTCTCTCTGTCAAATAAATAAATAAAAATCTTATAAATAAATAAATAAAATAAATATATAAATTCTTTAAAACGAGCAGGAAAAATACATACATAACCCCAAAAAAGCAGGATGTATTACATCACAGTGAAATCACAGCTACATTAAACAAAAACCCAAACAGCCCACAATGGGCAGAGAGACTAGAAGCAAACAAGCAAAACTGGCAATAGATGACAGCAGGCACATGTGGAACTTCCTCCACTCTGTCTTTTTCTCGACTTTCTCTAATAAGCAAGTACTGTATTTATGCTGAAAACTTTAATTTTAAAAACTTGTTCCATTCATGTGAAGAGGCAATAAGGCAAAAGGAGAAGAGAGTTTAACAAACAGTAGCCGTAAGTCACGAACAACTGCTGTGACACACTCCTTATCTTCATGTGCTCTTTGCACGCACTTCTCCCCTCATCCTCAAGCCAGCACAAAGGCACAAGGGGCTCCCTGCCTGGACGAGAGAAGGCCATGTGGTAGGGCGGCAGCGGGGCTGGGGCTTGAATGTAGGCGAACCCAAACCTCTCTCATGTTCTTCCCACTGGCTAATACCACGCCTCAAAATCAGTACCTCACCCTCTGCCTTGGACACCATCAAGACACAAATTTTGCTGTGTGTTCTATGGGAGGGATTCGGAGGGCCAATATTTAAAGACCTACCAGTAAGCAGGGTCCTCCTTGAGAAGAGCTCTCTCTTTGGGAGAGAGGCTGCCTCCAACAACACGAGTGACCAGCTGGTCGATGGTGTCCACCACCTTGTGATCCGCTCGCTGGGGGACCGCTGGAACACACAAAAGGGCTTTTCTGAGAAACACACTGGACCACATGGGGCCTGGGACGACCAGGACGGAGTCAGAGGCTTAGGATGGAATCTAAGCAGACACCGGTGACCAAAATCCTCATTCAGGAGAAATTAGCATTGAAAAACAGCATGGTAGTATAAAAACCAATACCCAAAATATCCTCCCAAAAGACAGAACAGCATTACCACTAAGAGAAAGTCACAAGCTTACAATGACTGTACAGAGCAAGATATGCGCATATTCTACAGAAGAAAATGATATGTAGCAATTCTATTCGGCTTGTCAGGTATCGCTTAACTGGAATGTTCACATAAGTGAAAAACATAAAGATATAAAATGTGACTCTGTATAAAATACATAAAAAAAAATCTAGATTATGATTCCCAATATGAAGGCAGGAAGAAAAGATACATAAACAAGGACACATAGGAAAAAAAAGAAGGAAACATGCCAGAATGTTAATAGATATTATCTATGGGTAGATTTACCAGAAACTTCATTTTCTTTGTGCTTTATCTATAAAAAAATAAATATGCATGTGTTTTATAATCAGAAAACATATATATAAATTTGCAAAGAAAAACTCCCTAATCAAAAAAGTCAGCGGCCCTAAGATAGGTGTTTACAGAAAATATTTGCTTAATATATGAAAAGAAAAACATTTCTTAAACTGTAAATTTCCTTCGATATGAGGTGTGTTCTTGTTTTTTTATAGATTTTTTTTTAAGATTTTATTATTTGACAGAGACAGACATGAGGAGATAGGGAACACAAGGGGAGTGGGAGAGGGAAAAGCAGGCTTCCCACTGAGCAGAGAGCCCGATGCGGGGCTCGATCCGAGGACTCTGGGACCATGATCTGAGCCGAATGCAGACGCCTAACGACTGAGCCACCCAGGCACCCCTTGTTTTTGTTTTTTAAGTAGGCTCCAGGCCCAGTGTGGAGCCCAACAGGGGGCTTGAACTCAGGACCCTGAGATCAAGACCTGAGCTGAGATCAAAAGTCGGAGGTTTAACTGACTGAGCCACCTTAAATTAATATGAGTTTCAATTTACAATGCCACCGGCAACACAGAAGAGCATCTGGCGCTCAGTAAGACTGTTTCATTTTCGGATATTTGCTAGTTTTAATTGCACAGTGGTCTGTTTGTTTAGTCATTGGATAAAAACCACTCCTGAACTGGAGAGATTTTCCAGTTTGTTCTGTCCTTGCTTATGTCTGAGTTGCAGCTTTGAGCTTATTTGAAACCTCAGTGTGAACTCTTTACACCGGCTAAATGGATTCTTCAATTGTCATGCTACTGCAACTATTTCCCCTTTGAAATTGCTTCCTTCCTTTCCCTTTTTTTTTTATCGGCTCTCATCTTACAGAATTGCTAGTTTTACATGCTCTTACCAAAGAATAAAAGGTTCAAAGTTGGAAGCTTTGAGGGGCGCCTGGGTGGCTCAGTGGGTTAAGCCTCTGCCTTTGGCTCAGGTCATGGTCTCAGGGTCTTGAGATCGAGCCCCGAATCGGGCTCTCTGCTCGGCAGGGAGCCCGCTTCCCCCGCCGCCCCCCCAACCCCGCCTGCCTCTGCCTACTTGTGATCTATGTCAAATAAATAAATGAAATCTTAAAAAAAAAAAGTTGGAAGCTTTGAAAAACAATGCAATGTGTGGATCACTACAACCATCTCTGGAGAAGGTAACCACAAGCAAGCATCCCAGCTTTGATGCTGACCATATTCTAGAGAGAGGAACTTAAAGAATAACAAATAGTGGTAATCAAAACATTCAACTGAAGATGTCATCTCTGCGTTTCTGACAGTAATGGAAGCAGCGGCGGGGCAGTCCCCCATGAGATGGGCGCTGGTGCCATCTACCTGCTGTCCAGACAGCCCAGGCTTGCAGATGTCAATTACAAGGGAACCCGACTCTGCAGCCGCAGAGGCCTCTAGTAAAAGGCAGCATGAGTCCCACATCAAGGGAAGGGTGAGGTCATTTACGTTAGGTCAGTATCATGATGCAGCAAATGCTGTAGAAACACAGAAAAAGGCCTTTGATGATCCTGTAAAAGAATAGACTGTAGTGTTTTCAGTACAGCAAGACTGCTGCTGCGGGGGCACCTGCAGAGCAACAAAACCAGAAAATAGTGGTAGGCAACTTTCAGTTATGGGTGTTTTCCTCCTTCTTCAAACAAAGTTCTTCAGTATCATCATTACACTGACTTTCCACTCCCCCACTATGAGGGGTGTGGGGGAGGAAGGGTCCTGCTTCAGCCCTGAGGCCACTTCTGAAAGGCTCCCTCTCCAGGAGGAGGTGTGGCTGCCCATCTACGGTGGGACCTACCCAGTGCCTGATGTAGTCAGGGCTCCATAAGGGTGTAGAGGGGTAAAGAGATTCAGGGACAAACAACGCCTTCCCACTTGGCTGGGGCAATGGAAGCTGAACACTGCCTTGTGGGGAAAGGGACTTCCTCCTGAGATAGAGGGGGGGAAAGTGCTTCCTCGCTGGCCACATGGGCACCACATATGCTCATGACCTCTGGGATGTCTGGGCTAGGACAGCATCCACCCTTGGTGCTAGAAGGGAGAGAGAAGGGTCACCATACAGCCAAACGTTTATATTACTCCTACTTCTTCCTTTTTTTTTTTTTTTTTTTTAAACTATTACCTCTTTCTTGGCCTTTTTGGAACCTCCACAAAGCTGACTCATTAACTGTAGGTTACCAGATGTACCTAATCGATCTATCGATTTTTAGCCCTTCTAGAAAAGCAAGTGGGTAGAAAGGTGCTTCTACTACCTGGGCTGACGTGACTAATCTCTGCTGGTCCCTCAACACAGCTCAGACATGGCCTCCCGGCCTCCCCTGGGCTGGGGTCTCTTCCATCCCCTTAATCCTGGCACAGGAGAAGCTGGGTATTGTGACTTCTGTCCCTTAGGAGCCTAGGGACTCCCCAGAGACAGTGCCCAGTGTTTACTTTCCCCTCTACTAATGCCTTAGGGTGGGGGGAGGGAGATGCTGTAACAAGGGCTTCTTAACCTTGGCTGCAGGATGATACAAACCCCCCAGAAAGCACAGGTAGAATTGTGTACAAATACGTGCGCATTTTTCCCGGCAAGGGCCACAGCTTTTGATCAGATTCCCAAAAGAGTCTGTGACCCAGAAACGCCTAAAGACTTCTGTGGCAGACAGAAGATTCCTAATGTATGCTTACAGAATGAATAGCAAACACGCACACTGGCCAATATGAGTTTTCTACTAAAACTCTGACTGTTTCAACTGTTTCCAGTTGGCTGAAAAAACTTCTGTGCCAAAATCTCAAAGAAAATAAGAGAATTACAAGAAAACATGAAAAACAAATTAATCACAATAAATAGGAACTTTCAGTGCTTTCCTTACCATCACTCAGACAACTCGGAGCCTTGGCCTGAACTTCGGGTTTGGTAGGAGGAACCATTTTCTCCTCCTCTTGGGCTGGCTCAGGTTCGGCTTTCTTGACCTGGAGTGGACACCCACTGCTGACCAGCCAGGCCTTCAGGTGATCGATGTATTCTCTCCCAAACAGAGTAGAGTCCTCGAAATTTGGAAACGCAGCAGGAGAGGGAGCTATATCTTGGAGGCCCACGGCTTCTAAGATTTTCTCTTGCCGGAAAGAAGAGGCCAAGGAGAAAGTCTGGCCCAAAAGGGCTAAAGATTTCCGGCAGAGAGAATTGGTGGTCTCCAGGGCAACGGCCAAGTCCAGGGGGTTACTGAGGGTCTTCATCTTGACACTCAGCTCATAGGCATTGCATGCCATGAGCAGGGGTGTGACACTCTTCAGGAGCCGGTCTTGAAGCCTCATGATGTACTTGTCAAAGGGCTTTATGATTTCAAAAAAGCAATTTTTGGTCTTCACAGCACCTTTGTCTAAAAGCATGTTTAAAAACTCGTTATCAACTCTGGGTGTTTTCAAAGCAGAGTGCTTTAAAAATTTGATAGTAAAAAAGCAAAAATCTCTGTGCTCTGGTTTTAAGGAGCATTTGAACGAAGCAAGCATTTTAGCACAGGTTTCGGTTTCGAGTTCAAAGAGAGTCTGGAAAAGCTGGGAAAATTTAACATCATCTTTTATGGTGTGAAATCCTGCCCATTTGATTATTTCTATCCCAAATCTTGAAAAAACATCAGACTTATCTATGAGGTCAAAGCTCATCTTTCTTCTGGGGAGCCGAATATCCTTCAGATTAAGTCCCAAAGGGATCTGAGCGGGAAACTGGATATCTTCTGTCCCTGGGTTTGTCCCCAGGGTCACATCAGGACTTGAGGTGGTTTTCTGGATTTGGTTGGTGCCCTGAGTTTTGGGAGTAATACGATTTACAGTGGGTACTTTCTTCGTGCTCACACTTCTTAGTGTGACAAGTTTCCCGACTCCCCCTTTAGTTGGGAGCAGGCCCTGAGTCTCTCCCTTTCCTAAAAGGGCCCCTTCCTGGTCAACGATGTTTAGACCTCGGCCTCTGCCCTGGACTTGGGCACTGCCCCTGAGCACAGAGTCTGCCTCCCCTGGACGGTCCACGTCGTAATCCCGACTCTCTTTCTCCAAACACTCTTTCTCAATCAGCCTGGAGGAACCAAAGTCCCCCAGGAGTGCAGAAGGACCAAAATTAAACTCCTGTGACCAAGGGGATTCTTGAGAAACGGGGTGGGCAAAGTCTTGTTCCCAAGAGCCACGGAGTGCAAATTTCCAGTCCTGAGAACGGAAATGTCCCAATTTCCGGTGGCCAAAAACCTGGTCTCGGGAATCGGGGTGGGAAAATTCCAGATCCCGGCCACACTCTTTGCGAAAGTAGTTGTCTTCACTTACAGAAGGATTGCTTGATCTGAAGGAAGGTCCTGGAAATACATCACCTCGCAGGCTTTCTCTTCCAGTGTCTCGAGGGTGGGCTACAGATCCAGCCAGAGTATATCTGCTGTCACTAGGAATGTCATCATACATATCTGCTCTGGCTCTTGGGACTGTCCTTAGAAGATCTGAAACAAACAATTCAAAGAGAAACACAAAGGTAATTTAGACCAGAGTTTGCAAAAAGACAGTCCACACACCACCAGCCAGCAGGGGTCCTTTATTTGCCAGAATACATTTTAGAAATTTGTATTTGTTTCTAACATTTAAAATGTGGGTGGCTTTACTTAAAAATCTGGACTTATAATTTATGAAAACAGGAGACCTACAAGCACTGGCCCTGCATGTGCCTGGAGGACAGTCCACAGAGGCTGGGCAGTAGTGTCTGTCGCTCATTCGGCCTTCCTGTCCAGGCTCTGCAGGCATCTGTTTTATATGCCCTCTTTCAGACTCAGGGAAGGGTGTCTGGTCCCCAGATAGCCTGGGCTTCTTTATTACAACTGGAACACTTGTATATTTCTACATCTATCACACAGTAGATAGTCCCTCTGGCGGCTGCCTGCCCTCCCTGCCTCTGAGGAGAAAATGTTAGGTCACAGTCCCACTAAGGCAGAAGCTACGTCTGACACTACACCCATCACAGCCAACCACAGCTGAGCATCTGCCCCAAAGGTGGCAGAGAGGCTCCCTTGCAAAAGTCTACTGGGCCAACCAATCCTCTGAAAAAAATAGAGAGACCAAAGCAGGTAAGAGAGAACACAGAAGCTAAACAAGCCACAGCAAGAGAGACCACAATGAAAACTGAACGGTATGTGTAGAAATGAGAAAAACAGGAGCCTAAATTTGCATTTGCTTATTCACACATAAAGAAACTGTAAGAAGCCAGGAATACGGGAAGAGCAGGCCTCAGGGAGACTTTGCAGAGTTGCTCTCTAACTTTCTAGCTTATGAATCACAATATTACCTAATTAAGAAGTCAAATAAAAGAAAAGGGAGAGAGATGCCAGGAAGTAGTAATGGGCCAAGAGATCACAAGAAGCTAAAGCTTTGTATAAACCCAAGTTTATTTGTTCAACAAGTACTTATTGAGCAACTACTGTGTGCGGGTACTGCTCAGGCAATGGAGTTATATAGCAGGAAAGGAACAGCAAAGTCCCTACTCCCCTGGATTTATCAGTTGAGGGAGCCAAACAATAAACAAAAATCCATCACATGTAAGAAAGTGCCAATAAGAAATATCGAGCAGACAGAACACGAAGAGGAGAGCCATTTTCGGACAGGCTGGTCAAGGCGAACTGCTCTGACAGCAACATATGTGTGCAGCAGAGCCCTAGTGTAAGAGGCCAGACTGCAGTTATGGGGGGAGACTTCCAGGCAGAGGGAGCATCAGGACAAAGCCCTGACGTAAGACTAGCAAGGAACAAATACAGTCAGAATGGAACAGAGAAACGAGGGGCAAAGTGGTAAGAAGGTGACTCCTAAACTTTACTGCTCACTGGAGTCCTTGGGGATCCCCAGGCATCCTGATTTAATTAATTGGGATGGGGGTGTGGCCTGGGCATTAGGGTTTTTTAAAGGGTCCCCAAGGGGTGTCTAGGTGGATCAATCGGTTGAGTCCACTCATGATCTTAGCTTCATGAGATTGAGCTCCATGTCGGGCTCCACGCTCATTGTGGAGTCTGCTTGTTCCTCTCCTTCCCCCTCTGCCCCTCCCCATGCACGTGCGCCCGCGCTCTCTCTAAAATAAATAAGTAAATAAAATCTTAAAGTGTCCCCAGATGATTCTAACAAGCAGCAAAGTTAAGGAACCACCATGCTAGAAGATGTGAACAGAATAGGGGTAACAAATCAAGTCAGACCCTCAGTGAGACTCTACTCTGAACAAGATAGAAAGCCATGAAGGGGTTTGGAGCAAAGGGGCGACCTCCCTGGCTAGTGCAGGAATTGACCAACCAGGTACGAGAGCGAATATGGATGTTCCAGCAAAAAGTCCACTGGGATAATCCAGGTATTGATGGCTATTGACGGCACCGTTAGGGCAGTAGCATTAGGAGGAGTGGTGGGTGGAGTCTGCACATGGAGATTTTCAGATGCCTTGTAAAACAATACAGACTAGAACAGACACAGTGAAAGTCCAATCGATGGACCATGCAGCTAGCTCTGTGACAAAGTGGTGGTTCCGGAACCATCTAGCATCCTGCTGGTTTCCTAGTACAGCTCTCATCCCCCATCTTTCTTGAGGAGACTAAGATACATGTTAGTTAACGTTTGAGTCTCTAGATAAAAATAAACCAAGATTGGACGCCTGGTTGGCTCAGTGAGTTAAAGCCTCTGCCTTCGGCTCAGGTCATGATCTCAGGGTCCTGGGATCGAGCCCTGAATCGGGCTCTCTGCTCAGCAGGGAGCCTGCTTCCCCCCCTCTCTCTGCCTGACTCTCTGCCTACTCGGGATCTCTCTCTGTCAAATAAATAAATAAAATCTTAAAAAAACAAAACAAAACACAAGATTTAAATCTCTAGATACATACATGTGTATACATGTATGTATAAATACATACATATAAATGTGTATGTGCGCGTATGTCAACATGTAAGTATTTAGGATTACATAAACATATCATAGAAGAACTGAAAGAATCACAAAACACCACAGATATGGTTACCTCTGAGGAGTAAGGAAGCAGCTAAAGACTTTTACATTATACTCCTAACTACGGCTTTTTTTTTTTAATTTTATTTATTTGACAAAGACGGAGCACGCACACGTGCACACAAGCAGTGGGAGTGGCAGAGGGAGAAGCAGGCTCCACGCTGAGCAGAACCTGATGTGGGATCCCAGGACCCTGGGATCATGACCTGAGCTGAAGGCAGATGCTTAACTGAGCCACTCAGCCAACCCATACTCCTAACTACTTCTTAACTCTTCCAATCCCTTGTAACAGGAATGTTTTTGGGTAGAAATACTCAAGCATTTTTAAAAATACAGAAGCTGAAGACAGTTTCTAGGCTATGGTTTCTCCACATCCAAAGTACACAAGTTATCCCTGCCCCAAGCACTTAGACTCACTCAATGAACACTGAGGCAGTTTCCTCAGTGGAAACTGGCTCAGGGGCTGGTGCAGGGAGCAGCACAGGCCCAACGGAAGCCTGGAGGAGGCTGGCCCACCTCAAAAAAGGGAGTGCTCAGCGGGCCCAGGAGAGCAATCAAATCAACCTCACAGCCTGCAGGAGCTTTCTGGAGGAAGGCATGTGCAAGCCGGGTCTTAGTGCCCGAGAGATTTAATCAGGCTGGCCTGGGCTGGGGAGGGATTCAAAGCACAAACAGGCAGTACAGTGTCACTGAAACATGAGCTCCAAAGGCAGGAGATGAGGGCTGGGAGCCTTAGGTGCCATGGTGAGGGACCTCCCTGTCATCTTGCAAACTGTGTGTGCACCATTTTTGATTCTTTTGGCGTGACATTTCAAAACTTTCCAAGGGGAATGTTTTTAGCCAAAGCCTACTCTAGCCAACCTCCCATGCCCTTGTCTTGTACACACCACTGTTACCTATTACCTGATTGCTCCTGCACTTGTCTTAAGGACATAACCCTGAAATGAGGAGCCCTAAGAGTCCAAGCAGGGCCTTGGCCCAGCAAGGCTGGCATTAATAGATCTGTTGGGGAGGGCCAATTTGAGGGGAATGGAGCCAGAAGCTGAGAGACCGGTCAGGAGATTACTGCAATAATCCAGGCGAGAACTAATAAGAGCTCAAATCTGGGCATCGGTGGTGGGGATGGAGACAGATTGATTCAAGAACCCTTCTTTAGGTGGGGGAGGATAGAAGCAGAGAAGCTTCAGATAATAATACCCACTTCTGCATAATGATTTGACTGGTAGACCAAGAGATAACTTTATCTCCCCTTATCAAATAAGGGAGGATCCGAGGATTTGAATAGTTTGCCCAAGGCGTTGATATCCTCCTGCCCTGACCCTAAAAGAATGCCCAATAACTACCCTCCCCCCAAAGAAACCAAGCACTTTAATTCACCTTGAGCTTTAAACTGAAGAGCTTCACCTACGGCCTCACCACTGGGGTCCATGTGATATCGGTTAGCTTTTTCTTGCAATACAGCATCAAAAGTCTCCTGTGCAATTCGCCTAGCTGCCATGTTTCTCTGACCTGTAGTGAGAGGGGGAAAAAAAGACACTAAGAATGACAACTAACGCTCACACAGCCTGCTTAATTTCACCTAATCCTCAAAGTAATGAAACAGTAATTTATAATTCAACATGGTGCTTCAGAGGAAGGCTGGCTTATTTTAAGGGGGCTTCTGCCCTCACGGAACTCACAGGTGTGTTGGTTAGAAGGAACAAAACAAGCACTGCGATCTTGGACAATCTATCTTGCTTCTTTGAGCCCATTTCCTCAGAATCCCTATCTGTTGGGGTTTACTGGAGAACTGCAGTAAAGCAACGCACACAACTGACTGTAAGGGGAAGGGGGGAACATAATCTCACAAATGGTGGTTAGGAGAGATGTGATCTTTCCCATTTCTATTTTCCTGTATCACAGACACGCAAAGCGGCTCTGAGAACTGACCTGCCCTCTAAGAACAGCCTCTCAACAAGTGAGTGGAGGAATCCCTGGCTAGTGACAGAGCTTGCTCTGTACCAGGTCCTCTTGGAAGAAAAAGACACTCACAATCTCTCTTAGTTCTTCCAACAACCCAGTGAAAAGCGGGTCCTGTTATAAATGACGGTATACAGAAAAAGAGAAAGACTCGGGCTAAGTGACCCACCCAAGGTCAGAGAGCCCAGACTGGAACCTGGAAAACAGGGCACTGGTATTGGGGACAAAGCCCTGAAGACTGACTAGAAAAAGACCGAGAAGCAACGCTGAGGAACCCAGTGGCTGCGTCCTTAACCAAAATATCCCTTCCGTCTTGAAACCTCCAACCTCAAGACCCAAACCTGGCCTTCCTTCGAGCCATTTCTTATAACCATCATCCCCTTTTCTCATCCTTAAGCCCTTTTCCTGGGGCGCCTCCTGTTCTCTGCTATCGAAGGGCAGGGTCTCCCAGTCAGGAGGCTCCAGATCAAATCAAGTGACCTAACCTTTTTGCGCCTCCGTTTCCCCATCCACGGAATGGGCAGCTAATGGTGGGGGCTGCTGTGGGGATTGAACCAGGTAAAAAATGGTAAAGAGCCCGATACAGCGGTCGGCCGCAGTAATACCCCTACAAACGGAGTCGCTCCGGGCTCGGGTGGAATGAATGAACGAATGAACCCTTTCGGGCGTGGCCCGCCTCCTACCGGCCTCCGAGAACGAAGACAAGGCGGCGTCGGGCCCGGGAGGCCGAAGACCGCCCCCCAGGCCGAGCCGGCGGGGACGCGGCCGACGCGCAGCCCGAGGGCCGAGCTCGCAGCGTCATCGCGGGGCCCCGGGGCCCCGGAGGGGCCCCGGAGCGGAACCCGAGCCTCCCACCCCGGGGCCCGCCCACCGACGACGCCCGGGCCCAGGCCTCACCCCGAACCCACCGCGCGCGGAGCCGCCCCCGCCGCCGCCTCAGGCTCCTCACCCGCCGCCGCCGCCGCCGCCGCCGCCGCCGCCGCCGCCGCGCGAGGCGGGGACATGCAAATGAGCCAACGGTCTCCGCAGCGCCGCGCCGCGCAGGCGCAAGCTGCCGCCGAGCCCTGATGCGCAGGCGCAGGCGGCCACCGCCAAGTCCTCTTGCGCAGGCGCGTTGCTCGCTTCTCAGGGCGGACGCTCCGGAGGCGAGAGATTAATTTATTGAGAGCGGCGGCAGCGGGAAGCGGCCGGGAAAACGCGGCAAAGATACCGCCGCTGCACACCTGTTGGCTCTCTCGTCTTTACCTGCGCTCGCGGTCACTCTTGATCACGCCGGGAGCGGTCCGTGGAGCTGAGGGAGGCCAAGGCGAGTTGGCGCCAGCGCGCCTGCGCCCTACGGTGGCCGGAAGGGACCAGAGGTGGTTCTGCCGGTGACAGTCGCGAGCCCCACCCTTTCCCCACGTGGCTGCGAAAACCGGGTGAGAAGCGGGGGCTACGGAGTTCCCTCGCGCGGGGAGGGGAGTGGGCGCCGCGGGGTCGGGCCGGTGACTGTGGCGCCGCCCTCAGGGACTTGATTTTGGGGAATGACTCTTACAGAAGCCGCTGGGGGACAAAATCCCCGGTTTCCCTGGCCTCCGCTTTCTTTTCATTCATTTATTCATTCATTCATAACCTATGTACTGAGTGCTTGCTGCGTGTCTGGTGCCATCCTGGGCGGCGGGGCGGGGGGGGGAGGTGGTGAACAAAGTTGACAGACCCAGTTCTCGTGGAGGTTAAATTTAATTGGGGAGGAGGCTAGACAGTAAAAGGAAATAAAATAAATGAACATGTCGCTCCAGGTAGATACAGTACTCAAAAAGGGTGATGCGACAGGAGGGTGGGGCTGCTTTAACCAGAGTGGTTATTAAGAACGTCCTTTGGCTGGCTGAGAAGAATGAGAAAGAGGTGGGAAAGTGCAGATGAGAAAGTCTAGGTAAGAGACCTAGGTAAGCTCCACGTAGAGAAAGTGCTGGTACCTAGACTGGATTTTGTTGAGGGTTGGGACGCCAGTGCAGGATTTTGAGCAGTGAGGTCTCTGTGATTTCAAGTTTCTTCCTGCCTGGTGAGTGGAGAATAGAGGTACAGAGTGTGGCAGGGAGGAAGCTGGTGAGGCTATCCACAGGGAGGATTGTGCCTGAACCAGGGTGGTTTTGTCGGGTGGAGGAAGATGATAGAGTCCCTGACATGGCATGGCACCGTTTTCTTGGTGAGTGGAACCCTGGCTTAGAAAGGAAAACCGGCTGTCCTTTGGGGTCTTGCTAACTCCCTTTCTTTCCTCCAGCACACCTTGGACCCATCATGTGGACTAGTAATACTGTTTTCCCCCTTTCCTAACCTGGACTGTTCCCAGGTGGCTCCCAGACGACCGACCATTCCTAGGCACCTTCTTTCTCATGAGCTCTAGATACGTACTTTCATTCTGCCACCTAGCCCTGTGCCCAACCTAGGGACCCCCTGTAGGGCTTGCCATAGAGGTGGTCCCAGAGCCAGATATTGATCTCCCAAGCTCAGGGCTGGGCAGAGGGAGGTTCATGGGGCAGGGGAGCCAAGGCCAGAGAGCACATACAGGTTCTAAGTGGTCAGGGAAGGCACCCAGGAAGAGGTAGCCTGGAAGAGCTAGCAGAAACTCTGCAGAGAACCAGGTGGAGGGAAGGCGTTAATGAAGTAGGGTGGCAGGATGGCCAGGCCTCTTACTGCTTGTGTGATGTCTGGCAGGTTCTTCCCCTCTCCGATCTTCAGATTTCTCATCCGTAAAGTAGGCATAATTGACATTCACCTTTAGGACTGTACCGCTGTGACAGCGTGGCCACTCACTGTTGGCCCACTCAGGTCTGAAGCATGGCCAGGGTGGTGGAAGCATCATTTGATGGCAGAGTCAGGAACAGAATCCCTCCAACAGCCCCAGCTGGGAAGTTCCTGCCCCTTAGAACTGGTCAGGAACACCCCACACACATACGAGCCTTGGTGCCTCACCGAGAAGCTCTTTACTGAAACAAAATCCTTATTTTTTCCTTCACCGTTGACCATAGAAATCCTTAGCAACCCCTAAAGGGATCCTTGTTCTTCTGGGGCAGAAAGAAGTAGGGGGGCTATCTGCAAGAGAGTAAGCTGAGGTGTTTGATGCCCTTATGCCTCTCCCCCCAGATAAACTGGTTGAATTACTTCTAAGCAACAAAGGAAAGGAACAATAGCTAATGTTTATTGAGCTCTTATTCTGTGCCAAATCCTATTTAAGCACTTTATAGGGATTACATGCTTGAATTTTCACTACAGCCCTCTGAGGTAGATTCTCTTTGTTTATCCCCATGTCATACAAGAGAGAGTTGACCAACAGTGAGGTTAGGTGGAGGGCTTGGGATTCAAGTCGCCACTGCGGACCCCAGAGCCTGTCCTCCTCCTCCCCCAAAACATCTGCACAAACATAGGTGGAATATTCACTTCCTGTGCCACCTCCAGAAGGAGAATTGCAGGCTCGAGTGGCCTGTTTCCCATACAATCCAAGTCTGCCCTTGGATTTTTGCCACATTCCTCTCCCGCAGTCCTAGTACTCCCTGCGCCTTTGTTCCCCTAACATTTTCTGTGATGCACGATTCTATAACAGACCTGGGACCAGGAAAAATAATTGTTTTGAAAGACAACCTTAGGGCAATTGAGAAAGTTGATCATGGAGTGTATATTAGAAAATAGTAACGTGTCACTGTTAAATCTCCTGTGTTAAATTTTAGTTGCACATCGAATGTGTGAGAGTGTCCTTGGGAGATTCGTGCTGAAGTCTTTAGGAGGGAAGGATCTGATTCCTGGAGCATGTTTTCACACGGCATATGTGTGTGCAGGAACACACACTCTCAGAGATTAACTTGGCAAAATGTTAACAACTGGTAAAGTTAGAAGGAAATCGGTGTTCTTTGTACTATTCTTGAAACTTTATTATAAATTTAAAAAGTGATGTATTTTAATGGAAACTTAATATTACTGCAATAAACAAAGTAGATATAGTAAAAGAAGCAAAATGAAAGGAGTTGTTAACCCCTGTTAAGCTCTGGGCCTGAGGCCTGTTTCCCTCTTTGTTGAAAAGAGAGAGTGGTAGGGATGCCTGGGGGGTTCAGTCGGTTAAGCAGCCCACTCTTGATCTCAGCTCAGGTCTTGATCTCAGGGTCGTGGGTGCAAGCCCCATGTTGGGCTCCACTCTGGGTGTAAGCCCCATGTTGGGCTCCACTCTGGGTGTGGAGCCTACTTAAAATAAAAAATAAATAAATAAAATTAAAAAATAAATAAATAAAAAGGATGCGTTCAGTGCCTCAGTCACACTAGCTATATTTCACCTGCTAGAACCCACATGGATGGCATAGATAGAGAATATCCCATCTTCACAGAAAGTTCTATTGGATGCGTGGTCAGATTGGGTTTGAGTTTTTGGCAAGATGACTTCACAGGTGCATTTCACTCTTGCTCTGGAGGCAGGTGGTGTTGGGTTTCTCTTCTGGCGATGTGAAATCACACAGTGGACGAGGGTACAGTCCCCTCATTGTCACGTTCCCCATCAGTTTTGCTCCTCACAGTTTTGCAGCCTATAGGGACTGTCATCTAAATCTGCCCTGTTGTGGATAATTTGTTGGAATTCATCTACAAAATAGAACTTTTCCTCTTCCCCTCTTTATAATCTGGTAATTATGTGAGGGAAGTAGGATGAATGCTGTATTCTTTATTTGCCAGTTTTCAGCAAAATGGGGCACCTGGATGGCTCAGTCGGTTAAGCGTCTGCCTTCAGCTGAGGTCATGACCACAGGGTCCTGGGATTGAGCCCTGCATCAGGCTCCTTGCTCAGCGAGGAACCTGCTTCTCCCTCTGCCTGCCATTCTCCTGCTTGTTCTTTCTCTCACTGACAAATAAATAAATAAAATCTTAAACAACAACAACAACAACAGTCATGAAACAAGATACATTTGGAGAGAATAATCCAGCTTCTAGTCCTTCCTCATCCCTCTTTTTCCTATCTCCCCTTATGGTAATTATTTCTATTAGTTTTTGGTTTAGCATTCCATTTTATTATTATTAATTTTTATTTTATTTTATTTTTTTAAAGGTTTTATTTATTTGACACAGAGATAGTGAGTACAAGTAGGCAGAGCAGCAGGCAGAGGGAGAGGGAAAAGCAGGCTCTCCGCTGAGCTCTGTGAGCTGAAGGCAGCCACTTAACCGAGTGAGCCACCCAGGCACCTCATTAATTTTTATTTTAAAACTTTTGTTGGCATAACAGCATACCATTATAAGTAGTTTTATTACATAGTTACATATGGAATACCCAAACTATGTAATAAAATGCCATATAGTTATCATATTATTTATTACGACAAATATTGCATATCGTAAATAACACATTATGTAAAATGTAGCATTATAACCTGTTATTTCATTATGATCATGTAACAACTTATAATCTGTAATATTGTTAAACTATTATTTTATCTTTTTTTTTAACTAGAAGGACACATATTAATATTTTCTTTCTTTTTTTTAAGATTTTAGTTATTTATTTATTTGACAGAGAGAGAGAGATCACAAGTAGGCAGAGAGGCAGGCAGAGAGAGAGAGGGGGAAGCAGGCTCCCCGCCGAGCAGAGAGCCCGATATGGGGCTCGATCCCAGGACCCTGAGATCATGACCTGAGCCAAAGGCAGAGGCTTTAACCCACTGAGCCACCCAGGCGCCCCAATATTTTCTCTTTCTTAGATAAAATGTAAACTGCCTGCCCTCTTCTGCACTTCTAGAAACTCTGCAGATGCTGGGGTATCAGCCTTCCCTGTGACCCAGCTTGTAAGAATTTTTCCTGGGCGGTCCTAGGCTTTGGCCCTTGGTCGCTCTTCCCTAAGTGATAGCCAGGCTCACAGTTGTCCTCTCACCCTCCATGAAGCTTTCTTCCTGCCTTGATTTCTCAGTTTGAGAGTGTCTATCAGGCAGGCTCCTGCCGCCCCATGCGCAGGAGATGAAGATGGCCTCCAAGCGCATCACCCAGGAGACCTTCGATGCAGCCGTTCGTGAAAACATTGAAGAGTTCGAGATGGGGCCAGAAGAGGCAGTAAAAGAGGCCGTGGAACAATTTGAATCACAAGGTAGGGCACTGTGGCTCTGTCCCAGCGCTGGTCTGGCTCTTTGCCTGAAAGTCACTTCCAGTCCCCAGCTCTTAACGTGCGAGAATGATTTTCTGCCACGGCTCTGTCTTGCCTGGCGTGGCAGCCCTGGGCCCTGTCGCCCTGTCTGCGCTCTGCCCTGAGTAGACTGGCCACCTTCTCCTGCTTTGTTCTTGTCCTCCCTTTACTTGCCTTGACCCCACCCAGACATCTGCAGGGCCGAATCCTTCAAGGTGGGTCTCTTTTCAATTGCCACTTCCTTGGAGCCTTTTGCTGACTACCTCCCAAGAAACAGGGCCACCTGCCTCCCTGCCTCACCTACACTCCAGCCTGAGTTCATGGAGGCAGAAGGGGGTATTGGTCACCAGCCTATGGCATATTCAAGATAGACTATAGGGGACAGTGGTTAGGAGGGGACTATTTATAGTGGTGCGGGCAGGGTTAGGAGACCCTGCTAGCCACAGCAGGGACCTCCCCGGCCCCACAACAGGCCATTGGTGGGGTTGGGGAGTCACCTGGCAGAGGCAGAGGCAGGGAGCTGGGAATAAATACCCCACCCTCCCGCTCCTTCTGATCTGAAGTCCTATTCCCCATTGGCCAAGCCCAGTCAGACTCAAGAGGGCAAGGGAGCTCAGGGGGTCCAGCCTCAGATGTCCGAGGCTGGTGTCCCTGGCACAGAGCGGGATATAGATACTGGCCAGGGACTGGAGGAGTACCCACATGTGTCTTGTGCAGTGCAGGCTTCCCTTGGGGGTGCCAAGGAGGGTGGGGGTGCAGCCAGGGTAAAGAACAATGGGAGCCTCAAGGGAGAAGGCTATGGGGTCCCCTCCCCGCTTAGCCCACCAAGTAGAATGTGTCTCTCACTGCGGTGATGACCTACTGCCTCACTACTGCTCTGCTTCCATTGGATGGACAGGGCTAAGGGGTAAAGACTACCCCGCCCCCCCATATCCCATATCCCTTGCATGAATGTGGCTGGAAGGAAGGGGTTGGGGTGGGGAGCTGGGCAGACCCCCAAAGGCCTCCAGAGTGGGGTGGTCACAGAAGAAGGGACATGAGGTATGTTCTGGCAGGCCTATGGGGATGATGGCTGTTACTTGTTTCCTGAATCTTCTCCCCGCCCCGCCCCCGCAGGGGTTGATCTGAGCAACATTATAAAGCTGGCACCCAAAGTCTCTGCAGATGGACCCCGGGAACCTACACATGACATCCTGCAGGTAGGAAGGGGTGGCCCGTGTGGCCATGGCTGACCTTACACGTATGGTTCCACGCACATCACTGTTTAATGGTCTGTTAGGGGCACCTTTCCACTGGTTCCTAGAGGACAGATGCAGGTTCTGAAGGGCAGGCACCCAGCGTGTGCCTGGGAGCCTGAGCTTGCAGCCAGGCCTCCCTGAGTCCACATTTGAGGGTCCTTGGGGATGGACGATGCTCAGGTTGTCCCCAGTGTTGGCAGCCTTGGGGCAGAGGGCACCATGGAGGAGCCTTTCAGGAGGACTCTCCCAACCGCCAAGTTTGCTCAGAGATGAATAGGGATTACGGAAAGAGCGTGGGATCACAGGCAGGCCACCACCTGTGGAGCCCTAACTTCACCAGCACACTATGTAGCCTGCCCCTTTAGCACTAAAACTGGACTGTGAGGTAGGTGTTGTCACCCCCCCGACTTACTGATGGGCAGAGGCCCAGAGGCTATCCTCACTCTCCAGCACACAAACAAGGAAGGCAAAGGTCACAGAGATTACATGCCATTCTTAAGGTCACCCATTAAACAATGATAAGCTGTTGGTAAAAAGGCAAAAGGCTGTAGTGTTCATTGAGAACTGACTTTGGAGTCAGTTCTGTGCAAGGTGCTTTCTTTGTGCTATTTCGGTGGTTCTCCCAAATACAGCTGCAAGGTGGGGATTACTATCCTCATTTTATAGATGGGTAATCCAAAGACAAAAAAATGATTTACCTGACAGCAAGAGAGTATAGTGATAAAAGAGGAGGCTGGAGAATGCAGCCCTGAGTATGAACCCAGCTCTGCCTAAGGCAAGGTATTTACTTCTCTCTGCTCTCAGGGTCCTCACCATCTCTGGCCTCACAGAGATTTTGAGAAAATTACCTCATTGTTTTGACTTATTTGCTAGTAAGAAATGCATTTGTTGTCTTGGCAGTTTTTTTATTGGGTTGTTCATCCTGTTCTTATTGGTTTGTAGATACCCTTTACATATGAAGGATGTCAGTAACAATAGTCTCTAATAATCACTGAGCACTTCTTAAGTGCTCAGCATTGTGCTAAATCCTTAAAACATATTATCTCAATCTTTTGTTAGCCCATTTTGCTGATCAGGAATCTGAGGCTTCCTAAAGATAAATGACTCACTTGTGGTCACAGCCAGTGAGGGGCAAAGCTGGGACTCAGACCCAGGTCCCTCTCCCAGGGAAATCAAACTGGGAACAGCTCTGTTGTTTTCTACCAGCAGTACAGGAAACTCCTTTTGTTTACAACCTTCGCTTTTTTATTCTTCTTAATTCAACTTTTAAATTTTATTTTTCATTACCGAAGAAGAATGTGAACATGTTCTTGGCATAAAAGGTTCAAGCAGTACTCAAGTATTTATGGCAAAATCTGAAAGTCCCTGTCAGATTTTATAGCAAAATCTGAAAGTCTGAAAACCCTTTCTCTCCCTTCCCACGTGGGAGGCGCCACATACATTGGGTTTCATATCCTTCTAGCCTTACTCTCACCTTGCAATTGAACCAGCCCCTTCTCTTGCCGCGGCAGCATTGACCTCTGCTGCTGTGGCTCCAACACGTGAAAAATGCTTATCCATGGGAGAAAAATTCAACTCTGCTAGTGCCTTTTGAAATGAGTCTACCAGAGTCAGGAAGTTTGTTGCACAAAGACCTGTAGAAACAAAACCAAAAAGTCTTGGAACGCTCTAAGGAGAAAATGAGCTGAACGGGTTTTATATGCGAGGAGTGTCAGAATCCAAGCCGTCAGCCTCAAGAGAATGACCCCCCCCAGGTTGGTGGACAAAGCCCCCGTCACCACGCCGAGGTGTCACAAGTGGGGCACAGCTGACTCTGCCACCTTTACTGGAGTGACTGTCCTCTGCTCAGCCACCCGCAGGGTCTGGGGTCTCGGGCAGCAGCTAGGGACTGTGAAGACCACCATCTCAGCCAGCCACTGCAGAGACTCGCCTTCCTGATGCTGTCCGGAACGAGAGGAGATTCCCCACAAACTGGGTGGAGACTAGTGCGCCGCTTGTGGCCATTATCTTTTCCTCTCTCACCTGACTAAACCCAGAGTTGTAACTCCAGCACTGTGCGTCTTGATGGCACTTGGGCCACAGCTTTTCAGGTTTCTTGCCAGGTTCCCGTTCAAATGCTCCATCCTCTGTTTTGGGTTTGTGGTTAAATACATTTTAACACCGATTCACCATCTTAACCATTTCTAAGTGTATGGTTCAGTGACATGAAGTACTTTCCAACTGTTGTGCCACCATTCCCCACCATCCATTTCCAGGACTTTCTCATCTTCCCAAACTGAAACTCTGTCGCCATTAACCACTAACTTCCTATTCCCCTCCCTTTGCCCCTGTCACCCAGCGTTCCCCTTCCCGCCCCTCTGCATGTGACTTCTCTCGGGACTCCTTTAAGTGCAGTCACAGAGTATTTGTCCTTTTGTGGCTGGCTTCTTTCACCCAGCAAAATGTCCTCAGGCTTCATCCATGTTGGAGCCTGGGTCAGAATTTTGTTCCTTGCTGTGCCTGAATACTATTCCATTGCGTGGATGGGCCACATTCTGTTTATCCATTCATCTGTGGATGGAAAGTTGGGTTGCTTCTAGCTTTTGTCTGCTAGAATTAATGCTGCCGTGAACACGGATATACAGACATCTCTTTAAGACTGCTTTCAGTTCTTCAGGGTTTATCCTTGGAAGTGGGATTGCTGGATCACGTGGTAATTGCGTATTTACTCTTTTCGAGCATTTCCCTAACCACTAGCGACGTGGACCATCTTTTTGTCTGTGTAGTGGCCACCAGTGTATTTTCTTTGGCGAATGTCCATTCAAGGCACATTCTCTGCTTTTAGCCTATTAATATTCTGTGTCGTTGCAACATATCCTCAGTAAGTCCAGCTCAGGGATGGTGAGCCAACTGGCATCCTTGCCATTCAGAGCAGTGGTGGCCAAATCCCAGCCGTCTGGGTTGGGTTGATGGCATCTATAGAGCTGCCCTCCCTGGGGCCAGGGACCAGTGATTTCATAAGGCCCAGGAGGCTCGGGTTCATCTTGGGCTCATTGCTGAGGCAGATCTGGAGGTCATGGAATTGAATGGCAGCTAGACTTGGATGCTCTTTTCAGATCGTTTCCTCTCATTAGTACTGCTTTCCCCCCAAGGGCTTTGACTTGAATTTGGGTAAACCAACAGTGTGTATGGTGTGGTTTCATTTGGCAGATAAATATTTGTGGAGTGAATGAGAGAGACAAACAGGAGACATCTGGTATGGGCCGGTCTGGCAAAGGTAACTTTCACCTTCCTCGGAGAGGTGGCCACTGGAGGGTATGTCAATTAGTTGTAGTTGCATAGTAAGCAACCCAGAACAATGGCCATTTTCTTGTTCCTTGTGGTTTGGCTGGGTGGACTGAGCTCAGCTAGATGGTTCTACGGGTCTTGCTTGGAGCCTCTTGCAATGGCAGCTAGGGCTGGAGTGTTGACTGTGCCTGCACTCACGTGTGTGGCTCCATGGAGGGACCCTGAGATAGCTGGGTCTCTCCGTCTCTATGTGGCCTCTGAAGCTCGAAGCTCCTAGAAGCCCTAGTGTGGAAGCTACCGCAGCTGGACTGCGTTCCCACCACAGGCCTAGGTCCCGGGAGGGGGAATCTCATGGGGGGCAACACTGTCACTGTAGAACCTCTTTGGGCTGAGCGGACACTGAAATCTCTCCCGTGTGCTCTAGGCCCTGGATGACCTGCAGGAGTCCGTGGCCCGCTCTCGCCCCCAGGAAGTGTCCAAGCACCTCGCCCGCTTTTTTGAGCAGTGCAAGCAGCACAAGGGTAGCCGCTTCCTGGCAGCCCGGAAGGGGGCCTACCCCATCCTCCTCGCCGCCTGGAAGCTTGCTGTAGCAAGTGACCGGGGCCTCCTGCTCCAGGCCCTCAACGCCCTGTCAGCCCTCACCGATGGTCAGCCCGATCTCCTAGACACCCAGGGCCTGCAGCTGCTGGTGGTCACCCTGGCCCAGAATGCCGATGCGGCCGATCTGACGTGTTCTGGGATCCGCTGTGTGTGCCATGCCAGCCTGAAGCACGAGCAGAATCGGCAGAGCCTGGTGAAGGCCGGTGTGCTGCCCCTGCTGACGGGTGCCATCGCCCAGCATGGTCACTGCGCCGAAGTGGTCATGGAGGCCTGCTGGGCCCTCCGAGTCATGACCTTTGACGATGACATCCGTGTGCCCTTTGGCCATGCCCATGACCATGCCAAGATGATTGTGCAGGAGAATGGAGGCTTGAAGGTGCTCATTGAGGCTGCCAAAGGTAGGAGCAGGTGTGAGAATGAGAGTTGGGTTTTAGGGCTGCTTCAGGCATGGCTGGCTCCAGGCTCCACTTGCCTCTTTTGGCTTACTACCACCTACATGGCAGCCCTAGTGGAATAGTTCCTTACTCCTGGTTGCTCTAGGAGAGTTCTAAGCCAGGGCTCATTGGCCAAGACCAGATCTTGTCCCCATCTCTGGAGCCATTTGAGGAAGGGGCTTGGCTCCATTCATCCACACGGGCTGAGAGTGCGTGGAAAGGAGAGCTCCTCAAAAGGACAAATAAGGGTGTTCCCCTAAGGTGGGGGAGTGTGGCTGGTGCCCAGTGGAGGTTTACAGTTTGGTTCATACTTAGCCTCAAATTGTTACACTCGTACATGTTCCCAACTGGGATGACCAAGGCAAGCCAGCCATGGGAGATCACAGCGCTGATGTTCAGACCCGAATTTCCCTGCCCCCTGTCCACTATACCCACTAGAAAAGGCCTGACTGTGGTCTGGTGCACAGAAGGTGCTAGAAGAGTGAGTTCTTCCCAGCCTGCCTGTGGCTCTGGCCCTATAGCTAGGCAGGTTTGTGTGACTCTGGCTGTCTCCTGGAGAGGCAAGCCTACTACCTCAGTCTCGTACCTCTGGAGAGGGTGAAAACAGGTCCGGCCATCCGCAAAGTCAAGCTCCTTTCTTGAGTCCTTTCTTGAGGGGGAGTTTAGTTTACGTCTCTCTCGTATGTTGACAGGAGCTCCTATCAGTCAAGGTTCTACCAGAGAAGCAGAACCTGTGTGTGTGTGTGTGTGTGTGTGTGTGTGTGTGTGTGTGTTTCAAGGAATTGGCTCGTGTGGCCGAGGGGCTGGTGAGTCTGAAATCCATGGAGCAGGCTTGGGCAGGAGCCAACGCCACCGTCCTCCTCTTCAGGAAGACCTCAGTTTCCCCTCTTAAGGCCTTGAGCTGACTGGATGAGGCCCACTCAGACCATCAGGGGTCATCTTGAAGTCAGCCGATCAGATGTCACCACGTCTAGGGAATACCTCCACCCAGATTAGTGCTCACAGTATTGCTGGGGGCTGCTCCCCGAACAGGGGGACGTACCAGCTGACTGTCACAGAGCTCTGTATAAATTAGGGCCGTCCACCCCCCACCCTTCCACCCCCTATCACCCCGCCCCCTTGTGAGCCTCAGTGCAGGCCTCTCCTCCCTGGGGCCTCTGAGCTTCGTCTTCGGCATCTGTGTTCAATTTTACGCAGGTCAACTCTATCCATATGTCCCTCTACAGTTTCTGGGTTTCCCGTTGCACTTAGAAAGGTCATTCCCACCCCAAGAACATAAAAATAGTCTTGGATGTTTTATTATAGCACTATTATGGTTTTCTTTTTTTAGTTGAGATCATCAGTTGGTCTGGAATTTATCTGGGACACGGTGTGGGGGAGGGCGTGTTTGTGTGTCTTCTCCTGCAGCCAGCAGGGGGCACTGCAGGCCCGGCGGCCCTCCTGTTCAGTGGGGCTCTCCTGGTGCGTGTGGCCGCCTCGCCTGGCAGAAGGGCCCCACTTCCCAGGTGGAACAGGATTTGTACCAGGACCGCTGGCTCCTGGTTCCAAGCTGGGACTGGTTCTCTCCCTGGTCTCGCCCCCAGTGGTTCCTCTCCCTCCCTCTCTGCAGCATTCTCTGACAACCCCAGTGTCCTGAGTGAGCTCTGCAGCACCCTATCCCGCCTGGCCGTCCGCAACGAATTCTGCCAGGAGGTCGTCGACCTTGGGGGCCTGGGCGTCCTCGTGGCCCTACTGGCCAACTGCAGCGACCACCAGGTGGGCGTCCAGGCCATCTTAGGGTGTGAAGCGCCCCTCACTTGGATTTCGATTTGTGGTTTCTTTTGATGCCGCAGGAAGGTTCCAGACGTCCCAGTGAACTCTGCCCCCTTGAGCCCCAGCCACCCAGACAAGCCTGAATCAGAACACATCCGCCCTGTCTGCTGACCCTGGAAACAAAGTGCAGTTTTCACGTCTCATTGACCCCAGGGCAGGAAGTAAAGTTTTGGGGGAGAACAAATCCACCCACCTTCTCTTACTGTCCTTTAACACCTTTGTATTTTCTACCGGCAGTGGGAGGAATGGGAGTGGATGTTGGCAGGGGCTGGCCCAGCCGCCAGCTCAGGAGTGTGATGCTTGAGTGAGGCAAATCCTTAGTGCCTCAGTTTCCCCATCCATAAAATGGGGCGAGGACTCCTATTCATTATTCTTTCGTTTAGCAGCCGCTTAACCCCCTCTCTACAGGCCTGGTCTAGTGCGGGAGTACCTCCCTGTCCTGTGGCAGCAACGGTCCTGTTGCCCCCAGCCCCGGCTGGTGATATCAGCCAGTCTCCTTCTGTGCACGTGGCAGAAAGCTGAATTTGAACCAGCTTAAGCACATGAGGGAATGCATTTTGTTTGTACTCCTAGACAGCGAGGCGGTGGGTAGAGGCTTGGTTTCCCTCCCACTGCTTTCTCTTTCTCTTTTATGGTTCTGCCCCCACTAGGGCGGTGAGCAATCCCAGCAGCATCTGGTCATGCTCAGCTCAGGACCCTGGGGACTCAGCTGTGGCCAGGGGACCCCGTGCTTTCATTCCTGGCCTGAGCCACATGCCCCCCCTCTGTGCGTGAGGGGTGGGTGTCGAGGCTGTCCAGACGCCTAGGCTGGGCACAGGCGGACTAATTCACAGGCTCCACCTCCCCGAGCCTCCCCTGCCGTTACAGGCTGCCCGCATACCCCAGGGTGGCCCCACCTGTTGTTCGGACACTGGAACAACAGACCCTCCCTCAAGACCGCCCCCCCACCCCCCCACAAACCAGCAACCAAGCGGTTAGTGTCTGGCACGGCACAGGAGGTCGAGCTGGCCAGAGCTGACCCACCACCTTGCCCCCGCTGTAGGACGTTGTGAAGCAAGTGTTGAGTGCCCTGCGGGCCATTGCAGGCAACGATGATGTGAAGGACGCCATTGTCCGAGCTGGCGGGACAGAGTCCATTGTGGCCACCATGACCCAGCACCTGGCCAGCCCCCAGGTACCTACCCCAGGTGGGGGGGCGCACCAGGTGGGGCACAGTGGCTGGAGTTCCAGGTCAGTGTCTAGGTTCACCTGGTGCTCTTCCCCATCTCCTCAAGCAGGGCTAGGGCTGGGGTGGGGCCCCCAAGAGGCCTCGGTTGAGGCTGCCCCCCCCCAAGAGCATGGTTGAGGTTTTTATCATTCCTGTTATTACTGATCTGGTATATACACGGGTTGGCCTCGGTCTCTCCAGGGGAAATTGCAGGGCACTCACCTGGGGAATTAACAGTGGCGGCCACGGCGGGTCCTCCGGGGTGACAGGCCTCTGTCTTCGCTGTCCCCGTGACTCCCACAGGTATGCGAGCAGAGCTGTGCGGCCTTGTGCGTCCTGGCCCTGCGGAAGCCAGAGAACAGCCGGGTCATCATGGAGGGCGGCGGGGCGCTGGTGGCACTGCGGGCCATGAAGGCGCACCCGGGAGAGGCTGGAGTGCAGGTGGGCCTGGGGGCAGGAGGGCGGGGCAGACCCAGGCCCTCCCTGTCCCTGTCCCCATCCCCATCCCAGTCCAATTCTCTCCAAGTCTTCTTCCTTCCCAGCTCCTGAAGGTATCTACTTCCCATCCTTGAAAATGCACCCAGTTCTGCCCACGGCTGTCTTCCTGTTCCTTTGCTCTTCCAGCATTGATCTTTTCCTCTCCTAATAGTTCCTTCAGAGGGATAGGGAGAGGAGGAGGAGATGGGAGGAGAGCAGGTGGGGAATCTTCTTGGACTTCGGGAAGCTTCCCTGCCATCCATGGGCTGCTCCTTCGTGTTCAGCATGTGAGACCCACGGTCCGTACCTCACTGGAGAGTCAGTGAAGCCGAGCAGTAGATGGGGCTGCGTGCGCCCCTGCCTGAAATCCACACGCTTTCTTATAGTTTTCAGGGCTCTCCCAGTGTCCCCCATTTCCACCTCGAGCACCCTCCCAGCCCAGGGGCCTCCTCGTTGGTCCTTAGACATATCAGGCTCTGTCCCACTAGGGAGTCTTTGCTGCCGAGGGTGTCTCCTCGGGAACACTGTGCCCTTGGCTCACCGATCCCCTTGCCCACCCCTCACTACCCTGGCTGGGCAGCCCCTCACACCCCTACTTCTCTTCTAGTCTCCCAATGGTGGGGTGCTTTGTGGCACCCACACACAGCAGATAAGCAGGGCACAGATGTTGATGAACGCGTGATGATGTAATTGACAGGGGGGCCTGTGCACAACCCCCTCTTCCCACTGTCTCTCTGCTCTCCTTACCTGAGGTCCCTGCCCAGGCTCTTGCCAGCCACGGGGGAATCTTGCTCTGAGGCTGAGGGTCCCACACCTGAGGGATCAGCCGCACTGCCAAGCACTTGACTGCCCTGAGCTTCCATTTCCTCACCTGGGAGATGGGGGAATATCCCTGCTTCCCAGGACAGCTGAGAGGATAATGTGGAGAGATGAATCTAGCCTGATGAGTCACACAGCGTAGGCACCTACTGTATGTTGACCGTGGTCACCTTTGCCCCGTTAAGTTATGATGAGGGCCCTGAGGCTAGAGTGGACCCCACCCACTGGCGCACGGCCACTCACCTTCAGTTCTCCCTCCCAGAAACAGGCCTGCATGCTGATCCGTAACCTGGTGGCCCGCAGCCAGGCCTTCTCACAGCCCATCCTGGACCTGGGGGCCGAAGCACTCATCTTACAGGCCCGTGCTGCTCACCGTGACTGCGAGGACGTGGCCAAGGCTGCCCTGCGGGACCTTGGCTGCCGTGTCGAGCTGCGAGAGCTGTGGACTGGCCAGAAGGGCAACCTGGCGCCGTGACCTCAGGCTCAGTCTGGGCCATGGCTCTGGGTGAGTGATGTGACTCAGAAACAGGGAGAAGGTCCATGCCCTGCCCCTCTACTCCCCGGATTCCTCCCCCATTCAGTGACGAGTGTTTTCTCATGGACACCAGGTATGGGCTGGGGTGGGAAGGGAGCACTGGCGAAGCATCTACACAGCAGAGAGCAGCCCCTGGGTCCTGGCCTCCCTTCACCTTGTTCCCTAGGCCAGCTGACATTCCTCAGGCCAGCATTGGCCTTACCCATCCTGCCCTTCCACCCCCAGCCCGTGCCCTTTCCTACCAGAAGGTCCTCCTTAGTATTGCTTGGGGACGAAGTACTAACTGAAATGTGGGGTCCACGCTGGCCAGTCTCACAGGAGGATGGGGACCCCGCTTCGGCTCCTACAAGTCTGCTTTCTGCCCTACTTGTCTCTCACTTGTCATATGGTTTGTAGGTGCCTTGCTCTGCTGAATGGAGAGCAGGGACCAAGCTCTTCTGCCTCCAGGGGTCCCAGGCCAGCCAGTACTGCCCAGTAATAAAAGACTCTGTTAGTTAACAACAGAGGGCTTTCTTCCATAGCGCGATGGAGTATGGGTGCTGCCTCCAGTGGCCTCAGAGAATGGGAGAGGGGCAGACATCTGGGGAGGCCATGGGGTCGCTGAGGAAAGCAAAGGGGTTTTGAGAACAGCCTGGGATATATGGTTCACACCTGGGGTCTCGGCCCCAAGGCCACTGTTTCTGATTATGGCTCACTCAGCTCTGTGGCCTTGAGCTAGCGACTTAGACTCTCTCAGCCTTGATTTGATCCTCTATGAAATGGGGCGGGGAGAAATAGAGCTCCTGCTTTGGGGTGTGCAAGCAGAGCTGGGCACGTGGGAGACACCCGATCGTCTTAGCTTCACTACCTCAGTCACCCTAGAAGGACTGACCTATACTCGTCCGCCCGGCTGCTTGAGGTTGTTGCTCGGTGGGTGGCTTGGGCAGTCTGCCTTCCTTCTTTGAGCCTCAGTTTCCCCATCTGTAGTACGGACATCACTGTTGCTCCCCCAAATACCCACTGTACCTCCAAAGTGTTCTGGGGGTCCCCAGGCAGCTGTGCCTGGCAAACCCCAGCGCTCCTCTGCACTTACACTTGGGAGTCGTGCCGTGGTCCCCTGGCAACTTGTGCTTCAGCCCCGTCAGGTGGTTAGCTCCAAGAGCTCTGGTGGGCTCCAGGCGCGGTACCTGACCTCTCTTGGAACACCCAGCCCGCTGCTTGTCATTCATGTCCCCTAGCTCGAGGAGGGGCCTGAACTGGTCCTTAATATAAGCTCAAGCCCTTTCCTAGAAGGCTCCTGGTGTCCATGGCTGGTGCGAATAGCTGGGGTGGGGGCGTGGCATCACCCAGGTCCTAAGTCCCCTTGGTGGCCAACTTGGCGGTCAGCTCCGGGGGGCTGACATGAACCTCTGACTCGGTCACCTCACCCTGACTCCCCCGACTGGGAGCTCACCCAGCATGTAGAGGATCTTGCACCTGTTCCAGGCTGCCCTGCCTTGACTTCTGCCACGCACGTGACCTCAGGGCAATCTGCAGGCCCTGTGAGCCTCATGTATCATCACCTGTCTCATGGGAGGTGGGTGACGCCAGCCCATTTCTGGGGAAGCCTGAGGTGCCGTTCCCGTAATTCCTGCCCCAGCTCTGCTCTCAATCTCCCCAGGGGCTCCCCATTGCCCTCTCTATAAAACCAGCTGTCCTCCAGGCCCCGCCCACCTCCCAACCTCATCTTCCCTACATTCTCTTTTAGTTGTCTTTCTAGCCACATCAGCTTCCCCATCTTCGGGCCTTTGCACGTGCTGTCCTTACATGGAGCACCTTTCCCCCAGCCCTACCCATGGCTGGCTCTTCCCTGGCACCAGGTTCTAGCTCACATGTTGCCTCCGTGGAGAGACCCCCTGCTGTTCCCCTTCATTGGCACCCTGGTCCCATCAGCTCTTGGGTTGTGTCTCTGAGCTCTGAGCCCACCCGAGGTCGCCTTGCTTGTGTTCTTTCGTGTTTGTCTGTCCCCTACTGCCCGTGAGTTGCATGTAGGCAGGCTCCTGTCTCCTTGCTCTGCTCCAGCTTCCTGTAAATGTTTTTGAATATACACCTAAATAATAAGGGAGTGGTTTGGAGGGAAGGCCTCTGCCCCCACAGCCCTAGTGCTCTCCCCCCCACAAGCTTCTGGCCAGCCTCCCTACAGCTGCAGGCTTCTCTGGGGAGGTAGGGCCCCAGCTTCTCAGTCCTTCCCACCGTAGTCCGAAGAAATGTGCTTCGTCAGTGGGCGTGGCTCAGGGTCTGTTTGGAGGTCCCCAAGGTGGGTAGGCGCGTGATTGAGGTTGGCCAAACCTGGCTTCCAGTCCCTGCTCTGCCGCCTCAGGTGAACCTCAGCCTCCTCTCCCGAAAACGGGGCACATGTGTTGCTACACAGGCCCACAGCCCCCAGTAAGGCACACAGCCCCTCTCTAAAGAGTGCTTGCCATCCTCGTTGATGACCTGTAAACCAGGGCTGAGGAGGAAACCACTAAAAGGAAGGGGCCAGCACATTCAGGCTATGCCTCTACTGCTGTGCACTCTTGAGTGAGTGGCACAGCCTCTCTGAGTCTCTGAGAGGCTGAGCGAAGCTACCTTGACACCAGCTGGGCTTGGCTGACATCCTTCTTGAATTCAGTAGGTATCCCTCCAGCCAGGGAAGGACCCAGGGTCCTGGCTTATGAACACATCTTTGAGAGGCAGGGCCTACGAACCCCGTTTCCCGGATGAGAAGTAGTCTTGCTGGCCTTTGAGGGGCCACAGTGGGATGAGAACCCAGCTTGGCTTGCCTCCATGCCCCTCCTCTCTTGCCTGCGTTGCTAACCTGACCTTGGGCAAATGGCTCTCTGGCCTCTGTTGATTAAGCCCTGTCACTCTGCCCAGGCCTGGCTCAGAGCCATCGTGTCAGATGATTCCAGGGATCCCTGAGACGTAGAGGAGACTGGGGGCGCAGAGACAGTGTCCTGCCCAGAGCCAGCCAGGCTGACACGGAAGAGCTGGGATCCCAGGCACCCTGGCCAGGCACAGCTGAAGTGCCCACAGTGGGGGTGTCAGTCGCTGGTGCCAAGGGGCATTACTGGCCATTGTTGGAAGGCAGCGGGGAGTTTGACCGGCGCCAGCATGCTGACAAGCAAACAGAAGCCAGAGCCCAGGCAGTGCTCAGGAGAGGCAGCCTGGTGCTGGGCTGCTGCCTGACCCTTGCCTCAGTTGGCACTGTCCCTGGGGTACCGTGGGACCTTCCAGGAGCTTGCTGCCTCCCTCCCAGGGCCTGGCAGGTGGGTGCTGTGGGTAGGGACTCTTGTAGCATGAATATCTCTCCCTCTTTGGGTGGCAAACCCCACCCGTAGTTGGTCTATGTTCACATTCCATGAAGCGCTATTTACAGAAAGGGAAACAGGCCCCAAGAACAGTTTATCTATACCAACACTCAGAAAGTGCTGGCTGTGGACCAGTGAAGTTGTGAGTGTTTCACTTCCATTCATCTCGTTAGTGTTGCCTTCAACCCTGGGAGGTAGTTGGAGATACTGAAGCAGAGAGTTTGAGTCACTTGCTGAAGGTCTGGTGGCCAGCAAGTAAGAAACAGCAGGGATTCAAACCCAGCCTCTGGCCCTTTCAGCAAGGAACACTTATAGCGTGGGGATCAGTTTTCTCATCTGCGAAGTAGGTGCTGTCCCCTCCCCCCACCATCTGGAAATCAGGTCATGAGATGGTGTTTGGGAAGCACCCAGCTCAGTAAGAACCTGATACCCATTAGGTGTTCAGCAGACCTCAATGTCCTCCTCTTGTCCGGAGAGCAGAATGGAGATCAGGGCCTAGAAGTTGGCTGGGAAGCAAACCACAGCAGGGAGGTATGGGAGAGAGGCCCAGGTGGGAATATCACAGGAGTATCGTGAGTCAGATGGTGGCCTCAGGCTAGTGACATTGACAGTGTGAGCCTCCGTGTTTTCCCCATCCTCCATACTCCATACGGGGAGCCCTTTGAGATGTTGTGGATTAAGGACTAGGCAGGGGGCTTGCCCAGCCCTGAAATGTGAACCCTTATTAAGGCCTAGCTTTGTGTTGCTCCCTCCCAGCATTCCCTGGTCCTGAACTTGATCTCCACCAACCCTAGCCAGCACCTAGAGGAAATAAGAGCCAGTATCTGGGAACATTTGTAACCCTCTCCGCCCTGGAGATGAGGAGAGTGCACTTGGTGAGTCAGAGAACTGGGTGGACTTGGGGGGAGTGGGAGGGACACAGTGGAGCACTGGATGGCAGGTGTCTTCTCTAAACTGCTGGCATCTGTCTGCAAAGAATCCCATGAACTTCACCTCACAGAGAAGCTGAGGCTCACGGGCCAGATGGCCTGCTGAGGGTCCAATGCTTTCACCAGAAGGTCAAGGCAAGGGCTGGGATAGAAGTTCTCCCAGGGGAGCACCCCAAAAGAGGAAAGATCAAGGTGTAGGAATCACTGTCCTCTGAGGAAACTGATCCACAACCACCTTGCCCAAGGTTATGTATTGGCCCAGTGGCTGTATGTGGAATCCACCCAGATGGCTCAGGCCCCTGGTGGCTCTTCTCTGACACTGCCTTACCCCACTTCCAAAGAGCAGGCTGCTCTAAATTCACCCCCAGATTCAGCTACTTGAAGTCTGTGAGCAAGGAGCTGACCTCTCTGCACTCTGGTTTCTGTAAAATGGCCAGTGGTCGCTTTAACCTCATGAAGTGGTTAGTTTTCAGTTGATTCACAAAAGGCTTATCCGGGAGGAGGCCGGATAGGGATGTCATTGGATCCCATAAAGGAGAAAGCTTGCAATCAGACAAGTCCAACACTTCCAGAAAGCCATAAAGCTCATGGGTAGGATTCCACCTGTTTCCACCTCTTCACAACAACCCGGAGCTGCAGAAGACGAGCCTGAGTGACCTAAGAGAGTCTGCCTTCTCCGTGTAGCTGGTAGGGAAATAGCGAGGAGTGAAGGAATGTAAAATTATCCAGGAGTCTTTTCAGCCGCGATGGCCCATGTTCACAGCCAGAGTTGGAAGTCCTGCTTCCGCGCTGCGAGGTCCGAGGGCCAGCCTCTTCCACACAGCCTCAGGGTACTCCGCTCGGGGCGTTTGAGGCCACCTACCGCCGCCGCGCTCCCGGCCAAACTGCACCTTGCACTCTCCTGCCCTGTCGCGAGGCACACCGCCCACGGCCCCTGCGATCGGCCGCGGGGCCTGCCTGTCTTCGGCTTTGCAGCCAATCCTCATCGCGCTCTAGGCTACGCCCTCCGTTCTTCTTGTGCCAACGGCGCCAGCCACTTCGGAGCCCTGCCCCTGCCCCCCAGGGATTGGTCGTTAGGGCTGCTCGTCTTCTGCCAGAGCTCCAATCCTCGCCTACCTCTCGGCCCTCACCTCCAGCACCTCGCACCCTGCGGGACCACCTCTGGGACTGAAAAACCTAACCCTATAGCCCGCCTCTACTCATCAGTGATTGGCCTTAAGGGATGCCCGTCTGTTTCATGACAGCCAGTCCCTGTCTTTCCCGACGCCGATTGGCCATCGTGCAACCAATCGGAGCGTGGCGTGAACCCCTCCCGCCGCGCGCGCTCGGGGGTGAGCGAGGCGGGGCCGTGGTGGCCGGAGGCGGCGGCGGCGGCTGTGGTGGTGAAGGCGACGCGTCCCAGCCGGTGAGGGGGAGTAGAGGGCGGGGGGTGGCGCAGGCGTCCGGGGGCCCGCGCCCCTTGGGCCGAGCCACAGCGAGGCACGGTCTTGTCGTGGGTCCTGGGGCGGGGGCGGGCGAAGCAGGGCGTGACAGCAGCGTCGCAGCGGTAGGGAGAGGTTAAAGCCCCCCCCCCCCCAGCACCCCGCGTCTGGTGCTCCTTGGGGGCCCTCCCAGCCGGATCTGGATCCTCACTGTCAGTCCGCGCACACCTGACACCACGTCCCTTCATGTTGACACCCCCCACCCCAATACACCTGAGACTGTCCACCTCGCTGACATCCCCCACACCTCTGGGGCCATGTCTCCAGGCGCTTGGCACAGTTGGATCTTCACACCCACACGCACTTGAGTCCATGTCCCCACTGATATTCTCCCTCACACACCTGCCACCGCCCCCGCACTCACGGATACCCCCCCACATCACCTAAAATCGTTCCTCTTGATGAAACCTCCACACCCAGATCCATGCACCCCCACCTCTGCCACTGGGCCTACACCCCCTCCACCCATGCCTGAGCCTACGGTGCTGAACTGGGTGCTGAACTGGTCGCCCCCCACTCACACCTGGGCCGGGTCATATCCCCTCACTGATTTTGCTCACATCCAGGTCTGTGCCCCTCTCTCTTGCTTCCTCCCTTCAGCCACTTGGGTCAGGGCCTTCAGGTACTCTCCTCCCACCTGCCCTGTGCCTTTCTAGGCCCTCTCTCCGTCACACACACCCCCAGTCTGTGTGCCCACCTGTACTTTCTTACATGGGCACCTGAATTTGTGTCCCTCTCTGTAATCCTTGAACCACAACTCCTACCCAGGTCCCCCAACAGTCACCCAAGCCTAGCAATCTCAGGATAACTGCACCCTCCCCCACCCAAAAGAAGAGCCCACCCAGATGTTATCTTTTCTTTTGTGACAGTCTGTAAAGTGATTTCCAGGCTTATAATAATCCCTTTGGCCTGGCAAAACCAGAATTATCTCCGTTTTATCAGCAACAAACCTAAAGAGACTTAAATTGGGGAGGCAGAGCCCATCCCTCCCTGAGCTTTGCTGACCCTTCTCTGTAGACCTTCCCCATTTTTGCCCATCTGTTGTGCTTATCTCTGAGGGGTTGGCAGGGGAGGGGACCCCCACCTTCCCTGCAGCTGTTCCTCAGGAGTCGTGACTGTGAGTCCGGAAAGACTGAGCTGGAAGGGGCGGCCCCTGATGGTTGCTGTAGCACGTGTCTCAGTGTCCCCAGCCTGGGTGGGGGCGGGGACACTGCAGGAGCAGGACTTCACTTTGGGTGCCTCCAGCGGCTTGGTCTCCTGGGAGGGAGTTGCCGGCTTCTGGCCTCTGGCCCCAGCTCTTGCAGACCGAAGCCCCTTGCTGACCCTCAAGAACTCCCTGGGCCCTTAAAGCCGATAAACCTAGAGAGTAAGGAAACACTCTTCAGAGTGAGGAGAGCTAATGTTACAGCCGCTCCGAGCCAAACTGTAAAACTGATGAGGTGCTGGGAATAATGATTTTTCTGGAACTTTATAAGTTCCCTAGGGTATTATTTGCAAGTGTGCTGCATAGAAGGAGACGGTAGCTTTGTTGTGGAAAAGTAATAAATAACATGGTGCGGTTTCCTGTAAGGTCTGCATGGTGCCTCTTACCCCCTCTGTCTCTCCTGGCAAAGATGGTGCCAGAATATGCCAGAGGGTCGTGTCACCTTCACCTTCTCCTGTAGAAACAAGCCAGTGGGATTTTCTGTCCACATTCAAAAGGAGTCATTTAAAATGTGTTTATGTATGTGCATGTGTATACATATGTAGATGTATACATACACAAGTTTATATGTGTGTATACATACATTTTGTATGCTACAGATGTACTCATGTTACATATATACATACGCAAATATATAAACTTGGACAAGGTAATTGATGTATATGGTAAAAAAAAAAGTACAAAAGAACATACAGTGAAAACCAAGCAGGTTTGTCTGCACCCTGTACCCTTCTGGAAGCATCCATCGTTAACTTGCCCTGTTTCCTACCAGAGATAGTCTATGGCTTGTATATCCTCCACCTCTTTTAAACCCCTGATAAATTTACCTGAGATTTTTATCAATTGGGTGTGCCAGTTTTATAGCCAGTGCCTTGCCGACGACTGTTAAAGTTGTCACTCATATTTTCTCCTACAAACTGAGCTGAAATGAATAGATGGACCCAGGCATGAGCAAATATGCAATGAATGTGTGTGGGGCTCCAGCCCAGACACCTCCGAAACCTCCTGGTCTTCAGGGAGCTTCCTAGGAGAGGCCAGGCCAAAGGGCATGTCCATTGAAATGGTGAATGTTCCTCCAGAGACTCTCTGCTGCCCTCGGTTTTCTCTCAGCTACGAAACCGGATTGCTCGTTTCCTCTCCCAGCGGCCAGAACAGTTACTATCAAGTGTCCTGGTTTCTCCAGTCTGATAGATAAAGCGCAGCCTGAGAGATCCTTTTGAACTCCACTTCTGGGCTTTCTATCCATCTCTTGGGTGTTCTGGCCCGTGCAGTGGTGATTAAACATTATATCTCTGTCTTTGGACTAAAGTTCAGTCCAAGGAATATCTGAGTCCCTCCTCTGCAGAGCTCTGGAGGAAACCTTGGGTTTGGGGGTAGGGGAGTGCGTTCCTTGCAAGAGAGAGAAATGGGCATTGGCTACAGTCCTGGGAGGGGAGATTTAAGATGTTGGCTGTTACTAAATTTTTGTTTTTCCCCTTGGATCCAGCAAAAGAGCTTGACTGTCAGATGAGATTGAGATAAGTCAGATGTGAAATCTTTTGGGGGAGTTGTAGCTCTTTCCCACTATTGGTGCCAGGTGAAGGGCATCTGTAAACTGAGGTCAGGCCTTTTCCCACCTGATGTCCTGTTTTTGTCCTTCTGTTTTGGCAGTTAGACACCAGAGGAATGCTGAGATGATCACAACTATTAGCTTGATTGGGTTTTGCAAACCAGCTCTTTTAAAAAGGCGTTATATTTTTTATTTGAAGTGCAAAATGTTTCTTAATAGAAAGTCTATAATGTGCACGTGAAAACAAAGTGTAAAGGATAACAAAGCTAACACTCAGCGGACGAAGTAGAACGTGGCCCCCAGCGGCCCCTCCCCGGTCACTGCATTATTTGTAAAATATGCTTGTCAACGTTTGTTTTCTTCCTAAGTACCTTTTGCTGCAGCTGAGTGCTTGGCTTCTAGGGTCTCAACAAAGATCAGCAGAAGCCAGGTTTTCTGTTGGAGCTGTGTCAACAGGGCGGCCTGAGAGGTCCAGGGAGGGGAAGAATGACCTCAGGGCCGGGCAGGTCACAAGCCGGTACCAGGAGC
>CM052898.1:10922642-10947844 GCA_028534135.1 Potos flavus
CCTGATGAAATGTGCCCATGAAGTGCTCCTGATAGGTGTCATCACTGTTATTCCATCTCTAGGTCATGTGCCTTTGCCATGGGATGAGTGGGAAAAGAGAATATATATGTTTCCATTAAGTATTAACTAGCCATGCTGACCCAAGCCCCACCCAGTCTGCAGTATTAGTCCTCGCCCTAAAGGGCAGGTTCCCAGGCCTCACAATAGCAGACCCCAACTTAAGCCTGAGGAGGAGCTCAGGAATCCTGCACAAGTGTCCTGGAGATTCTGGGACAGGTGTTCCTAGAACCCCCTGGTGTAGCAGCCCAGAGCTGGAGGAAGATCCTGTAGCCAGAGGAGGGGAGGGAGCAGGCTGGCGGGCCTGGCTTCCAGAGCCATGAGCAGACAGGACCCATTACTGGTCAGACCTTAGCCAGTGGCTGGTCTAGCCTTGGGCTGGCAAGGGGCATGTAGGACCCAGGCCTTGAAGAAGGGATAGGTTTGGGGGCTGTGAGCAGCTCCCTTGGCTTGGAGCTCATGGGTCAAAGCCAAGTGTCAGCTAGCCCTGAATGTCAGAGCAGGAGATGGCGCCGCCCGTTGTGCCGGGCAGGGGCGCTGGCATTGGCAGAGCGCTTGGCCGAAGCACGTACTTCCTAAACCGTTGTCATGTGGCGGGCAGCAGGGCACCACCAGCCAGCTTCTGTTTAACACTTTGGGGAGATGAACCTGGAGAAAGCAGGGGTAGGGGGATGCTGGACACCAGGGACCGATGCTTAGCTCTTTCAGAGGCCCTGGCGTGGGGGATGCAGGCTGAATGGTGAGATCTAGGAACTGGGGAGGCCTGCTCAGTAGGGCCGGGTGGTGTGAGATGGGCTCCATCCCAGCTCCATCTGACTCCTTAGTATAAGGCAGAATGATACTTACCCACACCCGTGACCCACTTGAGCAGCGCTACCCCGGGAATATAGTAACAGATGGAAACGGAGGCCTGGGGCGGTTTAGTAACATGGCCAAGGTCACACGCCGGACCCCGTCTTCCCATAACACCAGCGCGGTGTGGCTGGGAGCCTGTACATGCTCCTACTTGGGGAATGAGGCGGGAAGGATAGAAGAGGTGCATTTCTGCCACCCTGTGAAGGGTGCCCGAGGGGCCGGATGACAGATATCAGAAGCCCCTGTTGGCAGGTATATGCCTCTGACTGCTTGCTAAGCAAGGACCCTGAGCGTAGCCCCCCAGCCCAGCTGGGGAAGCCAGTGGAAAGTGGCCCCGTCTCGTGCAGCAGGGAACCACAGAGGGCTCAATATAGGGCAGAGCAACTAAGTTCCGGGAGGCAAGGCCAGGACATTTAGGAAGGGCTTTGCAGGCTGCGGAGGAGTTTGCCAGGCACAGGGTGGGGAGAGTACAGCCAAAGCAAATGTTGGTATGTCCAATAAATTAATGATCTCATCCAGCAAATAACTGAGTAGATAACAAGCACGGTGCTAGGCTTCCCGTGGCGAAAACGCAAGACTTTTGGGATGAAGGCTTTACACAGGTGCATCCTCTTATTAGAGGAGCATGAGTAGTGTTGAGTACCTTGCTTTGTTGTAGGTCATTCAAGTGCAGTTGGTTAACAGGTGTCAGCAGCCCTGTGTTGAAAGGACTCAGGACAGTGATTGACGGTAGGATGTTCTGTGTTTCTTGCAGAGGCCAGTTTGTCTGGAAGGCCCGAGTGGAAGGATATGCAGCAGGGAGAGACGGGCAACAGCTGCTCGGGCCTGGGTTAGCAGGGAGCAGCCATTATGTAAGATGCTCCCGCTCTCCTAACCGCAGAAGTTAATTCCCATTAACTGGAAAAGAAAACAGCCTTTATCAACAGCCAGATAGGATGTTAATTGGCTTCCGTTTACTGAGAGATTACAGGATCTGTTCCGTGACTGCTTGTAAACTCCATCAACTGAGAGCTGCCCCCTGTTTGTGCAAACATTTCCTTCGTCGCCTGGAGTGGCGTACAACGCACTCACCGTCAGGAATGGTGGCCCTGGCCAGGGAGCTTCTGAGGGAGTCAGGCACACATGTGCGTGCGTGCGCGTGTATCAGGGTGGAGGCACACGTGGAGCCGCTGCAGGGGGTGCTCACAGACTCGGCTGCTTAAGATCCTAGAGCCCCAGGTTCCCGTTTCCTAGACAATGCGGTTCAGTGTGTTAGATTGTGGAATTGCCCCCCCCACCCCCGTCCTGCTTTGCTTTGCTTTTTGATGAGTGGAAAGATTGCCTGAATAGAAATATGATGTGAAAAAATGAATTTTTGTTCACTGGGGCTGGTCTGTGACTGCTGCCTGCCCATGGCATGTGGGACGGAGGTGGCCCCACTGCACTTGACCCCTTGTTCCTAACCCTGCTGCCTGGGAAGACTCTGGCACCTGAATCCCAGTTCATGGGTACCTGTTAAAGGTAACTCCAGAGAACACACTGGGGCCGAGCCCGCAGGGGCCATTGTCCCTGGCTGAAAGTGTGCACAGGGCTGGGAGAGTGTACGGGAAACACACAGGTCAGGGCTCTGGGAGGTGCAGGAGACAGAAACCCATCTCAAACTGACTAAACCGGAAGGGGAACCTTGTGGGTTCCAGGGTAGGAAAAGTGTAAGTGCTTCCGGCACTTTCCATGTTCTTTGGTAGCTCCCAGGTTCTTCTGGCACCACTGGGCCCCAGGACACTCCAGCTCGGCAGACATCCATCCCCCTCCTTCTCTGGCCTTGGCTCTGTGTCAGCTGTCCTCAGGGCCTACCTGCTTTCCCTCCCGCGAGAAAGAGGACTTCTAACCCAGTGGCTCCCTCAACACCAGGTCTTTGGGTCTGGTGCTCCAAACTGAGGACACCTGGGTCACCCTGGAGTCAAGGAAAGGGTCAGCCCCCCCCTTCTCCAAGGTGACAGAGGCAAAGTGGGTGGCTGCCCACTGGTTATCTCCGGAAGGAGCCAGATAACCCACTGCACTTGTGGCCTGCTTTCTAGGAGCTTAGACATCGCCGGGCTTTTGGTCATTGCCAAAATCATTAGCAGGTGTTCTTCACAGGTGAGGAGGAAGGCGAGCAAGAGTGAGCAGTGCGTGTCGTCCCTCTGGTGCCATTAGAGTCCCCTGGGAGTTAAGAACACAGTGCTCAGGCTCACGGTCAGTTGGCCTGGGAGAGGCTCGGCGGCTTGGGGTTTTTTTTTAATGTTTAAACTTGTTTTGTTTAAGTTTTGTACAGTAAAGTGAGTAACTCCTGTGTACAGCTCAAGGCATTTTTACATGTGTGTTCACCTGTGAAACCGGATCGAGATACAGAGCGTTTCAAGCCCCCAGCTGGCTCCTCGGTGACCCTTCCCTCTTCCCACCTCCCAAAGCCAACCCCGGTCTGATCTTTATCACTGCTGATGCTTTATTGTCTGGGTTGGCTCTTTTTGAATTGTGATAAAGTATATCTAATGTAAAACGTACTGTCATCAGCTTTGCTTTGTGTGTAGTTCATTGACATTAAGTGCGTTCTCCTTGGTGTGCACCCATCACCACCATCCCTCTCCAGAGCTCTTTCGTCTTCCCAAACTGAAACTCGGGCCCCATTAAACCCTGACTGCCCGTTCCCTTCCCTCAGCCCTGGCACCCACCATCCTAGTTTCTGTCTCTATGAGTCGAAGGATTCTAGAGACCTATAAGTGGAATTAAATATTTGTCCTTTTGTGACTCATTCATTTCACTCAGCACGATGTCCTCAAGGTTCATCCGCGGTGTGGCACGTGTCAGAATGTCCTTCCTCTTTACAGCTCAGTGACATACCACCGTACAGACAGACCACATTGTGTGACTGTGCTTGGATTGTACTGAGACTCATTCGGTACAGTCTTTTGCGTTGGCTTCTCATGCTCCACCGTTCTGTCCGAGGTTTGTCCCTGTCATTGTATGTGACAGCAGCTCATCCTTCTCTGTTGTGTGGCACCAGGCCATGTGACTGTACCACGTACGAGACCTGGTTCTCCTGTGGGTGGCCGTCTGGGCTGTGTTCACAGAAGGTGCTCGACGTCCCCGCGAGACAAGCTGTACTAGCGTGCCAGCGTGCCGAGTTCCCAGATGCAGCCTCAGGGTCTCCAGCACTGAGGAGAGGCGCTGGGGGAGGCATGTGGGGATCATCCGGGCTGGGGTCCAGAGGTGCAAGCACCAGCAGGGGTGTTGCGGGCTGGGGGTGTTTGGTGCTCTCCCACGAGCAGAGCCTCCAATGGCGTGCGTGCGCTCAGCCTGAGCTAGCTCCAGCCTTGGGGGGGTCCCCTTTCTCACTGTTCCAGCCACCCGGGGGGCTCCTTCCCACCACTCCCGCCCTGCTCATTCCTCAGGAAGCCCTCCCAGACCCCAGGACAGACCCTGCCCTGCATCTCTCCTGCCACAGAGCCCCACTCAGCAGCACCCCTGCGGGCCCTCTGCCCCCACTCCCCGCGCCATCTCTCCCGCCCGCCGCGGTGCCACCTCCTCAGGGTGTGTACTTAGCAGGCCCACAGTTCATCGGATTCAAGCCCAGAGGGATGTAAATATTGGACCAGAGCACGCCAGTCTTTAAGTGTCCCCTTTCTAGGACCATCCCTCCACGTGTCAGGACAGGAGGATTCTAGAAACTTCAGTCCCCACTCACAGGCTCCCAGCCAGGCCAGGCCAAGCCCTGCCCCTGCCCAGCAGCACCATTCCAACTTGTCTGGGCTCCCTTTACTGGGAGCAGGGGAGTGAATTCCCTTCGGGTGCCCCCTGCCCAGCCACCGGGGAACCCAGAGTGCCCTGTGGAAGGCTGGGGGGGGGGCGGTTCCCACAAGCCAGAGGAGCATGGTGAGCGAGTGCGGTGGAGGGACGACATGGGAGCGACGAGGATCAGGATGATGAGCAGCAGAGCTGGGCCTCAGGCAGGAGCTTGCCCCGGGCTCTACACCGCCCTGCCTCACCGCTGTGTCCACAGACTCGGGCTTGGGGCCCGCAGGCACACATTCACACCTGTCTTCTAGCTTCCTGGTCCAGCTCCTGCAGCTGCTGGGATCCTCTGGACTACCGCTTGTTATCTGCGTGGTGTGAGAATTCCTGGTCATGGATGTCGATTCTCCCTCTCCAGGAGGGGAGCTTAACTCCCCCCACTCCCCACGGGGCGCTGGTTCCAAAGAGAAGAGTCTGGAACAGTGTCACTCAGCAGGGGGACAGATGGCTGCAGACCCCACCTTGACCAAGAGGTCCAAGTCAGTCTCACCTGGATTAAGTCTGTGCTCTCAGGTATAATGTCACGGGGAGGGCTCAGCTCTCCTCACCTCCGAGGTCCTCCCAAGACCACACAACCCCAGGCTCGTGGGGAGAAAACACTTCAGACAGACGGGCTCGGGGCGTGAGGGAGTGGGATTCTGGGGCAGAAAAGGGCGACTGGGGGACTAACTGGCCAAATGGAACAAAGCCCGGGGCTCTGGGGACAGTCATGTTGGAACAGGAGTTACAATAGTCTCGCCAACTGGGCCGGCCCAGGCCCCTTTCATGACCAGCACCTCGGGCCAGGCTCTCTCTTCATGGTCGCCCTTCTTCACTCTTCAGGCCGTGGCACCGGAGGGTCTCAAGAGGCCTCTGCTTCTCATTTTTCTGTTTTGTCAGATACCACGACGGGTCACTGTCCACTGCCTGTAATTCTCCACTGCCAGGGAACCAGAGCCTCGGAGGCCCTGAGCAACGGTTTCTTGTGAGGCCCCACGTCCGGAAGGGAGGGCAGTCGGGGTTCTTCCCAGTCAGACCTTCTGGCAGCGTTTTCAAATGTTCGTGTTTCAGAATGTGTTTCAAACACCCAGCCTGCCTGCGTGCCTCATTAGCTTAGGTTGTGTCCAGAATATTAGATTTTTCATATCATGCAAGGCCCAGGGTATCAACTCCCAGACGTGATTTCTGCTGGCTTCTTCCAGGCTTGTGGGAGCCAGCAGACCAGGGCGATCTTCCAAGTTCAAGACTGGAAGTTCTCAGGCCTTGGTCCCTCAGGGACCTCTTTCCATTCCTTCCCTCTGCCAGGTGCCAGCCCACAGCAGGGACTGCTTACCCAGGGCCCCACCGTGCCTGTCCCTGCGGATTGCCCCCCCAGCCCTTGGCTGGCTCTTCCAGGCTTCTGTCCCAGGGACAGAACCTTGGGCCCCTTGGATCGCAGCCCAGGAACCCATGCTGTCCCTTTAGGTCCGCGACGCTTCTGTGAACAGGTTGTCCACGATCTGGGTACAAGTTGCCCTTAGGGGACTCTTGAGGGCAGCCAGACCGTCCACCCTGCTTTCCCTACCCTGCTGTTCCTTCAGGTTAAGCGAAGTCTTAAGGGGCATGTGGTTCTCTAGGAGAACCATTCAGGTCTTGGGGCTGGTCGTGGGTCAGGGCTCCACAGAGAATGATATGGCCATGACTTTGGAGTCCTGCGTCAGGGTTGGAGTTCCCTCTGCCCTTGGTCTAACCCAAGTTTTTCCGTGTCTCATCAGCAAAGTGGAAAGATAAACCAGTGACCACAAAACCCCTAATTGGTGGTGGCAGTGGTTACCACCGCAGTGGTCTCCAGCAGGGGGCTTGTGCTGCCTTAGTTTCCCCATCGGTAAAGCAGCACCCCTATCGGTGGCGAAGCCTGGTCAGATTAAAGAGCAGGGGAGCAGAGGGATTTCGTAAAACCGCCATCATGTCATCGTGTATAGCGTCTGCCTTCACCCTGTCCTCAGCCCACATGCAGAGCCACAGATGGGCCCTGGGTGAAGGCCTCAGCCTAAGGCCCCGCAGTTGTGACCCCCAGCACCCTGCCAAGAAGGGTGCCGGTCTCCCCATAAACCGGGAGCCCCAGTCCCTTGCACGGGGCTCCCGTGGCTGCCAGCGCCCTTTCCCAGCCCAACACACTAAGCCCCTGGCTTGGAGGCCACAAGTGGACAAGGAGGAGCCATATCAGCCCCCCAGCCCCTCAACAGCCGCAGACATCTGAAGTGTGTCTCTCTGAAACCTCTGACACGTGCAGAAGCTCGTGGTTTTCACGGGGCATTTTTTTCTTTAGCTTTTTATTTTATTTTAGGCTTACAGAAGAGTGGCAGAAATGCTAAGAGTTCCAGTAGACGCTCCGTCCAGCCACCCCCAGTGTTCGCACCGCACAGGATACGGTCACGTGGCCCAGAGGGTAGGCCCCGACGCCACGTGGCAGCTCCCCTCCAGCCTGGCTGCGGGCCTCCCCAGTGCTTCCCTGAACAGGGTCCTTCTGGTCCAAGCCCCCACGTCGCACTATCTGCCTCGTCTCCCCTGACCTGTGCCGGCTCCTTGGTCCCTCTCTCATTGTCCACAACCTTTGGACTTGGGCTGAAAACCGCTTGGTCAGGTGTTGTCGAGCGTCCCTCGGTGTGGTCTGTCCGCTGCTTCCTCATGATCCCTTGGGACGAATCCCGCTGACACCACGGCGTGTCCTTCCTGGGGCACCGTGTAGGGGAGGCGAGCTGTCTGTCGGCCCTGTCATCGGTGGTGTTGACCTTGATCACTTCGGCAAGATGGGGTCCTCTCATTAGTGACAGGCTGGGTAACCTTCTCCCGTGGGGATGTGAGTCATGCGTTCCCTCTGTCCCCTCCCTCTGCTAGCTTCCCTTCCAGGCCTTCGCTGGCGCTTACCTACCTTAGCGGCCCCGAGTCCTCATGCTCATGTATTGGGGAGCACACATTCCAAGGCGTTTGCCCGACCGCCCGCAGAAAGGTACCCCCCCCCCCCCGGCCTCCCTCCTGGCCCACCCGCATCTCAGGCCCGGTTGTATTACTACCTCGGTACCTGCAAACAGCCTTCACTTGGGGTTCGATGAGCACAGTCGGGCATCTGTCTTTTTTTTTTTAATTATATTTCAAAGTTGTTTCCTGTTGACCTAGGTGTTTATTTCCCTTTTTTTGTCTTGGGTTTTTTTGGTTTTTTTTTTTTGTTTTTTGTTTTTTACTGATTTGAAAGAGCAAAGAACTCTTTATTTCTTAGAGAAATTAGCCTTTGGCCCGTGGGACAAACTCTTGAGATCTTTCTCCCCTCGCTCCCCCAGGGCAAGGATCTCCTCTCCACTCTGTGAGCCTTGGAGAGCTGCCAGGAGGCGCTGAACCCTGGGGAGCAGCTGGCAGTCTGAGACTGCCCACTGTACTGGGGTGGGGGGCCCCGGGGCACCCCCTCTCTCTTCCCTAAAAAGGTCCCTTAGTCTTAGTGTCCTGTGACTGCCGTAACAAGCCGCCACAGACCAGATGCCCAAGACAACACAATTTTACTCTCATCATTCTAGAGGTTAAAAGTTCAAAACTGAGGTGTGTATGGCCGCACGGTCTCTGAAGGCCCCAGGGCAGGATCTTGTCTCTCTCCGTTCCGAGGACTCCCGGGGGTCCCCGGCTTGTGGCCACATCAGCCCAGTCTCTGCCTCCAGTCACATGGCCTTCCTGTCTGTGTCTCCCCTTCTGTCTTACCAGATCACTTACCAAATCCCATCTCCGGTGCGGGGGATGATCCGGGACGATCTCCCATCAAGATCCCTTCCTTAATTACATCTGCAGAGACCCTTTATCCAGTCGCTTTGAAATCCAGTCACGAGTCGCGGGTGATGTCTCTGGGGGTGGGGGGGGATCCTGTGACTTGCTTCGGGTGCACTGTCACCTGCAGTGACACAGTCTTGTAGGTCAGCACGGCTCTGTGTGGCGACACTGTTTCTATCCACAGCCACCACGCCGAGGCCCCTTCACGAGTGGTCTGCATTGAGTTTCCGCAGCAGGCCCCAGAGCCGGGCCACTGAGGACAGGAAGTCCCACCGGGCTCCACAGGCAGTCCCCTCTGGGCCTGCGTGGCCTGTCCAGTGCGGAGCACCCCCCCCCCGCCAACCTCGAGCCCGCTATTGTCGCCTGGGCGGCTTGGAGCGGGGGTTGGAGGGAGGGTGAGGCCACAGATCAGGACCATGGGAGGCTGGGACCAAAGGGCTGGATCCTTTCTCAGGAAGGCACTTTCACAGAATGCGTCCACAGTCAACATGCCCACATGCCCAACTCTTCATGTGGATATTGACCTTGATCATCTGGCTGAAGCAGCATCTGTCAGATGTCTCTGCTGTAAAGTTACTCTCTTCCCTCCGTGGGTGCTGCAGCCCTTGGAAGGAAGTCACCACGTGCAGCCCACACCCAAGGGGTGGGAAGTCACACACACCCCCTTCCTCAAGAGCAAAGCAGCTACACAGATTATTTGGGATTCTTCTGCCTGGGAGATTGTCTCTTCCCATGTATTTATATATTCAATCATTTCTTTCTTTCTTTTTTAAGATTTTATTTATATATAAAGAAAAAAAGATTTTATTTATAAGTAATCTCCACACTCAACGTGGGACTCGAACCCACCACCCTGAGCTCAAGAGTCACACGCTCCACCCACCGAGCCAGCCAGGTGCCCCTAATCATTTATTTCTAATTGTGGGCTTGGGGATATTTGTTTTATACCTTGGGCTATAATCTGGTACTTATTGCTCAGGACGTTCCAGCTTTGGCCGCCGGCCGCTCAGTCCTTCCCCTCCCTCTCCCGTTGTCACACCCGCATTGGTTTGGTTCCTCCCTGGCACCTCAGGGTGCTCCGGGCTCATTCCTGCCCCATCTTCCAAGTAGCCATTCCTCCTGGACCCAGGGCCCATTTTAGGTAGGAAACAGCAACAGAGGACAAGTGGAGGGGAATCCTGTTTGTGCTTTCTAGGACCTTCTGCACCCCCCCGGCATTGATGTAGGGTGCCTGGGAGGAGCTGGAGGGCAGGAGCGGCCTTCACAGCCCGCTCAGGGGATGTCTGCGTCACTTGCGGCATTTTACAGGAAAGCGCATTGATTTATTGGATAATCTTAAAGCACAGGAACCGAGACCCCCAGGAACACCAGTGCACGGTTGGCATCTTGGTGACACTCATCTTTCATCCTTTTTTCAGTCTCTTCCCCTCACTGTGGTTTGCTGAGCTTTGCTGAGCTTTGCAGGTACTTCCTCCCCGAGGTTAAATGAAGGTTTCCAGGGACGAATCCTCAAGTATTAGGATGCTTTACTATAAGCTTGGCCAGAAAGATCAGGCAAACTTGCAGTAGGAAAAAGAGTAATTTCCTAAGTGTTTCCGTGGAGAGATACTCAGGTCCAGGCTGACAAAGGCCCAGTGGGTGCTCGGGTCCAGGCAGGTGGGACCACCTCTGTCCCCTGCTCTGTGACCTTGCCAGGGGTGGCTTCACCTGTCGGAGCCCATCTGCCAGGGTGGTACTAGGTTAAAAAAACAAAACAAACCAGACAACTCAGAGGCTTGTTTGTGATGATCAGATCAGAGAGCCGACGAGAAGGGCTTTTGTCAATGATTAAGCGATCTGCTCTGGGGACCGGCGTTGCAGGTGCCTGCGTCCTTCCCCTGCAGGGAGACGGAAGCCAGGCTGGGAAGAGCTCCCTGCTGGGGCCGTTCTGGCTTCAGGTGACTCAGGGATGAGTCACAGGCCTAAGGCGGGTCAGGTTGGCCTTCCTCTCACCAGGTCTCACCCTGCCCCTTCTGTTCCAGGACCAAGTCTCCTGCGGCCCAGAGCTGGCCTGGAATGGGTAATGGTGTGAAGGAGAGTACGGCGCGTGTGCGTGAGGATGCCGAGGCCGTCCTGCCCTCATCCGTCAGTTCCAAGGCAAGTACCCCGCCTCCCCACCGGGCATCTTCCTGAATTCCCTCTTCCGTGTTCCTGCACGCCGTGGCAAATTGTACCCCCCCGCTCCCGTGCGTGCGCACACGCACTCTGAGTGGAGCTGTGTTGTTGGGAGGCCCTTGGGGGAGCGGGGCGCAGGTTGGCCACCTTCTGTTCCATTTCAAGTCCTGTCGTGGTGTGGATCCAATCTGCCCAGCCACTTGGTAACACGCCAGAACCTCACCCAAATTTTGGCTAGGATGTCAGAAGGTGTCCTTGAACTCCTCTCCTCGCTGGGATTTGCAAGCAGGAGCACGAGAGAATGAGTCACGGGCAGGGCCTGCTGTGGGGCAGGCGCTTGCACCCAGGGTGTGCTCTCAGCTCCCAGTCTCCTCTCTGAAGTTCATCTCCGAGTCCACCCTTCGCTTGAAGAAAAGGGATATTGCCTTTGAAAGAAATGGGAGCAAACCCGTCCTCGTTCACCGAAGAGGCCGGTGGAGGTTCTTGCGGCTGAACCCGGAGCACAAGCTGACCCAGCCCCACGCAGAGCCCTGGCTGCGGTGCCCACAGGCCATTCTCAAAGTCTGTGGGGTCCAAGGCTGCAGCGGCGGCATCCTCCAGCCTTCCCCGGCTTTCCTCAGATTCTAGGTCGCCCCAGAAAGCACCGGGTGGGCAGGAGGACTGGTTTGTAGGGTCAGCGTGTGGGGCCACTGTTGCCACGCTGGGCGTGGATGTGGGGGAGCAAGGCCATACCCCAGAGCAGGCACATCTGTCCCTCCCAGTGTAGCGAACCCCCAGCCCCTGGCGGACCAGCTGAATCCCACCAAGCAGACGTGCCTGGCCACAGGCCCAGTGTCCGTCGTGCGCCGGGACACCGCTGGGGCGGATTTTTCTCTACGCTGGCTGGCACAGCCGCCGTCAGTCTGGTTTGCTCCGCCAGCCTGATGAGGGGAGCTTACTCTGTCAAGTCCCACGTCTTTGGTGAAGGAGCCAAGCATCTTCTTGGGGCGTTCACAGCCCACGTGGCTCCTGTCTGGGGTTCGCCCGCTTTCTCTCTGCTGGGCTGTCTGGCTCGTTCTTCACTCGCGGGCTCTCTCCAGTGGGCGGGTATGGAGCCTGGCCATTCCGTGACACCTGGGCCGAGCTCTTCAAAGAATCAACCGGCCCTGGTCACTTAAGAGTCACTGGGAGCATTGGCCAAAGGCGGCGGCAGCTCGTAGCACATCCCTGGAGTGCCGCATCCCGAGTGAGGGTTTAAGGACGCACGTGTCTGGCATGTGACCGTGAGCACCGCTGGCGGCCCGGGCGGCTGCCTGGTGGAGGCCACGGAAGGGGCACCTCAGCTCTGCCTCTAGTAACAGCAGGCCACACGGATCGACCGTGGGGTATGCGCTCGGCTCACGGCGGCCCACAAGGTGAACGGTCCTCACATTGACTCCCAGAGGAGATTGGGAACTGGCTGGGCCTCGGAGCTGGTGCCAGGAACACCACCGAATCTTCCGGTGCCTGACATCCACACTGCACGAAGTGGGTGGAGCCAGACCTCCAGACCTTGCTGTGTGATCCAGAAAAGGCAGGGGTCCCCCAGTGACAGGCTTCCGTGCAGCAAGGAGAAGATGGAACCCCACAGTGAAGCTCCACGTCAGAAACGTGGAAGGGAAAACAGTGCTGTGGGAAATTGCTTCTCTGGTGGGGGAGGGCTGGGCTGCTGGAGGAGGGCCTGGGACATTAAGGGAAGGGAACTGAAGCCCTCCAGGGACAGGCCCGGGTCGCAGGGTGTCACGGCCCCGGGGAGCACCCAGACCCGGCCCGCAGACAGCACGTCGGTGTGTCAGAGGTGAGGAAGGGGGGTCAGAGAGGCCACCGGTCATGGCAGGGGATCGGAACAGAGCCCAGGTTTAGGCCGGGTGTGCGGACAGACTTGGAGCCCAGCCCTTTACCCTGATCCACCCGCTGAGCTGAGCAAACCTGGGAGTGGCCCTGGACCCCATCACACCCACTCAGACCCAGGCTGCCAGTTGTACCCCCCACATGCCCCTTATCTGTGCCCTGGTCCTACCCCCCATCTTTCCACGTGAGCTTCTACAGGCGCTGCGTCCTTTCTGGTTATAGTTAAAATGCTCTGCCTACCTTCCGTGCATCTCCTTTTCTCTTTGGGTAAACACCAGCCTGCTGGCTGAGCCCCCAGGCACCATGGAGTCCAGCCCCCACCCGCATTTCATCTCCTTCCTGTGCTCCCTCCCTTTCCCTGTGTCAACCACCCTGCCTTTTTTGTGGTCCCCCAGGACCCCTGGCTTCTTCTCACCAAGGCCCCTGGGTGTTCCATTCTTCCCCTCTAATACAATCTCACACACACATCCCGGTTAGCTGTACCTCATCCTTCAGCCTCAGCCCCCTACCCCCCACCCCATGTTCTCCTGGGACCCTAAGCCCCCTCCTTACAGCCATCTGGGATTGGTGACTCTACATATTTTTATTTAATTAATTTATTTATGTATTAGAGAGAGAGAGAGACAGCTTGAACAGAAAGATCAGAGGGAGAGGGACAAAGAGCCCGATGCAGGGCTTGATCTCAGGGTCCTGAGACCTGAGCCAAAATCAAGAGTTGGGCACCTACCTGCCTGAGCCACCCAGGCGCCCCCACACGTTTGTCTAAAGCTTTAGTTCACGTCTGGTTCTCCTAGTAGATTGGCAGCCCCAGGGAAGGGGGTGTTGTACACATCCCTACACACACACACACACACACGCACACATGTCCCACGGCCCCTCAGGATGCCTGGTTCCTGTCAGACTCCAGGGACTCTTGGGATCACTGAATGGCCTGCCCCTCATTGTCCTTCCTCCCTGCGGAGCCAGGGAAGATGGGAGCCCTTCCAGTCCCCAGTGCGCCTCGAGATTGCTTGGCGAGAGCTCTGTGGCCAAGTCATCTGGGGGAACAGAGACTCAACCTGATGAGCAGGTGACTTCTTGTGCGACTCCTCACGGGGAGCTTCTAGAAGACTTGGGAAAGTGCTGGCTCTGAGGCTGGCCTCATGATGCAGGTCGGCCACCATCACTGTCACCCTCGGCTTGGCTGGATAAAGAAGTACAGAGGCCGGCCACTGCGGGCCTGATGGAACGTTGTGGAAAGGGGTCACACGGACACAGGGTCCGCTTGCCCGACACCGGCCTGATTCCTAGACCACAGGTGGGGGGCACAGCCAGAGTCTACATCCCAGAGTCTGGGATGGGGTGACCCTTCTGTTTGGGGTCAGTCCTGTTGTAGGCTGTCTCTGAGAAGTTGGAAACTCACGGGACAGCCCCACCAGTGGGTCACCTCTCATGCCGATGGTCCCTGTCCCCCAGAAGGTTTTTGCTATGTCCCACCCAGGTTCTGTGGCTGGTGGACTCACGACAGCCCGCCCTGTGCCCCGCTGTGCCCCGGGCCCAGGAGGGCTGTGATGCGTGGACAGCTGTGCCTTTTACAGCCCTTGACTGGGGACAGAAGGAGGATGCTCCTCCTGGGGGAGGTCCCTAGCAGAGCTGATCCCTGTCCCTCTCTCATGACAGACTGTGTTTGTGTATTTTCTTGCAGAGCGATCACAGGCAAGTTCTCAGTTCCCTCTTGTCTGGGGCCCTGGCTGGTGCTCTTGCCAAAACGGCCGTAGCTCCCCTGGACCGAACCAAAATCATCTTCCAAGGTAAATGCTTTCTGTCCGTCTGTCCTGTATGCCAGAGTTGCTTCCCGGCAGTCCCCCTCTTCCGCAGCCCCCAGACCCTACTACAAATTGGCTTTAAAAATGCCTCTTTAAAATCCACTTAGAAACTCTGTTAGCGTCCCAGGGCTGCCATCACAAAGTACCACAAACCAAGCAGCTTACATTCCAGAGGCCAGAAGTCTGAAATCGGGGTGCCAGCCGGTCGGTTCCTTTTGTGGACTCTAGGGGAGGAGCCCTCCTTGCCTCTTCAGCGACCCCGGCTCCAGGCATCCCTGGCTTGTGGTCGCAGCACCCCAGTCTCTGCTTTCCCCTCTGTGTCTGTGTCCTCTCCTCTTATAAAGACACTTGTCATCGGATTTAGGGCCCAGTCCACTCTAGTATGATCTCATCTTAATATAATTATATCTGCAAAGACCCTGTTTCCAAATAAAGTCATCTTCATTTGTACTGGGCTCGAGGACACGGACATATCTTTTGGGGAGGCCTGGTTCAGAGGACCATCACCAGCCACAGGGTCCCCTGAAAATGAGGCCTTTCTGTCCCACAGACAGTGACCAGTGCCTACAGGAGGGCAGTCATAAGCTGGGACCCCTGTCCCTCCACAGTTGGGGAAGAAGGGACTGCAGATGCAAGTCAGGCCGTCCCCACTTGCGTGAGCTGGTCCCTTAGCTTCCCGGTGCCTCGGTTTCCTCATCCACAAAACAGGGCATTCATAGCAACCTCCCGAAGGCGCGAGCTGGCGTGGGGAAGGGCGTGCGGCTGGGCGCCCTCCTCCCCAGATGTCGGCAGTGTTGTCACCTGGAGTGAAGGCACAGCGTAGCGCCCCGAGGGGAGCTGTGTCTGACGCCGGTGGTGTCGGTGTGCACACACATCCGCACAGATGGGCGTGTGAGGGTGTCCTGGGAACACTGGCAGACACTCCGCAGGCACTCGGGGAGTGAGGAGAGGGAGGCTGCGGGACCACGATTCCTTGTGGCCGCAGCGGCTGGAGGGGGGTCCCTGCCAGCAGAGTGCCCCGTGACATCGGGAGAGCTTGGCGGCAGCCATCGAGGGTGGGAGAGGCTCGTCAGGGCACCACGCCCGCACCCGGAGAAGAAAGGGCCAACTCTGGGCGGAGAGCACACCGGGGCCTTGTTCTGAGAGGCCCAAGCCCCTCGGTCGCTCTGCACAGCTGGCGGCGAGGAGGCCTTTCCCGAAGGGGTTTGGTTGACTTGGGGTCCAGCTGGGCGAGGGGTGCTGAGTGTCGTCCCCAAGAGGCACAGGCTTCTGCAGAGACCCTCACTTTTCCCGGGAGTGAGGTGGCAGCTCAGCTCCCCTGCCTGGGGAAAAGTGAGGGGGCGGGGAGCTTGGGCCCGGGGGTGGGGAGTGGGGGGTGGGGTGCTGCGGGTGAGGCGGTTCTCTGGAGGAGGGTGACCCTGCTCAGGCATGCCCCGCCCCTAGGCCCCTGGCGGAGAAGCATCCACAGGGGCAGTTCTTGTTCCCCCTGCATTGGGGGGTCCCGCAGACCCACGTCCTGTCCTTCACATCTAATGGTCTCTGTTATGTTTTTGGTTTTTTTCCAGTGTCTTCAAAAAGATTTTCTGCCAAGGTGAGCCACTAGGTCACCAACTCCTGGCTCTGGGGCCATCACTGTGTGCCCTGCTGGGCTGGCAGGAGGTGGTGGAGGCACAGGGCCCACGGGTGGAGGGAGAGGCTTTTCAGAGTGTTTTTTCCCTCTGGTTCCCCCACAAACCAGTTCCCTGAGCTGCCGGGGGCCACCTGTCCTGGCACCCCAAGCTCTGCCCGGACGTAGCCCACTCTGGCAACTAACAGGGGACCCCCAGCCTTGGGGCGGTGGGGAGAGAACTTGGAGTTCACATTTGGTTCATTTTTTTTTTTTAAGATCTTATTTATTAGAGAGAGAGAAAGTACAAATGCAAGAGCAGGGGGAGGGAGAGGGACAGAGAGAGAAGCAGGAACCTGATGTGGGGCTCTGTCCTGGGACCCCGAGATCATAACCCAAGCCAAAGGCAAATGCTTAACCAACTGAGCCACCCAGGCGCCCCACATTTGATTCATTTTTAAACAGAGAGCAGGCATTACCTTCTTGGGAAAAGATAAAGCAAATCTTTAAAAGCTAGACTACCAGACGGACCGACCCTACACCCTCTCTGTGGGGCTGCCATCTGCAAACCTGGATTGCCCTGGCTCACTTTACTGTTCGTAAGGTCAGGGGAGTAGGGAGAGAGGGGTCCCCGGAAGGGGCCCAGAGAATGTGGGGGCGGTAAGGCAGGGTGGGATCAATAACGGGGCCCCCGTCACAGCGCTGGACAAAAGAAGGGTTTCACTGCGGAGTGCTGACCTTGCCCCCCCCCCCACCCGCCAGGAGGCCTTCCGGCTCCTCTACTTCACCTACCTCAACGAGGGCTTCTTCAGCCTGTGGCGCGGGAACTCGGCCACCATGGTGCGCGTGGTGCCCTACGCTGCCATCCAGTTCAGCGCCCACGAGGAGTACAAGCGAATCCTGGGCCACTACTATGGCTTCCGCGGAGAGTGAGCGCCCGCCCCCAGCTGCCCCCCAAAACCCTCTCAGCTCTGTCCCGTCACCCCGCCTTCCCGTCTTCCACACGCTCACCGCGGCAGAAGTCCTTCCCTGAGAACCCCTGATCCCAGCTGTGTCCCCCAGTGCCCCTCGGGAAGGAGCACTTCATTCATTCATCCACACAAGCCATTGGGAAGGGAAGGCAGCCATGGGAACCTCAAAATGATATCCACCCGAGGGACCCCACTGCTCGGCTGCGAGGAAGCCAGCCTCTGCTCATTCCTTGGTTCTCCCCACTGGCTGAGACCTGTGGGCACCCCAAGTCTTGAGGGTCCTCTCACTTTCTTGCCTACCTCTCTTTCAGAGCCCTGCCCCCGTGGCCCCGCCTCCTTGCAGGCGCACTGGCTGGAACGACCGCTGCTTCGCTGACCTACCCCCTGGACCTGGTCAGAGCCAGGATGGCCGTGACCCCAAAGGAAATGTGAGTTCCCGGGCGGGCGGGCCGTCTGCCGCTGCTCCAGAAAGGCAGTAATTGTTTCTCGCACCCTAGCGGTCAGCTTCTACTTACATCACACCCAAAGTCTGCATTATTTTTTTTTTAAGATTTATCCATCCATTTTTAGAGAGAGTAGGGTGGGGGGTAGGGGCAGAGGGAGAGGGAGAGAGAATCCCAAGCAGACTCCACACTGAGTGTGGAGCCTGACATGGGGCTTGATCCCATGACCCCGAGATCATGACCGGAGCCGAAACCAAGAGTCGGACCTTTAACTGACTGCACCACCTAGGCGCCACCTCCCCCCCTGCCTTGTTTTGAATTAGCGCAGATAGGCTACACATGCCCACGGTTAAAAGACAAGGGCTGCTCCCTGCAGTGATCTGGGCAGCGAAGGTGGAATATGGCCTGAGGCACCCATTTCTTTCCCCCGTCCAGTGCCAAAACTTTTGCAACGGGGTTGTGTTCCTTAAAGAAAGCAAGCATCAACATCCAGCCCCTGGCCCGCCCAACTCCCGGCGCAGCTGAGCATTAGTTGAGGCCGGCGGCCCCTCTTCCTGCCCACGGCCCACCTGCCCCGTCCCTCTGTCCTGCAGGTACAGCAACATCTTTCACGTCTTCATCCGCATCTCCCGCGAAGAGGGCCTGAAGACCCTCTACCACGGATTCACGCCCACCGTGCTGGGGGTCATTCCCTATGCGGGGCTCAGCTTCTTCACCTATGAGACGCTCAAGAGCCTGCACAGAGGTAAGGAGCCGGCGGGCCGCGCAGACTCGGAGGCGGGCCACTGAGGTCCCTGCCCTGGGAGGGACAGGCTCCCGGCCAAGGTCCGGATCAGAACGAGACAGACAGCAGGCCACCATGGAGGTGGCTGGACTCCCAGCCTTTCGTGCCGACTTTTAAGACCAGCTTGGTGAAGCCCCGAGTGTCACCAAGAGCGGTGGCAGCCACTTGTGCCCGAAGCGTCCGGTACAACCTAGCCGGAAGGGGAAGAGCCCTCTCGGGTGGTCGTAGTTTTGAGAAATCCAGAAAGCACAGTGAAGTAAGAGAACAGCCGACCACCTCCCGAACGGGGGCCCAGGCGGCCCGGTGTTAACAGTGTTCCAAGATGGTTTTTGTTAAAGAAAGCAAGTGCTCTGGGTGAAGCCGAGGCCCCGTGTTCCCCGCCCCCAGCCCCACTCCCTGTGCGGGGCCCCAGGCCACCTCAGAGTCCATCCCGCGATATCGGCGCTCTGTCCTGTCGGCCTTCCAGCGGTGGAGCGGCCTCCCCCACCCCCCCTGGGGGCCCATAGGTGTTTCCAGGTTATCAGTGATCAGCAGACACCCCGGAGCGCCTCCCTCCGTGTTGGGAGTGAGCCCCAGGTTTTGGCATTTACTCCACCGGCTCCTCTCCCCAGCGCCGCCCCCACGCACTCACCCCACTTGGGTGCTGGTGGATTCCTTCGGGTTCGGCCAGTGTGCTGGGGGGGCGGTGAAGAGCGCTGTCTCACTGGGCTTATTACTTCGTTGTGTTAAATTTACAAGCCGACATTTTAAAGAACCCTGTTTGGTTGCTGCCCCCTCCTCTGTCCTGCCCACGTGTCCTGTCCTGGCAGCTGCTCGCCCCTGCACCCCTATACCCCTGCCGAGTGCCCACCGAGCAGGCTGGGGGATGGAGAGGGCTGCCGACAGGGACAAGAGGGATCAGATGTGAGCTCGCTCTGGGCAGTAGGACTTGGTTAAATGGTTATTTGTGCATCTCTGCCTTTTTAAAAAACTTTTCTTCTCAAAAGGAATGGCAGGGAGGTGAGGGGGCAGGGGCAGGAAGGCCCGGGGCAGCAGTGGGGTCGGAGCCGCCGCCCCTTCGGAGCGTGAGCCTGTGTGAGCGCCGGATGCGAGGTGTGCCCCCCGCAATGCTGACGCGGCCCCTCTGTCCCCCGCCCGCAGAGTACAGCGGCCGCCCGCAGCCCTACCCCTTTGAGCGCATGATATTCGGGGCCTGCGCGGGCCTCATCGGGCAGTCGGCCTCGTACCCGTTGGACGTGGTGCGGCGGCGCATGCAGACGGCTGGGGTCACCGGGCATCCGCACGCCTCCATCGTGCGCACGCTGCGGGCCATCGTGCGAGAGGAGGGCGCCGTCCGCGGCCTCTACAAGGGCCTGAGCATGAACTGGCTCAAGGGCCCCATCGCCGTGGGCATCAGCTTCACCACCTTTGACCTCATGCAGATCCTGCTGCGGCACCTGCAGAGCTAGGGACCCGCGTGCTAGGGAGCCTGGCTTCCACATGCGGCGGACCACCAACCCCTTGTTTCTGAGCCTGTGGGGTGAGGGTGCGCTAGGTTCCACCCCGGAACCGCGTCGTAGGAGCACCTTGTAGAACAAGCTGGGGGGCCTGGCCTGGGTCCCTAAAGTCAGCGGCCCTTGAAGTGCAATGTTGGGACTGGTGGGCAGGGCTCTCGAGCTCTCCCCAGCCCTCCTCCCTGGGGTGGACCTGTTTCCTGGACGGGCTGCCCTAAATGTCCAGAGCTGGGAGTAACCAGTGCCACCTCCTGGCGCTCTGTGACCTGGGACACGGTCCTGGTTCTAGTGACCCCAGGCCCACTGGGCCCGGAGCCAGACTCTGCCTGCCCCTGTGCTCACAGAGGGGAGGGAGCCCCAGGATGGACAGAGAGACCCCAGCCTCCGGGCCCTGGTGAGGTGGGGCTGGCCACCTGCTCAGCTGGGGCTAGAGAAACAGCCTTTTGCCCCCCTCCTCCCCCTACCCCTGTCCTGCCTTTGCCATTACTTCCCAGGTGACATGACTCCTCTGTCACCAGAGCCTCCTGCTTGGGAACAGCCTTCTCCCAAGAGCATTATTTGGGTCCTGGACTCCGTGGCCCAAGAAGGGCCCCAGGAGTGGGTCATCCCTTCTGTTGCCCGCCCACCCGGTTTGTAATGTTCCCAGGAGGGTCGTGCCTCCTCCAGGCAGCGGGGTTTGTGGAATCACCATGGGTTTGGGGCTGAGTCCTAACCTGGAGGCATCTGCGGGACCCAGGTCACCTCCTCTGGGCCAGGAAGCTCCCACCGCTGTCCCAGAGGCCGCACCACCAGAGGCCAGGCCTCAGGCCCTAACCCTCAGCCCCTAGGCATAGCCGCTCCTGGGGGGGCCCATGGCATCTGACCTGTCCCTGCCTCCACCCCCTCCACCCCCAGCGGGCGCTTGGCCAGGACTCGGGGCAGTTTAAGGCACACAGGGTGGTCTGATTTCCGTGGACAGAGTGCATGGAGGCGACCGGCAGCCTTGATCCCCCCAAAGCGGGAGCCCCTGAGACAGTGTGTGGCCTGGGGGTGGGCAGTCGGGGTACCCCAGGGCACCGCCAGGGAGCGGGTCTCATGGAGACATCCGCTGGGGTCTGCCGGTGTCACAGATGCAGAAACACCCATTTTCAAATGACGTGTGGAGTTTCTTGATTTCTTTTGACTTTGCTCTTCAATCAGGCTGCCCCTGGGTCTAGTCACAGTAAACCCTAACCGGCCTGATCTGGTTCCAGCGGAGAGTGACCAGAGGGTGACCGATCGCTGGGCAGCCACCCTGTGTGAAAGGGTCTGAGAGGGTGTGTTTGCCCCACGCACATTTCCAGTCATGACTTTCACCTCTCCCTTGTGTTCTGTCCCATTTCTGTTCTTGCCTTGGACCTGCGGGTGTGAAGACCCCTCTCCCTGTCCCTCCTTGCATGTGTCCACCAGCCGGCCTGAGGCTCGTCCCCAGGGCCCCAAGGCTGCTCTGTTGGGGGGCCTTCCCACCTCCTCTGCTGGCCTTGCCCTGTGCCCAGGAGAGGCAGGGACCCCTCTCAGGGAGATGGCGTGGGGATCCAAGGGTCCCCCGGGTGAGAGAAAGCAGCAGGGGCTGGGGGCCACCCCAGGCAGGTGAGACCAAAGGAATGGTTAGGCGGCACCCTTCTCTGAGCCGCAGAGGGGAGGGCCCCCAGGTCCTGCTGACCCCGTGTGCCTCCCCAAGGTGGCTCTCAGCCGAGTGGGCCTCGGCAGCAACCCCCCACCCCAGCCCTGCACACAGCTGGGCCGGTGCCCTCCTCGGCCTCGCCCCTCCCGCTGGTGTCCATCCTGATCTGGAGTTACATTTTGATGCCATGAAGACACTTTGTTTATATATAATGTTTATATATTTTAAAGATTTGTGCCAAGAGAATATATTTAATAAAAATTAAAATGAGTTTTTTTTCTGACCATGTCCTTCTCTTCTTCGGCTCTAACCCCCAACCTCCACCCCCTGTGAACCAAAAACAGGGTTAGGGTTGAGGTTATTTTGACAAGTTTTTTTTGATATATTCTTGAATAAACCTTTTTTTTTTTTTTTTTAAGTAGGCCCCACGCCCAGTGTGGGGCTTGAACTCAAGACTCTGAAATCGAGGGTCGCATGCTCAAGGTGCCTAGGTGGCTCAGTGGGTTAAGCGTCCACCTCTTGGTTTGGGCTCAGGTGGCCATCTCAGGGCGGTGGGATCGAGCCCTGCCTCAGGCTCTGTGCTGGGCATGGGGCCCGCTTGGGAGTCTCTCTCTGCCTGTCCCCTACCTCGTCCTCTCCCGACGGTGCTTGAGGGACTGAGCCGGCGAGGTACCCCTTGAATAACCCTTTTTAATATGTTTATTGTTTGAATGATTACTACATACAGGTCTTCTAGAAAACTCCCAACTGCACAAAAGGGTTGCGGTGAGAAGTAGGTCCGCCTGCCAGTTCCCTCCACTGAGGTGTCTTCTGTCACCAGTTTCTCATGTGTCCTTCCAGAGATGTCCTATGCATAAACACTCATCCCTTTTGAGGACGTAGGTGGCTCGCCACATCACCTGTCCTGCTGCAGCGAGCAGGGCCGCAGAGTCCCGCTGTTTGTCCCCCGTGCCCTGCTGGCCTGTCACGTGCCAGGGGTTCTGCTCTGCAGCCAGTCGAGGCTTTAGGGGGAAGTGTGGCTCTCTGCAGGGCCCAAGGTCGAGGCCACCAGAGGTCTCACGGCGGCCATTGAGACTTGCTTCTGCTGCAGCCCAGCTCCTGGACCAACTTGTAGGGCCCATCCAGCCAGAGGCAGGAAGTGGGAGCCTCCACGTGCCAGGGGAGGGGACGACTGGGCGAGCACGTGCGCCTGCGTGGGCGCACTCCGCGGGGGTCAGCCTTGGTGGCCCAGAGCCGCTCTGCCTGCTGCTTTCATCCAGCCGGATTGCTTAGATCTTGGTCCCTACTGTGTACGGTTGGTCTCGTTGTTCAGCCACAGTTTGGCACTTCCCCCAGAGTGGTGGCCTGTGATGACATCTACCCATCCTTTATTGATGGCCGTCGGGGTTGTTCGATGACAATGTGGTGGCGGCTTCTGGGGCCTGCCCAGCTTCCTTCTCAGAAATCCTACCGATTTCTGGTCAGTCCCACTTCCTGTCCCAGCCCCTGAGCCCAGGAGGGTGGGGTCCACTCCTCATTTCCCCCCAACCACCGTGGCATCCCCTAAAATACAGAGGTGGGCACATGACCCCATTTGGGCCCATGACAGCAGAGAAGATGTTTGCTAACCACTTCCAGGGAGAACTTCTGGAAGTACCCTCCCTCTCTCCCACTGGCCCTGAGGGAAGAAACACCAGTGCAGGCAATTGTTGGGACTGTCCTGTGAGCACAAGATAGGAAATGATCCCAGGGTGAAGCTGACACTGCAGAAAATGGAGCAGAGATGAAGAAAGGAGTGGGATTATTGGTGACATTGTCTGGGCTGCTGGATCCAGCTTTGCCTGAAGCTCTCAACTACCTCTCAACGTCTAGCAATAGGAGTGGCTTTATCCTGTCTATTGAAGGCAGTTAGGGTTGAGCTTCCTGGCACTTTCCGAAACAAATCTTGTATGTGCCTCTTCGCTTTCATGCACTAGTGTGTCTGTGGTTTTTCAGGAACAACCTGTTAAGTAAAGATCAGGGGATATGTTAACCGACGCTGCCAGTGCCCCTCGCTAAGTCCAGCATTCGTGGTTGCCACTGCAACCGTTCTGGGGGCTCCTGTGAGGAAGCCCCGACACCCCAGGAGTGGCCCTCGGCCAGTGATTGTGGACAGCCCCTCACCCCTGGGGTGGGTCACTCAAGTGAGATCCACACTGTCGCCCGAGGCCCCCCACAGGACCAAGCCCAGGTGGCCCACTTTGTCACCTGTTCATCGGCACCCCACAGGGCTCCTCCTTCCCTGTTTCATGTCTCTGCCCCCAAGGAGTCTCCCTGGGGTGACCTCCCAGGTAAACCATGGGCCCCGAGTCCTCATGACAATGTCATCTTTGGGGGGAATCTATGCAGGGAAGAATAGAAATGCCAGCTACTCCTGTGAGGAGATGGTAGCATATTTTTTTAAAAAAAGATTTATTCATTTATTTTAGAGTGACAGAACGCACGCACATGATGGGGGGATGGGCAGAGGGAGAGACAGAATCCTTGAGCGAGAACCCACTGAGCCGAGCCAAATCCCAGGACCCCGAGACCGTGACCTGAGCCGAAACCAAGAGGTGGCCACTTCCCCGACGGAGCCCCCGGGCACCCGATGGGAGCATTTGTACTGCATGCCCTCACTGTCTTCAGTTTCCTGCGGCCGCCATAACAAAGTGCCCCGTCTGGGGGCTTAAAACCACTCTATTCCCTTCATAGTTCTGGAGACCAGAAGTCCAAAATCAAGGTGGCAGCGGGTTTGATTCCTTCCGAGGCCGTGAGGGAAGGGTCTGTTCAGGCCTCTTGGCTTGCAGCTGACCAGATGGCTGTGTCTTCACGCTGCCTTCCCTCTGAGCATGCCTGTGTCTCATTTCTCTTATAATGAAGAAAAGGGGGGCAAAAAAAAAAAGCAAAATTCCTCTTATAAGGATACCAGTCCTGTTGGATCAGGGCCCATCTTATGACCTTATTTGAGCCTAATCACCTCTTTAAAGACTCAGTATCCACATATAGTCCCATCCCGAGAGCCTAGGGGTTAGGACCTCAACCTAGAATTTGGGGAGAACATACTTCAGCACCTCCCCTCACCAACAGCCGTGTCACCAGCTGTGTAGAGCTTCATGATCCTGACAGGGAAGCCCCAGGGCGTCCAGGGGCTGGGTGGTGACCAGGCGACGACAGGGGAAGAGACAGCAAGGTCAGGAGGCCCGAGGGCTTGACCAGGTGGAGGTTCCAGGGACCCGGACAAGAGTGGTTCGGGGGCGTGAGCTGCGTGGGTGCATCTTGGGTCCTGCTTCTCATTTGTTGTCTTTCCTTTCCACTGGTTTTTTTCCTTTGGTCACTTCTCTGGAGTTGAAAGTTCGACTTGTCATTGGGTTTTCTTTCTTTTCTTTTTTTTAAAGATTTTATTTATTTATTTGAGCGAACGAGACCAGCAGAGGGAGAAGCAGACTCCCTGCTGAGCAGGGAGCCCGACGCGGGGCTTGATCCCAGGACCCCGGGATCATGACCTGAGCTCCCCCAGGCACCCCGATATCTTCTGTTTCTTGTAACACAGGGCTTCTGGGCTGGGGCACGGCTGACATCCGCGCTCCTCAGGGTGCCAGGAGCACCCTTGGCCTTCACCCCCCAGAGGAAGTGGCGTCCCTGTCCCCTCGGTCATGACAACCAAAACTGTCTCCAGACACTGACCAGGGTCCCTTTGGGGCAGACTCGTCCCCTCCTGTGCGAAGCGCTGATGTGTGGTGATGACCACTGACACCAGGTAACAGGAGTGTAATGCTTCTGGAAACACAGGATGCTGACCACCCCTCTTCTATCTTCCCTATTTTCCCTGATTGGGGTTCTACCTTGTTTCTTTTTTTTTTTTTTAATTGTGAAATGTGTCCCAAAGGGAATGTGTAAGATGTCTGTTGTTTAACGCTCCGCGGTGAGAGCCAGTGGCCGTCA
>CM052898.1:10947944-10980593 GCA_028534135.1 Potos flavus
CTGAACTCTCTTTGGGAGATTCTTCTGGGCCAGTTCTCTGATTTCCTTTGCCCCCCCCCCCTTTGTTTTCCATCTTTTATCATTTTGTTCCTCCTGCAAGATTTCTACAACTTCATCTGTCATCTCCAGCTCCCTCCCTTCTCATTCTCCAGTCCCCTCCCTTCACTCTCCCCTGCCCCTGGCCACCCCCTCTGCCCCGACCCCCCTGTCTTCCTTCTCCCCTGACTTGTGGCATCTCCTCTCAACATTGTTGCATTTCTTCTCTCCCCTTCACTTCTTGCGCCCAGGCCTCTGTGTACTGTCTTTCGCCCTGTGCTCTCCCCCATCTTTCCCTGCACTCAGCACCAAATGCCAACATGCAGAAAGACGCCTCCCAGACCACTCCAATCCTGACAGTAAAAATCAGCCTGTTCTTTTATTTGTTCAGAAGAATGACACCACCCCCCCCCCAAAACTCTGCCTCAAGTGCGGGCGGCGGGGCATGCAATCCCAGAATGGAGAATCGCCGCCCTGAGGTCCTCTGCCCCTGGGCCCAGGGCGACAGTTTCGAGGCAGAAGCGCGGGATCCGAGGGGCCAGGGCTCAGGCACTGCGGTGAAGTGGGCGGGCACAGCAGGTGCTGCGGGGACTCCCGGGCCCACCTGGCACCTGAAGACACTGAGGCACACACGGAGGAGGCGGCCCTAAGCCGCTGGCTCAGGCCTGGACCTTGGGGCCCCAGAGGCGTCTGCAGGCGGCTAGGAGCCCGCCAGGTGCCGGTGGAAGTAGAGGCCGAAGAGGCTGGAGAGCAGTTGGCAGGCTGCGGTCCACCAGATGAGGAAGGTGAGGACCGCGCGGAGGAAGAGCGGCGTGAGCAGGCTGCCCAGCGCCCCAGTGATCCGGGCCGCCGTCTGCTGGGCCTCATCCTCCCCGAGGCCCACCAGGCGATCGTGGGCTGAGGACGGGGCGGGGGACAGCGTGGGGACCGGGCCCGGGCCCCAGGAGTAGCCGCCTGTGCGAAGAGGAGGGTGGAGGGAGGGAGGAGTAGGAGGGGTTTGACCTCTGGGATCTCCCCACCCAGCCCTAGGTTCCACCTCCTACCCCCGCTCCCACCCCCAACTCTGTCTCCTGCCCCTCATCCCCAACTTCGGCCCCGCCTCCTACTCGCCCCTCCTCCGGGCCCTCCAGGCTCCGCCCCCGCATATTACCAAGTCCCGCCCCGGTGCCACCTGGCTCCGCTCCATCCCCGCCCCGCTTCGCTCCCGCTCCCTGGCCACCGGCACCTCCCCGCACCGGGCTCCGACCCGACGCCCCCCCACCCCCCAGGCCGCTTCTCACCCAGCGTCTTGAGCAGCAGCGTGCAGCTGAGGGTGAGGATGAGCGGCGTCAGGTACTGCAGGCTCACCACGGTCACGTAGCAGTAGACGCGCACCACCTAGGGGGCCGTTAGCAGGGACTACGTTGGGAGGGGAGGGCTTCTGGGCTTCGGGTGACCCTATGCCAGAGGGACAGGGACCCTGAGCCCCAGGTTCCCTCCCAACCTTCGGTGCCCATACCCGCCTCTGGATCTCACGGGCCTCTATGCGGCCGGCCTCCCGCCGCAGCTGCTCCACCCGGGCCTTGGCCAGGCACAGGTAGGCCTGCAGGTGGGGCCGGGTCACGGCCAGCCTTAGCAGGCACAAGGCCACCAGCACCCAGAGGCGCAGGGAGTCGAAGGCTGAGTCCGACAGACTGTGGGGAGGGGAGTGAGGGGGCTAGGGAGGCCGCCCCTGCTCCAGGATCTCTCCCAGGACCCAAGGCTCCTCCCTGAGCCTCAGAGACTGGGCTACACAGAAGAGCCCCCACCCCCCACCCACCCCCACGCCCGCTGCCCACCCTCCTGGCCCCACCGGATGCGCACAGAGGGAGGGACACCTCCCCCAGGGGTGCCTGGTGCAGGAAGTCCCGTGCAATGGGCTTGGTCCAGAGCCACAGGATGATCAGAGGGGACACGAAGCTGGTATGCAGAAGGAACCTAGGGACAAGGACACAGAGGCGTGAGGCCTGGGCACCCACCATCCTCCTAGCCTCTTCTTTAGATTCCCACCTTCCCCCGCCCCCCCAATCTGGCACTCTGCATAACTGCAGCATGGGCCGGTCCTCAGACATGGTCAGTGCGTCCAGGTGTGTCTGGGCCAGCCGCAGGCCTGGAAAGGTGAGGAAGGCACCCAGCATGGATCCCACGAATGCCAGCCCTATGCGGATGGCCAGCTTGGCCAGAGGGAGCCTGGGGAAGAAGAGAAGGGTCAGGAAGCCCCAAAGCCCATCAGCACCACCAACCTGTAAGTCCCAACTCACCCTTGCCCCACCTCACTTCCCAGGACTCACGCCCAGTCCCAGCCCTGTGTCTTCAGAAGTGGCTCCAAGTTCTGGGTCATACTGGCCAGGCCTGGGGAAGACAAGGAGAGAGCAGTGTCCAATAGACCCCCAGAGCCTCGATGTCCACTCTGCCCCCCTCCCAGGTAGACTTTTGCTCCCGGGTAGGAATGTACCAGTGGGAGCCAGCCTGGGGCCAGGCAAAAGGAAAACTTTTGTTGTGCTCTGGTTATGTGTTTTTTTGTTTTGTTTTTGTTTTTGTTTTGTTTTGTTTTAAAGAATAGGAAAATACACCAGGCAGACACCCTTGATTGGACTGGGGGAAAGAAGAGGAGGGTGGACCACTGAGTCTGAGTTTCCTGGATTATACCAGGAATCCAGAGGGGCATGGAGGACTCCCATAGGAGAAAGCCAAAGTCCTCGAAAAAATCCTCAGTTCAGGCCTTCGGATTTTCCGCAGAGTAAAAGCAAATAAAAATGAGCTTACAACTCAAATCACCAAACACACCAGGGACCAAATCACCATAAAGCAGGGGGGAAAGAAAAGACAAGTTTAGACCCTGCAGACTACAGAAAATTTGCAGGTGTTATTATGTGTGAAATTATTGAGGAAACTAAAAGGTGGAATCACAGAACAAGCAACACAAGGCTACCTTAGATGACCAGATATATCTGCAAAGGAACCAATTAAGCTCGTCCAAAGGGAAGATACAATTATTGAAATGATAGGTTGTTAAATGGCATATTCAAAACAGCCAAAGGAGGAATGAATGAATTGGATCTGAAGAAATCACTCAGATTCCAACGCAGAAAGATAAAAAGGTAGGAAATGTGAAGGGAGATTAAGAGATAAGGAGGTCAGAATAGAGAGTCCAGCATAAGTCAAATAAGAGCCCCAGAGAAAGAAGGGAAGAGAGGATGAAGGAGGAGAGAGGATTTGGAAGAGAATAGTTGGAAAGACAGTGGAATGAATGACACACACAAAGTATCCAGACTAATACAAAGAAATCCATACCTAGACACTGTAGTGAAACTGGGATACCAAAAACAAAGAGATCACAAGGCAGCCAGGGATTTAAGACAGATCACCTATAGTGGAAAGACAATTAGACTAGCAGCCAATGTCAACAACAATCACAGAAAAAGAACAAAAAGAAGGTGAAAAGGTAAGATGGTAGAAACAATGCCAAATATGTCAGTAATCATAATAAATGTAAGCGGGTTAAACTTTGAAGTTAAATGACATACTGACTTGAAAATATCTAGCTGTATGTTTTTTAAAAGAGACATACCTCAATACAAGGTCCCTGTAAGTTTGAAAAAAAAAAAAAAGATGTTAAACAGATATGACAAATACTAATCAAAAGAAAGGTGGCATTTGGCATTGTGTATTTGAGAGTCGCTAAGAGTAGATCTTAAAAGTTTTCATCATAAGGAAAAAATGTTGTATGTGTATGGTATTGGAGGTGAAGCAGATTTATTGTGATTGTTTTGTAATACATACAAATATTGAATCATTATATTGTATACCCGAAATGAACAATGTTATATGTCAATTATATCTCAACTTAAAAAAAAAAAAAAAAGCTGAAAAAAGTATATTATTACCAGATAAACTAGAGTAAGACAGAAGTATTATTAGAATCAGAAGTGGTCAATATACCATGATAAAATGGTTGATTCACTAGGTATATATAGAAATTCTACACTTGTAAATACCTGGTCAATTAGCCACAAAACATATAAAGAAAACACTGACTGGGGCGCCTGGGTGGCTCAGTCAGTTAAGTCTCCAATTCTTGATTTCGGCTCAGGTCATGATCTCAGGGTTGTGAGATCGAGTCCCGCACCAGGCTCACATTGGACATGGAGCTTGCTTGGGATTCTCTCACTCCCTCTCCTTTTGCCCCTTCCCCCCTCTAAAAAAAAGAAAAGAAAAAAAGAAAAGAAAAGAAAGAAAAGAAAAGAAAAAAAGAAAATAAAAAAAGAAAAGAAAAGAAAGGGAAGGGAAGGGAAGGGAAGAAGGAAGAAAGAAGGAAGAAAGAAAGAAAATCACAATGGAAACTTAAAAATACCCAGAACTGCCTGATAGTGAAAATTACAAGTCAAAACTTAAGGAGTGGACAAAGGTGGAGCTTAGTAAAATATTTATAGCTTTCTATGCTAGAAATGCTTGACAGAGAAATAGAAGAAGCTGAAAATTAATGAGCTAAATAGCCAACTAAGAAATCGAAACAAGAAAAGCCTACCAGAATAGTGCTATAAAAGCCAGAGGTCCTAGCCACACAAGAGAGATTGGAAAAGATTAAAGAAAAAAAAAAAGGACCCACAATTCACTGAAAATACAATTGTACAGCAAGGTTATCCCATGGAAAACATTCAGTTTGATCCCTACTTCATAAGACAGTAGTGAATGACCAGGAGTTTAAGAGTTTATGTGAAAGGCAAAATTGAAATATCATGTTGGAAAATACAAAATGTCTTTCTGATGGTAGCGAAGAGAGAGGAATATCTTCAAGACAAAAATCAACTAAAATAAGGAACTGGTATTCATCAAAAGAAACCAGAGGTGAGGGCTGCAACTATATTCAGTGGCCGAACCCAAAAAAGTGTGGTGTGTGCACATGCGGAGAATAATGCAAACGGGGCTACACGAATCTAGGTCAAGGGCATATGGGAGTTCATTAGAGGATTCTTCCAACCATTCTGCAGGGTTGGAATTTTTCAAAATAAAACATTTGAGGACAATTTTTTAAAAGATATTATTTTTAAGCAATCTCTACACCCAACATGGGGCTTGAACTCACAACCCCAAGATCAAGCTGGAACTCTTGTGCACAGCTGGTAGGAGTGTGAAATGGTGCAGCCACCCAAGATGAACACAGAATTACTACATAATCAGCAATTCCACCTCTGGATCAGTACCCAAAAGAATTAAAAGCAGGGACTTGTACACCCATGTTTGTAGCAACACTATTCACATCAGCTAAAACACAGGAGCAACATAAATATCCATCGATACATGAATAGATGAGCAAAACGGGATGTATTCATGCAAATGGAATATTATTCAGCCTTAAAAAGGAAGGAAATTTGAATGCAGGCTATAACGTGAATGAACCTTAAGGACGTTATACTGAATGAAATAAGCCAGAAACACAGATCCTGCATGACTGTCCCATATAAATCGTCTAGGGTGGTCAGATTTGTAGAGACAGAAAGCAAGATGGCAGGCGCCAGGGGCTGGGGTGGGGGAAATGGAGAGTCAGTGTTTAATGGGGACAGAGTTTCAGGTTTACAAGGTGAAAAGGGGGGGAATGGATGGCGGTGATGGTCACATGACAAGGTGAATGTGCTTAATGCCACTGAAGTGTACTCTTAAAAGCAATTAAAATGGTAAATGTTGTGTATTTTATCACAATAAAAAGAAATGGAGGAAAAAACACATACAGCCTCAAAGAAAAATGGGTGACAAACATGAACAGGGTCTTCAAAGAAGAGAAAACGAGAATCATGACTAGACAGACAGGAAAAGCTGCTCAGCCTCCCAGGAATCAGAGAAATGCATGTTAAGACCACTAAAGGCAACAATTTCCACCACTAGACGGGTGAAAACCAAGCACTTTCTGTAGACCTCGACTCACTTAACACCTGACCATGCCCCTGTAAGGTTCACCACCCCACCTGACAAGCAGGGAGGTGAGGCAGGGGGTTGGTGCAACTTCACCCACACTTGCCCAGGGTGGCGGGGACTTGGTGGGCGGCCTGAGTCCAGGATCCGCCCTCGGAAGCCCAGGCTGCATGGCCGGTGGGCGTGCGGAGAGAACTTCTCTGAAAATGCCGAGGCAGCATCTTATGAAGATGAACACATCCCCCTCGTCCCCAGATCCTGTGCCCCAAAGAAATGCCTGCACATGCGTACAAGGAAACACGTACAAGAATGTTCCCTATAGCAACTGTGAAAAAAGCTCAAATCTGGAAAAGACCTAGATGTCTCACAACAAGAGAATGGACAAAGAAAGACAAGGGGCCTCGCAAGAGAACACCACTCGTCTGTTCGAAGAGATGAACGAAAGCTGCCCAGACCTCGTTCTGCAAACAATATCAAAAAGACTGAAAAGCACCAGCCAGCGTGGGTGATTTTTACTCTATGTGTACCCTCTTGCACTTTATGAATGTTGTGCCATTTACCCATTTCCTTCACCAAATTCAGTTAGAATGGGTAAACATGAAATCATTACGGCTGCCAGGGAGAAGGGCAGATGGGGGGAACAGAAGTGCTCTGCGAAGAACTACAGCCGCAGGCCGCCATCAGAGGCAGCAGAACTGGACATCCCCTTGCCCCCAAAGCCCCAGGAGACGCCCAGAGCAGCAAGCAGCCCTAGAGACTACTCAGACCCGAGGAGGCCCCCGCCCTTCACCTGCTCTGTGCTTCCCCGAGGGAGTGATGGGCGTGGTGACCCCAAACGCTGCACGTACCTGGCTCCAGGCCCAGCTCGAGAGTCTCCTCCTGGACCACCTGCACCAGCATGGCCAGGAGCAGGAAGAGGAAGGCAAAGGTGAGGCAGACAGAGCGTTCGCCCCCCTCCTCTGCGCTGAAGTACAACCGGGTCACCATCAGGAACATCTTGCTGGGGGCAGGGCTAAGGAAGCCCGGAGCAGCTAGAATGACCCCTCCCCACTCCCCCACTCCCAGCCAGGGATTCCCCCAACTCCAGAACCCAAACACCGGCATTGGAGTTTGGCGTCTCAGGGAGCAAGGCGGTGACCCAGGAGAAGAGCAAGCTGCCACACGCCCGGGACACGAGGTCCGGTGCTGCTCACGCCCGTGTCCGCAGGCTTGGGGTGGATGGGTGGTGGGCGTGCCTGGGTCTCCAGCTCGGCCTCAGCACACTACCTGTGGCCATTTCTTTCTTTCCTTTTTTAAAAAACTTATTTATTTTAGAGAGAGAGAGCGCGAGTGAGTGGGGGCAGGAGGAGGGGAGGAGGGAGGGGGAGAGGGAAAGCATCTCCGGCAGACTCCATGCCCAGCTTGGAGCCCAACTCAGGGCGCTCCATCCCACCACACTGAGACCATGACCCCAGCCGAAACCAAGAGTTGGACGCTCAGCCAGGCAGCCATCCCTGTGGCCATTTCTCCCTGAAAGAGCCAGCAAGTCTGTTTCTTCAGGAGGTCTGGCCTCCCTGACCCACCTAGCCTGGCTGCATTCGCAGCACGGGGATCTCCCGGTCCTCTGAGAAACTCTCAGAGATACGAGGGCTGTATCCCGAATCTGCCCTGAAAGAGACCCACGGGGCTTTCCAGAACCAGCGTGGGCTTCAAGATGGACTTTTCTGCACAAGCCCATTCCACGAGCGCATTTTCTCAGACCTGGGTCCTCAGTGTCACAGGTCTGCCTCTGTCCCCTGGGCAGCCTCATAAAAAAACATAGCAGACGGATGCCTGGGTGGCTCCGTGGGTTAAGGGTCTGCCTTTGGCTCAAGTCATGATACCAGTGTCCTGGGATTGAGCCCCGCATCGGACTCCCTGCTCGGCGGAAAGCCTGCTTTTCTCTCTCCCTCTGCCTGCCACTCTCCCTCCTTGTTCTCTCTCTCTCTCTGTGTCAAATGAATGAATGAATGAATGAATAAATATTTTTTAATTAAAAAAAAAAAAAAAAACATAGCAGAAGGGGCATCTCTTTTCCTGCCCCTGCATCTGGGCTGGTAACTTGCTTTGACCAAGAGAACGGACAGGGATGGGGGTGGGCCAATTTCCTGCAAAGCCTCAGGAGGCCCGCAGCACCCCTTCCTCCTTGCTGGTGTTTCTGCCGCTAGGAGGAAGCTTGGCTTCGCCTGCTGGAAAGCAGGACCCCTTAGAGCAGAGATAAGGCCGCGGGGCTGAGCCCAGCCCAGGAGGAGAGAGAGTAGAATAGTGACCGTTTTACACCACCCAGTTTTGGGGAGTTTTGTGGGACAGCAGATAACTGATATACCAATTTGAGGACAGAGGGGAAGGAAAGCACCGGTCCAGCTCCCACATGCCTCCCGCCTCCCTGGCCACGCCGGCAGCCTGAGGAAGGATACACGGAGAAGGCGACGGTGAGCAAGCACCAGAACACAGCGATGTTGGTCTCCTTGGCCGGGCCCAGCACATAGTAGTAGGTCTCTGTGAAGACATACACGCCGCACGAGTACACGGCGAAGTCCACGAACCACTGGTACTCCAGGAAGAAGCGCAGGACTGCGAGGGGCGGGGGGGGGGGGGGGCAAAGCTCAGTCCACAGCCCAGCGCAGGACACCCCCCTCACCAATCCCCCCCCCGGGGTGCAGGCTGAGGCTGGGACACTGGGGACCCAGCTGGGCTGTTACCAAGGGCATCAATCGCTGTGAGGGGGCAGGTCTCCAGCTGGAAAGGGGCATCTCGGGGCACAGACAAGGGCTTTTCTTCACTATAGCCATTGGCCCACCTGTTGGGGGGTGGGGAGGCAGTTAGGGGAGGGGGAGTGTCAGAGCAGCATCCTCTGTTCTCTCCTCCCCAGCCAGACATGGCGGCCCACCCCACGCCAGTCTGGAAGGTTCCACCGTGCCATCCTCAGAACGCAGGACGAGCTGGCTTGGGAGGTACCTTCTCACCAGCCGGGGTCTCGGCACACCAGGGCGCGGAGGCCACCGGCTCACAGGGCTGGCCCAGAGCAAACTTCCAACTGCCTGACAGCTGGAGGCAACCAATGCATGGCAGTGACATCTTCTCAACCTGGGGTGTCCACCACTCTCCTCGGTGCCCAGAACTGCGCGGGGAAAGGGAGCTGCTCCCCTAAGGCTGGGGGCTCACTCACCGCTCCTTCCTGCCTCTGGGCTTCGGGGGCTTTCCCTCCAGGGCCCGAAGCTCTTCCTCAGTAGGGTGCTTGTATCGGAAGAGACTGAGGGCAAAGACAGGAAGTCAGGAAAGCTCCGGCATGGAGGGCTCAAGGCAGTGAATCCTCAAACCCAGGACGAGTCAGGGGGAGACCTGGACCCCAAATGCATGAGGACAGGATGGGCAGGGGCTATGCAAGGCCAGGGGAAGGCCTGGGGGGTGGGCACGGGGTTTACTGGGGGGAGTGCCATGGGGAGACGGCAGGGTGGCCGGGAGTCCCCGACACCCCTGAATCTGCCGCCCATTTCTTCTGGCGGAGCAGGCGTGTGCATTGTCCTGGAGGGAAAGTTCACAGTTTCCACTAGGTCTCAGAAAGGGTCCGAGATCCCAACAGGGACAAAAAGCACGGCAGGAAACAGATCTACAGCGAGAGTAGTGTGGAAGGGGCGTTAGATTCTAGGAAGGCAGGAATGGGGGAAAGCAGCTGCTTTTCCCAGTGTGGAAATGTGGTCTCACGGGTGTGGACATCTGTCAAAACTGATCCACCTGTGTGCTTCAAATATCTGCAGTTTATTGTACGTCAGTTATGTCTCAATAAAGTTCTTTTTAAAAAACTAAAAACACTTTGGAGGGTGCGCGACAGGGTTTGGAGGAAGTTGAGGGGGCGGGGCCTGGTGGGGCTCCTCCCACCGCCCGGGGCGGGGCTGCGGCTCACCTGCCGTTGCAGAGCAGCCAGCGTGCGAAGGAGCAGTGCGGTGCCAGCCTGTGCATGAGGGTGGCGGTGAGCAGGGTCACCACCAGCTGCACTCCCAGGACCGCCTGGGGGGAGGGGACACGAAGGGCAGTGCCTGCCAGAAGGTCACAAGCTCACTGCCTCGGAAGTCGGGCTATTTATAGAGAGGCTGGGGCCAGGTTGGGGAGGAAGGGCCTCCTGGGCTCCAGCTGTGTCTTGAAGGAGGGGCCTGGGGTGGGCTCAGACTCAACCCTGGGAGCCCTGCTGTGTGTGAGCCTCCTGTGAGCCCCCGCACTCCCTACCGCCCCCCGCCCCCAGCTGAGGGGTAGGGGTGCAGAGAGTTCACGCCACTGGAGTTCACTTCTGGCCTTGGTATGGATTTCAGGTATTTATCTCCCTGAGGCCTCAGTTTCCCCATCTGGAAATGGGGTGCTGCCTATTTTGTTTCATATATTGTCGAAACCACCATCCAGACCTATAAGGAGCACAGCCAGTGAAATAGGCTCCCCTCCGTAGTTCCCCCTGGCAGCTCCGAGTCTCTCTTACCCACTGGAAATTATCCTGATGATTCCATTGCCCTCTCCTTCTCCCTACTTTTATAACCAACCTCCTTGGAAAGCCTATTTCAGGCCACTATCAGTTTCAGGACAAAGACTTACACATATGAGTGGGACCACTTTTTAAATTAGGAATTTCTCACTAAGTTCTACACAACAAACTTTTTACCAATTCATAACACGTTTTCATATATTAATTTTAAAACGTTTTAAAAGAAATGCTTTTGGTAATCAGTCTGAAGCTGGGTTTTCCTGCTTGAATGCAGTAAATACCAATTTGGTATCAGTAATTATGCAATTATATAAAATTATATGCTCAGGAGTGCTGTCGACTAGTATTATGATATTATAATTAACAACTAAAGTGAAATAGAGATTACTTTAATATTAAAATTAATTATTAACATTATCCTTTAATCAGGCAAGACTATGCTGACTTTAATAGAAAAAGCTCTAGTGTGATGGGTATCGGGCCAACACAGTAATTCAGAACTACTGCTGAGAAATCCATCATTAAGATAACTAACAGGATATTTTCTCTATGCCTGTAACTTGTAAACCAGAAACATTTTCTCAGTAATGAGGTCGGGGCCCCATCTTTCTGGTCTTTAAATCTCACTAATTTATTCTCACTGCTCACCCTCCCTAACCCCCAAGTGCAGACTGGCTAGCAGCCACTAAAGACTGCGGGCACACGGGCACAGTCAGGGAGCCCCCTTCCAAGACCAGTGAGGCGGGCCTCTCAGAGGGCCCGTGCCCCCTCCCAGGATTCTCTTCCGCCCCTTCCCGCGCCCCCGGAGCCTCCCATTGGCGCCTCTCCAGACATCAGATCCCGGGGCTCCCCTGTTGACTTTCCTCTTCCCTCAGTGGCCTCCACCCTGTGACTCGATCTCTTGGTAGATTTTTAACCACTGACGGCCCAGCATGACCCCAGCACAGCGGCACCTCTAGCCTGGACCTCTATGCCTAGCGCACAGATCATTTCAGTCTTTGGAGGCCCCAGTACCCGCCCGTCACTCCCGAGGACACGGCACTGGGGGAGTCATGATGTCAGTCAACATCCAAATCCTTTTTGCAGCCTGCAACGCCCGGAGGGCCCAGCTCAAGACACCCTGCCTCACAGCCCGGCTCTCTCTGTAGGCCTCTCTGCGTCGATCCACTGGGGTCTCGGAGGCCCTCCCAGACCCCTGGACTCTCCACTGCAGACCCCTATCACCCTCTGACACCTCCCAGGGAGGGGACCTTCGTTCAGACTTCGGTCCCAGCACCTACTACAGGTAGGAGGGAAGGAGAGAAGGAGGGAAGAAGGAGGAGCAAGGAGGAAGGGGAGAAGGGAAGGAAGGAAGACAAGCTTCCCTTCACCTGAGGCTCCTTAGGTCGGTCCAGGGCTGTTTTTCAAGCCCCGCCCCCCAGCAGCCTCTGGTCTTGAGGTCCTGGCTCTGCAGATTTCCAAAGATATCTGGAGCCTCCCATCAGCCCACGCCCCTTTCCTGCTCAAAGTCTTTCCCTGGACCTACAATCCGAGAATAGGAGAATCCTGCTACCGGCTAACACCAATGAGATTTTTCCTTCATCCTGTTCTCGAGAACCCTTCCTTCCGCTCATCTCCCATTGCTTCCCGCACCCAGGCCTGGAACCACGCCCACTTCTCAGGTTCAGGCGCACGTCCAACGCCCCTCCTCGGGGAATCCTCCACGCAGGGTCGGGTCGTCCTCCGGGGCCCCTGACTCTGCCCGGTTTGAACATTTAGGGGTTGGGAGTTCCCCCTCTCGCCCCGCATCAGCCTGACCCACCCACAGTGGCCAGGCTAAGTCTAAAGAATAAACTCAATAGGGGCACCTGGGTGGCTCAGTGGGTTAAAGCCTCTGCGTTCAGCTCAGGTCATGATCCCAGGGTTCTGGGATCGAGCCCCGCATGGGCTCTCTGCTCAGCAGGGAGCCTGCTTCTCCCTCTCTCGGTTCTGGGATCGAGCCCTGCATGGGCCCTCTGCTCAGCAGGGAGCCTGCTTCTCCCTCTCTCTCTGCCTGCCTCTCTGCCTACTTGTGATCTCTCTCTCTCTCTCTGGCAAATAAATAAATAAAATCTTTAAAAAAAAAAAAAGAATAAACTCAATAGGTTGGACCCAAAGCCGCTAGAGACCTGAAGGTTCCGACTGTGCTGTCTCCAATTCTGGGACCCTCGCCCAGCCCGAGGCCACTTGGCACCTCCTCCTCTCAGGGCTGTCCCTGGCCCTTCCACACACCTCAATCCACGCAGCGGCCCCCATGCTTCCGCAGGACCCATGTCGCCAGCCTGGGCTCCAACGGGACCCCCAACCTCCCCAGCGAGGATCTGTGCGTTCCCCAGTCCCCTTCGCGGGGCTGCGACCCCTCGGGAGGCCCCCAGGCCCCTCGAGGGCCCTGAGAGATTTTCCAGAATTCCCGAACGCTCAGGGGCCTCCAATCCCTTAGGCAGAACCCCCAGCCCCCACATAGGTCACTCAGGGAGACCGAACCCAGAGAGGGACCCACGGCCCTCAGCGCGACCCAGAGTCCCTCAGAGTTCTCAATCCCCACAAAGGGATCCCACTCCCCTCCGTGTCTCCCTGGACCCCCTCAGCGGAATCTCCTGCCCCTCAGTTAAGACCCCCCCATGCCGCTGGCTGCCGGCTCACCATGTCGCCGGCGGGAGCGCGGTCCGCCGACCTGAGGCTCCGGGCAGCTCTCGGGAATCCACCCAATCAGAGCCCGACGCTGTTCTGACAAACAGCCCGTAAGACCAATCGTCAGGCTGCAGCTGGAGCAAACCACGAGGGACACGAGGTCGCTCGCGTTGCATGCCGGAAGTTGTAGTTCGAAGACCCACGGCAAGCTCAGCCATCCGTTGAGTCAGGACTCTCTTGTACCCTGTGTGGCTGTCCTCTCTGAGATTTAGTCTCCCAGCATCTGCACCTACCTCGCAGGTCTGAGGCAAATTCACTCTCCAGCTGGAGAGTTCTGAGTGTGGAACTCCCCTGATGAAGAACATTCGGTGGCTCTCACTGACTAGACTTCCAAGTGCTCAGATAGTTGGACTCAGAGTCAAGTGCTCTACCTGATTTCAGTCTGCCGCCAAGGTATTGTACACACTATAATACAGCTTGCCACTGGCCATGCTATCTCATACCTCCAGGCCCCTGTAAATGCTATCTTTCATCTTGGATTACCTCCTTTCTCAATCTTTTTCATTTAGTAAAGCCTTATTCATCTCTATCGGCCAGGACTCTGGTTGAACACACACACACACATGCACACACACACACACATGCACACACACACACCAACTCAAATGGGCTCCAGCAAAAAAAAAGGAAAGTTTTGTGACAAAAAACTCTAAAAGCATAGTGAGCTTCAGGCATGGCTAGATCAAGGACAAAAAAAAAGTGTCAGTCTCAAGAATCTGATGTATTGTTTCGAGACTTTGGATGAATGGGCTTCTAGCATGGGTACCTAAGTTTTTATGGATAAGTGTGTCTGCCTGAATGTGGACATATATGTAGATATGATTAGATGTCTGAGCTGTTTTTTTTAACTTTTTAAAATATTTAATTCATTCATTCATTCATTCATTCATTCATTTGAGAAAGAGAGAGAGCAAGTAAGACAGAGCCCGAACTGGGGAAAAGGGCAGAGGGAGAGGAACAAACAGACTCCCCGCTGAGCAGGGAGCCCAATGTGGGGGCTGGATCCCAGGACCCTGAGATCGTGACCTGAGCTGAAGGCTCTTAATTGACTGAGCCACCCAGGTGCCCCAAATGTCTGAGTGCAGCCTGTATAGTTGATTGCCTTATCTCTGTGGGTGTTTTTGTCTTTGTTTATGAGCACATGTGGATGTCTGTTTGCAGGGGATTCACTGTGGTTTTGGTCCTCTGGACTCAGAGTGTCCTCTGGAGAGAGGATGAGTGACAGTGGTGATGAGGGGCACTGGGATTTCCCTGGACCAACATGGGGGCTGTGAGCCAATCTATGAATCCATGAGGGATCCAGGGAAGCTGGGATTTGGGGAGGGTGCCAGAGAGGGGGGACCAAGAAAGAAAGGGGGGGCATTTGCTGCAGGTCCTCCAAATACCAGGCTGGGGGGTGTGGGGGTTGGCTGATGCTTGTGGTCCTTCCAGTAGGCTGAGGTGGCAGGAACACTGTCTCTATTTCATTGATGAAGACACTGAGGCTCTGGGAGGCCCAAATCTCTACGCCACAGCTTGACCTCTCCTCCTGGACCCAGGGCTTATGAGTTTAAGTGTCCCAGCGGCGCCCATGCGGTGAAACACAGGAAATTCACAAAGGAGGTCCTCATCTTCCTTCCTGCAACTCCCCATCCTCCAGATTATCCACAAGCTCTGGAGTTGGCCTTGACTCCTGTCTCACCCATATGTGATCTGTCAGCCCCTCCTGATGATGGTTCCGCCTTCCAAGTGTAGCCAGTCTGACCAGCCCCACAACCGCCACCCAATCAACTTCTGTCATGTCTCCGCTGCATTCCCCAGCTCCCCGATCTCTGGCTTCCACCCCCTACACCCTCACCTCACCCCCCACAGTCTATTTTCCCCCAGAGCACCTTGAGGACACCTCTTAACACTTGAGCCAGTGGTCCTCCTCCGTTCTAAAATGGACACCCGGGGCGCCTGGGTGGCTCAGTGGGTTAAAGCCTCTGCCTTCGGCTCAGGTCATGATCTCAGGGTCTTGAGATAGAGCTCCCCATCAGGCTCTCTGCTCAGAGGGGAGCCTGCTTCCCCCCTCCCCTCTGCCAGGCTCTCTGTCAAATAAATAAAATATTTAAATAAAAATAAAAACAAAATAAAATGGACACTCCTCACTCTATTTTACATTGGATGTGCATGTTTGTTCCACAGTGAGTGTTCTCCGTTCACCACTGGATGGATACACATTCTCTGTCCTGCATTGGGTACTCCATGGTCCCTGATCCTCACTAGACACTCCCTATGTCTGTCTGTATTAGCCTCCCAACTGCAGTCCACACTCTCATTCCACCATCTCTGTGTATGATGCTCTTGAAAATGCATCTCTCAGGTTTCTGACTCCCATGACTACATTTGTGCCACAATTCCCGTGATGCTTTCAACCGGTGACTGAGCTCCTGGGAGACTCAGGGTCCCTCTGATGGTGACAATGGCTCTGACATCACCACGGTGTCCTTAGAAAGGCTGGCAGAGGACACTTTCACACAACCCTCACTGCTCCCCAGCGCCCCGCGCAGAGGCAGCAGGTGCAGAGCTGGAGTCTGGACCAAAGGTGTTTCCAGAAGCCGGTAGCTCACTGCTCACTGACCTCTCGTGACCCAGGAATCCCCAAGCTGTACAGTATACGTGTGCAGGCAACATGTGACGCAGCTCTTTCTGAGTCCCCAGGCTCAGACCCTGAAAACATGGGGTGAAGCCCCTGGAAGCCAAGAGGGATTTTATTTTCTAATTACTATTTCTATTTTACTTTTTACCTTTGAGCAGGGAGTGCAGAATCCAAAGCGCACTCTTGGGCGCCACCTAATGGACGATGGCGAAAGTGCAGTCTCCCAGGATGGGCATGCAGAACCACACCCACCCGCCCATGCCCCCCATCCCCCAGTCTTTGAAAGCAGCCCACATTTTTAGGAACCCGACACGGGGCGCTTACCCTGTGGGCACTGACTTCAGGCACTGGCCTGGCTTCTTGTCCCCCGTGAAGGTGAGATCCAGAGGCTAAGAAGGGACCCTCTCCAGCCTTGCCTCCATTTCACCCAACCAAGGCTTGGGACTGGAAATATTTCAGGGGGGGGGGGGTCAGAGCAGGGGACATGGCGGGTGACAGGGGCAGACGGAGTAAAGGGGTGGGGGCAGCTCAGGAGCTCGGAAAGGTCAGGGATCAGATCTGAGTGTTATAAACATCCCACGAGACCACCGCGGGGATGACTGGACGGGAGAAGCAGATGGAACTCCCTCCGGTTCCCGGACATCCGTCTGCGCTCAAGATATCCGCCAGAGTGGGGGGAGTTTGTGCCCCCCAGAGCGGGTAAATAAATGCCCGGCTCCCTCCTACCTCTGGTGGATTGAAATTGCTGGGTCAAGGGATCAAGGGATATGCCCATTAAAAGATGAATCGTGTAGTGACCGCCCCCAGCCGGCGCGTAGGTAGCACAATGTTCAAAACTCCCAACTGCAAGCGATTGTAACCCAGCCTGGGAACTTCCCCTTGAGCACAAGACTGGATATCCTCAAGAGGGGGTAGCCCAGCCCCTGGAGTGGAACCCCTTTAGGTGCGCACTCTAAGCGCTTCCCCAGGGTCCGCAGGGGCGGAGGACGCAGCCCGCGCTGCCCACGGAGTCACCTGCTCGCTGGCGCCCCCTCCAGGGCTCGTCTCTGACACATCGCTACCCTCAACTGCCTTCCTCCTGGATACCCACCTTTGAATCCTAGTCTCAGGATAGGATTCTGGAGGGGGTACCCCAAACCGAAACAAGGCACGACTGAGATTTCTTGGGAAGAGATGGGAGGCCCCGGATGTGGTGGTGGCTCTGAGCAGCGACAGATAGTGTTGTCCATGGACGCCACGAGTGTTTTATTGGTGGATACACACACAGGAAAGGGAGAAGGGAGCCCCCCCGCCGACCGTGGATCCGAACTCCAGGCCCTCACTTTGTAGGGACGTAACTGCTGGCTCTTCTCTAACGAGGCGAGGAGGGAGATTGGGACCCCACGTGCCCTTGCCCAGCCCCGCGTGGGAGGAAGGACTGGTGCCACCCCTGGGTCCACTACCGAGCCCAGCCGTCGGCTGTGGGCAGCCGGCGCAGGGAGGGTCCGGGCCGTAGGGGCTCTGCCAGGGGCCGGGACAGGAGCAAGGGATAGGGGAAAGTCTTGGGAAAGTCGCCAGGGCCCCCGGGGGCCGGCGAGAGGCGTTCGGACTTGATGCTGACTGGGGGGGTCGGCGGGGAGGCGCCACGGGCGGGGGCGCCCTCCTCACTCAGGCTTCGGCTCCCACTGCAGGGAGAGACAGAGAGAGAGAGAACGAGGGCTGCGAGCTCAGCGAGGAAGGGAGGGAAGCCAGGGAGGTAGTATGGCTTAGGCAAAGGCTCGGCAGGAGGACCTTGGGAAAGGAGGGGGTGGCAGTCCCTCTTGGGGTTTCCAAAATAGCCACCCATCCCACCAAGAACAGACCGGAGGGGCTGAGTGTAGAACCAGGAGTGGCCACCAGAGGTCAGCAGTGGCTAGGGAAGACTTGGAGAGACCACACAATGGACCCGAACTAGGGAGGGGAGAAGAGGAAGGACAGTTGGGGCACTTACCTGGGCTGGGGTGGGGCGGCTGGGGGCCCATCACCCCTCGAGTGCTGCCAGGGGGCCAGGGTGGGGGGCTGCAGCAGGCCAGGGGGCGGAGGGGGGTCTCCCAGGCCATACTCTGGTGGGTAGGAGGAATAAACTGAGGCCTTGACCTCAGGGAGCCCCTTGCCCAAGCTTGACCCATCCCACCAGCCAGTTTTCAGTTGTGGTGGGTGGAGAAATGCTGACCACCACCCCCCCATCCCCAGCAGGCAGGTGTCTGGGTGTCTCCCAGGGCAGGGCACACAGAGGGTGCATACCTGGGGGGCCTGCTGGGAGGAAGGGGAAACTCCCGAGCGGGGGTCCCGGAGCTGTGGCAGAGCATGGACTCTGTAGGCTACCATAGAGGCCTCTCTGTGGGGAGACAGGGTCAAGGGGAAACTGAGGCCCACGCCCAGGCCATCCTGCCCTCCCCCATCAGCCCTGCCACACTTCCCCCTCACTCACTGAGGTGCTCAGTCCCCCTCGGGCCCCCGCCAGGCTACCAGGCAGGTCCGGCCTCCTCTCGTCCGCTGCTAAGTACAGGGGTGGTGGTGTCTTGCTGGCAAGGTGGCTCGGTGAGAAGAGAGGGTGTGCCAGGCCTGAGGAGCAGGAAACCCCCAGAGAGGGGATGTGGCCACGTCATTGAGCGAACTCTGAGGTCCAGAGTAATATACACAGACAAGCAGTGCCTGAACCAAGATCCCCCCTACCCGCCCCCCTTGGATTTCCTCCCCCTTTTGCCCCGGGGCCTATGGCCCATGCTCACCTGGGGGCCCAGCTTTGGGGGCTGCTGGCCGGAAAGGGGATGGGCGGCTCTGGGCGGGAAGGGCCTCCCCAAGCCCACTGGGGTCGCAGCCTGGGGGGGGCAGGGCCCCATATACCATGTCTGGGCTGGGCATCGTAGGGGCTGCAGGCTGAGGGCAGAGAGGACAGGATTGGTTGGAGGAACGTGGAGTAAGGACATCAAATCCAAGACAGAAAACTAGGGGCCAGCCTCTGCCTCCAGAAGCCCTTGCTACGCCTCCTTCTGGCTCCTTCCACATGATGGAAGCTCATTGACAGCTATGCCCAGAGCTGAGGCTTCTCGTTCAGCATGGGGTTGGCACTGAGGGGGCTTCCCAGGGTGTTTGAAGAATCAAAGAAATAAAGAAGGAAGGAAATGGCTGTCCATTGAACTCTGATTCATCCTTCAAAGCCCCAACTATAATGCCCACTCCTCCAGGAAGCCTTCCCTTTCTACCTAGGCAGAGACCGGCTCCCTAACTCTAGGTCCCTGTCTCAGTCTCAGCCTTGACCACTTGGGCTGAGGAAGTGAGGGAGGGCCCCTTCATCGTGGTGCAGGAAGTCACTTACATAGAGCCGGGGCCGGGGCAAGGCTGGGTCACCCCCATCACCTGCCAACCTCCGCAGCTTCTCTCCTGGCCCCTCAGGCCCTTCATCTGGCTCCAGTTCTGGTCCATCGAGGCCCACACCCCTCCGCTTCAGTGTCTGTGGGGAGGGGAGGAAATAGGGTGACCCTTCCCTCCCCCATCCTAGCCAGGGAACCTGGTTCTGTGGGAGAGGGAAGAGACCTACCCCACCCAGCTCTGTGGGTGGATCTGGTGGAGTGCAGGCACAGCCTGTTCCAGCCAAATCCCATTGTCCAAAAGCCCCAGTGAGTTATCATCTAGCCAGTTCCAAGTGTGTGTGAGAGAGGGACTATCCTGCCCTGGGACCAGAGAGGCCCCAGGTCACACAGTGGGGGCTCAATGAGATGAGCTGTGTGGGGGGCACACAACGGAGCCCTCAATGCACGATGGTGGGTGTTTTTATCTCTACAATGGGGGCACCTGCCCCTCGGAGGGACCCCGCATTGCCTCTAACCTTTTACCAGCAGCGAAGCCAGATTGCAACACTCCTCTTTTGTGCCAACCCAGAGTCCCTAGGCTCGGAGCGAGCGCAGGGAGCTGGACCTCAGGGGCTGGGGAGGAGGGCTCCGGGGGTACCTCGAGGATGTCAGTGTTGGTGCGGCTCTCGTGGGGCTCGCTGTACTCCGTGTATTTCAGGAGCACACGGTCCATGTCCGTGCTGGCATACTGGAAGAGGCGATTGGCGCTGTTGAAGATGATGAGGGCGATCTCACAGTCGCAGAGCACGCTCAGCTCGTAGGCCTTCTTCATCAGCCCGAACTTCCGCTTAGTAAATGTCACCTGGAGCCGGGCCCCACAGGCAGGGTGGGAGGAGACACGGATTGGGGGTGGCAAGGAGGAGAGGGAGGGGCCGACCGTTGCCTGAGCATGCCTCAAGATTCTGCAGGGCCTCGTGCATGCTGTCCTTTCTGGCTCTACTGCTCCCCCACTTTCCACTTCTCAACCCGGCAAACTCCTATTGGTGCTTCAAAACCTAGCCCGAATGTCCTCTCCTTTGGGAAGTTTTCCTGGGTCTCCAGGACAGGGCCCACGTTCCCTCTCTGAGCTTCCTTGGTTCTGTGCCTCCCTCTGGACCAGCCCTCTGAGATGGGTAGGTTTGTGTCAAGCTCCAACTCTCCTATGACTGGGGCTCCTGTCATCAGGGAGAATGAATAAATCATCATGGAAATGAGCAAATGTTACATCTCAAACTCTGGACACCACATCAAGGCTCCCCATTCCCTTGCAGTTCCCCCAAATGGACAGGCCTTTGCCCAGGCTGGGTCTGCTGCCAAGCATGCCTTTCCCCCAGCCACTGTTCCACCCGGTGAACTCACCTGCCGATTCCTTTGGTCCAGAATGCGTGAGATCTGGATTTTTTTCCTCCCCATTGTGCCAGGCTGGGTGGAGCACAAGACCTTGGCCTTGGGGGGAAGGAAAAGAGGACAGAGTGGTTGGATAGAAAGTGAGACTGGGCACCTAGCCTCCCTTCTGTCTTCCGCCTGCCCCCACCAAGCACTGAGAAGGGAGATGATGGGGGATATCAAGGCAGGCTGGGTCACGCCCACAGTGCCCTCTCTCAACGGGCCCCGGATGCAGTAGATGCTCAGTGAATTCCACATGAAGAGAAGGCTAACCGAGGGCAAAGTTTCGGGGTACAGATGCCCCACCCTTGCCTCTAAAACGAAACAAGCTGGTAATTGTGGGACCTCGGGGGAGCTTGACCTTCCTAAGCCCCTCGGTATGTGCAGTGGGTTAACAGTGTCACGCACAACCCAGTGTTGTTGGGAGATAAAATGAGCTAACCCACGGGAAACATTCAGATTCACCCTGCATACAGCAGGTGCCACATATGTGCTGCTATTCTGAATACTGGCAAGAGCCTAAAAGCCCTTGACGGGCCAAGTTGGATGGACATCTGATGCCCATACCTGGCGGCGCTCAGGAAACATTGCTCACTGAATCACTGATCTCGAGCCACTGGAAAAAAAAAAAGCCTAGTCCGCACATCGGACACACGTAAGCCACTCAACCCTCTAACGGCTCCCGAACAAGCACAATCGAGGGCTGTGGTTCCAAGAAAACATATTTTAAAATTGCATTGAGAGTAAAAAAAAAAGTAGAAGGAAATGAGCAAGATAGGAGTCACTGCTGGGTGGAAATTTATGGGTGAAGTTCCCCCCCTTTTTAAAAAATTTAGATGGAATTCACACCACCTAAAATTCACCAGTTTCAAGTGTGCAATTTAGTGGCATTGAGTGTGTTCACGACGTTGTACCACCACAACCTCCAGCTAGCTCCGGAAAATTTTCATCCCCCCAAAAGGAGGCCCCGTGCGTATTAGCAGCCACTACCTATCCTTCCCCCCCTCCCCAGCCCCTGGCAACCACGGATCCACTGTCTCTGCGGACTTGTGTGTTCTAGAAGTTTCATGTAAATGGAATCGTACACTGTGTGACGTTTGGTGTGTTTTTTTCCTTCCCTTTTCGATTACCTGCATTTTCTAACTTTCCCCTCTCAGTGATTATAGATTATATTCATTTAAAAAGAATTGGGGTACCTGGGTGGCTCAGTTGGTTAAGCATCTGCCTTTGCCTTTGGTTCAGGTCACAATCCCAGAGTCCTGGAATCGAGCCCCACCTCAGGCTCCCTGGTCAGCGGAGAGCCTAGTTCTCCCTCTGCCCCTCACCCCACTCATTCTCTCTCTCTCTCAAATAAATTAAAAAAAATTTTTTTTTATTTTTAAAAGATTTTATTTATTTACTCGACAGAGAGGAGAGAGATTACAAGTAGGCAGAGAGGCAGGTGGGGGGGGGGGGGAAGCAGGCTCCCTGCTGAGCAGAGAGCCCAATGCAGGGCTCGATGCAGGGCTCGATGCGGGGCTCGATCCCAGGACTCTGGGATCATGACCTGAGCTGAAGGCAGATGCTTAACCGTCTGAGCCATCCAGGCACCGCAAGCATCTGACTCTTGATTTCGGCTTGGCTCCTGATCTCAGGGTTCTGGGATCGAGCCCTGCAGGGTGTGGTGGGGGAGCGGGTGGTCGCGCTCAGCGGGGAGTCTGCTTGAGGATTCTCTCTCCTTCTCCCTCTGCCCCTCCCCCCACAATGGATAAATGAATCTTTAAAAAAAATAAACAAGAATAACAGGTGGGAACAGGTTGGGACACCCTGAAAAGACCTCCAGCGTAGAGCTCACACTGGGCTTTGAGCCCGAGGTCGGCTTGAGAGGGTCAGCTGGACCCTTCTCACGAGGACCGTGGATCTCCCTAGAGGGGAGCTCAGGGGTGAGAAGGGAGAGCTCGTGGAGGGCAGCATGTCCCCAAGATATGCAGCATGGTGGGCTCCAGGCCTTCCCCAGCTCTCCCTGTGCAGCGCTCCTTGGAACGATGAGTCGCGTTGCCCGTCGTAGGGCACTCTTCTCACTCCAAGGCATCCAAGACCTCTCCCACCAAGTCTATGACCACAAGACCTCCCGGCCCTTCTCATGTCACAGGTTTTAGGTGGGTGGCCTGCCCAGGGTCAGGCGGGCCTGCTGGCAGGTCCCAGACAGCCTCTGACCCACGGGGCAATCCCTGGGCCTCAGTGCGCTGGTCTGTGGAGGGGCTGGGTATGAAATACAGAGCACCTGATACAAGGCGTGGGAACGAGCTCTTGGGAAGTGGAGGAAAATATGGGTCCATCTCCAGGAGCAACCATATCTGCTTCCCAGACTCCCTCCAGGGGTACGGGTGGGACTCCCCCTGCCCCCCACTGTCCCAGAGTCCCAGGGCCCAGGAGTGTTAGACACTGTCGTATTTGACTTGCTATGTGATCCCAGGTGTGCCCTCCACTCTCTCTGGTCTGCATCTCTGAGCAGTCACAACTATGCAGAGCCAGGACCCACGGGAGCCCCAGCTCTGGCCCCCCAGCTCCAGCTCGACTTGCTAAATTTAACTTCCTGGGCTAATTTTACTCCCTGGCCAGAATCGAGTGCGTTCCCACGGCTGGGATGTGTTGCCCCCGCCCTGACAGTTCCCCGGGGACAGAAGGGGGGCACTGGTCCGGAGGTCCTGGTGCCAAGGTGACTCCGGAAATGCCCCCATGCCTGGGGTCCCATGGGAACATGGGACTCAGACATGAATCTCTAGGCCTGGAAGATCTGAATCTGGACCCTTCTCAGTCTGTCCCAGTTTAGACGAGGATATCCTGGCCACGGCAGGGTTCACGTAATGAGGGAGCCCCATGAGCCAGAAGGCCGGGGGGGGGTTCTCCGAACTGAGACCCAAGAGCTAAGACAGGAAGTGAGTTCCAGGTAGAAGGAGGAGCAGGTGCAAAGGCCCTGAGGAAGGGCAAGACATGGTAATGAGGCTGGAGCAAGGAGGCCAGGGGTAGAGGCCACAGAGGTCACTCTGGGTCCTCTGATCTGCGGGGAGGACTCTGTTTTGGTCTAAAGGACAGAGAGCTATGAGAGGGTTTTGAGAAAAAGGGATGGGGTTTTGATTTTATAAAATCACTTTTATAAACTTAGCCACAGCTGCCATAGGGAGCAGGACCGTTGGGGGCCAGGCGAGAGATGGCAGGAGACTTGAGGGGAGACCAGGGCTGTGTACATCTGGGCAGAGACTAGGGGTGAAGGCCCCTCTGTTCTAGGCCTACATCATACACTTCAAGTCACTGTACTCCAGGGGTCTTTTGTTCCTCCCGAAGCCACCAGATCCTCTGCCATCTCTGGGGCCAGGCCTGACAGATGCAGATGGGCTCATGCAGGGGTTTGACTCTTCTGACCCTCGATGACCTTGGAACCCCCAGCCGTCAGCCAAGAACCAAAGTCATCCCCAATTCTGGCCCTTGAGCAATCTACCCAACATACAGCTCTGATCATACCTCCTTCCTGCTCACACACTCTTCGTGGCTCTCCTCTGCCCTCAGGAGAAATTTCTAGTCCCCAGCCTGGCATTTGAGGCCCTGCCCCAATCAGCCCCTGCCCATATTAATCTACCTTCGGCAAAATGACTCTGCCTGGAAAGCCCTTTTTTTTTTCACTTGGCCAACTCCTATTCACACTTCAAAACCCGGCTCAAAAAATTCATTGCTCTAGGAAGACTTCCCTGCCTTCACTCTGGACTCCTACAGCTCCCGAACTTCCCCTCCAGTTTTGACCCCATGGGGCCAGGAGTGTGTATATCCAGCTCTGTCTCCCTCAGACCGGGAGCCCCGCGGGCCCGGATTTAGTGAATGGAGCAGGTCAAGGGAAACTCTGAACTCCCCCCAGCTTCCCTCAACAACTTCCTCTCAGACTCCCCCAGCTGACTCCCTACCCAGAAATACATGGGCATGCAAATCCAGTCACTCAACGTTGACCTGTCTCAGGCCCAGGTGCGAAGGGCCAGCCAAGGAATGCGGAGGCGGAAGGCCCAGGGTGTGCATATATATTTGTACTCACATGCAAATCCCCACTGAGCCGCAGACAGACCCGGTGGCCTGTTCCCCAGATGTTGGCGTGATCGGAACTGCTGGGGGGAGGTGGCAGCACATGCTGAATGTGCCAGGCACGAGGGGGGAGGCCTCTACTGTGCGCACGTCCCCCCTCCATCCCCACGATAGCCAGCCAGGAGGCAGAGAGCTCGTGGCATCTGCTTAGCAGGGAAGCAAAGAGATGGACCCATTGACCAGAGAATGGAGCAGGAAAGAAGGGCCAGGAGAAATCCAAGAGGGCATCTCAGAGGAGGAAGCATGTAGTTGGGCCTTGATGGACAGGTTGGATGGGGGCCTAAGCAGATGGGAAGGGGGTGGGCATTTGAAGTCAAAAAAGTTACCCTTTCCTTCATACCCTCATACTTAGTGTGTATAAGTATCAACCACGTGCCAATCCCTGCAATAAGCTCATCACAAAAGAAGTGGAAAGTTTAAGTAGACCAATGACCACAGAAGATTAGAAAAATGACTCAAGATCTACCATTAAAAGGACAGCAGACCCACATGGTTTTATGGCTTTTATCAAACCTCAAAGGAGAAGGAAATGCAATGTTATTGAAACTAACTCAGACCATTGCAAGCAATGAGAATTGCCCGAGTCATTTTTATGAAAACTCCTCTATGTCAGAAGCCGACTGAGTCCAGAAGGAGAGATGTATTGACCACAAAAGGGGCAATGGGGACCAGGGATTTCAGGGAAGACCTCTGTGAAAAGGTGAGATCAGAGCTGAGACCTGAAACACAAGAAAGAGACAGCAAAGCAAGGGAAGAGCCAGTCATGCAAAGATGGCTGGGGGTGAGGGGTGGGGGGGCGGGGGAAGGGTGTTCCTGGCAGAGGGATATCCAAAGGCAAAGGTCTGGAGCAGTCAAGAGTTTGGTATTTTATTTTTATTTTTTAAGACTTTATTTATTTATTTGTCAGAGAGAGAGAGAGCACAAGCAGGGGGAGCGACAGGTAGAGGGAGAGGGAGAAGCAGGCTCCCCGCTGAGCAAGAAGGCCGATATAGGACTCGATTCCCGGACCCTGGGATCATGACCTGAGCCAAAGGCAGATGCTTAACAGACTGAGCCACCCAGGCGTCCCAGGAGTTTGGTATTTTAAAAAAAAATCACAGAAGACTGTATGGCTGGACGGCATGACAGTGGGGAGAAGGGAGAGGGATGAAGGATGCTGGTGGGGAAGATTGTGAGGGTCAGATCACATAAGGCCACAGCGAAGACTGTGGGCTTTACTCTGAGGTCAACGAGGAGCCATGGAGAGTCTGGGGCAAGGGGGTCGGGATATAATTTTACAGTTTAAAAAATCCCCTTGCGCTGTCTTACCTGGCTGGTGAGAGGGGAAAGATGTAGAGCCACTCTGGAAAGCTAGCTGGTGTCTACTAAAGGTGAATATCCATCTTCCCTATGACCCACCGGTCTCTCTCCTCAGTATTCACCCAAGAGAAGTGGGTCCATATTTTACCCATATTTTACTCATTACCCAGAATGTTTTCAGGAGCTCCATTCGTCCTTGCCCCAAGCTGGACCCCACCCAGATGCCCTCCATGGGAGAATCGGCTACTACTCTCCACTAGATTCTATGATGGGACGACTACCTAGCCCAGTAAAAGGAAGCATGGTGCAACCACACAGGTGAATTTCCCAGATCGCCGGCCGATTCCACAATGCCGGACTCAACAGCGGGGTCGCGCTGTGCAATCCCATTTACGCGAAGTTCCAGAAGAGGCAAAATTCCCTTACAGAGATGAGGGTCAGCACAGTGGCCACGCCAGGCAGGACTGTGACACGGCAGCGGGAGTTGCTGGGGCTGCTCCCTGGTCCAGAGCCCAGGGACTCAGAAGAATCGTTCGGCAGCGAAAGGGCCCGGATGCACTGGTGGCATCCGTGAGGGGTGGGAGAAGAGCCCAGATCCCAGGCCTGAGCACTGTGCAGGGAAAGAACTGAGAGGACAAAGGAAGCTTTCATGAGTGCCTGGAGCCATAAACTCTACCATAAACTCTCCACGGCCGTCCCTGTGGTCACTAAGTCAATCAACAAACACGTCTGGGGTCCTTCAGGCCATAGCCTGTCACCTCTTGGACCTGGTGAGGCCTTTTAGCATCTTGGTGTTGGAGATGCCGGAGCTGGAAAGAATGCCACCCTCCCAATGACCCTTCGCCACGGCGCTCTCCCCATCCGAGGACTCAGTTTTCTCACCTGTAAATGGGGTGAGAATCCTTCTCCCTCACCAGCTGGGGAGGACGGGGTGGTGGATGGCTCTGCTGACCTTGTCTTCTGGCCTTCCAGAAGCCAGAAGGAAGAAGGACCGGGCCTTGGAGCTGGGGGCGCTGAGTCAGCATGCCATCTTGCAAGACCACAGCGACACACACAGCGACATGCTGGGTGACATCAAGCCCCCCCTTCCTCCCCCAGAAAATGGGTCACAGAATTCTGACCTCAAAGGCCTTGCGGTGAGGGTTTGAGAGAAAAGACCAGGAGCCAGTCAAGTTCCCCTTCTTGGCTCCCAGTGGGGCTTAAATGGGGGGACGAGTGGCACAGTCACGCTGCCAGACCCCGGAGCCCAGAGGCCACAGCTTGGCGGGGCACCCGGACCCGGGACAGGAGGGGAGGAAAGGAGAAGTGAGAGGCAGGTGGGTGGCTGTGGGGGGGGGGGAGGGGAGGGCCCAAGGGGACACGGCGATGCGGGGAGGGGGCACTGCTCCTGGGCGGCTGCAGCGAATCAGGCCTGGAGCCCCGCCTCACGCAACCTAGCAGCTGGTTTCATCACCTGTTCCCCAAGTACCTCATTATGGGCGACAGGAAGAGCCCCTTGGAAAGCTGGGACCCTCCCCCTCCCCTCTCCTGAGGGCTCAAGCTGTTCCCACCCCAGCTGCCAGAGACCCTCCCTTCCCCAGCAGGGGCCCTGGGCCTGCCTCCTGCCCTAGGGGCCTGGGGAGATGGTGCCCCAAGTGGGGGGCCTCTGTGGATGACCTAGGGGCTGGCTCAGCCCACAGTAGTCCCCGAGGGCCGGTGGGCTCTGGCAGTGACTCTGGTGTGGCCAAACTTCTGCGGGCCTCAGTTTCCTCCACCAGGAAATGGGGAGAGTCAGGGCTGCCTTGCTGAGCTGGGGTAGGGGGTGGGGGGGGCGCTGTGGCTTCACAGTAGGTCCTCTGTAGATACTATTTCCCTCTTTCCCCTGTGCAGCCAGCTTTCATGGTCACATGGTCACCTGTGCTTGGCCCGGGAGGTGCCCAGATCAGAGCAAGGGCCCTAGGCAGACTAGGTAGCGGGGCTGAGGAATAGGGGGACAAGGAGAGAGCCCATTCCTCAAATGGACAGATGAAGGTAGGGAAATGTCCCACACAAGGAGTCCCCCAAACACACGCAGAGCCCCTCAAAATCCACAGAGATCTCCTGGACACAGGCACCACCCTCAAACACAGTAGATCCCTCCAAACGAAAGTCCCCAGAAGACATGCGGCCCCAAATACGCAGGGACCTCCTCAAGCCCAGGCAGCTTTCCAAACACATATCCCCAAAACGCACTCAGAGCATGCTGCACATGCAGACCTCGAAATATACACAGACCTCTCCAGACAGACGCTGAGCCCCCGACACGTTCCAATTCCCCAAATGCGCACAGACTCCCCAATATACACACAGACACCCCCCCAGCACACCATGCCTCCAAACACATGCATGCTTCTTGTCCATTTCCTGTAGAGCCCTAGACAAAGGTAGGGCTCCCAGCGCTGCAGTGGTGACAATGCCCAACCCTCCGGCTTCTGGAAGCACAGTGATTGGCAGCTCCAGGGGAGGGTCGGGGGCTGGGGAGTCTGTGGGAAGTGAGTATCTGGGGCGGGTCACATATCTGGATGCTTCCTGAGGCTCTGAATCCCAGAAACAGAATGTTCCGGTTGGAGAAGGCCCCTTAGGGGTCCGTTGTCCATGGGTCCCTCTGATACCCATGGGGAAACTGAGGCCCAATGGGGTCCCTCAGACCTCCCCTCCTGAGGTCTGCTCCTAGGAAGGCCCCTGTGGCCCTGTACTGAGAAGCCAGGGCTGTGGCTGTGGGCCTGGCCAGACCAGGGTTCGATTCCCAGCTCCACCACACATTCACTGCCTGACGTGCTCTGAGCCTTGGTTTCCCCATTTGTACCCCAAGTCCCTGGAGCTCCCCCAGCGCCCACCCACCTGTCCCTCCTCTTTAGAAAGGCCTCATCTACCAGCAAATTCCTGGTACACCTTCTGCCCCTTTTTGGGCATTTGACACATTCCCACCACCGGACCTTTGCCCAGTCTGGGCCTTTCCCCAGGACCACCACCTCCCTTGCCAGGCTTGCCCTGGTCCGAGGAGCTGCTCTATGCCTTTCGAGGCCAGGCAGAAATCCCTTTCTCTGGAGGCGCCCATTTTCCCAGGGGACAGTCATCTCTCCCTGAGGCACCCAGCCCCACCAGAAACTTTCTCTGCTTCTTTGCTACTTGCTCTGAGGCTCACGCTGCCCCCACTCGGATGTCCACTCGGTGAGGGCAGGGACGGAGCCCCCCTGATGCCCGGCACACAGTAGGCCCCCAGTCACCCTTCCTCGAGTGAATGACCAAACTGCTTAATCCATGGAAGAAACATGGACAAATGGTTCAGTTTTCTATCAAGGGCCTTGTGGCCCCCAGAACAAATTTGCACCCTGCCCCCTTCCGGTTGGAGACCCCTGCTCTAAACAGCCACCAGCACAACCACCAAGTGTAGGGTGCTCATGTTTTCCTCTCAGGCCCAGGGACTGACCCTCCATAGGTCCCACTGTCCATCTGGGAAGGACATCTTGTCCCTCATCTGGCAAGAAGGCCAGTTTCTTTGACACAGCCACTGCAAACAGAAGCCCATTACCCCCTCCCTGAGGGGTTTGCGACCCTGACCCTTGGAGCTGGGAGAGCCTCTACATTCAGATCCCAACCCTGCTGTCCCAGGTTGGAGCCCAGGGCCACCCAAGGCACCCGGTGATGTCCCCCGAGCCTTAGGGGCAACTGCAGGGATGGCTCAAGATTTCCCTCTCTTTGTTCCAGAGAAAGATCTCCCCATGGGACCCCAGAAATTCATCCCCTGAGGCCAGGGCCTCCATGCTTGGGAAATTAGCACATCTGTCAGTGCTGGGCAGAAGGGACTCGGCCCACAGCCCAGCGGACCCAAGACATAGCCATCCAAAGATGGGGTCTTTGGGCATCCCTGGTCCCCACTCTCTTCCCCTGGAAATGTCTGAGAGCACACCAGGGGCAGGGGACACAGGGACAGGGAGTGGACAGACCCAGCCTGGTGGGAGCGGAGACAACAGACACATAATCATGGCAGAGACAGAGGCCTTCAAGGAAGAAATTCAACAGGGGGAAGCAGGAGGGGTGGGTGGCAGGGGAGGGAGCTGGTTTAGATGGAGGGGTCAGAAGGGGGTCTGAAGGATGAGACACCCCCTTTTCTGAAAAGGGGGTCCTCAAGGGTGAGAGGACACCGGCCAGGTCGGGATGTGGGGGAGAGATCGCCTGGCGGAAAAATGGCAGGTGCAAAGGACCTGAGGTTGGAACGTGCTGGTCAGCTTCCAGGTGCAGGGGCAGACCGTGTGACTAAAGCAGGGGGAGCCGATGGAGACAGAGGACGGCACAGAGGCCACAGAGGGCTTCAGGGGTGGGGATGAGAGGGTGGACTACAGAGCAATGGGGAGCCATGGAGGGCATGCAAGAAGGTGAGAGCTGTGGTCTGATTCAGGATTTTCAGAAGACCCCATGGCTGCTGTGGGGAGAAGTCCTACTGGGGCAGGAGCCCAGGGCAGCATTTGGTGGGAGATGGGGGGGGGGGCTGTGGGTGTGGAAAGTGGACAGGGGCAGGCCGGTGCCCAGAGCCTGTGACTCCCTGTGCCAACTGGCCTCAGTTGATCTCTGCTGAGGGCCCTGCCTCGATCCCGGGTGAACTTGGACCTGGAGGAGAGCAGGCCAGGAAAGCGGACAGCTCTGAGGCCTCCTAGGCCCTGGTAGAGGGTGGGGTGGGGATGGGCCGAGATGGGGCTCAGGGACTTCCACTTGGTCACAGTTTGGATGGCACCTCTCATTATTGAGTGACTACTGTTTGCCCAGGCCTACATGCCACCTCATTTACACACAGAACCTGCCTGACCCACAAACAGCCCAGTGAAGCGGGGATCACACTGTCCCCATTTCACACAAGAGGAAGCAGTCTTCCCCAGGCCACACAACGAGACCCCCCAGATTCTCACTCTAGCCTCGGCTTGTGCCCCAGAGCCATTCTGCTGCACCCCCAGATCTCCACCCTTGCATAGCCTGGGAAGTGAGCCTGGGGCATCGTCGGGGTCCAAGACACTCATTCTTGGGCCTGGGGATGGTGACGGGGCAGCCTCACAGCTCCCAAGATGCAGTCCCAGGGAGACCCCATTTTGGGGGTTGAGAAACAGGACCCAACTTCTGTGTGCACCCCACAGCGATTCAAGGGCAAGGGTTGGGTTGAACTCTCTGACCCCGAATGGGATCCCAGTGTATGATAAATGCTCTCTGAAAAATAACATGTCTTCACGTGCCCATGTTTCCCAATTCTTCTAGAAGGCCAGGCCCCTAAGATTTCTACACACCTTGCATCTGAGTTGGGGTAACAGATGATTTTAATTCCCCTCTTAATTTGCATTTTCCAGATTTTCCACCATTTTCCTGGTTGGATAATGATTTAACAAAATAAATCATTAGTTGGAGGTGGGATGTAAAACTAAGCTCAACTTGCTCAGGTCACGGGGCAGCTACAGAGCTCAGAGAGGTGCAGTGATCTTTCTGAAGTCACACAGTGAGGAGAGAGAGAAGACTAGGCTCCTCTTTCCTAGTTTTATTCTCTCTCTCTATGGCAGAGAGGCAGCCTTGAGCCCATACTTTCTCTGGGGGGCCTGGATGTCTCCATCTGGCTTCAGTCTTTCCTCCTGCAAAGTGGGCACTTCAGACCAGAAAAACAGCCTCCAGCTCTTGCAGGTGAGACCCCTCCAGACCCTCAATGTTCTAAAATTTCATTCCCTGGAAGTCAAGATTCACTTCTTGACTCACACAGGCAGTGGGAGGCAGACACGGGGACAGGAGGGAGGAAGGCTGACTTCTCCCAAAGCCCCTTTGAACTTTGCAATCAGACCCCACACACTTGCCCTTCCCAGTCTAAATACTGCTTTGGGGGCGCTTGGGTGGCTCAGTGGGTTAAAGCCTCTGCCTTCGGCTCAGGTCATGATGTCAGGGTCCTGGGATCGAGCCCCGCATCGGGCTTTCTGCTCAGCAGGGAGCCTGCTTCCCCCTCTCTCTCTGCCTGCCTCTCTGCCTACTTGTGATCTCTCTCTCTGTCAAATAAATAAATAAAATCTTTAAAAATAAATAAATAAATACTGCTTTGAACCTAGTTTCTGTCACCCCAATAGTCTGAGAGCTCTCGTGACTGGATGTCAAATGTCCAGAGGTCCTGACCTTCCTGGATGAGGATTTTGGGACAGGCCGGGCATGGCCTCAGCTATTTCGGACTTCTCAAGCCTGCAACAAAGGGACTGAGGATCGCCAAGCTGACCAAGTAGGTCAGCCAAGTCTGCAGCCCCGGACCCTGGGAGAGGTGTTGGGGGGGGACGCGGGTAGGGGGAGCAAGACTGCGAAGGTAACAGAGCCACCAGCTTGTCACGTGCTGACAATCTCAGAGGGCTGTGACTACTGTTCCTGTACCCATCTCCCCAATGGGGAAACTGAGGCACAGGGAAGGGGGTGACCCAGGTAGCTGTGCCATCCTCCCCCCCCCCCACCCAGGGCTCCACACCTCCTATCCTGCCTCCAAGCTTCACAGGCACCCCGTGGGCCCAGCCGAGGCCCCACACTCACGGCCTGAAGCTCGAACCCCACAGGGCAGGTGAGGGTCACGGCAGTCACAGGCACACATGGAGAGTCATGCCACATGCAGGTGCGCGGCAGTGACACAGCCACAGCAGGGAGGTGTGGGGTTGTGTACAAGGGCCGGGAGGATGTGCACAGGGGTGCATTCCCGGAGAGGGGCA
>CM052898.1:10981093-11012849 GCA_028534135.1 Potos flavus
CACACACACACACACACCCCGCAGCTCTGGGGAGTCAGGACTGGGCCAGAGGGGCCAGGGAGGGCTTCCCAGAAAGGGCGGCATTTTACTGGACCTTGAAGCATGAATAGGAGTTTGCCACTGGGAGAAGGGTTTTCCAAGAGGCAACAGCACTTGCAAAAGTGTAGAGGCAGAGAGCAGAGCATTCTTTGGTGGGGGAGATGAGGGAGATGAAGCCAGAGCAGTAGGCAGAAGCAGACTGGGCCGGGCACCCAAAGAGAGGCTGGGAGATGGAGAGGAGGAGGGGATTTGGGGCAGATGAAGCGGGAGAGCAGGTGGGTTGCAATGGCTGCCTTGTATTCACCTTCTTGGAAGACTGCAGATGGCTAGACTCCTGGACTCTGGGGAGCATGCAGAGATGTCAATGTGTGGGGGACACTGAGGCAGGGAACCGGGGTTTTGGAAGTCCTCTCCCCAAACCTCAACCTACCCATCTGTGACATGGGCAGTTTGGATCCTTAGTCTGGGCAAAGCTTTCATCTTTAGACATAACGTAGGGTTCACATTGTCATAAGAAGGTAGGGACCAGGGGTCCTGTCTCTGCCCCCACTGTGCTGCCCCACAATGCCCCACACCAAACCTCAGATGTCCCAAAGACACACCAGAGCCCAGGCTAGGATGGGGGCTTCTACCTTGGCTCCAAAGCACAGAACAAGGCTTGGGGAGCGTGGAGGTGGCTGGGGAGCCTTGGGCCCCGCGAGGGCTGCTCTGTTTACCCGTGGCTGCCCGCCCGCCTCTGATGCAACAGACAGGCTCTGGTTACGTGAGGGCAGCAGCTGGAGCAGCTCTGGGAGCAGCCAGGGCGCGTCGGGAAGGGTCTGCCTGATTTGAGCTGGCTGGGTCTACCCCCATGCATCCCACCCACTGCCCCTTCCCACCACCAGGGCTCCCTCCCATGTTCCTGCCCCCGCCCCCCTGCCCCCACTCATGTTCCACGCCCCCTTCTCATTCTGGCCAGTTCCACCTTCTATCATTCGCACTATTTCCTCTAATAGCACCTCCTTTTTGTCTTCACCCCAGTTCCCGTCCTGTACCCTCCCCCATCACCGGCTGTGTCATCCCATGTGAACCTTCGTCCCAGTCAGGGCAGTCAAAGCCTCGATCTCAGTCTTCTCAGATGAAAGGACACCCTTAGTTGCTGGGGGGAGAAGGGAGTAGAAAGGGTCATGGGGGGAATTTGGGAAGGGGTCTGGAGGATGGGGGATGTGGGGATAGGTGGAGGTAGGGGTGAGAAGGTAGGATGGAGGTGGAAAAGCTGCCTCTCCCTCCTTCAGATCCCCTCCCACAATGTCAGGTTGGGATGGCTTTGAAGGACCCTCCATGGCAAGTGTAGTGTGGCCCAGTAGATAGGGCCTCAAGGTTAGAGAGCCTGGGTCCCCACTGCAGCTCCAGTTCCCACGCACCGCATGACCTCAAGCTGGTCACGGCACCACTGTGACCCTGTTTGCTCATGTGAAAAATGGGGACAATAGCAGCCCCTCATCCTGGAGGCTGGAGTCATTTCGAGGCCCACCTTCAATGCCCCTTCTCCCATTTGGGGTTCCTCTACCCCCATTCCTCCTCCCAGCCAGCACTGACGTAGGTGGTTGGGGATGTCTGTGTCTGACTCAGTTTCCCCCCTCATGGAGACTCCTACGGGCCAGGTCCCGTGTGGGGTGGCACCCAAAGGGTGGAGACAAGGGTTTCCTGAAGAACTAGAGAGCCCTGGGGAGGGTCTGAGCGATGGAGGGGCATGAGGACCAAGCTTGAGGCATGCAAAGACCTTGCTGGGGGATGTGGCTGAGCTAGGAAGGAATTTCCTAGGGGTAGGGCCCTCTGGGAGTGTAGAGCAGGCCTGAAATAAAAAACAGAACTTAGATTGGGGCTAAGGACAAAAAGCCAAAACTGAAGTCTGATTCCCATCCTGACCACTGTGGACCAACTAGGGGCAAGCCACTGCTCTCTTGTGCCTCCTTTTACCCCATCCAAAGATTCAAAAGAGCCTGGGGTGGCCTCACAATTCACCCAGAGCTGAGATCCCTTCCAGGTCATCTCTACCCTCATGGGTGCTAGGTTCCAGCTTGAATGCCTCATGGCACAGGGACCTCCCTGCCTCTCTCCCAGCTACCTCCCCACCCCACCCCCCATCTCCGGGGCTGTCCTGGGAGCAAATCTTACTGAGTCGGGGCTGGGAATGCCCACACCTCCACCTTGGCAAGGAGGGGACCCTGCCAGCACAGCCCAGGAGCACATGGGGGTAGGTGCGAGGTTCTGCTGAGTAATCTGGACTCACGGAATCTTAATTCACTTTCTGAAAAATGGGAGCGAGGACGTATGGGGTGAAAAAGGACAGAGGACAACAACACATCCACCAGGAACAGCCAGGAATTGGGGACCATGACCATAACCATTTGGGAGGCCCAGGGGCCTGACCAAGTCTTTGCTTCTTGCGCCCCCTGGTGGCCAGCAGGTGTGGACGTTCTCTAGGTGGGAGTGTGAGAGGGACATGCAAATGAAATGCAAATAAACCAGCCACCCGGGGAGCCCTGGGGCAGGTAGGGTGAGGGGTCTTCAGCCCAGTCCTGCTCTTTGAATGGAGAAGACTATTAGTCACTAGGGGAGATCGCTGGGAGGGACCGTGGGTGATGGGGGGCCCTGGCAGGGTCTGGGGCACCCCACGGCTGTGTCCGCCTAGTTCACAGCACAGAGCGGCCCACGGCAGCCCCTGGGGTATATGTGATGAACCCATGTGGCTGTCCATCTGACCCCTAGGTCTGACAGGGCTGGCCTGCCTTGCGCACTGCGGCATCCCCTGGGCAGGGCCTGGCCCACAGAGGGCAGTCAAGGTTTGCTGGACAAATGGCTGCTTGATGGACAGATGGAAGGACAGCTGGACAAGGAGAAGTGCCTTCAGAGTGGGCCAACGGAGGGAGAGTGACTCTGGGGGTGCCACACGTCAGTCAAGGCCACTAACGGGGTGGACCTAAGGATCCTCCCTCCCTGCCAAAATGAGCTGGGGCAGTGGGGAGGCAGGATGGTGGACTGAGGCCCCTAATAGACCCTAGAAAGGGGACAGAATTGACCAATTTCCTGGCAGTGGGAGGCAGTCCTTCTCCCACACCTCCTGTGTTCACGAACCCTGTCCTAAGCCCTCAGGCTCCTTCATAACACTGACACCCCACCAGGACCCTCTCTCCCCTACGGTGCCCGACCCTTGCCACCACTCTCTTCCAACCACCCACACCACCAAGGGAGGTGTGGGGGTCCTCTCAGAGCAGGGGGCCTGGGACTCACTCAGACCCCGCCCCCAAACGACTCCATTCTGATCTCCCTGCTCTCTGGGGCTGGGTACTGCACTGGCACACGGCTGGCCTCGGCGGGGGACACACTGTGCCATGACCTTCCGGCCTTGACATTCACAGGGGTCAGTGTGGGCTCTTCTGTGGTCAGCAGAAATGGACTCGGGACAATTCTGGCGAATACGGTAGGTTGCAGACTAATGAAACTGAAGAATCAAGTTTTGCTAGTGTCGGGTACAGCTGGGTCTAGGACCCCGTGCGTGTTCTTGGTCCCTCCTTCCATCTGCCTAGCTCAACAACCCTCACGGGAAGACGGTGACTTTCCCATGCTTCCCAGCAAAATTCCTGGGTGAGACCTCGCACCGGGTCACACGCTCATGTCCACCCCGGCACAGTGACCTGGGAGATGGAGGCTCTGATCTTCCAGGCCAATGTCCCATATCCACCCCTGGAATTAAAAGGTGGCTTTTCCATATGGCCTGAGTCTGGGGTGGGCATTTCCGCTCAAGACAGAATGCGGGCCACGCAGGCAGGCACACAGATGTCCGCCTCGGCCTGCAGAGAAGGTCCAGCCCAGCCTTCCTTGTCCAGGTGGAGAAAGGGAGGACCACAGAGACCCAGCTCTGGGCCCCAGGTCATAGCATGTCAGAGGCAGGGCTGGGACTAAGCCAGACTGGAGTCTGCTGTGTGACCTTGTACAGCTCATGCCACCTCTTGAAGGCTCTTTTCCCATTTGCATTTGGGGGTGACACCTGCCTTACAGGGCTGCCTGAGGATGAAGGACGAAAAGATGACCCTCGCAGAAGCTCCAGCATGGTGCCGGGCATGCAGTGGGTGGCTGATCAGGTTTAACCGGGTGGCGGGGTTTTTACCGGGTTTTACCGGTCTGCGGGGCTGTGGCCATGACCGTGTCCATCATCGACGGGGGGCAGGTAGGAGTCCAGGGGCAGCAAAGCCTCGTCTCTAGACATTCACAGAGGGGTCCAGAGGCTCTGGGCAGGAGAGGAATGTGCTGGCCACACTTTCTTGGTCTTTAGTCCCTGCCAGATCCCAGACTTGTGTCCAGAGGCCCAGCTTTAGTTGGGCTGGAGGGTCAGGGAGGGGTGTGAGACCCTCAGGGCGGCAAGGCCACCCAGATGAGACAGCCCCTGAGGCAGGAGCCTGGGTGGGACTGGGAGAAGTGAAACCCAGGGCTTGGGAGGATCTGGGTACGACTCCCACTTCTGGTCAAGGGCAGTGGCCCTGCCTCATCTCTCTAAGCCTGTTTCCTCTTCTGTAAAAGGGAACCGTGCGTATAGGCCCAGGACTGGAAAGGCATGTGAAGTCAGAGGCCAGGGGAGACTAAAACCAGACGCTATCAAGATCACCAGTCACCCTGCGGGGAGCGGTATTGGGGGAAAAGTGGGGCTGGAAGACTCTGAGAGGGACGATGGGCAGCAACGCTGAAGAGGAAGGGACCGGGGTCTGCAGGGACCAGGCCGGGTCGGGGGGAGCCACAGAGCATTTTATTCCGAGGAGTTGCAGCAGCAGAGGGACGGTAGGTGACACGGGGTGATGGAAGGGCAGTAGTTTTGAGGCTGGATGGTGTGGGGGGGGGACCAGGGCAAAGAGATGGGAGGGGCGAGATGGTGGTGTGTGAGCCCAGGGCCGGCAGGCAACCTGGTGCAGTCCCCTGGGGTGGGCTGCTGAGCCTCTGGGTGCCCTCCCAGGTGCCCCCTAGGCGATCCCACAGCCTGTGGGAGTCCTCAGTACCCCCAGAGGGCTAAACCTGGCACAAAGCAGGTGTTCACTAAGTAGTTTGACTGCACAGGCATGAGCTCTGCTGTCTCTTGGCTCCGGGGAGGGGCTTTGCTCTGGGGCTTGAAGGCCCCGTCCGCACCCCTGCCTCCCCAACCCTCTGAGAGGGCCTCTGCGGCCCGGAGCGCCATCGCCGTGCCAGCAAATGAGCAGGGCTTTGAGAGCTACAAAAGAAAGGGCTAGAAAGTCCCTCGGGGGCCTCCCATCTGCTGGGGTCTGTCCTCCACGGGCAAAGAAGAGCATGTGGCCGGCCTTGACCAATGGGACATCCACAAGGTGAAGCAAGAAGACGCTGGATGAGCATGGGCACGCTGGGCTGCCCTCTTGGCACCCAGTCCCCAGAGAAGCCTGGGCGGGCCCGCCGGGGAGGCCAGGCACAGGGGAACTGGAGCACCAGCAGCTGACAGCACTGGCCGAGGTTCAGACGTGCGAGCAAGGCCACCTCTGACGGGGCGGCCCCCTCGGACTCCGAGGAGTGCCAGATGGTGGCCTCCGGGTAAGCCCGGCCAATCTGTCCAGCAGAGCCCAGCCCACGGTACAGAACTGTGAGAAGGCAGATGACTGGCGTGTCGGCTACTAAGTTCTGGGATAGTTTGTCATGCAGCAGTCGCGGACGGCTAGACACCCGGCACTGGGCAGCAGCGCCCTCTGCTGCCTGACGAACCACTCTGACAGAAGGGAACAGCGGAGACCAGAGAGGGGAGGGACTTTCTCAGGGTCACACAGCAGGTGGGCAGTAGAGCGGAGATTCCTGAGCTCCTGGGTACCGGCCACGCTGGGCTCTGCCTGAGACAATGTGTGTGAGTAAAGCAAGCAGCTGGCACGTGGCAGGCCAGGAGAAACTCAGGAACCCCTGTCTTGGCAGGTGTGACGTGGGGTTGAGACGGGGACTGTGGCCTGGATAAGGGACAGGGAGATGGCAGAAAGAGCACGAGGGAGAAGGGCTGACGACGTCTCGACGTCTCGAGCAGCAGAGGGCTCGAGGTCCCTACCACCCTGAAGCCTCCCACTGAGGAAAGCATTCTATCAGCCCCAGGGGGAAAGCCCCCACGGTTAGACAAGCAGGTCCCTTCTGGGACACGGAGAGGGCGGGTTAGTTCAGAACGCGGAGGACAGAGGCTCACGACCCCACTTGGCACTGACCTGAGTCAGAGGGGCCAAGGCACCTCCAAGTCTCTTCTGGGGTTAGGCGGAGGAGGGCGGGGGTGGTTCCTCAGGGCTGGAACAAAACATGTGCAGCGTCCCTGAGGCCAAGGTCAGAGCCTTCGGGCAGACTCAGTTGGGCTGGAGATGGGCCTGGGTCACCCTCCAGTCCCCTAAGAGCCCCGGCCTCGGCCTTCAGGGCATCCTCTGGAACAAGGGGCGCAGCCACCGACTTCAGAGGTCATGGTGGGGAGTGATGCAGGCCCGGGGCCCTGCAAAGCCACAGGGCCTGCCTAGGGAAGCGGGGGCAGCACCACAGGCGGCTGCGGCCTCTTTCAGAAGCACCTGCGTCTGCATGGAGGCAGGCACGAGCAAGGCCTCGAGTGAACAGAGCCGTGGCCCTTCGCGGCCTGACTGTGTACGGGGCACCGTGCGTGACACGACACAGTACACTCTCGTCCGGATGGCTGTCACCACCCTGCGGCAGCAGGAACCCAGAGACACGCGCGTGGGGCTCCCTCAGAGAGACGGCGGCGGCCGCACGCCCCTTCTCACACATCCTCAGGGCTTTTTTAGGTTTTGACAATTCTTGTGTCTCAGTTCTCAGAAACAGTGACGCAGGTTTTTTTGTCTTTCTTTCTAAACATCCGGTGGGGGACAGGCACGCCAGAACCCCAAAGTGCAGGGGCCAGACACATCTCCAAGTCGAGTTCTGGCTCATGGCACGGGCCCGCGTGCTCAAATGCATGTTTATTACGGTAGCACAAAAATGAAAACAAAAACTCTCTCCCCTGTGCGCAAGGACTCTAAGGGCTATTCATTCCGGGACCGTCTGGTCCTGGGTCTGAAGCCTCCTTCAGCTCCAGTGCCCCTGCCCACCCCGAGGGCTCCCCCTTGTTTCCACGCTGCGGCCACACCCGCCTCCTAGACGGTCCTCCAACACCAGCCCCAGGGCATCTGGCCTCGCCCCTGTCCACCCTGTCCAACCCGCAGCGCCCTCCCTGCGGCACCTCTGTCTGCTCGGTCTGCAGGCCTCTGCCCCCACGTCCCTTTCCTTCCCACAGGCGTCTGAAGCGCTCTCGTCTGTTCCGCGTTCACCTGGTCGCTGTGAGCCTCCCCGTGAGACCACGAGCATGCGGGGGTTGGTCACCGCCATGTCCCCAGTCCCCAGCCCAGGGCCGGGCCCACAGCAGAGCTCAGAACTAGGAGCTGAGTGGCCGAACTCCCCCTGCTACAGACGCCAAAGGACGGAGGAAGCGGCCAGACACCGTGAGATGCGGGAGGGGAGCTGTCTAAGGAGCGAGAAGCGGCAGTTCCCGGCTGAGCAGCAAAGGTCCTCACAGCGAGGAGGCTGAGGGCAGCAGGAGCGGGCGGGCCCCGGAGCTACCTGTGGCCCTGGGCGGCAGCGTTCATGTGGTCCCGGATGCTGATGGCCTGTTTGAGAAGACCCTCCACGCTGCGGAAGTAGAGGCTGCTGTCCACCAGGTTCTTCACGGCGCTGAAATGGGAGGATGGACCCATCGGTGCCACGCCTGCTTTACCCTCCCCTTCCCGTGCCTGCCGGTGTGTCCTCCCAACCGGAGGCTGGAGGTGGGGGGCCCGCACGGGCTCAGGGCTCAGCGGGCACCTTGGGGATTCAGGCACCTCCTCCCTGAGGGCTCATCGTGGGCTTCAAGTTTCGATTTCCCTGCCGTGCCTAGATGACATCCGTCCAACAGAGCACACGATGGCCAGACGCAACTTTTTTTTTAGGTTTTTATTTATTTATTCACTTAAGTCATCTCTACACCCAACATGGGGCTCGAACCCACGATCCTGAGATCAAGGGTCACATGCTCTTCCGACGGAGGCAGCCAGGGGCCCCTAGGTGCACCTTTTACATCCCTGCTGCTAGGTCACCTAATGGGTTTTTTTGGTAAAGATTTTATTTATTTATTTATTTGAGAGAGAGAGAGAGAGCACGTGTGCACAAGCAGGGGATTGTGCAGAGGGAGATTGTGCAGAGGGAGAGAGAGAAGCAGGCTCCCCGCTAAGCTGGACGCTCGACGCAGGGCTCGATCCCAGGACCCTAGGATCATGACCTGAGCTGAAGGCAGACGCTTAACCGACTGCGCTGCCCAGGCGCCCCAGATCACCTAATGTTTTGAAGAAGCTATAAGCCTATAAAGATGGCCTCAAAGACATCTTGACTTTCCTCTTAGATAACCTATTCCTACCTCTAAAGGAAGCTTTATCAACTCAACTATGAAAAGCTCCGGAGGGGAGTTTGGAGGGAACTAGAATAAATTCACCGCCGATTGGGGGGGCACCACGGCGAAGCTGTGCTAACCGCATGTTGGTGCCACACTGAGGAATGTCTAAGGAAAATGGCCCTTCCGAAAGCACTGCAGGAAAATATTTACCAGGCCACTCAGGGCCTTGTTAATGCCAGCAAGTCACCTGCGTAATAGCTGCAGGAAAAATGAAAGTGTCATTTTAAAGTCCTTCTATTAAAGACAAAGAAATCACTCCCATTTATTATCCGTCAGGGACATGCTGGAAAATGGCCAGATCAAAGCCGGGGGGGGGTGAGGTAGGGGGGTGGCAGGGGGGGTAGGGTGAGGTGGGTGAGGTGGGGAGTGGTGGGGGGGTGGGGGTGGGGAGGAGCTTGGCCGTCACCCGCGCTGTTAGCTTGCTCATCTTAGCACCACCGAATTCAGTCAGCTTTTCTAGTGTTTGCCCACCTTGATAAAAAGCTCGCTATTATGAGTTCCCTACTGAATAGTTTACCCCAATTTAATATCTTTAAATTTCACACCAACTGTTAACACTGCATAAAGCATTTTGAACAACCAAAAAATAAGGGCTCTTTCGTGTCCATAGAGGAAACCTGGTCTCTTAGCAGAGAGAAGTTTGCATCTGCCTCAAGAAAAGCACTCAGAGTACACCAGCCACCTGTCCAGCTCAGCACGGCCCGGTGGAACTTTCTGGAACATGGTAGATACATTCTTTATCCACTGACTTGGCTGCTAAGCACTTAAAATACGGTTATGTAAGACAGAGGGGCTGAGTCTTTGATTTCATTTTGTGCATTAAAATTCAAGTGTGGACAGTCCCCCACAGCCCAGACTCCTGCGCTAGAAGAACCGGGAGAAAGTACAACTCTGACGCGTTCCTCCTTTAACCTGGGCGAGCTCGCGGCTGTCCAGGAACGGTCTGGAAGCTGTTTGGCAGACGCAAGAGAGACACTCCTCTGCTTCTTTTCTACTCTTCCTTGAGCTCATCAAGGAGGGTGTTTGAGGCCAGCAGCCTCAAGAAGATGCCATCTGTCTGGGTTGCCTTCTGTCCCGGCAGAGGGGCCCAGCCTGCTGATGGCAGAACACTCAGCTCAGTGCCCCTCGGCAGCGGGACTTCCTGTCAAGGAGCCTTCGCCCACACAACAGGAACAGGCTGGCCAAGGCCATGGTACCAGAGATGAGAGCTGTCTGGCCTCCGCCAAAATGACTTAGCCGCCACGAAGGGCGAGCGGCACTTCTAAATAAAACTGCCGGACTCCCGAGGCAAACGGAACGAGCCAGGACATTAAGTATAGTCAGGGGAACCAACAGAAGAGCGGGAGGCGAGATCTGCAAGGTGCAAGGATGACAACGAATGCTGCCTACCGCTTTCTACTCTCTCATGCATCTTTTCCTTGGGGGGGGGGGATCTGAAGATTTAGCGCAAGCTAAACACAAAATAATTAAGAATAAGTGGCCCACCCACGTTCACAGCAGCACTCTCCACAGTGGCTAAAGCATGGGAGCCACCGGAAAGTCTGACAGATGCCGACGACGTGGTGCCTCTACGCAGTGGGATGCCACTTGACCTTCAAGAGGAAGGACATTCTGACACAGGCTGCCGCATGGGTAGACCCGGGGGACAGCACACGGAGGATAGGAGACGGACACGAAAGACAAATCCTAGAAGACTCACTCTATTTATTCGAGGTCCCTCGAATAGCCAGATTCATAACCAGGAAACGGAATGGTGGGGGCCAGGGGCTAGGAGAGAGGGGAAGGGGGGTTACGGTTGAATGGGGAGAGTTTCAGATTTGCAAGATGAAAAAAATTCTGGAAATGGATGGTGGGGATGGCTGCAGAGCGTTACGAATGTCATAATATCACTGAACTATACACTTAAAAATGGTCAAGGTGATATATTTTATGTGTATGTTACACATTAAAAAAAATTGGAGGAGCACCTCACTGGCTCACTCAGTGAAGCTTGGGGCTCTTGATCTCGGGGTCGTGAGTCCGAGCCCCACATTGGGTATGGAGCCTACTTAAAATTAAAAAAAAAAAATTGGAAAGAAATAAAAATTTAAGGGGCACCTGGGTGGCTCAGTCTGCTAAGCATCTGCCTTCAGCTCGGGCCATGATCCCAGTTCTGGGATCGAGCCCCGCATTGGGCTCCTTGCTCAGCAGGGAGTCTGTTTTTCCCTCTCCCTCTGCCCCCCATCCCCACTTGTGCTCTCTCTCTCAAATAAGTAAAATCTTAAAAAAATTAAGTAAATAAAAATAAGAATTTAAAAATAAACAGCCATGTTTGTGCTTTGGCCCTCCCCCAAGCTGCTGTCCACCCCACTAGCCAGTCTGCGGTCCTGGCTGTGGCAGGGAAATGCCCCGTGAGGCACTGGCTCCCCGGCCCAGGTGGCACCCCCCTGCGACCGCTATCACCCTGTGCCACATGGGCGGGGGCTCGGCTCCAGAAAGAGGCCTGCCTGAGGCACACGCAGGTTGGGCCGATGGTGAGAAGCACAGGCCGGGGCTGGAACCTGCTGTGTGGCCGGGTAAGCCGAGATCCACGTGCCCCAACTGAGGTGCATTCAGCAGGGCAAGATTCACTGGGCAGGTGGCTGAGATGCCCCTGAATGCCCAAGAGGTGACCCCGGGGCACAAGGGACCAGCCCGGCAGTGGGGAGGCTGCAGCGCTCACCTGCAGGCATACTCCACTGTGTAAATTGCTCCCTGGCTCTGCTCCTCCCACCGCTGCATGTCGGCCTGTGGGGGATGGGAAGCTGTTATCAAAAGGGCTCCCACCTCCATCCTTCTAGTTCTCTGGGATGGAGCACCTGATCACCCAACACCATGGCCACAGAGACCAGCCCCCTCCATCCTGATCTTCTCTCCTACAGATCCCCTGCCCCACCAGTCTGGGCTTTCTGTGACCACCTGGCTAACGTACTTCAGGGCCTTTGCACTGGCTGTTCCCTCTGCCCAGCACATCTTTCCCTCGGGTCCACGTGCAGCTGCCTCCTCCCTCTCACCACACAGGTCACAACTAATGCACACCCTGCTGTACCCACATCCTTCTTCCAAGTCTGTCCATCCAAGGCCCCAACCTGTCTCAGTGACCTCGTGCCTCCTTGCAGGTGTCCCAGCCTTGACTCCTCCCCCAACAGCCCCTGCTCCCCATAGCCGGCTCTGGCTCGTGACGTGAGGACTCTGGGGGAGGACAAGGGCAGGAGCAACTGGGGCTCACCTTATGCTGGGCCAGCTCGGGCAGAGAGCGGCGCACATGCTCCTGCAGCCGGTATAGGGCCACGGACGGCTCGTTGGCCAGGACATAGACGCTCTCTGTGAACTTGTCTGTGACTGGATCGGGACTCAACAGTTGGGGGTAAGGGTTGGTGGGGGGGAGGGGTGGCAGAACAAGGGGAAGGGTAGCAGAGACACAAAGAGACAAAGCGTAAGATTCTTGACTGCTTAATCCGTGAATCCAGCTAGAGCAGGGAGGACTGTCCAGTGTCCCACCCAGGAGCTGGGTCACCTGTGGCCCCGGTGACAGGTGGAAGGAGATGGTCACAAAAAGGCCTCACTTATCATGATGTTAACACATCCAGGGGACTCACGATCTTTCCCCTCCCAAGCCCACCTGTAGTAGACACTGCTTCCGTTCACTTGGACCCTCTCACATTCCTTTTATCCCAAAGAATGAATCTGAGATTCTTCGGAGGAGCCCACCAATTATTGGATCTGAAAATGCCTGGACACTCAGATCCCTGGATCAAGGCCTTCGGCCATGACTGACCATCAAAGGGTATTAAATCATGTCCCATGCCTTCTGTTGGGACAATGTGTAACTCATCCTTCTGAGTTCTCCTGAAGGATCAGGCTGAGAATTTTACCTGACAGCACTCCTTGCTCAGCTGCCTCCCTGTCCTTGCTCCCTATCCTTCCCTCATCCATCCTCACACTACACTACCCCCACTGGTCTGGGTATGGTCGCCTCCCACCGGGATACCAGGTTCAGTCAGCTCCTCCCTAGTCTCCCAGCTTCCCCTCTGCCAACAGTCTGATTTCCACACAACAGATGGAGTGAGCTCCTAATGAACCTATCAGGTATGTCCCTCCCTTGTCTGAAATCCTCCCATGGCTCCCATTGGCCACAGGATAAAATCACCTAACTTACTATGGTCCATAAGGCTCTGTATATTCTGCCTGCTGTTGACCTCCCTGCCCTCCTCACCCTCCACCTACGGCACAGTGGCCTCCCGGCTGTTCCTTGAACACTGCCAGTACTGTCCAAAAGAACTTTCTGAGATGATAGAAAGGTTCTATAATCTATAGTTGTCCAATAATGTAGCCACTAGGCACATATGGCTACTGAGCACTTGAACTGTGGCTAATATAACTCACAAACTGAATTTTATTATTTTAAAAAATGTTTTTAATTTTATTATTTTTTTTAAATTTCAAATTCCAGTATAGATCACATAAAGTATTAGTTTCAAATGTACTAATGCAGTGATTCAACAATTCTATACATTACTTGGTGCTCACCCTGTGAATTTTAAATTTTACCTAATTTCAATTAAATTAAATACCCACAAATACTGTGACCAGGAGCTGCTGTATTGCTGCAAATCTCTGAACACTTTGCCACCTCGGTGCCTTTGCATCTGTTGTTCTGCCACTGACTCACCCTTCCCTCACTGGCTTCTCTTCATTCCTCCCGTCTCAGCTCAAATGTCACCTCCTGGGCAAGGCCTTCCCTGATCGGCAAGCTTAATCAGATGTCCCTTCCACCTCATTCTCAACCTCAGCACCTTGTTTATTTCTCTTACACTTAAATTCTCATTCTTTATTAGGTTACATGTTTAAAAAAAAAAATCGAAGCTTGAATTCTTGAGGGCAGGGGCTTCTCTGAGCCTCGGTTTCCTCATCTGTAAAACCGAGTGATAACACCCATCTTGAGGTTTGTTACGGAGATGGACCCCATGCTATTGCCCAGTATAGTGCGGGAGACGAGAGAGAACCCTGGTGTGTGGGGGAGTCAAGGGAGGCTGTGCACGAGTCTGGCTAGTGGCAGTCCGTCTACCTCACTACTGCGCCCTCAGCAGGGCAAAGACCAAACTGCCACCACCAAACTGTATGTACTCTTATCTTCCTAGTCCTCCTCGTTTTGAAAATGAGCAGAACAGCTTACCCTTCCGTGTTGTTGAAGAAGGCGGAATGAAATGTACTTGTGCCTTCTAAATAATTAATTAGAAAAAACGTGTGTAGGAGCGCCCGGGTGGCTCAGTGGGTTAAAGCCTCTGCCTGCAGCTCAGGTCATGATCTCAGGGTCATGAAATCGAGCCCCGCATGAGGCTCTCTGCTCAGCAGGGAGCCCGCTTCCCTCTCTCCCTCTGCCTGCCTCTCTGCCTACTTGTGATCTCTCTCTGTCAAATAAATAAATAAAATCTTAAAAAAAAGAAAGAAAGAAAAAGAAAAAACGTGTGTAATAAAATAACAAAAACCTTTGTGACTTAAAAATCGGTTTGGGCACTTTGTAATTTGTAAACACGTGACTCACAAATGTTTTAATGGAAACCTAGACAAAAAATACGTTAGAGAATAATACGCACAACGACTGGCAAGTCCCAGGTGTTCTTCCAATGCATTACAAATACTAGGTCATTGAATTCTCACAAGAAACCATGGGGGGGCCGGGAGAGACTACTATACACCCCATTTTACAGATGACAAAACCGAGGCACGGAGACTTTCTAAAGGTTTTAAAACTAGTCAACGGCCGAGCCAGGGTTCAATGGTAGTTCAATCAGTTTCCCTGCATGCTCCCTCCAAGCCTTTGCCCCCTCCTTCCCTCTGTGGGGTCACCCTTCCGTCCAGCCCAGGGCTCCGCACCACCTTTCTTTCCCTTGAGTTGCATCTCCGGTTCCTCCATAGCTACCGCGGACCGATCCGAAGACCGGAAGCGGAAGTGCGGCAGTGGGGAAGGCTACCTAAACCTCCCCCCGTGAAACCAGACGCTGCGCCCCTCTAGTTCCGGTATCAATTGGCCTGCCTTCCCCACTCCTCTCTGTACCCAGACTGGAAAGAAGCCGTGAGTGAGAGACTGGGGAAGGAGGCACACCGGTAGGCGGGTGAGGAAGGGGCAGAGACCCCCTGAAGCTCCAGAAGGGACACCCAGACAGGGAGGGGCAAGGGCGCCCTCCCTTCCCGAACTCCCTTTTCCGGGGGCAGATGAACTGGGGAAACGCTCCAAACATTGACCACTCTGGGCTGTATAAATGGCCTTTCTGTACCCTTCTGCTGCCATCAGATTCTTACACATGTTCCTAAGGCCCCAGGACCGCAAAGAGGGCATTGTTGTGGACTGGTGCAACGGTAGTGTTGCCCCTTTAAATCCCTGACGCCCCGACAGCTCCCCGCCCACCGCCTTCCGACCGGAGAAAGCCCCACCCATCCAGCCTTAACTGGAGCCTAGCGGCGCCCTCTGGAAAAGTCTGTGGGCGGAGCTGAGGGGGGAGTGACGGAAGACAGGCGCAATGAAATCCTCGGAGCCCTCTGAGGCTCCACCCATCCCTCCTGACCCAACCGGGCTCCCTTCGGAGTTGCCGGGGCAAGAACGCGCAAGCGCAACAGCAAGGCTCGGGCCCCAGCGGAAACCACGCCCCTCCCTTAAGTCTTAAAGGGCCAGAAGCAGCTTCTACTCCTCTCGCCTTTAGGCACTTTTGGGGAGGTAGGGTGCGCAGGCGCAGTGGGGGAGCTCTGAGGTGGGGGGTAGCGGTCGTGTATCAAGTTGCTCTCTGTCCCGGCAGAAAAAATCAGGACGCTGAGGGTCCAGGCGCCAGCTTGCTCCCTCCTGTATTAGCTGGAGGAGAAAAGTTTGTGAATTGGGCCCCCAAGTTTTGGGGGACCCGGGCTTGCGGCGTGGGGTGACAGAGGAGGCTCGTTAGAGGTGAGTGGACCTACTCGATCTGTTTGGGAGGGGCCGGTGGGGATGGGATCAATCACATCTTTGTTGAACACTCACTCATTCCGGGGACATCCCCCCAAAAAAATAACTGCAGGGAACGTTTATTAAGCTCTGCCCGTGTATCAGGCCCCCAGCTTAGCTATTTACAAGCATGATTTTGGCCTCGCTTCCCTATTTTATTGAGGAAACTGAGGCTCAGAGAAGTTAAGTCATGTGCCCAAGTTCTCAGCCTATAAGTGGAGGGATTTGAAGCCAGATAGTTGACCCCATTTTAAGTAAAGCTTATTGTATGTGTCCTGGTTGGGGGGGGGGGGAATAGAGGAGTGGGCCTGAAAAGAATTTAGCCACTCTCACTGTGCAAGGTTGGGTATGCTGTTGGAGCCTACTTAATAGGAGTTGTTGATAGTTATTGTTCTCCCCTTTTGGCGCTTCCACCAGCTTCCCCCATGGAGCCCACCCAGCCTGGAGAGGACCTCAGTGTGACCCAGCAGTTCCCCATTCCAGAATTTGGGGACCCCGAAGATCCCGGGGATGAGGCCCCCGATGGCTCAGACACTGTGGTGCTCAGTCTTTTCCCCTGCACTCTGGAGCCTGGGAATCCTGAGCCGGACGCTGGTGCCTCCTCACCTCAGGGTAGGTAGGATATTTTCCCTGGACAACTCCTGCTTCTGGGATGCAAGGACAATGGAATGTCAGGTCCAAGATAGGACCTCTTTGTGTTTCTCTACCTAGCATGTGTCTTCCCTCTCCACCCAGTGAGAGATTGCTTTTATACATAGATAGACACACACACATAAATATATGTATATATCCACATAACATAAAAGTTACTATTTTAAGCAGACTTACGTGCAATTCAGTGATAGTAAGTACATTCACAATGTGTGTAACTCCCACCTCTATTTCTGGTTCCAGACCATCTCCATCACCCCATCCCCTTTAGTAGTCACCCTCCATCCCTCCTCCCCTGCCTCCAACAACCACTAATCTACTTTCTGTCTCTATGGACTTGCCTGTTCTCGACATTTCATATAAACGAATCATACAACATGTCTTTTGTGTCTGGCTTCTTTTGCTCAGCATGATGGTTTTTTAAGTTTTTATTTAATCTCTACACCCCACCTGGGGCTCGAACCCAGGAGCCCGAAATCAAGAGTCACATGCTCCTCCGACAGAGCCAGCCAGGCACCCCTCAGCATGATGGTTTTCGAGGTTTGTTCCCATTACAGCATGTGAGTGCTTCATTCCTTCTTCTGACTTGATAATAGTCCATTCCAGACCACATTCTGTTTATCCATTCACCCACCGATGGACTCTAGGGCTGTTCTTCTTTTGGCAATCGCGACTGCTGTTGCTGTACACATTGCCGTGAAAGTTTTTGTCTGAGCCGTTGATTTCAGCTCTTTGGGTTAGATACCTAGGAGCGGAATTGTTGGGTCAGATGGTGATTCTGTTGACCCTAAGGACCTAAGGACTTCTTTGGACTGGAGTCCTTGAACACGTCGTTGAATTTGGTACCTCCTGGGACCTTGGTCCCTGCTATTCCCTCTGTGTGGAACGTTCTTCTCATCCCTCTTCCCAGTGCTGGTTTCTTCAGCTGACCAAGCTCTCCATTGGTATCCCCTCCTCGGAGTGGCCTTCCCTGACCACCTTGTCTAAAAGGGACTCACCCCCTGCCCTTCCCTCTTTCCACTCTCTTCTTCCTGTTTTTCATAGCTCCTGAACACTTACTTCTCTATTCTGTCCCCCCCTTGAGGGCAGGGACTATGTCTCGTTTGCCCAGAACGTCACCAGGTGGAGAGGAGAATGGCTCACCTGGGTATCCAGGAGGGCAGAGTGAGGGAACGATGGCGTGAGGCACTGTCTTTGGTAGCCCCAGGCCCCCAAGGGCTTGTCTGAAGCCCCAGAGACATACTGAGGGGAAACCGAGACCCTTCCTCTCTGTTCCAGGAGGCAGCTCCCTGAAGCATTCCACAACCCTCACCAACCGGCAGCGGGGGAACGAGGTTTCCGCCCTGCCGGCCACCCTGGACTGTAAGTGGGCCTCTGGTCCCCCGGCCTCCCTAAGTAGTAGGGTGGGGGGGTAGCAGGAGTAGCGGGGCCTGAGGGGAGCAACTTGGGGTGGGGTAAACGGAGGCATGGAGTGGGAACGGGACGGGTGAGGACTCTGCCTCTCTCTGGCCCCTAGCCCTGTCTATCCACCAGCTCGCAGCCCAGGGGGAGCTGAGCCAGCTGAAGGAACATCTGAGGAAAGGTGTGTGTCCACACGAGTCCACTGGTGTGTCTACACCTGTCTGACCCCACGTGCTGGGGTATGCATGTGGGTCCTGAAAGGACCTGAGTCTCCACCTGCGTTCACCTAGCTACATGTTGGAGCATGCGCACGTGTGTAACCCCGCCCCCCCATCTGACCCCAGTCGCCCGCCCTGTCCCTGCTCCCGCAGCACTGGGGAGAGTGGGCAAGGGTGCATCCCAGTGGTACCACCCCCCCTCCTGCCAGGCGACAACCTCATCAACAAGCCGGACGAGCATGGCTTCACCCCCCTCATCTGGGCCTCCGCCTTCGGAGAAATCGAGACTGTCCGCTTCTTGCTCGAGTGGGTGCGTCCCAGCCCAGCTCCGGGCTTCCCGGGGACTGGAGGGCGGGCTGGGGTCTGAGTCTGCTGGTGCCCTATCTGCAAGATGGGGCTGCGATGGGTACCCCAGGATTCCAGGGGATGCCCCCATCCATCCCATCACCACTCCCTCTGCTCCCCCACCCCAATGCAGGGTGCTGACCCCCACATCCTGGCCAAGGAGCGGGAAAGTGCCCTGTCACTGGCCAGCATGGGCGGCTACACAGACATCGTAGGGCTGCTGCTCGAACGTGATGTGGACATCAATATCTACGACTGGGTGAGGCACCACCCACCGACCCTGGGCACCTTGCAGGCGACCAGGCCTGTTCTGGGTGCTCAGAACACAAGATAGACCCATTCGTGATCTCTCAGAGCTCCTAGTTTTGGGGGAGGGAAGACGACACATAAACAGTCAGCTGAATTGTAGTGAATAACATGATGAGAGCAGACACACAGGGCAAGAGCCCAGAGGTAGCTTACATAGGCAAGGGAAGTCAAGGAGGGCTTCCTGGAAGAAGGGCTCTCTAAGCTGAGACCCAAAGGGAGGAATTAGACCAGGTGATGAGTAGGAGGAGGAACCACATTAAATTAAGAGGGTTGCGGGTGTTGTGAGAAACTGGGAAAGACAGAATGTTGGTGGCCCTTGCCCCTCCCTCGACAGAATGGCGGGACACCACTGCTGTACGCCGTGCGTGGGAACCATGTGAAGTGCGTAGAAGCCTTGCTGGGTAAGTGGGAGTAACAGGGGGCCTCACAGGAATCCTGAGGGCCAGGGAGGGGTCCAAGCTGCTCGAACAGCTCTTGGGATGGGTGGTCACGATCTGCTTCTCCCGGAGGACTGATTTGGGAACAGGAGATGGTGGGATATTATGGGGGTCCGGCTGACCAGGTTGAACACCCGCATGGACCTCCATGCCTCAGGGACCCTGGAGGTGGGGATGCTATTGGCCACATTCTTTGCAGAGCTCAGGTTCTCATCCAGGCCCATACGGGCAAACAGCAGGCCTGTGGCTGTACCGTGAGGGATCCCTGGACCCCCCAAGTCGCCATGCCCCATTCTGGGCTCCCAGTCCTACCCCTCCTCGTAGCACCTGCTTTGCTTTGCAGCCCGAGGAGCCGATCTCACCACTGAGGCTGACTCTGGCTATACCCCAATGGATCTTGCCGTGGCCCTAGGATATCGGAAAGGTCAGCCTGAAACATGGGGCAATGACAGCGTGCTGTAGGCAGGGTGACTGCAGAGGGGTACACGGGACAACCCTCTTGGATACGTCAGATGCTAGCAGTGAGAGCATTCATGTTAGCAAACATCTAGTGCCACTGTGTACCTGGCCTGGGCACGTGCAGGAGGCCGACGTGGGTCAGCGACTGCGTTCATGACGGGATACACGCAGGCGCTGGGAGGCCCACAGGAAGCCCTGGCCCAGCCCCATGATAGGTGGGAGTCAGGGAGGGCTTCCTGGAGGCCCGACGGGAGGGAGGATGGTGTCCAGGCTGGAGGAACAGTACATGCAGAGGCCTGGCAGGATGAGGACACCAAGGGCGGGCTGGACGCAGGGCACAGGCTCGCTGAGGCCAGCCCTCTCCGTGGCAGGAGGTGGGCATGAACAGGAACCATAGGCAGACCCCAGTTCGATTTTCCACTTCCCCCTTCAGCTTCCCCATCTCCAAAATGGAGAGATCCTAATAGAACCAACCCCTTGGGGTCATGGAGGGATTCCTTTGAGTTTTATCCCATTTGGGACAGAAATCCTTCCTCATGGCCCCTCTCGTCCTTTAGTAAAAGTTGCAAGTCGCCAATTTTGTTCCAAAAGATTATTTTTAGTGCTCGCTTCGGCAGCACATATACAAAAGATTATTTTTATGACTCTCAAAAGCCTCCCAAACTGCGTTTTTACAAACCATGGGGGAAGCTGAGTTTCCTGGCTTGGGTGCCTCAGTCTTCCCAGCTGTACTCTGGGAAGAGCGTGGATTTCCCCGTGTATGAAGTAGGTCCTCCATCCACATCCCAGGGCTTGGAGATCCCTGTTTGTCCCCTGAGAGGCAGGTGCAGTTCTCACGGTGGGAAACCCAGCTCGTCCCCCAGGAAAGTGTATAGTTGGGCCCGTGCCTCTGCAGCCTCCGTTGCACTCATGGCCCACATCTCCCCTGTCCTGTTTCCAGTGCAACAGGTGATCGAGAACCACATCCTCAAACTCTTCCAGAGCAACCTGGTGCCCACGGATCCCGAGTGAAGACTGCCTGCTGGGGACTCAGATACTCAGGGAACCAAACAGTTGACCCAGAGCTGGGGAAACTCAGAACTGGCTTCTAAGGCAGCTCCTGGACAGGCAGTGGGAGGGGATCCTTCCCAAGAGGAACCAATAAACCTTCCGCGTGCGTAACCTGAAGGGCTTCACTGTGCTTCCCCAGGGGTTTCCTGGAGGAGTCAGCTACCCAGTGGTCTCACACCCTCTCCCCCAGCACCCGCAGGTGGTAGATGACGACTCGGCCAAAAAAGTCAGTGGCATCCTCAAGCGTCACTTTCAGCTGGTCCACTTCGGCAGCTGGCACAGGGAAGGTGTAAGCACAAGCAGTCAAGGGAGATAGGTAGCTCATCATTTCCCATCCGCCAGGCCAAGCTTAGACACGACCACTGTGCTGCATGACCCAGCACATTCTGAGCCCCCCTGAAGCCCTCACACAACAGGGTACCATCAGCTCGTTTTACAGGTGAAGCAATGGAGGCCCAGAGCCCACTTGTTCAAGGTCATACACCAGGGTCCACAGCTTTGAGAGGCACAGACTTCCCCCCACCCCCGCACTCCCCCCACCCTGACACCCCAGAGGCCCAGGCAGGATATCTGAAGGGAGTTGTTGTCCTCAGGGTAGAAGTCCACAATCTTGCTAAGAGCCTCACTCCCCTGGGAACCTGCAGCAGAGAAAGGAGCAGGCTGTGGGGCTGGGGTGTCCCTCCCAAACCCCCACCTTCCAGAGCCTTCCAGTACCTTCCAGGTGGCCCCGGCGACTGGAGAACCCCCCCTGGAACTGGATCTGCAGCTGGGAGACACGGATGCGCTGGGGAAACTCTAGTAGCACCCACTGGGAGGGGCCCTGGAAGCAGACAGGGAAACTGAGGCTCACAATCACTTGCTCAGAGCCCTGCTATGCCTGTCCCATTCACACAGTCTATGGTGGGGGGGGGGCGGGGGGGGGCGTTGGCACACCTTCCCTCCTTGGCCAACTTGACTCTCCGACTGGGGTGCTCCTTAGTTCTCAAGGCACCCTGGACCCCTGAATCTGATTCACGGGAGGGGTGGAGGGCCCGGAGAGAGGTGCCTCACCTGGTCCGAGTTCCAGCACGTCTCCTCATTTTGGTCGAACAGATGCTTCTTTCCAAACTGCCGGGTGTTGCGATTCAGCACTGAACTCACCCTGGAAGCCCCAGAATCCAGGAGAGAAGAGGCCCCGTCCACCAGAGGGCCCGCCCCCTTCTTACTCCTCCAGCTTCCCCCCCCCCGCGCCCCCAGCTCTAAACAACCCGGGATTCAAGGGCCACGCCCGCCGCTGCCCCACCCCCAGGTTCTCACCTGCTCACTGTCTCTGGACAGACCAACGAGTGGGTCATCTCGACTCCACAAAGCCTCGCAGGGCTCGGAGTTGACTTCAAACCGGTGTGCGAATCCCGGCGCCAAAGCAGCCACGGCGGCGCGACCTTGACCACACCTGATTCTGCAAGGGTTTCAAAGAAACTGCCAATGACCCGAGGCCAGAGTTTCACAGCAGGTTCAAGGAAGGGAAACAGGTTTCCTGTGGGTCTCGGGAGGTTGCTCGGGCTCGGAGCCTCAGTCTCTCGGCAAACAGCTCAGAGAACCAAAGCGAGACCCGGAACCACGAGGACACCGCGCAGGCGCAACGTGACTCAAACCCGCCCAGCCCGCGCTCCCGGGGCAGGATGTAATCTGAGCCCCGCCCCTCCGTGCCCGCCTCTTAAAGGGTCTTCATTCAGCGATTAAGTTTCCGTTAGAGCTGGAGGAAGAAGGCAGGCACCTAAAACGTTTTGTGCCGAGTGTGTGGGGGTCGCAGTCTCTGGTGCCTGTGGGTATAGAGCACTGTTTTTGGAGTCTGAGAGACTTCCTATAATGATGTCTCCCTGCCTGAGGAGGTCGGTCATATCCATTCTGTAACTGCTAAGGCTGCCTCGCACCTCACTGCCTCCCAGGAACCAAAGGAAGAGCTGAGAAAGAGGCCACGATATTGCCTGTCCAGCGAGTCTTCATCAACCTCCCGTGTCCCAGCTGGAACACAGGAGGCTTAGCCTCCAAATCTTTCTTCCCAGTAAATGCTGCCTGAGACAGGCTTCATCGAGCGGGGCATGTGAAGTGGGTTTTGAAGGATGAAAGGGGGTTTGTGAAACCAGATTGCACAAAGGCTAAAGATTTGATTCACTGATTCACTAAACGACTTGCTCCCTACTGCTCAGCCCTGTGCTGGGTGGTCCTGGGGACTGTGAAGGGCCTTGGTTCCAGCCCCCTAGCTGAGGAGCCCCCAGTTGGGGTAAGACACAGCTAGACACACACACTCCCAGACCCATGTGGCCAGGGCTGAGCGAGAAGGAGAATAGGGCTGGGAGACCAGGGGTTCTACCTGGAAGGAGGGCTTTCTGGGAGAGGGGGTATTGTGTCTGTACTTTAATGGGTGGGCAGGAATTTATCAGGGTAAGAAAAATGGGGTTAGTTTTGCCCAGGCTGGGATAACAGCATAAGTAAAGGCCTGGTTGGGTGAAAGACCATGATTTTGAATAAAATATATGGAGCAAGATCCTGCTGGGCCTGAAGGTGTTTGAGAAAGCCCAGGACACCATCCCTTATGCATGAATGGAGGGTTCTGAGACAGATCAGCCACTGGCAGGAGGCTGCAAGTTCCTGGCTTTAGCTGAATGGTCCAGAATCCAGCTCCTTTCTTCAAAGGCTAGGGGAATGGTTCTCTTGGCATCCTACTAGCATCGTCCCAAGCCCACTCCAGTGGGGTTGGGGGGTTGGGGGGGCTGTATGGGAAACTGGGACACCAGCGGAAGGGCCACCGCATCAGCCTCTGCCTGCCAGGACTTCCTGCATTCAGTCATGGCCTGGTGCCATCTAGACCTGGCTCTCTTGGTCTCAGGGCTGGGGCCAGGACTGCGGGTGGCAGAAAAGATCTCTTTACTCCCAGAGGAAGGTGGGAAGAGCATGGACCCTGGAGGCCTCAGATCTGGTTTGAATCCTGGGTGGGTCACTCACTCACTGGCCATGTGATCTTGAACGAGCATGTTGACCTCTCTGAGCCTCAATTTCCTCATCTGTAAAATGGAGGGAATTCGATTTACAGGACTGCTGGAGAATTCAGTGGACTGTATGGGCTGACACATAACAAAGTGGCCAGCCTTTGTTAAGAGCCCGTCCTGTGTTTGACTTGGAGCCGCATTCTGTCGCCATCCACTGGTTCATTAAACCTGCACGGGTCCATATCACCTCCATTTTACAGCTGAGGATATAGCCAATATCCCCCAGGGAGGATATGGATGGCCCTAGGGCCCCCTGCCACTCTTGGTCTTGGCATGGAGCCACCTTGCCCATTGGGATGAGGCCAGCTCGCTACCCTCTCCCCGCCTCCTCACCCCACTGGCGCCTGGGCATGAAAGAACCTCCTGTTTCTCCAGGGAATTAGCAGCCCTAAGCTCCCAGCGGGGCAGCCAAAAGTGGTCCATTCATTTGCCTGAGTGCGGAGAGACTAGGCACTCCCTCCCTCCTCACCCAGGGGATGGGGCCGAGGAAGCTCTGGAAGAGCCAGGAGCTGCCACTCCAGTTCACCGAGGGAAAGTGAGGCACAGAAAAGCGAAGTCATTTGGCTAAGGCCGTCCAGGGGGACCAGGATTCAAACCCGTCTGGCTCTGGAGGTCTCTCCCCCCCTGGCTTGGGTTTTGCATTTGTCAAAAGACGAAACAGAGGCCCAGAGAGAGTCAGGTATCTGCTGAAATCACACAGCCAGTGTGGGTCAGCAAGGTCTCTCTCTGGGGGTGCGGCCCCACCCATGGCAAAAAAAAAACAGGTCCAAGTTCCCATGTGTTTGTCACAGCGGAGCAGGGTAGGGAAAGGCCTTCAGAAAGCTTCAAGCCTTGGTTTCCTCCGCCCCGGGGGATAAGTGTAAGGATTGCTTCAAGGCCCCAGCCTGGAGAGTATGGGAGGGTGGGTGTGACGGTTCCCGGGCCAGCAGCCCCCAGTGGGGCAGGTCCCGGTGTGATTTATCTGCCAGGGTCTGCCTGGGTCCGACAAGGCCCACCTTAGAAGAGAGAGATGCACGCCACCTGCTGACTGGACTTGTCAGTCCTGGCGGGGTGCGAGCCTGCGAGCCTGGGAGCCTGGGGAAGTGGAGGTGACAGTAGGAGTGGGAGGGGGTGGCCAGGTGTGTTGAATGGTGAGCACGAGTGGCTGGGCTCTGAGATGGATCTCGGGCGGATTATATGTCTCCGTGTGGGTGCCGGGGGGGGGCAGCGATCTCGGTTGGGTGCTGGCTGTCAGGAGGCACGCCCATGCCTATAAACAGGGTTGGAGGTGAGCAGCGTGGGGCAAACGTGGGCTGTTGGTGGCTGCCGGCCAGGCTAAGGGGCAGTAGGTGCGAACTGTGGCGTGTGTATTTGAGCGTGAAGGGGCTAGAGGTGCGGCTGGGATTGCAGCTGTGAATTTGATTGTGCAACACGCGCGACTTGGGTGTGACCAAATGAGGTCGTACGTGGTCGGTGTGACTTATATGTGGCTTTGCTTCATGCGGTTATATATAAGCCAACCGAGCTGTCACCGTGTGTCTGGGATGTGATGTGGGTTAGGGGTTTATTGGAGACACTGTGCGACCAATGTGAACGGGGCTGCTTGTGTCGTGTCCGTGTGTCACCTTGGGTATGTTAAGAGGCACTTTGGAGGGCTACTGTCCACCCCTGAGACCCAGCTCTCCGGGAAGCTCCAACCTTCTGGCTCCTGCTCTTGCCCACCAGCCCCCTCCTTTGCTTCCTCCCCCAGCTCGCTCCAGCCCCTGGCCTGGGCCCCAGTGTGGGGGTACAGAGAAGGCACTCAGGGCTGGCGGGGGTGGCTCACCCAATCCCACTGCAGGCCTATAAATAGTTCTTTGAGCCCAGCAGATTCCCAGGCAAGGTTGCCTCATTCAAGCCCCCAGCAACAGCCTGCCCCCCCACCTCCCCTGGGCCCCAGGCCAGCCCCTCTAAGCTCAGTCCTGGCACTGGCCAGGAGGACCTGGGGGTGGAGAGAAAGGGGTGTAGAAGGGGGGACCGTCGGGGGTGAGGGTCAACTTGGCTCTGAGGCCATGAACCTAGGCTTCCACTTGGCGCCTAGCCATTATTGTACAACCTCAAGCAGATGGCCCCATGCCTCTGAGCCTCAGTTTCTCCAGTTGGAAAATGGGCAACAGCATGACAGTGGCCCCCATCTTATGCATTTACTTCCCATATCATTGTCTCGGCAACCCTGTAAGACAGGGACTCTTAATTATCCTTCTCTTAGATAAAGTAAGAGAGGCAGAGAAAGACGAAATGGCTTGCCCAGGGTCACTGTCTTCGGAGTGAAAAAGGGAGGTTTTGAACCCTGAACTTGTGGAAGCAAAGCTGCTTGGATCCCTTGCACGTCGCACAATCACACCCAGGCACCCGACCGCCCCACCCCAATGCTGCCACAATCACCCCTCACACCAGCCTGTCAGCTGCAGACACTAATATCATCATGATCCCCGACCTCCATCTCTCCTCTGTGATGAGGACTGAACAGTAAGCAGAGCCCCCCAGTGTGTCACTTTGGCCCGTAGGGCCATTTCTCGCCCACTCCTGGACCAGAAGACTGGGGCCACATGCATGAGACACGGACCAGTACCAATGCCCTGGGGCAACATTGCTCCCCTGGGATCCTTCTTCAACCTTCGCTCATTTCCATCCCCTTTGCTCTTTGGTAATCTTGTCACAACTATCTTGTCACCTATTCGTCTGTCCCCCCATCAGCCTGAGACCCACCCCCTCACACACACACCCACACCCACGTGCGTGCACACACACACACACACCCACGTGCGTGCACACACACACACACACACACACACACGTGGGACATGGTTTGAAGTGCAGGCTCTCTGCCCAGTGCATCCCATTCTAAGCACCGAGAAACTAAGAACCTGGGAAGGAAAAGTGGGGGAAGGGCTGACCTCTTTAAACTTTTGATCCCCCTCATTTCCATCATTTTCATTTTTCACTGTGGTAGAATACACCAGAACACAAAATTTACCATTTTCAAGTGTACAATTCGGTAGCATTAATTACATTTGCCTGATGGTGTGACAATCACCACTCTCGTTCTGGAACACTTTCATCATCAAAGGAAACCGGGTACCCATTTGCAGTCATTCCCCATTTCCCCTCCCCCAGCCCCTCGTAACCACTAATGTACTTTCTGTCTCCGGATTTGTCTGTTCTAAACACGTCATTTAAATTGAGCCATACTGCGGTCTTTTGTGTCTGGTTTCTTTCACTCAGCGTGCTTTCAAGATTCACGCATGACCAGTGCTTCTTTCCTTTTTATGGCTGAATAATATTCCCTTGTATGGATCTAGGCTTCTTAAGGTTGACGTCTCCCTGCGAAGACACACGCATGCCCCCTGCCCAAAGCAAAAGTATTCCTGTGACAACAGTATCTGCTCGTGCGTGCGCTATGCATGCCCACTGGATAAAGGAACGAACGAAAGAATGATACATTCAAGCCGCAGCTGATGGAAACAGCTGTGGGGTGTGACAAGCCTGGGCTCCAACGCTGCGAGTCTCTTACCAGCTGTATGACCCAGGGATCTTCCTATCCTCCCTGAGCCTCAGCTTCCTGAGGCTACACGTGAGCTAAAACAGCAATTATAGCCAAAACTGCTTCAAGTGCGAGCCCTGGAAAGTCAGACAGACCAGACCAGGGTTGGAATCCCGGCTCTGCCCTTCCTCTCTGCGCTACGGTGGAAGCTACCTCGTCTCCCTGGGGCTCAGTTTCCACATCTATAAGATGGGACAGATCCCACCACGGGGAGTCTGGGAACATTTAATGTGACTCCTGGGGCAAATGGGCGAATGGGCAGGAAATCAGATTCAGTCTTCCCTGGGTGGGGTGAGAGGGGACAGAGGTGGGGAGAGGGTTTTAGGTAAGGGGAGCCTCCACTCTCGCGCAGCCGGAGGCCTCCAGCAGGCAGGGGCGCATGCGCAGAGCAGCCCCGCGGCCCCTTTATAAGCGCTGAAGCGGCTCTGGGGCGAGCGGAGCGCAGGGCGCAGGGGCTGGACCCGGCGCGAGCAAGCCGAGCCGGAGCGTCCTTTGTGCCGCGCGACCGCCCCGGGATGCGTCCGAGCTAGGAGTCAGGTGGGGGAGTCCGTCGTGGGGAGGGGGCCGCGTTGGGGGAGAGGTCCTCGCGATTAGAGACAGAGCACGAGATTGGGGAGGGGGCCTGGGATCAGAGAGAAGCCCCCAGAAGAGGGAGGGGGGCAGAGAAGGGGGAGGGGAGACCCAGGTTGGGGAGAGAACGCAAACTGGGAGGGCGCTTGGGAATATCAGGGGGACTTGGATTTGGGGGTCAGTCCCCGGGTTGTCCGGGGAATGCTGAGACAATCCCAAGGTGGGGAGGGGGCCGGGCTGGGGGCGGGTCTCAGAATTGGGGAGGGGGCACTGGGAACCAAGGCTAAGGGAGGGCACCCCGACTTTAGAGAGACGAAGGGGACACCAAGATGCTATATAGGGGCTCCAGAAGTGGGCATCCCAGTGTCTGAGATGAGACACCCCAGGATTTTAAGTGGGGATTCCCAATTTGCAGATGAATGGAGGAATCCAGGCTGGACTGCAGCGGGGAGGGGGGCCCTCCAGATTAGCCTGAATCTGATGAAAGGGGGTCTTCCCTGAGTATGAACGGCCATGGGAAAAGGGCGCCCTACAGTCTCCCTCTCCTTTTGACCCAGGTCCTGTCATAACATCCTGATTCAGGGAGGAGGCTCTGGGGGGCTCCATCCCAAGGTGGTCCCTGTTGTTCCCTCGGATCTGGAGTTGGGGTGGTGTCCCTTCTCCCAGGGAGCACACTGGGTCTCCCAGGTGAATGCTGGGTGTGAGTCCCCAAAAGCCCCCAGTTAGGATCCCCAGGACCGTGAGGGGCACCCAGTCCCAAGAGGGGGGCCGCTCCCAGCACCTCCACATCTGACAGTGTCCTCACAGAGAGACACGGACTCTTGCCTCACCCCTTCAGTTCGATCTGCCCACATAGATGCTTGTGGAAGTCCTGGCTTGGTTTGGGGACATAGGCACTAGGAAGTAGGGGGCTGGGACCCCAGGCCCAGCCTAGGGAGGAGCGACCCCCATTTCTGTGCACAGGGCTTTGTTCCTCTCAGAAGCATTAATGGGAGACAGCCAGGATGAAGAGAGGGTTGGCGCTGGGCCCCAGCGGGGGACGTGGGGGAAGGGCAGGGAGGGAGGGGTGGGCAGATCGTGGGACCTCAGAACCCAGCAGCTTCGATGGCTCATGGACATTCCCAGATGGAAGGTGCCCCCGCCCCAGGAGGTGGGGGCTTTGTGTGTGTGTGTGTGTATGTGTGTCTACCCCACGCTGAGAGATGTTGTGTGCCCGTGGAGGGTCTGGGGTCCTCTGTGACTCTAATGTGACTGAGGTTGTGTCTTTGTCAGGAAACTTATGCCGGGGGCCACATCACCAGGTGGCAAAATGATGTATGCCCGCCAGTCACCAAGGCCACATTTATCCAGCCTGGTCTGTGCCAGGGGCTGGCATCACCATATGTGAGTGTGTGTGAGGAACTGTGTCTGCTGCTACGGCCTCATCGAGGGGTTTATGTGGAGAGCCTGAGACTGTGGGTGTGTGTCTTTGTGCAGAAGACGTGCTGCCTGCCTTGTAAGTGCCCATATTGTCTCTCTTTGTTAATGTCACTGTGAATCCGAGTGTGTGTGTGTGTCTCCCAGGCTCTGAGTCTGGGGTGTGTGGCTGCATGTACAGAAAGGGGGTCCTCTCCATGTGATTGGTGGTGTGGACCCTGAGCATGGGGGTGTGAGATATGGTCTGTGTGCAGAGTTGGGAGCTAATGGGGGAGACGTTCGGGTTCAGGTCCCCAAGGGGCAGCCTGAGATGGTTTACTGAGCCTGGCTTCCGTTCTCCTCTGAGGAGTTCCACGGTCATGCCTATGCTCACAAATATGCCTGGACTCCGAGGCTAGAAACACACACATGTGCTCACGGCCCCTGCGGAGGGGCACTTGGACCCACACATCCAGAGACCACAGTGGGTCTCCTATGCTCCACGCAGTGCACAGAGTGGCTGCAGACCCACGCATACAACCACACATCACAGGGCACAAGTTCACATCCTTGCCTGGACACAGCATCCCGACGCGCACCTAGGCACACACAAAAACGTCTGCTGGCAAACTCACCCACATTCAGTCCCCACTAAGACAGGAGGTGGTTATGAGGGAGGAATACACACACACACACACACACACACACACACACACACACACACACCCTCCTTCTGGGCTGCCCCTCCTCCAAGGCCCCACAGGCCCCTGTTTGCATATGCATGAGGCTCGTGCATTATTCATGAGGGGACTAGCCCCAGACAGCTGTGTAAATGCTCACCTCTGGCTGCTCTGGGGAGGAGGTATTTTAAGAGAAGAGGTGTGGGTGTGTGAGGGTGCAAGTGGAGGGAACAGAGTGCATCTGGCAGGGCATGTGTGCACGTGGGAGGGTGCACCTGAAACTGTCACTGTGTTGGATCACCTCTGTACATTTACGTGTGTGCATGAAGCTTTGTATACAAAAAGCTGACTTTTAATTTGACATTTCTAGCACTTCATAAGTCTTAGCTTGTTCCATCCTCACCATAACCCTATGAGGTACATGCTGGGTGATCCTCATTTTACAGGTGGGGAAACTGAGGCATAGAGGATGATGCCTAGAGTCATACAATGTATGAAAAGTAGAGGCAGAGCTTTTTTTTTTTTTTTTTACGTAATCTCTACACCCAATGTGGGGCTTGAACTCGTGACTCCTAGATCAAGAGTCACATGCTCCTCCAACTGAACTAGCCAGGCACCCCTGGATGTTGTCTGTGCTTTTAATCATACAGTGTGTGTGTATGTGTGTGTGTGTATATTCTCTGAACCTGTCCCCTCCTAAGGCCCTCTTGGGGCAGGTGCAGCCCAGAGTCCTGCCCCACCCTCTAATACCTTGCCAGACCTTGAACAGCCATCAGAGGACACCACACTTATTCAAGGTTCCAAGGTGGAGAAATGAGGACATCCTGGAGTGGAGAGAGAAGTTGCTGAGGTTTACGGGTTGGTAGTTGGGGACACCACTGCGGGGTCTGGACTCTGCCCTGCTGTGCAGCCCTAGGCAAACTCTAGCCCTCTCTGGGCTGGAGGTGCTCCCAGAAGAAGGCAAGGAAACCAAGTGGGCAGTGTCCCCACATTGCCGCCCCAAAGTTCAGCACCACGGATAGGTCCCTGGCTGGCCTCCCAGTAGGGCCTCTGGGATCTGGGAAAGGGAGTTGGGGATGGGACTAGCTGTCCTCTACAGCCCCCATTCTGGCTCTATCTATATTCCCTTTCTCAGGGCTATTCTTTTATTGGGGTAAGCGTGCAGGAGCTGGGTTTATAGAGTGTGCTGTAACTTACCATCTGTCCCCACGTCCTGAGCCCCAGTGAGGGGAGTGGTACAGAGGACTGGGACACACTGGGGAGGGACTACCTCCCCAGGGTTTCTGGTCTCTGGAAGATGTGAAACCTGGCAGGGCACTGCTGTGTTCCAGTGCCTGGATTGGGCCTTACTTGTGGTTGGCACTCAATAATTGTCCATTTTATGCCAGGAGGGCCACAACCGCTAGAGAAGGCTGGACCCACAACTGGAGTTTCTCTGTGGACCTAGGAGGCAGCTTTGCTAGGCAGTATGAAGTCAGAAAGAGGTTGGGGTGGGCAGGGGTGAGGCCCCTTCCTCCAGCTGGGACTTGGCAGCTTCTCAAAAATCCCAGAAACCAAGAATAGAATCTTGGCGACAACCAAATCCTGGAATTGAAGCTGAGAATCGTGTCAGTCAGCAAACCCAGATTAAAGGCTGGCTTGGAGGCCAGCCTACCGCCAGGACTGGGGACACCACGCAGACTGGGACTGGCTGCTGCCCTCTAGGAGCCCCCAGTCTTATGGGCAAGGCCAACCTGAAAAATGGGATTTTGATCTTGGCTGTGTTAAGGTCAATAATAATAGTAACAACAGCTCAGGGGAGCCTGGTGGCTTAATTGGGAGAACATGTGGCTCTTGATCTCATGGTCATGAGTTTGAGTCTCACGTTAGGTGTAGAGATCACCCCAAATAAGTATTTTTTTAAAAAATAATAACAACAGGGGCACCTGGGTGGCTCAGTAGGTAAAAGCCTCTGCCTTCGCCTCAGGTCATGATCTCAGGGTCCTGGGTTCGAGCCCCGCATCGGGCTCTCTGCTCAGCGGGGAGCCTGCTTCCCCCTCTCTCTCTGCCTGCCTTTCTGCCTACTTGCGATCTCTCTTCTCTCTGTCAAATAAATAAATAAAATCTTAAAAAAAATAAAAATAAATTAAAATAAAAATAATAACAACAGC
>CM052898.1:11013349-11054797 GCA_028534135.1 Potos flavus
CTGATCCCGGGACTCTGGGATCATGACCTGAGCCGAAGGCAGATGCTTAACTGGCTGAGCTACCCAAGCACCCCAGTTATGGATATTTTATATGTATCGACTGTATTTATGCATCTATTCCTTCCAACTACCTGATGTTATCCCTGTCTAACCTACAAAGAAATCAAAGCACAGAGAAGCTAATCTACTTTCTCCAGGTCACACAGCAAAGAACAGGCAGAGAGAAAACCCCAAGTCTGATTCACTCCAGCACCCATGCTTCTGACTATGAGATTTGACTGTTGGGATTCTAAAGTCAGCTGGTCCTGGGTTTAGATCCTGGATCAGCCCTTGCTTGCCGACTGTGTGACCTTGAGTGACATGCTAGCTGCTCTGAGCCCCAGTTTCCAGATCTGTAGGGTGGGGGGACTTGGTCCTTCCACACTGACCGTCTGGGAAGGTTATACTCACTCCCGTTCTACCTCTCTCTCCATCTTGTTCCAGGTCCAGGATGGGGGCCACGTCTGTCTGGGCCTCGGGCCTCCTGATGTTCCAGATGCTGTTGTTTGTGGCTGGGGAACAGAGTGAGTGGGCTTGTGGGGTGGGAGAGGTTGGGTTCCGGGATACCGACAAGATGGGGAAGCTTTTTAACTCTAGAGCCTTCTCCTGCTGGCTCTCTGGCTTGGTCTGGAGAATAAAATGAGAATAGATGAAAAAGGTCTTTGAACAGTCAAAAGCGAACAAGACACCTGAGAGGTTATTTTTAGTCATTGCCAGCGGAGGCTGGAGGTTCCTGCCTCTCACTGTTTTGCTGAGATGAGCTGGAGAGAGAGAGAGAGAAAAAAAAAAGAGAGAATAGTGCAGAGATTGATTAGTGATGCCTGTCATGGGTGGGGCAATAGAAATAAGGTATGTGTGACTCTCCTTGGCATCTCCCCAGTGGTGATTAAAAGCCCAGGCATTAGAAATGCCTCCTGATTTGTTCCGTGGTCTTAGGCAAGTACAACAATGTGTCTGAGACTCAGTTTCGTCAACTCCCCCAACACAATGAGACATGGCTACGTCCGCCTGTGGCCATGAAAATCAGATGAGCTGATTGCTATGTATAGAGTGCCTATTATCTGGAAGGTACTCCACAAACACAAACATTTCCCTTCTCATGGCTGCCTCTTCCTTAACTTTTGGAGCAACTGTGACTCAGAGAGGGACAGTGACTTTCCCATGGCCACACAGTGAGTCAGTGACCCCTGGCAGCCAAGCTCTGGATGTGGAGCGGGGGCAGAACTATGAAGGGATCTGACCCTATTATGCCTCTTCTGCTCACAGATTGGGGTGCACATCACAGATCCGTCGACTGTATTAAGACCTTGTAGGCAACCTGCTCTCTCTGGCTTCAGTCTCCCCATCCGTAAAGCGAGGGAAATAGCAGTCTCTGCCAGTCCTTGTCTTTGAGTCCGGTCCTCTTTCCACGTTCTCCACTCCAGGCACACAGGACGCCACTGCTGCTGCCTCTGCCACCATCGACAAGGGGCTCCATATGCAGAAGGTGGGGTCGGGCTTGGTTCGGGCCGCGCTGGCCGAGCTGGTAGCCTTGCCCTGTCTCTTCACCCTGCGGCCATGGCCAGGTGCAGCCCGAGAAGCCCCTCGGATCAAGTGGACCAAGGTGCGGACTGCATCAGGCCAGCGGCAGGACTTGCCCATCCTGGTGGCCAAGGACAATGTGGTTCGAGTGGCCAAGGGTTGGCAGGGACGTGTGTCCCTGCCTGCCTACCCCCGGCGCCGGGCCAACGTGACACTGCTGTTGGGTCCACTGAGGGCCAGCGACTCTGGGCTCTACCGCTGCCAGGTGGTGAGGGGCATCGAGGATGAGCAGGACCTGGTGCCCCTGGAGGTGACAGGTCAGTTGAGGGCAGGGGAGAGGACGAGGCTGGGAGGGGGAGGGGCTGAGCCTCAAGCTCACCCATAGAATGTCACCTTAGAGATCACTCCCTGAACAATGATTCTCTTTCGAGTCTTCTGATAAAGTCCCAAAGAAAATCTCCTCCAGGACTACACTTTCTGTCACACTTCTCTTAGCTAAGAGAGAGCAGCTCTGGCTCAGTCTCTTGTGGACCACAGTATTTTGTAGGCTTTTATAACTTTAAGTCCCTTTCATGGCTACCTACTTTCCCATAAGACAGAGTATATTGACTTTCTATTTGAAATAGGACTACAGATTTGCTTTTACAATAAATTTATGTTTTTAATACAATAAAATAAATTTGTTCTCAAGAGTGAGGTTTTCTTTCCAAAGTCAATTGAAAAAAATATCTTAAGTAAATTACAGTCCTCAAATACCTGCTTAACCTGCTCCTGTATTAAATTCCTTCTGTTGAAATATCCAGTGCTTCTCTTTTCCTAACTGATCAAGGTGAACAAAACAAAAAATTTGTTTGATTATTAAAGCAAAGTCCTGAAACGGGGTGTGGCACAGTAGATGCGTAAATTGACAAGGTAATTGACAAAGGACTCTGAATGAGTGTTGTGTGGAAAATATCCCGTGGATGCTTGCTGGGAAGTTGAGTTCCTTTAACCTTCGTTGGCCGTGCAGGCAAGTCCCCACACCCCCAGTCTTCCCCCATCCAACAGTGTCTCATGGCATATTTTATGCAGTCAGCCAACTATCCCTTTTCCAAGGCCTTGCTGCTCAAAACTGATAAAGCTTGAAGAAAACTGGTAAATGAGGAAGGAAGTAAATTCCACCTCTGGGCTTGTTCGATCGATTCATGCAATTAAACATTTATTGAGCACCTACCATATGCTAGTCTGGTGCTGGAGATAGAATCGTAACTGAGATGCAGCTGTTGCCTTTCAGGAGCTCTGATAAAATAGAATAAAATGTTTTATTCCTTTGTTTTGCTCAGACATTTCTTTCTTCCCTAAATCAGAATTTCAGTCACAGTGAGCTCATTATTGATGTTTCACATCCTGACTTGCATGTCACCTCCTCCAGGAAGTCTTCTATGACTCCATCTCCAGGCTGAGCAAGAAACACTTGATCTCCCATTGCCACCTCCCATAGCTTCCTCTATCAATACATGTACTTAATCCTTTTTCTTTCTTTTTTTTCCTAAAGATTTTATTTTTAAGTAATTTCCACACCCAGTGTTGGGTTGGAACTCACAACCCCAAGGTCGAGTTGCATGCTGAACCAACTGAGCCAGCCGGGTGCCCCAGCATGTACTTATTTCTTAAAAGGCAGAATTTCTCCCACTCTTCTCCATGCCTCCTGTCACTTCCAGGGTCTACACCTGGCCGTGGAGAGTTCTATCTTTGAACTCAGATCATCCCGGATTGGAATTTTAGCTGTGCCTCACACGGGCTGTGTGGAACTGGACAAGTCCCTCAACCTTTCTTAGCCTCAGTTCTCTCCTCTGGAAATGGGGCTAATCATAGTGTTGTTATAAGATTTCAATGGGATCATGCTTATAAATGCTTTTTACATGGTAAACATTTGACACATTATAGCCCTTTATGGCCATTGTTATCAGTCTGGCATGGTACAGGGCAGCACATGGGAGCAGGTCTCTTATTATCAAACCAGGGGAAGGGGCATTCTGCAAGAGAGAGGTCTGTTCTTGAAGATCCCAGCATAAATCAGCCCCTATCCTGGATTTCTCCCACAGGTGTTGTGTTCCACTACCGGGCAGCTCAGGATCGCTATGCGCTGACGTTCGCAGAGGCCCAGGAGGCCTGCCGTCTCAGCTCCGCCACCATTGCAGCCCCACGGCACCTACAGGCTGCCTTTGAAGATGGCTTTGACAACTGTGATGCTGGGTGGCTCTCTGACCGCACCGTTCGGTGAGAGGGCACACAGGGCCGGGGGACATGGAGACCTAGCCCCTGGGGAAGGATGGTCATGGGGGGCCCCAGGCGCACATATTTGAGAGGGACCCCCTCCTTGTCTTGTCAGGTATCCTATCACCCAGTCCCGTCCTGGTTGCTATGGTGACCGTAGCAGCCTTCCAGGGGTGAGGAGCTATGGGAGGCGCGACCCACGGGAACTCTACGATGTGTATTGCTTTGCCCGTGAGCTGGGGGGTAAGTCTGGGGCTGGCAGGACACCCCCACGCCGCTTCCCTGAGCCCCGGTTACCTCCCCACCCCCATACGTCCCTAAGTTCTTGCCTAGCGCTCCTAAGTCTCATCCTTCTCTAAACCTGCAGCCAATATCTGAACTCACCCTTTTCTGAGCTTTCCTACCCTCCCTGAGCCCCTCTCCTTCCCTGTGCCCCTTCCTTTCTCTGAGACCCATTCCCTTCTCTGAGCCTCTCCCCCTCCCTGGCCCCTCTCCCTCTTCCTACCCTCCTCTTCCTCTCTGAGCCCTCCTCGCCAAGCCCCTCCGTTTCTCTGAAGCTCAGCACACTCAAGGGCCTGAGTTACCCTATTTGCAAAAAGAAGCTAAGGCCCTCCTCTTAGCACTGCATGTGAGGTAAAGACTTCAACGGGTGGGGGTGAGCACAGCTGTGGCTGTCGCCACCTGGTTTAGCCACCACCCAAACCCGACCAGGCTGGGGTTTAGAGTGGGACTCCCTTCCCGGGCTCCGGGGGAGGGTCCCCCAGGCCCGCGTGACGTTGGCCCGCGCCTTCCCGCAGGCGAGGTCTTCTATGTGGGCCCGGCCCGCCGCCTGACACTGGCCGGCGCGCGTGCCCAGTGCCGCCGCCAGGGCGCCGTGCTAGCCTCGGTGGGACAGCTGCACTTGGCCTGGCACGAGGGCCTGGACCAGTGCGACCCGGGCTGGCTGGCCGACGGCAGCGTGCGCTACCCGATCCAGACGCCGCGCCGGCGCTGCGGGGGCCCAGCCCCGGGCGTGCGCACGGTCTACCGTTTCGCCAACCGCACCGGCTTCCCAGCGCCCGGAGACCGCTTCGATGCCTACTGCTTCCGAGGTGCGTGTAAGGGCCCGCCCCGAGGTTACACACCCAGGTCAAGGCCACGCCCCTGGGAATTTTGCCTTCTGGTGGAGGCGGAGCCCAGACGGAGGACAGATCCTTGGAAATGAGCTCTGCCATGAGCCACACTCTCGCTCTTGGGTGAAGGCCTGACTGACCTTGACAGTGGGTCCTAGCCTGAACAGTGGGGGTGATAACTTCACGCCTCCCTCTCTCAGTCTGGGGGGAATCCCAGAAACCACTCAGAAGTTTCAGACAGAGGGGCACAGACAGACAGAGCTATACAGGTCTGTGGTGCAGCATGCCGGAATGGGGGTAGACTTCAGGTAGAACTTCCCAGCCAGCCCCGGGACCTGACACAACCTTTTTGGCCTTCTCCCACAGCTCATCACCCTACACCACATCAACATGGAGACCCAGAGACCCCCTCATCTGGAGATGAGGGGGAGATTCTGTCAGCAGAAGGGCCCCCAGCCCAAGAACTGGAGCCCAGCATCGGGGAGGAGATGGTCACCCCCAACTTCCAGGAGCCTCTAGTGTCCAGTGGGGAGGAAGAGCCTCTGATCTTGGCAGGGAAGCAGGAGTCTCAGGAGACCCCCAGCCCTGCCCCTGGAGGCTTCACACTAGCCTCAAGGCCCTCCCTGGAGACTGAAGAAGTGTGGCTGGGCACAGTGGCCCCCAGCCCCAGCGGCCCTAGCACTGCAGTGGGCACACACACGGAGGCCACTCCAACTGGCCCCATTCCCAGTAGGAGGGGACGCTTTAAAGGGTTGAACGGGCGCCACTTCCAGCAGCAGGAACCGCAGCAAAGCCTGGAGATGGGGCTTGAGTCCGGCACCCAGCCCCCGACCCCCGAGGCTGCTGGGAATCATGTGGAGCCTCTGCTGGCCACGGGAGCCACAGAAGCCTCAGGGTATAGCCGGAGCCAAAGCCCCTGGGCCGTGCTGACCAATGAGGTGGATGGGCCTGAAGCTGGTGAGTAGGGCCCAAGGGGGAGGTGGGACCTTCTGGGGGGCAGAGGGTCTGAGGGGGACACGGGAAGAGGCTCCAAATCCCAGCTGGGTCCCCTGGCCTCACCAAGCCTCAGAAGCCCCCTCTTCCTTGGGCCTGGAGCCAAGGGGACTCAACAGAAGGAACTACTGAGAGATAATTTGAATTACTCTTGTTGGTATTGTTGCAGGTTCCCCCGGTGGCAGGAGCCCCCCAGACCCCCGGCTGTGGCCCGCAACTGCAGTCCCACCTAGCATCCCAGGCCCCAGCAGGGTCCTTGGCCTGAAACTAGAGGAAGCCAAGGGCCCCAGTGTGAGGCCAGCCACTCCTGACCTGTCCTGGTCCCCCTCAGAGGCCACTGCCCTGGCACCCAGCCCCTCAGAAGGCCCCAGCACTGCTTCCTGGGGGGTATCCCCTATGGTCTCTTCCCCAGACCTCCCTGTCGTGGCCATGCTTCGTGCCCCGAAACTGTGGCTACATTCACACGCTACGCCCCTCCCCACGCAGGCCGACAGGGTCAAGGGGCAGAGTGAGGCCATGGCCGCTGGCCCACCCTCTCCTGCCTCAGAGATGGAGGCTGTGCCCCAGGACCCTATCCACCCAGAGGGGCATTCCCTGGCCCTCTCCTCAGTCCCGACAGGACAGGGTAGAGAGACCATATCCCCGACAGTCGGCAGCCACAGAGTGGGACGTCCAGTAGCTTCTTCGCAGACAGTCGCAGACACGCAAGCCAGAGCCAGTCCTGACCATCCCAGGACAGAGTTTGGAGAAGTGGGGGGGACCCGCCCTACCGGGTTCAGCAAAGCTGAGCTCCCCAGATCCAGTCCACAAGCTTCTGTGGATTTCACTCCCACCGAGACAGCCACTGAGCCCACAGGAGTGCGGGACATCTCAGGGGCTGAGTCTGGGGTCTTCAGCACAGCAGAAAGCCCCGGTTCCAGCTCTCAGGCCACCATGGACGAGGCACAGGGCACGTGGCCCTCACTGCACAGTGACGGGCTGGACTCCCACCCCCCATCTGTACCCTCGGCGGGGCCCAGAGTCTTCTTGATTCCTGGGGCCACCCCGAGTTCGGAGCCTTGGGCCGTTGTAAATGGAGGACCCATGCTGGGGCCCGCAGAGTCCACAGCCACACCGGACCCCAGCGATGCTGGTGGGATTCGGGAACCTGGATCCCGGGCGGTTGAGGGAGCCGAAAGCCCTACCCTGAGCCCTCAAGTGGCTGTAGAGTCAAGCATGATGATGTCCCCCTTGTCCCGGGACCAGGGGGACAAGGTTGGGGTCCTGCCCATGACCACAATGGCCTCTTCAACCTCCCAACCCCATCCAGAGCCGGAGGGCCAGAGGGTGACCCTGGGAACACCGGGAGCCTTGGCCCCTTCACATGAGGGCAGCCCCCCGGGGGAGGCTGTTTTTCCTTCTTGGATACCGACGGCAGCCAGCGTGGACAAGCCTGCCTCAGTTTCCTCAGGAGAGCCTACAGTGCCGGGGGACTCCCCCAGCACCCTTCCGCCTGCCTCCATGGGCCCAGAGGAGTTTGAGCTGGAGGTCCTGCCAGGGAGCCCAGGTGTGCAGGGCTTCTGGGAGGAGGCAGCGAGTGGAGAAGAGCCGACCCTGCCAGGGACCCCTGCAAATGGGAGTGCAGAGGAGGGTGAGTTCAAAGCTTGTGACCTCATCCAGCCCACTGTGGTCAGGGCTTGGGGGACGAGAGGCCGGGGAGCTCAGCGCTGGGAGGGCGGGTTATTCTTGGGGGCCTGGGAAGGATTCTAACAGGGGACGATGTTGGAGGTGGGAGCTCCTTAGGCAGAGCTGAATTGCGGAAAGGGTGTTTCTAGAGGCACGAGCTGGGCAAAGGCCAGGAGGTGAAGCTGGACCTTTGTTTTGATGCACAGTGAGTAATGGGGGAATCATGAGGCCTTGGATAGAGTCTGAATCGGGGGCTGAGGCCAATCCACAAACCAAGCTCATGTCCACACTGAGCCAGACAGTCCTGTGAGCTACTGGGGTCTGGCCTTCAGTGGTGCCTCAGTCTGGGAGGACAAAGCTGGACACAGACACCCCCAGGAGGGGCTGGAGGGAGGAGGCGTGGCAGGAAGGGCTTTTTGTTCGAGTGGGAATTCCAAGTGGGATTCAGCAGTGCGGATCAGGGGGACCCTCGAGCCACAGGGAAAATGGGTGCTGGGAAGAGGCAGCAGGAGTGGGAATCACCCCCATTTTATAGAAAGCAAAATACGGCTTAGGGAAGTATGCCTGCCTCCTCGTGAGTGGCCAGACAGCAATCAGAGCCCACATCTGTGGAAACCTTAACCTCTCTCTGTCCAGGGGAGTCCAGAGGAAGCCGAATGCCCCGTTCTCCTGGGGCCGGGTCAAGCCCGCCAGCTCAGCCTGCAAATGCTGGTCCCCCCCCCCTTTTTTTTCTTTTTGGTCAATTGAGCTTTAAAAAAAAAAGCAGCAGCTAATTAAAAGACACTTTTTCTGAGTTGCAAAACACTCTTATTAACACAATTGGTTTTGCACTCGCTCTTTTTTTTGAAGACCAAGTGTGGCCGCGCTGCAAATAGCAGAGGCAAGGTTCCATCTTCCACCCCCCGCCCCGTCACCCCTGGGTGGTGTCCAGGACGGCGACCCCTTGTCTCAGATGCCCAAGAGGCAAGCAGACTCTGGGCAGGGGCTCAAGCCTCCATAAGGGCTGATGCTTATCGGCGCTTGCTGCTTGCTTGGCTCGTTCTGAGGTCTTTACTGGAGTCAGCTGGGTTCATCCTTATAATGTCCATGTGGAACGAGTCCTGGCGCGATCCTCACTTTACAGATGGAGAGACTGAGGCACAGGGAAGTCAGGTGGCTTCAGCCGAATCATGCCACTGAGGAGAGCATAAATGCTAAGATTTGAATCCAGGCCATCGGACAGCAGTGGGTCTCAGACATTAGGTCACACGGTGCATGTTTCATTGGTATCAGAAACAGACAAACACCCGAGGTCTTGGGGAAGGGGGTGAGCTCACCCAGGGAAGGAGCAGAGAAGAGACTGGTGGGGGGGGGGCAGACGGAAGGAGGCTCAAAGCCAAAGGAGCTAGAGAAGGGGGTGCTCAGAGAGGCAGGAGGGAAAACCATGGATAGGGGTGCTACGGAAAGGGTTCTGGGCGGAGCCCCCAAGACCACAGCTGCGTCTGTCTTGGACTCTGCTGGGTTCTTGGCTCCAGACTGAAGCCAGCGGCAGCCTGGGTAGAGGGAGGCAGGCAACGCTGGGGGAGACCCAAGCGCCTACCCACCCGCCCGCCTGCTTGTAGCAGAAATGCTAATGAAGCCAAAAATAAACGCAGCACCAGTGAGCGACTGAGTCACCGCCAGCCCGTGGGTAGGTGTCGGCAGCTCGGGGCACCTGGCGGGGCTCACGCGTCCCAGCGCCCGGCAGCGCCATGCGTGTGCACACACGTGCTGGGGTGGCATCAGGGATGGATGCATCCAGTCACAGGCCCCTCTGGCCATCCACAGGGGCACATGCCACCACCCCGCGGACCGGCGTGGGTGTCCTTGGGTGACAGAAGGGCCAGCAGCTACCTGCATCCAGTTAACAAGCAATTAGCGAGTGCCTGCTGTGTTTCAGGCCCCATCTGGAGACCAAGTCCCTTGTCCCCTGGAAGCTGACATTCTAGGGCAACATTCTAGAACTTTAAAATGATGGAAATGTTCCGGAGCTGTGCTGTCTAACATGGTAGCAACCAGCCACGTGTGCTTACTGAGTCCTTGCAATGTGGTTCGTGTGACTGAGAAACTGCATTTTTACCTTTATTCCACTTTAATTTAAACTCGAATAATTCTATGTGGCTGCCATGCGAAGCGTCAGTGCTCTGGGGGAAGGCACAGACCAGTAACGACGACCCCAGCAAATAAGCAAATTATATGGGAGGTTAGAAAGCGATACCAGCAAAAGAGAAAAGTAAAGCAAAGGGCAGGGGATGCCAGTGGGAGTTTTCTCGCAGTGGAAGGGGGGAGTCAGAAAGACCTCTCCAACCAGATGAAATTTGAGCAAGTCAGAAGGAGGTGAGTCAAGAGCCATGCAGAGATCTAGAGGAAGAGCATTCCAGGCGGAGGGAATAACGTGGACAAAGGCAGATCCCTGCCTGGCATGTAGTAGGAACAGCAAGGCCAGCGTGGCTGGAACAGAATGAGCCAGGGGAAGAAAAGAGGAGGCAGGGCAGGAAGAGGTTAGTAAATATCACACAGAGCCCTGTGGGCTGCAGTGAGGACTTTGGCTTTTCCTCTGAGGGTAATGGGGAGCCATGGAGGGACCTAGGCAGAGGAGGGATGTGACCTGACCCAGGTTTGCATAGGCTCTCTCTGGCAGCTATGGGGAGAACAGCTTGTGGAGGGTGACAGCAGAGATCAGACAGATCAGGAAGGAAGCCAACTGCTTATTACCATCTCAGTTTCTTGGGAGGCCCTGGACCAGGAAAAACAGAAACAAATTCTAGATTATAGGGGCCAGAGAGAGGGTCTTAAACTTCCAGAGCCTTGGAGGCCAGTCTTGGTTCTTATACTATTCTGCTGTGTGACTTTAAGCCAGGCCCTGTTCTTCTCTGGGCGGTGGTTCTGGTGTCTGCAGTGGAAGATGGGAGGTCGGCCTGGGATAGGATGAGAATTCTTGCTCTGCCCCTGCCAGGACCCAGGGGTGGAGACCACCCACCAACGCATCTGGGCCTCAGAGAGGCAGAGGGGAAACCCAGCTGATGGGGGCAAGTGGTGGGGGAGGGAGACAAGGACACATATTCCTCAATGCTCCCTGAGTGTGCAGTCCATACCGAGCAATGCTGAGACTCCTCAAGATGCGTCAGGTTGATACAGACAGAGCTGGACACGGCATTATGGTCAGGACTGGGAGAGGGATGAACTGTTTTTATTTCTATCTTGTAGATGAGTTAACTGAATTTCAGAGAAATAATTTGTCCAGGTCCCTAGTGAGTGGTAGAGCCAGGGATTGAACTAACCTCTCTGATTCCAGAGCCCGTGGTTAGAACTACTATAATCCACCACCTCTCTATAATATAACCACTGGTAGCATCAAAAAAGATTGAGCTACCAGAATGGGGGAGGTGATGATTCCCACTATTGCCAGTGCTGCTTATACCCCACTTGGGACTTTATGTCCACCTCTGTGCTCCAAACTGGGAGAAGTATGATGACCATCAGGGCATGCCTAGAAGAGAGGGACAAGTCAGGGAAGCAGTTACACCCGCATTCCAGGAGACTTCCAAAAAGAAGCTTCAGGAAGCCCATTCCTGTTCAATCGGTTTGCATAAGCAGAGTGGCCCCCAGATGCTCCGGGCAGTTCCTGAGGGGAGTAAGCTCTTCATCACGGGAGCATGCAAGAGGAAATTGGTGACTGCCTACTGGAAGTTATAGAGGAGACTCCACGGAGAGGGTTTTTTGGGAGTCTTAGGTCTGGCTTCTGGGCAAGCAGACAGCATGGTGGCCTGCCTCCTCCCCACATTGCCTGTCCATTCTGCAGCCGCCTCGGATCCGTGCGAGAACAACCCTTGCCTGCATGGGGGCACCTGTCAGGCCAACGGTACCATGTACGGTTGTCGCTGCGACCAGGGCTTCACCGGGGAGAACTGTGAGATTGGTGAGTACCCCAGACTCAGGATCGGAACCTAGACTTGCTTGAATCCGAGCCCTGGGCTCTACCCCAGCGGACATCCCCAGGAGGGCTCAGGGATAACAAAATACTGGCTTCAGATGCTCCCTTCCCCTCCCCCTCTCCTTGGAGCCGACAAATCAGCCCCAATGAGCTGAACCAGCACCAAACAGCTGAGCTCTTGTCCTGGGGACCAAGGCTCAGGTGTGCTGCCTCCCATTACTATCAGGCAGGGAGGAGAGGGGAAGAGAAACGATAAGGCTCCGACTCCTCCCAGATCCGAGGGGGCCTTTCTGAGCCCCGAAGCTCAACATGGGAAATGGGAAAAATAATGAAATTTTAACAATAACTATAAATTTTAACAAATTTTAATAAATTTTAACAATAACTATAAATGCTATCAGTCTTGAGCTCTGCACATTACCTCATTGCCTTCACAATCCCACTAATTATAGAATTATAACAATAAATATAAGCAATGTAATTTTTTGAGCTCTTCCACTGACCCTCCACTTATAACCACCCTTGAGAAGGTGCTCTTTTCATCACCACTTTGCAAAATTTAAAATGAGTCCCAGGGAGGGGAAGTGACTTCCCCAAGGCATACGCATCCCAGGCGCTGTCTATGCAGGAGTTGTTAGGAGAGCTCAAATGGTATCTAACTCCACCTACAAAGAGCATCCTGCCTCGGTGCGTGTCCTTGCAAACGCTCCGGACTCGGTTTCCCTAAGTTCCACATTCCGAGAAGACCCTCCATCTTCCACATTCTGTGAGTCTGGTTGCCAGAGCATAAACTTCACTGTTCTGAAGTCTAGTGGAACATTCCACACACCCTGGCCCTCGGCTGGCCCAGCGGCATCTGCCCTCATTAATGCTAATTCATGTTACTTGTGTGAGGTTCCCACTCCCTTGACCTTCAGAGTCCTTGGGCCGGCTGTGCAGACCACAGCGTTGGTTCACTCCAGCCCAGGATGGATGGTAGGATCATGACCTCATCTTCTGCCTGGTTCCTTGGGCGGGGGGGGAGGGGGGGTTGCTGGGAGCCAAGGGGAGGCTGGCCTCTGACTCAGTCCCACCCCTCCAGATATTGATGACTGCGTCTCCAGCCCCTGTGAGAACGGAGGCACCTGCATCGACGAGGTGAACACGTTCGTCTGCCTTTGCCTCCCCAGCTACGGGGGCAGCCTCTGCGAGAAAGGTGAGTCTCTGCCAAGACCCCGGAAATAGTACCAAGAGTGGGGTTGGTGGCTGGGCCACTCGGGCCCCTCCCTTGCTTCAGGTCTCCCTCTCTGTTTCTAGGGCTGTGGGTTGAACAGATGACAAATTGTCACTTGGGGATGAAACTCACATAACGTAGAATTAACCTTGGAGCGTACAATTCAATGGCATTCGGTACATTGACAATGTTGTGCAAGGACCACCTCTAGCCATTTCCAAGATATTTTTGTCACCCCAAAAGGGAATCCTGTATTCATAGGCAGTCACTCCCCATCCTCCTCCCCCAGCCCCTGGCAGCCACTGATCTACTTTCTGTCTCTATGGATTTGCCTGTTCTAGACATTTCATATAAATGGAATCCCGCACTGTGTGTCATTTCGTGTCTGCCTTCTTTCGCTCAGCATGACGTTTTCAAAATGTAGCTACACTGTCGTGTGAATCAGGGCTCCATTCCTTTTTATGGCTGAGTAATATTCCATTGTAGGGATGACCACATTCTCCTTATCTGTTCATCACTCAGTGGCTATTTGGGTTGTTTTCCCCTTATGGTTAATGTGAATAGTGCCACTGTGAGCATTCGTGTGTCAGTTTTTGTTTGAACACCCGTTTCCTTTTTTCTCGCCCCATTCTTTTTGGTTACACTTGGCCGGAATGGCTGGGGCACACGGCAATTCTGTGTTTAACGTTTGGAGGAACTACTAGGCTGTTTCCCGCAGTGGCTGCCCCATTTTACATTCCCACGGGCAATGTCCAAGTGTTCCAGTTTCTCCACATCCTCGCCAACACTTGTTGTTTTCCTTTTTAATTTTTTTTTTAAATTTTAGCCCTCCTAGTGGGTATGAGGGGAGTGTCCTAGGGTTGTTCTGATTTGCGTTTCCTAATGGCTAATGATGTTGAGCATCTTTTCACATGTTTATTGGCCCTTTATATAGCTCTTTGGGAAAAATGCCTATCCGAGCCTTTTGGCAGGAGAGAAATTTTAGGCCGTCCTGAGATCCGTTTCCTGAGTTCCCGGGGCCACACGGAGGATGCAGGCGGATCAGAGAAGGAGACGTTAGAGTTGGGATGAGAGGGGTGGGTGTAATGATCTCCAGTTGAATCTCTTTCTGCAACAGAGAAAGAAGTGAATATGGGAGGGGAGACATGACCGGGGTTGGGGGAGGGCAGAGCCTGCGGGGGATGGGGACAGGACAGGTCTGGCCCCACAGTAACCTTGGGTTTGGCCCTCTCTCTGGTGCACTGGCTGTGCTCGTGGCCAGCAGGGTGGGGCTTGGCCCAAGGCCGGTCTCCCTCACACTCCCATCCCACCTCCCAGACACGGAGGGCTGTGACCATGGCTGGCACAAGTTCCAAGGCCACTGCTACCGCTACTTTGCCCATCGACGGGCATGGGAGGACGCCGAGAGGGACTGCCGCCGCCGGGCTGGCCATCTGACCAGCATCCACTCACCTGAGGAACACAACTTCATTAACAGTAGGGACTCTGGGGTGGGCAGGGTGGCCCTTGCTGTCCCTTTGCCAGGGCATCCCCTAGGGTTCTGAAGACGCTACCTTTCTGAAGCTGTGTTCATTCATGCGGCCCTGACCCCTTTAATTCACGTGTCCATTTATCCACTTGCTGTTCCATCTATTCACTTCATTCATTAATTCACCAAATGTTTACTGAATATGTGCCAGGCACCGTTTCAGGTGCTGGAACACAGCAGCGAGTGAGACACAGATTGTTCTGTCTTCAGGGATTGACGTGCTTGCGGGGGCTATAGGCAAACAAGTAAATATCTAATTAAATAAGTCTGTATTATAATTTAGCTTGTCCTAAGTGCACAAATACCCAATAAAACAGAGCCAGGGGAAAGAGGGCAATGAAGAGGCATCTGTGATGTCGGGGATGAAATGAGGATGGACCGCTGCAGAAATCCAGAAAAAGAGCGTTGCATCAATTAAATCTGGCATTTATTGATTTATTCATTATCCCCGTGCCATTTGCCCATCCATCCAATTATTCACATTTCCCCCATCCCATCCTCTGTTAATTCCTTCATTTGTTAATTCCCTGTTTCCCTTGTTGTTGTTGTTGTTTTCCCCCTCCATTGTAATCAAACACATGCTTATCCTCCATGACGCTCAGCGACTAATGCCCTCAGTCGGTCACCTGCCTGCCCTGTCCAACCCCACCGCTGGTTCTCCTATCCCTTACTCTCCTTTTCTGCAAGGATCTGACACGTCTCTGTTTATTCCTTCCTCTGGCTGTTTGTTTAAGCCACAGATCATGGCAAGACTGGAGCCTAAGTCCAGCCTCTTTCATGCTTCCCCCACCCTCCCACTCTCATCTGCCTGGGAAACGAGGGGAGCGAGCCCACACAGAGGCTGGGGGAAGGGCTGGGGTCCTCCCTTCCCACACCTTCCACCACTCCTCCAGCCCACATCCCAGGCTGGTGGGGGAGGGGTGGACACCCGGCCCTCAGGATGCCCCACCTTGCAGGCTTTGGGCGTGAAAACACATGGATTGGCCTGAATGACAGGATCGTGGAGAGGGATTTCCAGTGGACGGACAACATGGGGCTGGTGAGTGGCAGGGCCAGACTTGGGTCTCCCTAGAACAGTGGGATGGGTAGGAGCCACGTGGGCTCTGTGCTCTGGCCTGACTTTACCCTCTTGCGCAGATCCACCAGAGGTCCTTGTGGCTCTGAGATTCTCGAGTTGGTTGGCAAAGGAGCTTCAGCAAAACCCCAAATCGCCCTTGACTTCCCAGCCCTGTAAACATCTGGTCTACCCAGTGGCTGAAGTTAGAAACCTAGGACCAGGGCCCAAGGACTCCTCTTGCTCACGACCCTGTCCTCCAGCCGCGGACTCTAAGATATTCCCACTGCCCTACAGCCTCCCTTATCACTCACTGGGACCCCTGCAGCAGCCCCCCAACCCCGTCCCCAACACACACATTCGCTACCTACACTCCTGCCCCTCCACCTGGCAGCCAGGGGAGCTTTTTAAACAATTGTGGTGACATTCACATAATGTAAAATTAATCACTTAAAAGTTTTCTTTTCTACATTTTTTATTTAAGTCATCACACCCAGCGTGGGCCTGGAACTCACGACCCCGAGAGCAAGCGTCGTATGCTCTTCTGCCTGAGCCAGCCAGGCACCCCCCAAATCGATCATTTTAAAGTGTATAATTCAGTGGTATTTAGTACCTTTGCAATGTTATGCAACCATCACCTGGGTCTAGTTCCAGAATATTTTCATTACCCCAAATGGAAAACCTATATACACGGGGACCTTGGATCAGAGCACGATTCTCCCTGCTTCGAGTCCTCTCAGACTCTCTATTGTTCTCAAGATAAAAGGCCACCTCCTCCTGCTGTGGAAAACAGTCTGGCGGTCCCTTAAAAAGTGAAAGTCACGCAGGATTGCCACATGACCCAGAAGCTTCGCTCCTAGGTAGATTCCCCCAAAGAAGTGAAAGCAGGTACTCAAACGGATATTCGTCCCCTCATATCCACAGCAGTACTATTTACAATAGCCAAAAGGTGGCAACAAGTCGAACGTCCATCAGCAGACGAATGGGTGAACAAAATGTCATTCATCCGTATGCTGAACACTATTCAGATACAAAGCGGATACGTGCTACAATGAGGATGAAACTTGAAAACATTATGTTCAATGAAACAGACCACATATTGTATGATTATGATTGGGGCAGGGCCGAATGGGGAGTGATTGCTAATAGGACAGAGTTTCTGTCTGAAGAGATGAAAAAGTCCTGGGGATAGACAGTGGTGAGAGATGTACAACGCTGTGAATCATATTAATGCCAATGAACTGGACACTTAAAAATGGTTAAAATGGTAAATTTTATGTGATGTGTATTATACTCAGTTTAAAAGAATCCATCTCCTCTACTGCAAAAACTGGACCTAGGCCACCCACTGACCACACCCCAACTCCGTCTAACAGCTCAGGCCCCACTGGCCTCTGTTTTGTTGCTCAAACAGGATAAGCCCTGTCCTGCCTCTGGGCCTTTGCACTAGCTGTTCCCTCTGCTTGGAATTCTGCTCCCTGCCATTTCTATCCTTGACTCTTCAGCTATCCCTTGCTTCCTCCGGGAATCCCTCCGGGACCTTCGTTCAGCTATTTTTGTAACAGTGACCCATGTGGAAAACACACTGTCAGGGAGAAAGGAAGGAGGTAGGAGGGCCAAGGAAGAGGGCACTACTGCCTTGAGACCAAAGGAGGCGTGGCTCCAAGTGCAGCGGAGGCCACCGTCAGGCAGAGTGGTGCCCATTGTGAAGATCAAAACACTGAGCCCTTAAAGTTTGAGTGGATCTGGCCAGGGGAATCCTGCGCTAGTCAGGGACAGAGGCTGAGCCCCCCTCCTCCCCATTCCCGCAGCAATATGAGAACTGGAGGGAGAACCAGCCTGACAATTTCTTCGCGGGCGGGGAGGACTGCGTGGTGATGGTTGCACATGAGAGTGGGCGCTGGAATGACGTTCCCTGCAACTACAACCTCCCATATGTCTGTAAGAAGGGAACAGGTATGCTGCGACTCGCCCCACCGCTTCCCCTCTCACACTCACTGGTTCTTTGTTTTATTTCAGTTTGTAAATGTAGGTCAGCCCTGCCCACTACAGCACTGTGTGAGAGTGCCCGTTTTTTCCCACTTTGGCCAATTGTGTGGGTTCTCCAACTTTTTGTTCTTTGTTCATCTGAGTGGGGAAAAAGTAGTATCTACTTGTTATGGTCGTTTGCATGTCTTTAAGGATGAGAATAACCAGCTGTTCCTATGTCAATAGGCTATTTGTATATGTTTATTTTCCTGGGACTTGCTAGTTCATCTCCTTTGCATAACTTTCTATAGGCCTGTTGGTCTTATTGATTTGTAAGAACTCTTTACATATTAAGAGAACACTTAGAAGCATTCTCATGTCCCCCTTTCTCTGATACTTTTATTTATTCTTACTTATGTTTCTTTGCCAGTTTTCATGTCCTTTCTTCTTTTCGTTTACTCAGATTTATTCTTGTCTCCCATCTCCTTCACTGCCATCATGCATAAGAATTGAGGAGGGTGGAATGTGTCCAGGAGGTTTCTGCCCCTAAGGAGCTCCTGATTTGGATAGAGGAGACAGACGCAGTCACATCTAGCCAGAGAGGTCACAGCTGGGCAAAGGGCAGGACTTTGCTGAGGGGTATTATACCCCCAAAGAGAGGAAACCAGATCAGCCCCAGATGTGGCCACTTTCCTAACTGGTGGTTCCTCTGCCTCCAGTGCTTTGTGGTCCCCCTCCGGCAGTGCAGAATGCCTCACCCATTGGTGCTCGCAAGGCCAAGTATAATGTCCATGCCACTGTTCGGTACCAGTGTGATGAAGGATTTACCCAGCACCATGTGGCCATCATCCGATGCCGGAGCAATGGCAAGTGGGACCAGCCCCAAATCGTCTGTACCAAACGTAAGTGGCTGTCCCCAGACACCCCAACACAGGTTCCCAGCTATTTATATTCTCCAACCAAAACATCTTATTACTACATCTTATTACATCTTATTACTACACATGTTGATTGGTCTGATAATACAGCCCTGAAGATAAGTGGAAACTTACCAGCCCACCTGGTGTTTCCTTCATTTCTCCTCCCCCTGGAAAGGCCCGCTGCATCAGGCCACCTGCCTCTCACCACCTCTTGCCACTTCCTTGTCCTTCCTCATTTCCCCGCAGCCAGACGGTCCCATCGGATGCGGCGACACCATCACCACCACCAGCACCATCACCAGCATCACCACCACAAATCGCGCAAGGAGCGCAGAAAACACAAGAAACACCCAGTGGAGGACTGGGAGAAGGAAGAAGGGAATTTCTGCTGAGGAACCAGGCAAAAGGAAGCACAACCCCCTTCCCACGCCTTCTCTGGAGCCTTCACCTGGGGGAGACAGAGCCCAGAGAAAAACAGGAGGGTCTCGAAGGCGCTGTGCCCCAATCCACATCCCTCCCCCCATAACCCTTTGTAAAAAGCTACTCTCTCCTCTTTCTTATATACACAAGGTCCACTTGGCAGGCAAAGCCAGGTATCTGAAAAGTCAGTTCTAGTGAGGCTGAACTCTGGGAGCATCTCCCAGTGAAGGGAAGCACAATCAGCAAAGATCATTCTTTGCACTGGTTAAGTCTTTTGTTGGCGAAACTGACTACCAGTTGTTGAAATAAGGCTTTGATGAGGGTGCAAGAGCGTATGTTTGGATTCACACTAAAGAATTGCTTATGACACCAGACATGCAGGCTTAGTAAACCATCAGATGTCCTAAATGCAGGCTGGAGCTTTTAGTTAAGGTCGTTGGCTTTGGGAGTTGAAAGCACACTGCTTGAACTTGGCAGATACTCTTCCTTCACCTTGGACTTCAGCCCAAGTTCCGTCTTTGGTCCTGGGGGATAAATGGAGTGTGGAACTCCAACGTACTGAATTTTAGGAATGTTTTAGAACAACCTCCTTCTGTGCCCTCGGAGTTAGGGGTCAGAATAGTCAGAGCAATATATGGGCAATGGAGGGAAGGTGAATTGCTTACCCTCCCAGGTCAACTCCAGTGCTGAGATTTGGTGGTTCTGTATGTGTGGTGAATCTCTCTCACACACACAGATGAGAGGATGTTTAAGGCTTGATGAGCCTAGATTTCTTCCCCCTCCATCTCTCAGGGAGACAAAGAACCTCCTTTCTGGACCAGGGAGGTGCCAAGTTTTCTAGCTCAGTGCCCATACCCATCCCTCAAGAGACATCGGTAGTGCCCTGGGTCCCGCTCCTACTCCTGCCCCATCCTGTCTCCATTCATTGCCTAGCGGACTAGAAACACTTAAAACTTGAAGTAGTGACATCTACCTGCGGTCATGTTGTAGAGAAATGCACAGTGTTAAAACTGAAACACACACACACACACGCATTTTTCTCTCATCGTTAAAAAAGCATATTTTAAGTGGGAAAGAACTGACTAAATCTGTTCCCCCAAATCAGCAACCTGTAAAAGAACTTTCCAGGCCAAAGGCCAGGATTCACTCCCTGATCTCTGGCAGGAAAAACCCACAGTTTATCCTCCATGTTTTGTCCACTCTCAACTCCTCTACTCTGGGCAATATCTGTGGATTTGTGTTAAAAACCACGATGGGAAATGGCCCTCTGCGGGAAAGAAAAATAAGCAAATATGGTCCAAGGGGTTCAGTAGAGAAAGAAATGTGTTCATTGAGCCTATATTCCTCTTGGGAAATAATAATCATAGTTGACAACTGTGGAGTCTAACCGAGCTAAGGACTCACACACTGGCTCCTTGAATCTTCTCAACAGCCCGGTGATTTTGGCACCATTACTTCCCCATTTTATACTTGACAAAACTGAGGCTCAGATAAGAGCAATGCACTGGTTCGAGTCACAGCCAAGACAGGAGCAAGGATTTGGTCCATCCGTTGCGACTCCAAACACTGCCCTTTACTTTGGGGGAAAGGGTTGAAACATAATCGCACTCTCTCACATACACAGACAGACTTAGGAAAAGATTGAGAAGTGCAAACTAGACCTTTATCCTTGACCATGGTTGTCAGTCTTCCCTGCTATAGACATTATCCTCTGTTCCACCGTATAGTTATAGAGAAAGCCCAGGGATGTACATTTGCCTTCTTGCTTTGATAATTTTTTGGATTAAAAAATATAATAACACATCATCAGTAATTCATGTCATAAAATAATTTTCCTTTGGGGGTGGTGCTGGGGATGCAACTTTTTGGGGGTCTTGGTTTATGCTCCCTGCCCTTGGCCCCTTTAGTCCGTTGCTCTGCCTCCATCCCAGCTCCGTGGTGGGAGGGGGCTCTGGTCTTTTCTAAAGTGGGTAGTTTGTCTTTTAGTCTTTCCCTTTGGGATGTGCGTGTGTGTTTGCGTGTGCCGCGTGCGTGGCATGCGTGTGAGTGTGTGTGCGTGTGAACAGCTTCAGGTTCTGCTGCTTTTGCTGTGAGCTGCAGTGTTCTGTGGGTCTGTGGTATCTGACACTGTGGACATTAATGTACTTCTTGGACATTTTAATAAAATTTTTTAACAGTTCAACCTGCCTGTCACCTCCTGGGACCTTTCTTTATTTATTTACTCAGCAACTACTTACTGAGCAACTGTTATGAGCCGTATACTGTGCTGGGTGCTGGGGAGACAGCAGTGAACAAGACAGACATTGCCCCTGGGAGGTGGTCAAGGAAGGCTTCCTGGAGGAGGTGGATGGAATCTAAAGGAAGAGTAGTGTTAACTGGATGAGAAGAGGAAGAAAGGAAGACGATTTCAGGTGGAGAGAAGAGCAAAGGCAAACATCCTCTTGCAGAAAGGACCTGGGTTATTTGAGAAACAACAAGGAATCTATAGTGGCTGGAGCAGAGTGACAGAGGTAGATAGTGGAAGGAAATGAGGTTGGAGATGCAGATGGGCCACTCAGGACCATAAATATAGTGAGAAGTTTAGGCTTTATTTAAAAAGCAATAGTGGCAGGGGCGCCTAGGTGGCTCTGATGGTTAAGCATTTGCCTTCAGCTTGGGTCATGATCCTGGGGTCCTGGGATGAAACCGCGCATCAGGCTTCTTGCTTGGGGTGCGGTGGGGAGCCTGCTTCTCCCTCTGCCTGCTGTTCCCCCTGCTTGTGCTCTCTCTCTCTGTCAAATAAATAAATAAAATATTTTAATAAAAGATTAAAAAGAAAAAAGCAGCAGTGGCAAAAACAAAACAAAACAAAAAGCAAAGCAAAACAAAATAAAAAACATAAAGTCAAAAGGTAAATGCCAAGCTTGGGAACAATTCTTCAGATCAGAGATAGAGGATTTGTCTTCATACATAAAGAGCTCCTACAAACTAATTGGGGGAAAAACGAATAATCCAATAGTCAAATAGGAAAAGTATATGAATAAAAAGTTGACAGAAAAGGAAATACAGATGTTCTTTTTTTTTCCTAAAGATTTTATTTACTTATTTGACATATAGAGATACAGCAAGAGAGGGAACACAAGCGGGGGGGGGGGGGAGTAGGAGAGGGAGAAGCATGCTTCCCACTGAGCAGGGAGCCCGATGCGGGGCTCAATCCCAGGACCCCGGGATCATGGCCTGAGTCGAAGGCAGACGCTTAATGACTGAGCCACCCAGGTGCCCCTACAGATGCTCTTAAACACAACATAACTCAACAAAATAATACACATTTTGCAAGAACACCAGAATGAACAAAGAAGAGCATATTTAAAAAGAGAATAAAATAAATCTAACAGGAGAGAGGACTTGCATTGATCAATGATGACAACATACCCAAACTGCGAATGATTTATGACTTATTCATCCACCTGCATCTAAGGTCAACATGGGGAATGTTTGTTCAGCCTCACACATAATAAGAGAATTCCAAGTGACAATACAATGAGATACCTTTTTTCTTTTTAACCTATCAAGTTGGCTAAACTAAAAAGTTATAACACACAATGCTGGTTAGAATGTGTGGAAAGAGGCAGGTACATCTATTACTGGTGGTGTATAAATTGGCCCCACCTCTAAGAAGAGCTGGAGATCATTATCGAAATGGCAAGTTTGGTTCCTTGATTAAACAACTGATATCATCCTCCAGTTATACTAGCATTTGCATGAGGTGAGGCGGGTACTTATTACTAACAGCAAAATAGGGGAATCTAAACGTCTACCATTGGGAGATGGGCTACCAAATTATGGTGCATCCAAACAATGAATGCTCCCCCAAATTTCAAGGGTGGGGGATCTTGATATGGTGATTGAGATGATCTGAAAAATATAATATTAAGTAAAAGAAGAGTGACTTGAAAAATATACATGGCACATGAATATTCGTAGCGGCATTAGTCGCAATCACCAAAAGGTGGAAAAACCCAAATGTCCCTTAACCGATGAATGAATAAACAAAAGGTGGTGTATACGTACACAGAATATTATGCAGCCATAAAAAGGAATGAAATCTTGATATGTGTCACAACATGAACCTCAAAAACATTATGCCGAGTGAAGGAAGCCAGACCCAAAACGACACAAATTATAAGATTCCATTTATTTATTTATTTAGAGTGAGAGCAAGTGGGGGGGGGGCAAGGGGAGAGGCAAAGGGAGAGAGAGAGAATCTCAAGCAGTCTCCACACCCAGCTTGGAGCCAATGCAGTTTTCCATACCATCACCTGAAAACACAACCAGAGCCGGGAATCAAGAGTCAATGAAACAAACAAAAACAAGCAAAAAACAAAAACCCCAAAGACTGAGCCACCCGGGTGCCCCTATAAGATTCTATTTATGCGAACCAAGGCAAAACTATAGAGACAGAAAGTAGATAAGCAGTTGCCAGGGCAGAGGGGAGAGGGAAGGGAAGAATGGGGGTGTGTTTGCTTAATGGGTACGGTGTTTCCTTCGGGGATGATAAAAATGTCTTGGAACTAGATAGATATGCTCCAACAGTGTGAGTTGTGTAACTGCCATTTGTGTAAAAATGAGGGAAAATACATATGCATGTTTGCTTGAACGAACATAAAACATCTCTGGAAGGGCTCGTAAGAAACTTTGGATGTCTCCGGACGGTGAACTGGGAGGTATAGGGTGGGGAAGAGCAATTTTTCGGAATATCTGGCGTCAGGAAGGTTTCTATCCAGGTTGCCATCCCTTGGCTCTCCTTCAGGTGGGCCCTGGAGACCTCCACTCCCAACAATGCAGCACCTCCAGCAGAAGGAAGGTTCCTTTGGCCCAATGGGTTCACCGAAATCCCAGGGCCGGATCCGCCTGCCTCCTCCCTGAACCAATCAGGTTTTCCCAGGGAGGCGTGCCCAGCACTCATTGGCTAAACTGGAAGGGGGTGGTGTCAGCCCCTCTGACTCTCATTGTACGAGTGGTGGTTAGAAAGTTACATATTCATGGCAAAACTAGGAAACTGGAACCACGGAAGGGAGAAAGGATGCGGGGCGGGGGGGAGAAGGCTGGATGCTAGAAATCCCATGCACTCATGCCTGGAAATATGCCCCCTACCATTCCCCTATTCAAAGAAGCTAAGGCGCAGCTGGAGCCCAAGGCAGTCTAACCAAGGGGCTGAGCGCTGCCTTCAGATGAGTGGTTTGAGTCTCTGAGAGTTCTATCACATCTGGTATTGAAGGATGAGCGGTAAGTAACATTGACTATCTCACGTCTACAGCCTAATCACTTTTACACCTTTTCCTCTTCTCCCTTTGCTTGTATCCCAGAAACTTTCAATGTTTCTCCGTCCACGATCCCCGCCCCACCACCACCACCACTCCACCTCCGCACCAGGAAAAATTTGCAATCTCTCTGCCTTCCTGGTGCAAGAACTTTCCATCCAGTTTTGCACACTTTGTGCCTGGGGGATTGAGAGGAACCACTTGGTGTGTCAACGACTCAGTCAGGCCAGGGCTGAAAAGGACCAGAAACGCGGGGGGGGGGGGGGGGGGGGGGGGGAGGGGATGATGCAAGGAAGAGAATGAAGGCAGAATGGAGGGAAGGCAGAGGGAGAGACATTGGGGAGTGAGGATGGTCCTGAGGAATGAGGGGGGTTACTTCCCAACCAAATCATCACCATATACTCCCAGTTGGGAAACATTTTGTCCACCAAAGTGCATTTATGAAGCAATTACCGACCGGCTGTCTGATTTTCTCATTCATCAACAAAACAAAACAAAACACTTTTTTTTTATTGAGCCCCTGCTGTATGCTTTGCACTCATTGGGCCCTCAGAACAGCTCTGGTACAGAGGAGGAAACAGGCTTGTCACTTAGTCACAGAGGCAGGATTCGAACCCGAGCCCACCTGATTCCCAAACTCACAGATGGGTTTCCTCAAGATGGATGTGACAATAAGGTGGTGGGGGAGGGGGTCCAGGAAGGCCCTCCGCGCTTCTCCAGGGAAGACCTTGGAGCTGAGGTCTGCCAGAGCTGGGGTGGCTTTGTTCATGGACCATCTCTCCTGAGCTGCCTCTCAACATGGGGGGCGGGAGTGGCGGGGTTGGAGGGGCGTCTGGCTGGGTCCTAACTTCTTAACACAAATTGCCCTTTAGAACCTGGGGCTCACTGTGGATTTTGAAGCTTAAAAACATTCCATCTCTCCTGGATCTCTAAGGAGTGAAATGTGGGGGCCAGGGGCAGTTAGAGGAGAGAGGAGCTCCATGAGAATGGAGCTGTGGTCTCAGAAAGGAAGGGGGTGCCAGTGCTTGCATGGCATAAAGGGCCAGGCCTGCCGGAGTCGGTTTGCTCATCAGTAGGGCAGCAATGCCAACACCTGGGGGTTGCAAAGGTGTCTCGTGCACTGTTGTCTGGGGTAGAGTTAGCGTGCAAACGGAGGGTGTCCAGCAGCTCCGGAAGTCCAGCCATATCTGGGGATGCTGCCCGGGGCTGGGCCTATCTGGTTAAGGGGCAGACATGAGGCCCTAAGCGGTGCAGTTCCGGCCCGGGTAAGAAGTTCCTGAGAGCTGCAGTTGGTTGTCATGGGGACGACGCTGACAGTCTCTATGGCGATAGTTGGGTGGGGCCCGGCCCTGCTGACCTGGGAAAGCCCAGGGGGAAAGGTGTTCTGTGACCTCAGACACCAGAGTTTGGTCTCCATGGCAATATGGGGTTTCAGCAGCTTGGAGGCAGAGTTTGGAGGGCGGCAAGGGGCTGGGGTGCACTGGGGAAAGGGGCAGCCCGTTCCAAAGGTGAGAGCTGGAGAATTGAATGTTGGATCACTCTCGGGACAGTTTGGGGGGGGCGGGAAGGGGTCTTCATGGCTGTTGGTAAGAATGGGGGCATCCAGAAGTAGAGTTGTAGCTCTCCGGGATCCCGGAGGTGAGATGGGAGACGTGTGGTATCCATGGTTACAGCTGGAGGAGGCAGGCACTAGCTCCATGGGTGTGACTGATGAGGGAAGGACTGTGCGACTAGGTTACAGGTAGAAGTTGGGCTGGTCGCCTTGGTAACAATGCGAAGTGGGACAGCTCATCTCCATAGTGAGTGACAGGGATCCTATAGATCCCTGGGCCCAGGGAATGGTCTCTTTGGTGACAGCCGGGAGAGAGGCCATCCATCAAGTGGGAGTGGGTTTTCTCCCTCCAAAGAGATACCTGAGGGGCAGGGCACGGCCACCAGTCATGCGAGCCAGCTGGGGCATGTCATTCTGTTTAAGTGGTGACAGACAAGGCTTGTCTCCCCTGAAACTGGAAGGGCGGGGCTGTTCAGGGTGACCTGGGAACATGGCCTGTTATTCGGCAAACTTCGAGGGATTCAGGGGAAGGGGGTAGAACGGGAATACCCAGTTTCCAGGTCACCACGGGGGAGAGGACAGAAGCCCCAGTCTCCATGTGACCACGGGGGCGTGATCACCTGGTGAACTCCGAGGTTTCTCTACATGTGGGGGGGAGGAGGGTTCAGGGTCCAGATGACCATAAGGGATCAGTCTTCAGTCTCCAGGGAGATGCAGAGGGCCTGAGGCCAATCTCCAGATAATCCTGGGGGTCCAGCCTCCAGGAGACCGCGGGGAGGCGGGGCGTGTGATTCTGTCTGTTTTCAAGTAACCTCGGGAGGTGCGGCCAATCTTCAGGAGACCTCAGGGTCTGTTGGCCTCCAGGGGTCTTCAGGGGACATGGCCCATCTCCTGGGGAAGTCGAGGGAGGAGGGGAGATCCACTGTCCCGGAGAGGTGGGAGCTTGATCAGTCTCCCGGAACTGGCAGTCTATGAGGACCCCAGGAAGCGCAGCCAGGGTTCAAAGACCACTAGAGGCCTGGTCAGCCTGCAGGGTACCACAGGGCGCGCGGCCAGTCTCCAGTCAAGTGGTCTGTCTCCAAGAGACCGCAGAGCACTCGGCCAGCCGCCAAGCACCCCAAACAACTGCGCCCGGGGCCTAGACGCGCAGCGGGGTCCAAGCAGCCGGGTCGCGCGCGCCTCCGGCCCAGCCGCCGCCTCCGGCCCAGCCCCAGCCCCAGCCGCCAGGCGCGGGGTCCGGCGCGCCGGGCGCACGGTAGCAGTAGACGCCGAAGAGGCGGCGCGTGGCGTCGGGGAAGCCCAAGCTGCGAACGCCCGGCCGGCGGCCGCCGCAGCGAGCACGCGGATTCACGATGGGGTAGCGCGCGCTCCCGTCGGCCAGCCAGCCCGCGGTGCAGCGGTCCAGCAGCTGCAGCTTCCACGCAGCGAACAGCTGTCCCACCTTGGCCACGGCCGCGCCGCGCGCCGCGCACGCACGCGCTGCTCCGGAGAAGGGCACAGGCCGCAGTGGCTTCAGGAAGAACACACGTCCTGCAGTGGAGTGGGGGAGACTGGTTAAGGCCACTCCCGGGATCTGGCCTCCTCGGGATTCAGAACACTTCCCACCCTCCACGTGCCTGCAACCCAGGACCCCAGCCACAGGATTCAGGAACACCCTCTCTCCTGCAGTCCTGGACCCCAGCCTTGGCCAGGGCAGTGTTGGTGCCAGGCGATGCTTGACTGCTGAGCCATGGCAGTCCGGGGGTGGGATATCCTGGTCTGGACCCCCGAGGACGGAAAGTGGATAGACGGGCTAAGAGGACGAAACTGAGAGGGTGGGAAAAAGATTGAGAGGGAGGGGGACCGGGTAGAGGGCTCTATGGGGGCGGGGCCTCACTGGAGGGGCGGACCCCGAGCCTGTGGAGGGCGGGGTCTCCTCCCTAGGGGCGGGGCCTACACACCAGGGAGGTTGGATGTGAAGCAGAAGGCGTCGTAGCGTTCTTCGGCATTGTGGCGATAGCCGTAGTTGCGCACGCCCCCGGAGGCGGTGCCGCCGCCGGTCCCGGCGCTCCCGGCTCCGCCCAGGCCGCCGCAGGGCTCCCGGGGCTGGCTCACCGGGTACTGCACCGAGCCGTCGCGCAGCCAGCCTGCGTTGCACCAGTCCAGGCCGTCGCGCCAGGCCGCGTGCAGCTGCTCTGCCGACGCCAGGATGCCGTCCTGCTCGGCGCAGGCGCGCTGCGCCTCCGTGAAGGTCAACTTGTAGCGGCCTCCACGGGGGTGGTAAGGGAAGACAACTCCTGGGAGGATGTACGTAGGGGGTTCAGCTGGGGAATCCTAGCCCAGTCCTACTCACCTAGGACTGGGTGCTGCGTGACTCTTCAACCTAGACTTTGCACTCCATCCCTCACTCTGGACTTAGACCTGACCACGCTATTCCCAAGCTCACAACCCCTCGTGATTCCCTTTGCCTTAAGTTTGGGATTCATTTGACCCTCCCTCTTAAGCTACTTAATCATATCCATCCCCTTTCCACCACTGGAAACCTCTGCTTATGTACTTTCCACTTCTTCCTGCTGCTGAACTCCTATTCATCCTTCAAAACCCAGCCCCCACAACCCTTGTCCCTTCAGTCTTTAGTGCTTCTGACATTCCCCCCAAACTGGGAGCTTCCCGCTGGTCAAGCCCTGAGCTGATGGAGCTGGGAAAGTCTGTGTCCATTGCTGACTCCCCCACAGGGAGCCCCTGAAAGTATGACCCTGGGCAAAGACCTCTTTGATCCCCAGCATTGTCCAGGGCAGTCCCCACTGGTTTCTTTTCCACCTTCAGTTCTTATAACTTGCCCTTCATTGGACCCACAGTCAGCTCAGCAGCATTGTGTGTGTGTGTGTGTTTGAGGGGCAGACCATGGAGGGGCAGCTGGATCTTTCAGCAGACACAGGGAGGAGAAAACAGGGGCCAAGAGAACACCTGGAGCCTGAAGACCGAGGCTCGAGTCCTAGCTACGTCACTCACTTGCATGTACCTCGAGCAAGGTCTAACCTCTTTGAGCCCGTTGCCCATCTTCTGGTAACAGCAACTCCCTCAAAGTTTTTGGGAAAATTAAACAAGAGACTCATTTACTTTGGACAATAAAGGAGAGCTGCTGCTATTACTGCTGTTATTTGCTATTGTTGGGAGGTACAGCAAGTGAGGGCTCTGAAATCTCTCCTAGAATCTTCTCGGGTGGACTGAGGAAGGCAAAAAACAGGTGGGAGAGAATTCTTCAGGTAGAAACCCCACCTCCCAGTTCCGCAGTCAGCCAATCAGAGCATCCCATCTCCCAGTCACAGTAATTGGTTCATGGATGGGCACATGACTCAACCTGGGCCAATGAGGGACAAGTCTGGGACTCTAGTTAGCACTGCTAGGAAATTTATTGCTAAGTTGAAGGCTGGAAGCCTGGCACTACTTTTTGGATCCATCAGGGGAAAGATCCAAAGAAAGCCCACTTAGGGAAAGAGAGCTGAGGGAGGAATTCCTGACATGGTGTGAGTGGATGTCCCTGGATCTCAGCCCCAGGGTTTCCCAAAGTTCTTACTATTGAAATTTTAGACTGGGTCCTTCTTTGCTTGGGGGGGGCGGGGGGGGGGGAGACACGCTGTTCTGTGCATTGTAGGATGTATTGCAACCTCCCTGCCCTCTGCCCACTAGACGCCATCAACAACCCCTTTCTAGACATTGCCAATGTTCTTGGGGAGCAAATTCACCTCAGATCAGAACAATTACCCTACCCTACCAAGCCTCAAATTCTTTTAAGCCAGCTTGATTTGGTTTCTGTCCTTTGCAATATTTCCCACTCTCCTCCCTTAGGAACATGTTTTATTCCATGCACAAGCTGGTTACCTTCCAGGTCCAGCTTGACCATGCCAGTGTCATCCTCCAGCTCATTGGTGACCTCGCATTCATAGCGCCCATAGTCCTGCAGGGTAACGTTTCGGAGAACCAGGGAGGCATCCCCGGGTCCATCGCCCTGAAGCTCGGCACGCCCACGGTAGCTGCCAAACGCTCGGTGCTGGGGGCCCAGTGCCACGAAGACGTCGGCAAAGGCCAGTGGGTCCACCACCTTGGTCCACTTGAGACGGACGCCGTCGTGGTCGTGGGCAGCTGCCTCATAGTGGTAGCGGCAGGGCAAGACGATGGTGCCACCCCTGTGACTGACCACCTGCCCCGGCGCCGTCTGCACCACCACTGAGCCCGACTCACCCTCTGCGGGAGGGCCAAGTAGGGTTCAGAAGAGGTCCCAGGGGGTGGCGTGGGGAACCGGGGGAATGGGATCCCAGGGAAGTGTTATGGGAAGAAGGCTTGGGCGGAGGTCAGGGGATCAGGAAAGGGAACTGGGACTCAGAGGGGGAGGGGTGGGAGGTGGGGAACTATGACCGGCAGGAACGCTCCATGCCCTACCCCCTATATCCTCCCTGCACCCACGCAATCACATTCGGTCACGGCTCCTGCGGGGCAAGACCCCCTTCTGCTATCCAGACTCACCGAGCACGTGCACGACCTTCTTGCGTCCGCGCTGAGCCCCTGCGGGGGCCGCGAGCAGCAGGACTCCCCAGGCCGCCGCCCAGAGCGCGCCGGGACCGAGGGCCGCCCGAGCACACACCTGGGGGCACAGGGTACTCAGTCCAGCCTCCCGGACTTTGCCTGTCAGAGGACTAGCCCCCTGACCTTCCTTCCCCACGGCCAGGACTTCTCGAATGCCCAGGTCCCCACCCAGGCCAGGGTCCCAGTGGACTCTCCCAAGGAGAAGGCTGGCAGACCCTCCCGGCCCTCACCCCTGTCCCCCGCACTCTCCCGGGACTTCACACTCTAGCTCCTACGCAAAGCCCACGTCCCCGGGCTCACCTGTCCTCAGTCCAGCGCAGGCAACCCGCCAGATCCCCTAACCCCAACACCCGCCGCTCGGAGCTCCGCCCCCTTCTCTGGCCAGCCCAGGCCGGGATCGGGAGGGAGGGGGGAGGAGCTGGAGCAGCGGCAGCGGCAAGGTTATCCGTGCGCCAGGAGACTGCAGCAAACCGGCCGGGGTGTGGGGGCGGCGGGGGGGCGGAGGGACGCGAGAGGTAGAGCCAGAGAGAGGTAGAGACGCGGAGAGAAGGCGAGGAAAGGGACAGAGACAGAGAGAAAAGCAGGGAGAGATGGAGATAGAGAGGGAGAGACGCAGAGAAGGGTAAGGAAAGACGGAGAGAGAGACTGAAAGGGAGAGAGCAAAGAGAGCAAGAGGGGAAAAGAGAAGAGGGGGCTTGGAGGTAGGGAGAGACGGAGACTCAGGAAAAGAAAAGGGACCAGGAAGACAAAAAGAGGGAGAGAAAAGTAGGGAGAGGCGGAGAGGAATATAAAGGGAGAGGCCGAGTTGGAGAAACAGAGATACAAGAGGGTGAGAGACGGAAGGGATGGGAGAGACGGAGCGGGGAGAGACTGAGAAGAGGAACACGGAGGGACGTAGATTCAGACACAGAGCGAGACAGAATCCCAGAGAGGGACCTACCGGGATCAGCGCCCGGGCCCCACTCACCATCTTGCCCGTGCGGCCCCCGCCGAGCGGCCCCTACGCGCCGGGACTGCGCTCCCCGCACACCCAGGAAGGACTGGGCCAGTCTCTCCGGGCGGCGCAATCCCGGCGTCTGCCTGCAAGGGGAGGAGGGAAGCAGATGGGGGTGCGGGGAGGAGCTTTAAAGGGAACGCGGCGACGCGCGCTCCGCGAAGAAACCGGGGCGCGGGCGGAGGGAGGACCGCACTGGACAGTGAATGCGGGACCACGTCGCTGATTTTGAGGGGTGAGCTTGGGCGGGCAGAGGAACCTCGGAGCCTCAGTTTAACTCTCTTTAAAATGGAGGAGGGGGGCCTGAGGGAGTCTTCCAACTAGGATGCCCAAAGTGAGCCAGGGGCCTGAGTAACCTGGGAAAGGGGCTTGGCCTGCAGGTCTCAGGTTTCCCATTTGTCACTCGATGGCCATCGCCGTGTCCTGGACTCTGACACCCAAAGGTGCTCACTCTGCGGGGTGGGGCCCCACAATTGTCACACACACTGCAGAGGGAACATGCATTAACAAGTCCAAATCTGACTCGGCCTCTCACCTGCTGTAGGACCTTGGAAGAGAGTTTTGGTCTCTCTGAGCCTCAGTTTCCACCTCCGGGAAATGGAGTGCTAGTTCTTTAATGAAGATCCAGTGGTTAGACATACGATAGGTGCCTAATAAATGTTGGTAGGAGTGGGGAGCAGGGGAGCCTGATCAAGCCCCTGACCCACCCTGGGCCTGAGTCACCCCCAAACCTGGCCCTTCACCAAGTTCAAAAATTGAATCAGGAAAAAATGTGCCTTTCCCCCAACCCCTTGGTTGCCTCCTCGGCCTTAGTTTCCCCAAAATATGAGCCAACCATACATTAGAGGCAGGGTTATAGGGCCCATGGTTGGATGGGCTAGGCTGGCACTGGGTCCTTGAGCTCAGCTGCATCTAGGAGTCATGATCTCCGACCAGGACCTTGACCGCCTACAGGCTTGGTTTCCCCATCTGGAACACAGGGTGAGATCCAGCATGTAGCACTTGAGTGTGGCCCTTGGTAATGTATATGGTAGGCGCTTAATAACTTTGCCACGCCATTAGTTATTATAATTTATTGTCAGAGCTTGGATTTTGGATGTTTCTCTCCTGATTGTGACTTCAGGCAGGTCTTTGGACCTCTCTGAGCCTCAGTTTTCCCCATCTGGAGGATGGAGCTGTGCACGCCAACCAGAGTCAGACTTCTGGTAGCCACTACCTCCAGCTCCTGATGGTCACGCTGGCAGTGATGGCAGGCCCCCATGGGGTCGGAGAAGCAGATCCCTCACCTCTGAATCCTGAAACACTCAGGCAGCAGCAATATTTGGGCTTCAAAAGTTGTTTTTTGTTTTTTTTTTTACTAAAAAGACCCATGTGGGTATGATGGGTAAACTCTGGCATAGAACAGTGCATGTGGGATTGGGGTACCATGACAACTGAGCATCCCTGGGTGTCCCATCCCATGCGTTGGGCTGATACCACCATAGCCAGGACCAAAGACACCTGGAGATGTACTTCCTGCCTCTAAGAGACCCAGCCCACCCTTCCCAGAGCAGGGCTCTTCGGGCATGAAAACAGAGTCCTGGGGAGTCCCCAGCACTCTCAGTGCTCCTTCTTGTGGTGGGCCGGAGGACCAGGGGGCGGACGCAGGAAAAAGGCCGGCCGCCACAGGCAGCGGAAGGCCAGCAGCTGGGGACCCAGTGCATACAGCAGGTTGCTCCCGAAGAAGCAGGCCCAGGCGTCATCGGGCACGCGGTAGGTGAAGGGCGTGCGCACGTGCATGGAGGCCCCCATGTGTGAGAACTGTGCCTAGGGGCCACACAAGGAGGGTGTATGTCAGGGGCCAGGAGAGAACAAGGCCCAGCATCCCCAACATCCCACCCTAGGGAGCCCAGAGGGTCCCTGTCCCTCTCACTGGCTGCTGATCTATCTCCCCTCTCTAGTCCATCTGTCTGCCTCTACACATCCCTGTCCCCACGTTTCCTGTGCCCTTGTCCATCTGTCCGTGAGCCTCTCCCCAACTGTCTAACCGGAACTATCTTCACTCTTTGGCCCGCCCTGTTTCCCATCTCCTTGATCTGGGTCCAGCTCCTGCTCCTGCTCTTCCCTACCCCAGGCAGTGCCCCTGATACAAATCCTCTTGATTCTACCCCAGAGATGTCTTCCTGGTCTCCACTGCTTGGGCCTGGGCCCAGGCTTTACCACTTTCCATCAGGAACCCTGAAACAGGCCCCCTAGCTCTGACTGGGCCCTCCACAGCTCAGACACCTTCCATGGCAACCCCAAGCTCAGAGTTCGAAGCCCTCAGTTATCTAGCTGTCAAATTCTCTTGCCTCTAACTCTCTCTCCATGTTGTGGCTCTGCTAAACCACCATTCCCCTCTGTGTCTTTATGCTGTTCCCATTCCTGCAATGCTCTTCCTTGCCTAGAGAACTCATACCCACACATCAAAGCCCAGCTCCTAGGCTCACTGTCCTAGGCAATCTTCCCCTTCTGGAATTGCTTTCAGCCCCTATTCTTGCCTCTCTCCAGTTCTGACCCCACAGGGTTGGGAGTGTTAGGGTTAGGTCCTTTCTCCCCCAGACCAGGGAATCCTAAGGTACCAAGCTGGGGCTGGGGCCTCTCAGAGGCTCAGCATCCCCCCCACTGCTCAGGGAGAGCACAAAAGTCCATTGATGGGGAGGCAGAAACTCTCTCCCCTACATACCCCACCTCACCTCCCCCACACCCCGCCACACCTGGCCCACAGCTCCAGCAAACACCAAGGCCCAGTCAGGCAGCCAAGAGCAGCCAGGGAAGATGAGGCCATAGGCAGCCAGGCCATAGAAGGGCAGCACGTAGAACATGTACACCAGCATCTGCAGGGGACACGACCCACAGGATGAGCAGCAGCTGCCTCCCCGAGCCCCCTGAGGCGGGGGCCCTCGGGAGGATCTGGCCAGCCTCAGACCCCACCCAGGATGGGGGGCTCTCTGAACATCCCAACTCTGTGCACACTGCTCTTCTATTTCCCTCGGGGTTCCCCCCCCAACCCCAGCCACATGCACACACACAACGACCCCACCCACGTTACTCCAGAAGTGGCATGTGACCCTGGCCTGGCCAACTGGACCACTCCAGCCCTGCCCTGGCCATAATGATCAACGACAGGATGCACCTGTTATTCAGTGATGATGGCACGCGGGCCAATCAGAGCCTGCCTGAGAATTGTGCTTAAGCTCTGGAGAAATAATCGCTCACATTCCTCGGGGGTGGCTAAGTAGGGCAGGTGGAGGCCTGCTGCTGCCCCAGGCTGTCTCCTCAATCCCACAAAGTGACTACCTGGGAGTGGAGTCCATGCAGAGAAAGCAGAGCCCAGAGACAGACTTATCCTTGGCGCCTAGATCCAGCCATACTTGAAGACCATATCTGTCTTCATTTGGGAAGACAGACATTTTTGGGAGGACAACAGACTGACTTGTGTTTCTGGTACCTGCTTCCAAGAGGGCTTGCTAGACCTCTACCCCTGGCAGGACCACATGGCCCTCTCTTCCCATCTGTCCTCTCACCTGCACCTTCGGATAGGCCACAGGGTCCCGTAGGTATGGCTCGTACTGATAGATGTAGACAAAGCAAGCATCTGTGGGGCAGTCAAGCACCACCTGGGGCAGAGAGACAAACCAACAACCCACCTCACACATTTTTCCCACAAGACGCCTTCTCCACCCTCCCAGGTGGGTTCCCTACCGCTTGCTCTGGCCTTCCCTAGCCTTGGTTCTTTCACTTTGGCTGGGAAGGGTACAGGGAATGGGGCTTTGTCACGGAACACTCAGATCAGACTGGACGAAGAACTTCCCGGGATGATCAGACAGGCGAGCAGTGGCCTTTTCGCACTGGTTAAAGGAACATGGTTGGTGGGGATAGGAAAGGGAGGTGGAGGCAGAAGAAAGGTAGGCTAGCCACTGCAGACTCACCAGGCCCCGGAAGAGGGTGAAGAACCCAGCGAGGGTGAGGTATATGACAAGGGCCAAGTCAACTGGGCGTCGTAGAATACCCTTGCTTTGTTCCTCCTGTACCTGCCCCATGGGAGAGAGACAGCGTGAGAAGTCTGGTATCCAACAGGCACTCAGTAAAGGTTCATCCCTTCTTTCCTAATGGCCAAGGGGATCCTTCCAAAGAGGCAATGTTTTTGACCAGAAGCAAATCTAATGGGGGGTGTGGGGAGCATTCAGGCATGTTGGCACAAGGAACTGTCTGGGGGCAAGGCACTTACCACATCGGGGGCACAGCAGATCGGTGCCCGGGACTGGTTGAAGACCCTCACGCCAGCCCAGCACGGGACTAGCACGTAGGGGATGACAAGGAAGAAGGCAGGTCTGATCTCTGAGCTGTATTTACCTGTCATGGTAGGAGAGAGGGGGTGTCACTCAGCGCGGATCCCCCAGGCCTGGCCAGACCCACCAGAATCCCTGGCTGGAACTAGGAATTCATAAATGCAGTCCTTCTTCAAGTTCCAGCACCTCTGGCTCCCCAGTGCTCATCGGATCGTGTTCAGACCCCTCGGCCTGGCCTGCCTCGATTTATTTTCTGGATATGACTTCTTTGTTTCAGCTGTTCTTTGCTTCTCCTGAATACATCTTGGGTGTCCCTCTAGCTCAGCCACCCCCACATACTGGACTGCCTCTCCCCTCTACTTCCCAAGACCTACCTATGAAACTTCTAGGCGCAGGACAGTGACCCAGCCTGAGGACACGGGATCCTTCAAAGCCAAGTCCTTACCAAGGATGTTTCCTGGGAGGAACACCAGGACGCTCATGACGAAAGATCCCAGCCAGTACAGTCCAAGGTTCCGGTAGCTCTTCCTGGGGTGGAGGATGGAGGCGTGACCAACAGATGCCTGTTCCTGTCTCAGATCCTTAGCCAGGGCCCAGGGTCCACCCTGGGCTCCCCACCTCTAGGTCCCTCCCAGTTTCGTCCAGGACAGAAGGGACAACAGGGAGGTGAATGAGGGACTGAACAGACCGTCTGTCCAGGGACAGAAATGGTTGCTTAGGCACAGGGGTGTACAGGAGAAGAGAGCTGACTACCACTTACATCTTGACATTCTGGAACCTTCTCCCGGCCACTCTTAGCTGGAGTCCTAGAGAGGACTCCTGATTTCCCCGACAGACACTGCTGACTACACCCAAACTTGGGACCCCACCTGAGGACTTGATCTCCTTCCCAGGGTCCATGTGCCATCCCACACACACACTACCCTCCCCCCCCCACCCCCGCACCTTCTGCGGATGGCACCAGCCATGGCCAGGTAGAGGAGGTAGTGAACCGTGCCGTCCCAGTAGCAGATGAAGACTCCGTGTGCGGTGCGCAAATACGGCTCTCCCTGCCGGGGCAGATCAGGGCTCAGCTGGGCCGCCGGGCAAGAGGCATCCCGGGCGACCCCCTACGTACCTCCTTGGTAAAGAACTCCATGAAGCCGACCGCGTAGCCATCTTCCTGGAGAGCAATGAGGAGGTCCACCACCGACGTGAAGGCGAAGACAGCGAACACTGCGGGGAGAGTGGGCGGGGCAGGCCCCGGATATGGGCGGGGCCTGAGGCCACAAGTCTGGGACCCAGAGCCCAGGCAAGGAACCACGCCCAACTGCTCCCAGTCGCCGTTCCACAGGTCACATAACCCACAGCCCTGTTGAGGAGGCACAGTCCCTGCCTTTGGGAGGCCTCAGGCTGAGAAGGCACCGACACTGCCCTGAGGAAGTCCCAAAGTGATGAGGAAGTATGGTCTTTCAGGGGCTCCCAGTCTGATGGGAAGACACAGTCCTGCTCTCAGAAGCCCCAGGTCTGAAGGAGGAGGCCCTCTGAGGTTCCCCAACCAATGAGGCTTCTCCAGTGTCTTTGAGGTTTTCCAGCCTGATGGGAGCCCTTCAAGGGGATGGAGGAGGCCCCCGCTCACACAGTTCTCTCGCTCACACAGTTCTCTCCGACTGACTCACCAGCATAGAGTGGGTCATAGTAGATCTCGCCAGGGGACAAATTGTAGATAGCCACAAAAAGCAGGCCCAGGATCAGGGCACTCATCAATGCCAGCCCCAGGGGGCTGTGGAGAGGGAAAACAAGTCAGAGAGGCCAGGCTCAGTGCTGAGGCCCCAGCCACCCTGGTGAGGGTGGAGATTCCAGGATGCTCCAGATGGTTGATACTGAAGTGTCGTCTTTCCATTCAGGAATCTCGTTCCCTGCAACTGCCCTTTCCCATCACTAGGCTGCTACTGAGCTGTTTCTCCCTCCTGGAACCTCCTTCCAGAAGTCTCTTCCACTTGGCAAACTCCTACTCGTATTTCATGGCTTATCTTTCATGGCTCCTCCTCCAGGAAGCCCTCCCTGACTCCTTGGAAAGAATCATTGCCCTTTCAGAGGGGGCCAAGTACAGAGGGGGCATCAGTCAACTCTTTCTGACTATACAATCCATCCTGTCACTTGCTGATATGTATTTGACTCAATTTGCTGTCAGTCATTCAACACCACCAAGCCACTCTGTGGCCAGACCCACCTCCCAAGCCTGCCAGGTCTCTTAGTGCTCAGCACTGTACACCTCACTTTCTGAAGCTCCTGACTCCTCCCAGCTGAAGTCCAAATGCTTCGGGTCAACCCCACCCCACCCCTGCCCCGATCTGTCCCATCAACCAGATAAGACAGGTCAACCAGTTGCATTGATAAGAAATAGAAGTCAGGTGGGAAGCCTCCAACAGCAGGTGGGCAGAGTGGGTGGGTGGGAAAGCTATCCAGGGTCCCACACTCCCCTACACTTTCTCCAAGCTCCTACCTTCTCATGGACCCCTCTGACACCTAAGATTCCCATCCTGGCCCCATCTGACCAACAATGACAATTATAGTAATCAGATAAGACCACACAAGTCTTTGCACACAATCTGTAATCCTTAACTCTAACTATGGGATGAGGTCGAGGATTATGTTCATTACACACGGAAGAAACTCAGGCTTCCAGAAGCAACCTGACTCACCCAGGATCCAGGAGGATGGAGCCAGGAATTTGTACCCAAGGAGCCAACCCCACAGTCAAGACTCTCTCTACTCCATGTCTTGAGTGGAGCTAGGTCTGGGAGCGTGAGGGGCCTACAGATGCCGGGTACCCAGTGGCAGGGTCCACAGGACTAGGGTCTAGGGTTAGGAGGCAAGGGAGGTCACAGCATGTAGGCAAAACTGAGGCTAAAGACAGGGTGGGGCAAACCTTAGCAGAAGAAAGTCTCAGGCCTGAGACAGGCAATGGAGGGGCCATCTGCTAGGGATGGTGGAACAGAACGAGAGGCCCAGTGTGCGTGTGTTAAGAGAGCTGGGTCATCAGGCCCTTATCTGGGGCGATACTTTGACCTTTGGTAACTTTGGAGCTGGGCACATCCCTGGGAAACCCCAGAAACCCTCCAAAACTCTGCCCTGGGGGGTGGGGGGGGGGGAGTTCTGCTTCTCAACCTCCTTTCTCCTCAAACCCTAAACGTCTCAGGAGCGCCCCGACCCTCACCACACAGCCTCCTGGCCGGCAGAGAGGGGACTTCAGGTTGGATGGGGCTGGGGTAGTTCTGGCCTAGGTCCCTAACTCCTGGAGGGAGCTGCGCAGGGACTCTGGGTTCGGGGAAGCCAGGCTCGCCGCCCGCGCATCCTCCCTCCCCGCCACCGCCAACCCGGCCCCGCCGTCCGCTCCCCCTTCCGGAGGCCGCCCAGGCCCCTCCCCTCACGCACTGCGAGAGCGCCGAGATGAGGTAGAGCGCATAGGACAAGGGGAGGGCGCCGAGGGACAGAACCGCGATCTTGCCGGCCAGCGGCGGGATGTCCATAGTGGAGGCGCGCGGATCCCGGCTCCGTCCCGGCGCAGCCTCCAGGGCGCTCGGCTCCTCCGCGGCCGCGCGTCTGGGTGGGGGAGTTGCCAGGGATCCGGTCCGGCCCCGCCCCGTCCCGCCCCGCGCAAAGGTCGCCCCCCGCTGCGCCCTGGTCCGGCCGACGTGTCTCGGCTGTCCCCGGCGCTCCCGGGGAGCCTCTGAGGCCCCTCCCCCTGGAATCGGCCCCTTTCCCCACCCCTCCCCCCGCGTCACCGTCACCGGACTCAGCGCGATTTCAGTGGCCTTCGCCGCCACCCAGCCTCGGCTTCACTATTAAAGTCTAGAATACCGCGTTTCCAGACGCTTCCGTCTTGAAGCGCGGGAGTGCAACCTGGAGGCCCTGGGCCAGCGACTTCATTCTAAGGCAATTTGTTCTCCAGGCCTCCTTCTGTACTAATGGTTTCTTCGTCCTAAGCCACGTTCTAAGCCACCGGTGTACCTACCTCGACCCTGAAGGGGATCCTTTTTAATTCCACATTCCTGAGACCTTCCTCCCGCTAGGATCAAGGGTGCTTTGGAGGCATCCCGCGCGGATGGAGGAACCTCAGCCGCTTGGACACAAAGAGTTCCCTTCAGGGCCCTTGGATTTGAGTGTTCACGCGGTGGCCACATACATTTAAACATGTGGCCTGGTGTAAAGCTTTGACTGGGTCTGGGGATCATCTCAAGGCAGGCAGCCAAGGTCATGGGTTGGGGGGGTGTCTCTTGAAGGACTGCGTGCTGTGTTCCTTCTATATAGCCTGGGCACCTCGTGGGCAGCTGAAGCTGTGCCCCAGCTCAGTGGGTGGTGTCAAGGGGAGGGAGTCCAAAGGGTGGGCTCAGATTAGGCATGGGTTGCTAGTTTGGTGAATTTGGGACAGTGTTTCTGACAAGGAGACTAGCTCAGGCCTGACGCTGGAGTGTGGTGAGGGGGCTCAGAGGAGACAGCTGAGGGAGGGTTCTGAACAATCTGCAGGAGGCTAGGCTGGGTCCAGGGGGAATGGGTATGGGGGGGGTTGCTGCACCAGGGAGGGGAGTTGGGTAGGGAGAGAATGAGGAAGCAGTGGTCTCCAAGCAGCTTTGGACTCTTGCCCCATGTGGTACTTGTGGCTGCTGGAAAACAGTGAGCAGGTACCCACTCGATACCTGCCCTTGGGGGGGCCCACAGTCTGTGGGTGGGGAAGATTCACCCTTTTTCCATGCAGCCCCTTGGCCTTGTGCCAGCTGGGTCCCATCTCTGAGCCTGGGTGACAAGATGATCTGGCCACCGACCTGACAGTCTCCCACCCAGTTAGTTGTCCATTGCCCATGGGTTAAGTTCAGGTTCCTCTGGGCTGACCCGAGGCTCCAGTCTCGTTTCTTGACTTTTCCCAACTCTAGCGGTGCCAACACCCCCCAGGCCTCTTTCCTGTCTGCAAAATGGACCTTCTAGTATTTCCTCACCCCTTAAAGCAGATCCCGACGTCCCCTCCTCCACATAGCCCTCTCTGCCACACCAGCCCCGCTCCTCCTGCTGCAAGGCTAGGGCTGTCTGCTTCAGCCGTCTAGCAACCCGGCCTTGCATCCGTCTGGGATGTGCCTGTGCATGCACACCGAATTTGGGGGCCATTCTCTTCCCACTCTCCACTTGCCTGGGGGTAAAGTCCATGGGCTGAGTCTGGAGAGCCTCCAAGTCCCTAATTCAATTGAAGGGTGACCTTGACCTGGATGGCAAGGTGCCTGGGACCAAGGCCTAGGGTCCCCATCACTGGAACCTCTGGCTGCCCAGAGCTACTCTTGTGCTCAAGACCCGGGACTACAGGGCAGCCTGCACACATGGGAATGTCATCCCTTGCCCTGCCCCGGGCGCAGTGTCTACGGAGGGGACATGGAGTGGTATATGTCATCCCACCCTGGGCTCTGCTGCTGAGACTCCCAGTCCCTGGATGCCCCCTGCTCCATACTGAGACACTCCCCAGGCTGCCGCCAAGACAGCAACCCAGTTCCTCTTCGCATTTATCAGTCTCAGGTTCACTACCACGTACACAACAGACCGGCTGCCCTGGGGGTCAGATCCTATCCATCCGGGTCACGCAGTTGGTGCTGTTTACTAAATGACTACGAGAACGCAGGCTGGCCCAGAAGCCCAACTCCAGCCGGAGTCTTCAAGCCCATGAGCCCACAGGCGTTGAGCAGGACCCACGAGGCACATGTGTGGGTTGTGGGGATCCCTCAGGTCTCCGAGCCATACTTGGAGGGTGGCTCTCGGATTCCTAGGACCCCACCCAAGCTGCTCACTCAGCAGCTGCACCTGAACGGGATCCCCACGCGGTCTCGGCACAGATGTGAGGCTCAGGCTCTGGAGATGTAGGGAGTACTTGGCACGCTGCATCTGTCCAGAGTTGTCCCCCAAAGGCACGAGCCCCAGGGACTCCTGTGTCCACCCCCTGGCAGGACCCGGGGCAGCTGGGGTAGCCTGGGCTGCAGCTGTCACAGACTAGCTTCGGGGAGGGGCTGTCAGCGCCACCTGCTGGTGAGGTGACGGGCTCGGGTGTGCCCTGGGCCCACAGGCCCAC
>CM052898.1:11054897-11079015 GCA_028534135.1 Potos flavus
CAACCCATGGACACAGGTCTAGGTGGTTCTCTCATATTTCTCAGGCACTAGGGAGCTTTCCCAGCGGCATCCCAGCCCCATCTGCTCAGCCCAGCCCCGCTGCTAAGGAAACAGAGGGGCTTCTGGTGATGGCAAAACCAGGCTGCTATGGTAGGCAAGCACTGGAACTTTAATACAGGGCACGACACTCGAGACAACGGGAAGGGCAGGCAGAAATGCAGGCCAGAACATTCCGCAGTCCAGGGATGGTCGGTCATTTGGAAAATACATTTGTGTGTTTTTCCAGAATACTCAGTAGTAAGGCCGTCTGGGGTTGTTCTGTGGGAGGCAAAAAAGATAAAAAGGGAAGGGGTCAATGCGAAAGACAGCAGTTGCTCCTGCCCAGAACGTTCCAGGGACAGCTGAGCTTACATCCTCTAGAGGGGGAGGGCAGGTGGAGAGGCGGGGAGTCACTAGTGAGACCTGGCCTAGCTGGAATGGGGAAGGAGAGACAGCTCTGTCACCAGCATAGCCACCCCCTGCTGAGATTCTGGGTAGCCCACACAGGAGCCATACAGGGGGCTGGGGACACACGCACCAGGGGGTTGGGCCGGAAGCGGTAGGCCAGCATCATCCTCTTGCGGAAGGCCTCATACTCATCATCCTCCTTGGAGAGCTCAGCCGGCCGGTCGATGCCGAAGCCTGCTCCATCAACCGTGGTGGTGCCTCTGCAGGGGGGCGGGGGGTGACAGGGCCAAGTGAGCAAAGGGCCAGACTGCTGCCAGCAGGAGGAGAGGCAGGGGGTGGGTGCATACACTCACTTGTTCACCGGGTTCTTGATGCCCTGGCCCTCTGAGCCCAGCCCGTCGCCCTCCTTCCAGCCCATTTTCATCAGCATCTGGTAACCGATGTTCTCCACCGTCAGCTTGAACTCCTTATATTCTGAGTAGTCAGGCTCTCGGCCTTCCTGCAGGGCAAGGAGAAACCTGTCATCCACCAGGGTTGCAACTGTCCTAGGTCCCAGCCCTGGCCAGAACACCACCCCGGCCCACCGACAATGGCCTCACTGGCCGCTGGCACCTCCTGCCCATGTGCCGCCTCTGCACCAGGTCAGATTCCTTGAGAACAGACCAAGACGCTCCTTCTCAGGGTCCCCGGGGCCAGACTTTACCAAGCTGCCTGGTGGCCACGTCAACGAGGGCAAGGTGATGGGTCACACAGGCCTTACCCACCACGGGAAAGATTAATGGTTCATCAGCAAAGAAAAGTCCTAGGTTCTGAGAACAATGCGTTACACAGAATGCTAAAAAGATGAGGTCAATAAGGTGACCGCCTTGTTGATGAGGTTATGCGGTACAAAGCAGTTTTACAAAAATCCCCCAGAAGATGACATGGGATGTGCCCTGTCAGGCTGTCACTCCTCAGAAGCATGATGACAGCATGGGAGGAATGTGAATTCCTCTTCTGGAGAACCCAGTCCATGGGGCCTTCTGCCTGAGAAACGCTTTGCCTGTAAACTGCACTTAATTGGCTCCACTGAAAGCAGATTTTCCCGGAAGCCCTGGGAGATGTTTCTAAAGCGGCAGCTGAGCTGCTTTCTGCTAATTCCCTCCACAGACGGTGTCTATCATCAACAGATGCCTCCTGAGGTGAGAGGGCCCAGCTCCCCCTGTGCATGATAGGGGGCCTCAAGGCTGCCTCAGACGCCTGCCTCATGAGGCTAACAGGAGGGGCTAGGCCACTGGCATGGCTGCCTGCCGGCCAGCCCACAGCAGGGGCTGGTGCCCGGGACCCTCCCAGCTCACCTTCAGGGCCTTGAAGGTTTCCATGAACTTCTCCAGCTCATCTGGTGGCAGGAAGTCTCCGATAAAGTGCTTGCCGCGGCCCATCTTTGTCAGCTGCTCAGCCCACTCTGCCCAGAGAAGCGGGGGAAAGTGAGAGAAAGAAAGAGGGCGGGGAGCAGGCCGGGGGGGCCCCACAACACAGGTGTGAGTCTTGGGTGGGGAGCAGGGACTCGGGCCATAGGGGAATGAGGCAGCTGGCTGAGGCCGAGACCCAAACCCTGCTCCTCCAGGCAGCTACTAAGTGCCATGTTCAAACAGCAGTGAAGGCTTAGAGAACTACTCTTTTTTCCACTGAGCAAACGGAGGCAGAGAAGCCGAGTCTCTGGCTCCAGGCCATACAAGTTGCCCAGGCGGCTTAAGACCCCAGGTGGTGCCTCCAGGTGCCTTCCCGGGCAGGTGAGTGGGGCTTCTAGAGCCTGTGGCGCTGAGGGCACGGCCTTCCGCAGGGACCCCGGCCCTCACGCCACCCTCAACGTGCTCCCCGGCGCACCCCGAGTCTTGTCCATCTCCATGCGCCGCAGCTGGTGCTCCCAGGTGCCCAGCTCGCTGTCCACCTCCTCGTCGCTGTCGTAGCCGTGCTGGTGCTGCTGCAGGGCCTTCTCCCACAACAGCTGCATGTCCTGCATCGCACGCTTGTGCTGCATGATCATGTCATACATTTGCTGCATCTGGGGGCGGAACACGCCAGTGAGCGGGACCTGGGACCGCACGCAGGTGGCCGGCGCCCCCGCCCTCCCCGGGGCAGGCACAGGGGCAGAGCTTGGAGCAAGTACTCAGGAAGACACAAGGCCCTGCCCTGGCTTCCCTCCCCACGTTGAGCAGGGAGGTCCCCTCTCTGCCGCACCCAGTCTGGCCTGGAACCCAGCACATCCTGGGCACTCTTACTGTGGAGCAAGTGAGGGCACCGCAGGCCTCTGACCATGGAAGGGCTGAGGGTGAGGCGACGGGCCTGCCAGCCCGGAGGAGGTGACTGGGGTTGAGTGTCCCCAGGGACCAAGAGACAGGTGCCCGCAGTTCCCCAGGAAAGCAGCAGAGAGGCCAAGCCAGCCCTCATCCCAATCACAGCCCAACATCAACTGAGCATTTGTCCCATCGTTTAGGCCACCCAGTGCTAGGCAGGCCTGTCCTGTACTGGATGCCGGGGGGCACTGGAAGGACAACTTCAAGTGGAGACTACCTAGTCAGGAAGAGCCCACAAGCACGCAGGGGAGTAGCTGCAGAGCACCAGCCTCAGGGGCTGCCCAGGCAGTGGGAGACGGCCTCAGCTCTGGGTCCCACGCCGGCTGCGGAGGGCCCTTGGGAGGTGGAATGCCGCTGACAGGGGCCTGCCTGCCCAAACACCTCTCCCCTGACTGTGGGATCTACGCAGCAGCGGGAGGCTCGGAAAGACGACGACATGACCACTGAACTATGAGATGAGGCAGGGGCAACACTCCACCAGCCCCGCTGGAGCCTGCTTGCTCTGCCCCACAGACTTACCTCCTGTTGCTCCTTCAGCTGCTTCTTCTGGGCATCTGACAGCTCCGTGACACCCACCAGACCTACGGGCTTCCCTTTCTCATAGCCAAGCCCCTTGAGGTCCTGAACTGGAAACAAGACACAGGCTGGTCAGCCATGGATGCACGGGTCCAGACCTGCTCCTGCATGTGGCACAGTGTCCAGGCGCTGGTGACATCTGAGGCACCCAGCACACATGACACAGCCTGCACGTCACAGCCGTTGGTAGCCGACGTCACGTGATGACCGCAGGGGCCTCACCGGGCTCTATCACAAGCAGCCAGTTTCCTCCTCACATGACCTCTCCAGGTAGGACCTATAGCCCCACGTTGCAGAGGCTGACATCAGAACTTACAGGTCCAGGGCCTCACTCAAGGTCATGTGTCTGATGGGCGAGAAGACGGGGACTTTGCAAAGGCAGAGATATGAGGGCCGAGATAGCATGTACGTGTGTATGTATGTGTGCGTGTGTGTCTATCTGTGAGCGTGCACATTCACACACTGACTCTTGGAAATAAGCTCTGCAGGGAATAGAGACCCAGCATAGACACACAAGGATTCGGAGTCTGGCATAAGACTCAGCTGTGTAGCTGTTAGCTCCTTCCGGGGAGGCAGCCGACCATCCCCAAAGCAACTGACATTTAATTTGGCATCAGCTTCAGAGCCTGGCTGGAGCCAGCAACACTAATGCACACGAAGATGCTGTGACGGCCCCATCTGGGCGGCGGAAACCACCACTCCTCGGGCGGCAGCTTCCTGGGGGAGAAGCTGCGCAGACGGCTGTACAGAGGCCCTTCTGGCACGTGCAAAGAGCCGGGTCCTCCCAGCGCGCCAGGGTTGGGGCCTTGCCTGCCAAAACCACCCACAAGTGCTCCTTGAGCCCATGTTTATACCCCAATACCTTCTAGAAGGTCTGTGTGAGACTCCTGAGAACAGGGCAAGGGAGTCCAGGTCTGAGCAGCCTGCCGTGTGCTTGCAGCGTGCCCACTGTCCCTCTCCTTGGGCCCCTTTACCAGCAAGCAAGCAGGTGGGCGCTGCTCACACTCCCCCAGGGACGACACGGACCAGTGAGACTTAAACCTGGACGTGAGCCCCTGGAGCCTGTGCCTGCACACTAGACCACATGGGGAGGCTTCCTCACCAGCCGGGAGCTGGGGCCGGGCTTCAGGGATGTGGGTTCAGAACCGCGGCGCACACACACATCAGAACAGCATTCATGGCCCCAGAGTTTGACACTTGATGGCAATCCGACCCGAGACACCCTCAATCCTGGGGAGAGATGCTCTCTAGAACCCCAGGGAGTAGTAGAATCTTCACTAGCTTTTCTCCTTGGACTGGAAGACCACCCTCAGAGCTGGATGGGCAAGGCCCACAGGCCAGCCATGTGACTTGGGTGAGCTGCCTTCCCTCTCGGCCCATCCTTGCACAAGAAATGTAGGTGTCAGCGTCAGGGCACACAGGCCTCCACTGCGCACTTGTATGTCCAGGGGCGAGGGCGGTGGAGAAGGTTCCGCCTGCAGGGCCGGCTGCGTGGAGGGCAGTGAGCCAGAGGCCATGAGACAGGCTCTCTCAGTCACCCATTCTCACCCGTGGAAGGGGATGATGACAGACAGTCCCCGCCCTGGTGGGTTTGTGGTAGAAAAGGAGAAACGGGACCACATGCTGGCCACCTCTGAAACTGTCAGGGAGACGGACATTGGAGTGGATTGTGCAAAACTGACTGTGGCAATCACGGTGCTTATCATTATGTATTTCCTGAGCTTTCTATGACAAGAGTGGATCCAAGTACTTTAAAGCTTAAGGGAGATAACAGGATCCATCTGTATGCTGTCTACAAGAGACTCGCTTTAGATACAAAGTCACAAATAAGTTGAAAGTGAAAGGATAGAAAAATATACTCCATGCAAACAGTAACCAAGAGCCAGCTGGGATGGCCGTACCGGCATCAGACAAAACAGACTTCTAGCCAAAAAAGGTCACAAGAGACCAAGAAGGAAGTTCTATGTTGGTAAAAAATTTGAAACAGAAAGATGATATAACGAGTATATAGCAAAACTGACAGAACTGAGGGGAGATATACAAAGTTCTACAATAACCACTGGAGGCTTCAAAGACCCCTTTTTCATAAGGGACAGGGTATCCATATAGAAAATCAGTAAGGATATAGAAGATTAAACACTATAACCGGTGAGACCTAACAGATGCATACAGAACATGCAAACCACCAACAGCAGAATACAGTGCACATGGAACATTCTCCACGACAGATTATGTGTTAGGCTCCAAAAACGAGTTTTAATAAATTTTAAAAGACTGAAATCATACCAAGTACCTTTTCTTATCACAATGGAATGAAACTAGAAATCAGTAACAGAAGGAAAACTGGAAAACTCACAAAGAGGTGGAAATTAAACAACACACTCTTAAACAATCAATGGATCAAAAAGGAAACCACCAAGAGAGATTAGAAAATACCTAAGAGATGAATGAACACGAAAGCACGACAGCAAAACAGATGGGACGGAACAAAAGCAGTGCTGCAAGAGAAACGTACAGCTATAACTGCACATAATTAAAAAGACTTACCTCTAATCAATAACCTAACTGTACACTTTAAAGAACTAGAAAAAGAAAAGCAAACTAATTTCAGAACTAGCAGACGGAAGGAAATAAAGATCAGAATGAAGATATAAGAAGTAGGGAATAGAAATATAGAAAATCCACGAAACCAAAAGTTGGTTTTTTGAAAAGATCAACGAAAGTAACATACCTTTACACAGATTGTCTAAGGGGGAAAAAAATGAGAAAAGACTCACTAAAATTAGAAATGAAAGGGGATATTACGAATGACTTTACAGAAATAAAAAGGAACTATAAAAGATTATTATGAACACCTGTTAAGCCAACAACTTGGGTAACATGGATGAAGCGAACCAATTCCCAGAAATGTATAAACCACCAAAACTAACTCAAGAAGAAAGAGAAAACCTAACAGACTTATAGCAAGTAAGGAGACTGAATCAGCAATCAAAAACCTCCCAATAAGCAAAAGCCCAGAACCAGATGGCATTACTGGCGAATTCTACCAACCATTTATTATTTTTTAATATTTTATTATTCATTTGAGAGAGAGAGAGAGAGAGAGAACACAAAGGGAGAACGAGAGGAAGACGCAGACTCCCTGCTGAGCAGAGAGACCCACCTGGGTCTCAATTCCAGGACCCTGAGATCATGACCTGAGCCGAAGGCAGACGCTTAACCGACTGAGTCACCCAGGTGCCCCAAATCCTACCAACCATTTAAAAGAACAATTAATGTTAATTATTCTTCTCAAACTCTTCCAACAAATTGGAGGGAATATTTCCTAACTCGTTCCATAACACTAGTATTACTTTGATACCAAAAGCAAAGACACCACAAGAAAACTACACAGCAACATTCCTTATGAATATAGATGCAGACATCCGCAACAAAATACCAGCAAATGGAATACAGTAGCATGTTAAAAGGATTATTCACCATGAGCAAGTGGAGTTTATCCCAGAAATGCAAGAGTGGTTTAAACAGAATTCTGGTGCCAATTCCAATGCGTGTGTGTGGGAGGGGGGAGGTCCCCCACACCAACGAGCAATTCTCAGACACCCGCTGGGTGTCCAATAGGTCAACTCAGTTCTATAACACTATCCACCAGGAGGTTAGCATTGGATTCCATGGGTTAAGGGGTCAGTCTTATAAGACCACTCCCCTCTCCCCAGCCAACGTTAGCCACCAACTACAAGCCCAAGTCATCACATACGCTACTGACTGGCTATAGATTAGAAGTTCCAACCATCCCTTCCTGGGTTCAATTAGTTTGCTATACGGGCTCACAGAACTCAGGAAAACGTTTTACTTACCAGATTACTGCTTTACTTACATATCATAAATGGAAATAACTTAGGAAAGCCAGATGGAAAAGAACGCCCTGGGCAAGGTATGGGGAAAGCGCCCAGAGCTTCTGTGCTCTCTCCGAGCATGCCAATCTCCCTGAACCTCCACGTGTTCAACGTGGAAGCTCTCTGAACCCTGTCCCTTTGGGTTTTGTGGAGGTTTCACTGCACAGGCACGGCTGATGCTGCTGTTGAGTGACTCAACCTCCAGCCCCTCTCCCCTCCCTGGAAACCAGGGGGTGGGATGGAAAGTTCCAACCCTCTGTTCATGGTTGGTTCCCCTGGCAACCAGCCCCTATCCGTCAATGCTTTCCAAAAGTCATCTCAGTAACATAAACCCAGTTGTGGTGGAAAGGGGTTTATTATAAACAAGACCCCCATTTCGCCTTCATGGCTCTGAAGCATTTTCATGAACTGAGGATGGAGACCAAATAATACAACAAAAGATGCTCCCACTGCTCTTATCACTCAGGAAATTCCAAGGGTTTTGGGAGGAACTGTGAGCCAGGAACTGTGAACAAACACCAAATACATAAGAGAAATATTATTTTGGTCATCTGAATGGCCAAATATGTATTTCTAGTAAAACACAATTTCACATGGTTCAATATAAGAAAATTAACCAATGTAATACAACACATTATGAGACTGAAGAAAAAAACCCATCCAATCATTTCAACTGATACAGAGAAAGCATGTGACAAAATCTAATACCTCTCCAAGATAAAAACATTCAATGAAAACTAGGAACAGAAAGTAACTTATCAACATGATAAACAGAGAGCTAATATCGTACTCAGTAGTAAAAAACTGAAAACATTCCCCTTAAAATCAGAACAAAACAAGGATGCCCATTTTTCCCACCTCTATTGAACTTAGTACTAGCAGTGCTAACTAGAGCAATCAGGCAAGAAAAAGAAGTAAGAGGCATCCCACTTGGAAAGCAAGAAGTACAATTATCTCTAGCTGCAGATGACATCATCATAATTACACATAGAGGAAAACCTAAAGAATTCACCAAAAGATTATCAGAACTAATAAGTGAATTACAGCGAAGTTGGAGGATCCCACATCAACATGCAAAAATCAGTTGTATTTCTATACATTAGCAACAAATAATCCTAAACGAAAATTTAAAAAGCAATTCTGTTTACAATAGCATCAAAAAAAAAAAAATCACTTAGGAACAAATTTAACCACAGAAGTTTAAGACATGTACAATGAAAACTACAAAGCACGTTGAAAGAAATTAAAGATCTAAATAAATGGAAAGACATCCTGTGTTCACAGTCTGGCAGACTGGTTGTTGTAGTTGTTGTAAGGAAGACTTAAATATTGTTATCGTGTCCAGACTGCCCAAAGCAATCTATAGACTCAAGGCAATCCCTATCCAAATCCCAACAGTGTTTTTGCAGAAATGGAGAAGCCCATCTGAAAATTCAAGACCCTCAATAACTAAAGCTTGAAAAAGAAGAACAAAGTTGGAAGACACACACACTCAATTTCAAAACTTACTACAAAGCTACTGTAATCAAAACAGTTGGTACTGACCTAAGGACAGACATACAAATCAGTATAACAGAATAGAGAGCCCAGAAATAAACCCTTACATCTAAGGACAATTGAGTTTTGACAAGGGTGTCAAGACCATCCAATGGGGAAAGAAAAGTCTGTTCAACAAATGGTGCTGGGAAAACTGGATCTCCACATGCAAGACAATAAAGTTGGATCCTTAGCTTATATCATATATAAAAATTACCTCAAAATAGATCAAAGTCCCAAAACTAAAAAAAACTTAGAACACAGGGGCAAATCTTCACGACCTTGAATTTAGCTATGGTTTCATAAATGAAACCAAAAGCACAGACAACGAAAGAAAAAATAAATTGAATTTAATCAAAATTTAAAACTTTTGTGCAGCAAAGGACACTAACCATCAAGGGACTAAAAAGACAACCCATTGAATGAGAGGATATATTTGCAAACCATGTATCTGAAGAGGAGGTTCATATTCAGAATATATAAAGAACCCCTACAACTCAACAACAAAGACGACGCAATTTAAAAGTGGGTGAAGGACTAAAATAGACATTTCTCCAAATAAGCTACACAAGTGACCAATTAGCACATGAAAAGATGCTCAACACCATCCGACATTAGGAAAATGCAGCTCAAAACTACAGTGGGACTCCACCTGCTAGGATGGCTATTTTCAAAAGGCAAGGATGTGGAGAAATGGGAACCCTTGGACACTGCTGGTGGGACTGTCAAAGGGTGCAGCTGCTGTAGAAAATAGTTTGGCGGTTCCTCAAAAAGTGAAACAGAATGACTGTATGAGCCAGTGATTCCACTCCTAGGTAGGGACCCAAGAGAATCAAAATCCAGGATGCAAACAGTACTTGCAGACCAATGTTTACGACAGCACTATTTGCAGCTGCCAAAAGGTGGAAACAACCCACATGTCCGATGAATGGATAAACAAAGTGTAGTCCCATCCGTGAAATGGGAGTATTATTGAGCCGTAAGAAAGAATGAAACTCTGACACATGCTACAGCACAGATGAAGCATGGAAACGTTCCCTCAGTGAAAGGAGCCAAGCTATCCTGACAGAGGTGAGGGAAGGGGGTCAGCCCACCTGACAGAGGTGAGGGAGAGGCGTCTACATCCCTCTGTACCAGCTCGGCGGGTGGGAGTTCCACCTTGTCCTCTTCGGGCCCCCACCGGCTCTTTCGCTTCTTTTTCACAGTGGCTGCGGTGGCTGGCTTCCCGGGGACGGCTGGAGCTGGGGTGACTGCAGGCGAGGGGGCGGATGAGGCAGGGCAGGCAGCGGCTGGGGGCAAGGACCCCGAGGGGGTCTCAGGAGGGGATTTGCGTTTCAGGCTGAGGTCGGGTGCCGTGAGAGTGCCTGTGGGGCCAGCCTTAGCTTTCCGGAACTCTTCCAGCTTCTGGCGGTAGTATTTGTACCCTTGGCTGTTGGGTTCGTATAGAAAGCTGCAAAGGAGAGTGGAGGGGGGGCACACTGTCAGCTGGGCCCAAGCCCCCTGCCTGACTCTGGGCAGGAGCAGCTTGGGCCTTGTGCACACGTGCCCAGGTTAGCCAGGGTCAGAGGAGGGCCGAGGGCTCCTCCATGACCTCCTGCACTGCCAGGCTTCAGTGGCTGCTGGCTCGGGTGGCTCAAGCTTGAGGAAGAGCGTGCCATGCTCACGGCTTGTTACCATGCCATTCCTATGAGCCACCGGTCACTCCGAGTCCCTGCAACAGAACTATCAGGCACCCCATCACAACATAATTGACCCGCTGCTTCAAAGGACAAGGGGCGGGGGACGGACTCTGTCAGACCCTCCCCAGGCTCTGTGGGGCTTCTTCCCCTGCTGTTCTAGATGAGCACACTGGTGCCTTCAAACCAAGAAAATCCTGAGTTAGTAGAGATACCTGGCACCAGAAAGAGCAGGATTTGTCCCAAACCTGATGACCGGACACATCTGTGCTTCTCTCCGATGCACCCTTGAGAGGTGTCAATGGCAAATGGAGCCAAGACAGAAACACTGAACATCGGAATGGACAGGGACTGGACTCCAACTGAAAGGCAAAAGCCACCACCACACTGGAAGTCGAGGGTCCCCTTGGTCTCTCCCTACCAACCCCAGTCCCAAGTGTGAAGCAGGTGGGGCTGGGTTCAGAGCTGGCAGAAACTACGGCTCTCTCTGCACCTGCCCAGCATCTCTCAGATTATGCATGTCTTGAGCCCATGGTCCCGCCTCTGTGGTCCACACCAGAGCGAAGAGTCACAGCTCGGCTCCATGAAGCAAAACCTGGGTACAGCATGGGCTACACAGGTCTCGACATGGAGGGGCCAGACCTGCACTTGTGGGCCTGGAGGTTCTGGTCACAGCATAATGCTGTGCTCTGAAAGCAACGTGCAGGCTCAAGGATGCTGTAAATTCTTTTCCTACAAGAAAGACAGCAGGAAGAAACCCTATAGACTGTTTCTCAGTGTCTACATGAGAGCCAGGAAGGGGCAGAAGGACCCCAGCCCAGCTAACATCAGTACCTAAGGTGGGACAGAAGGACGGGGAGATGGTGGCATCCCCTCTGTTCTCCTTTGTACTTCTTCACCCCAGAGGTAGACAGTGTGAACTGATCTACTTCTATTAAAGAAATGGAGTGTGATGCCTGGTTGGCTCAATCAGTAGAATATGGGACTCTTGATCTTGGGGTTGTGGGTTCGAGCCCCATGTTGGGTGTAGAGATTACTTTAAAAAAAAAAAATCTTAAAATAAATAAATAGAGTAAGTAACAACCTTTCAAAAACAGAAAGCACAAGGCCTAGTTCACTAGTGAATTCCACCAAATATTTAAGGAAGAAATTATATCAATTCTCTATAATCCCCTTCAGAGGACAGAAGAGAGAATACTTCCTAACTCATCAATTACCCTAATACCAAAACCAAACAAAGATATCACAAGAAAACTACAGACCAGGGTCTCCCATGAACATAGACGTAAAAATTCTCAACCAAGTATTAGCAAACCAAATCCACAAATGTGTAAGAAGAATTATAGGAGGATGGGGGGGAACGTGAAGATTAAGAGGTACAAACTTCCAGTCATAAATAAGTCATGGGGATGAAAAATATAGCATAGGAAATACAGTCAAGAATATTGTAATAACTTTGTGTGGTAACAAGTGGTAACTGTACTTCTCATCGTGAGCATTTTGCGATGTTACATAATTGTCAAATCGCTATGTTGTATACCTGAAACTATATATTATGTGTCAACTACAACTAAATTTTTTTTTAATTTTTAAAGAATTATACACAGTGGATTTACTGCAGACATGCAAAGCTGGTTTAACATTAAAAAAAAAAAAAAAGTAATCTGGGGTGCTTGGGTGGCTCAGCCATTAAGCGTCTGCCTTCGGCTCAGGTCATGATCCCAGGGTCCTGGGATCGAGCTCCGCATTGGGCTCCCTGCTCAGCAGGAAGCCTGCTTCTCCCTCTCCCATTCCTCCTGCTTGTGTTCCCTCTCTCACTGTGTCTCTGTCAAATTAAAATAAAAAAAAGTAATCCATCATATCAACAGGCTGAAAAAGAAAAATCACATGATCATATCGATAGCTGCAGAAAAAGCCTTTGACAAAATCCAATACCCATTCATGATAAAAACAGTAAACTAGAAACATAAGAGGACTTTCTCAACTTGATAAAGAGTATCTATAAAAAAAACCTACAGCGAATATCATACTTAATAGTGAGAAAACCAGAAGTTTTCCCACTAAGAATGGAAACAAGGCCAGAATATCCCACCCCACCAATGAGTTTCAACACCATCCTAGAAGTCTTAGCTAATGCAATAAAAAAAGGTAAGAGCAAGTACACCAAGAAAGGAGAAACAAAACTGTCTGTTCACAAATAACATGATCATCTGTGTAGAAAAAAACTGATTAAAAAAACTCCTAGAACTAACATGTGATTGTAATGAGACTGCAGGATACGAGGTTAATATACAAAAGTCCCCTGCTTTCCTATACCCTAGCAATGAACGAGTGGATTTGAAATTAAAAACACAATACCATTTACATTAGTACACCAAAAAAAGTTGTACTTAGGTATAAGTCTACAAAATATGAGCCGATTCTATATAAAGAAAACTACACAACTCTGAGGAATGCGTTCAAAGAACCAAATAACTGGAGAGATATTCTTTGACTGTAAATAGGAAAACTCAATATTGTCAAGATGTTGCTTCCTTCCAACTTGATTTATAGATTCAATGCCATCTGAGTCAAAATCCCAACAAGTTATGTTGTGGATACTGACTGATTCTAAAGCTCATATAGGCACAAAAGAGCCAGAACAACCAATACAATACTGAACAAGAACAAAGTTGGAAGACTGACATGACCAGATTTCAGGCTTACTGTAAGCTATAGTATCAAGGCAGTGAGGTATTAGTGAAAGAATAGATAAACAGATCAATAGAACAGACAAAGGGCCCACAAATAAACCCATATAAACATGGTCAACTGATCTTTGACAAAGGAACAAAGGCAGTCCAATGGAGCAAAGACATTCTTTTCAAAAAAAGAATGGATGTGGACATCTGCATGCAAAAAAATAAAAAAGAATCTAGACATAGACCTCACATCCTTCACAAAAATTAACTAAAATGGATCATACACTTAAATGTAAAATGTAAGGCTGTAAGTCTCCTAGAAGATAACAGAGGAGAAAACCTAGATGACCTCATGGATGGTGATGACTTTTTAGATACACTCAAGACACAATTATGAAACTGATAAGCTGGACTTCATTAAAAAAATTTTTTTTTAAAGATTTTATTTATTTGACAGAGAGAAAGAGAGCACAAGCAGGTGGAGAGGCAGGCAGAGGAAGAGGGGGAAAAAGGGTCCCCACTGAGCAGAGTCCAACTTGGGGCTTGATCCCAGGACCCCAGGATCATGACCTGAGCTGAAGGCAGACGCTCAACTGACTGAGCCACCCAGGTGCCCCTAAAATTGAAAACTTCTGCTCTTCAAAAGAAAACATCAAGAGAAGACACACCACTGACTGGGAAATAGTATTTGCAAAAGACACATTTGATAAAGGACTATGATCCAAAACATACAAAGAACTCTTAAAACTCAATAAGAAAACGAATAACCCAATGAAAAAAATGAATGGATGATTTTAACACACATTTCACCAAAGAAGATACACAGATGGCAAATAAGCATACGAGAAGATCTTCCACATCATATGTCATCAAGAAAATGCAAATTGAAAACAACACTGAGCTACCACTACACATGTATTAGAATGGCCAAAATCCAGAACACTGAGAACATCAAACGTTGGCGAGCATGTGGAGCAATAGGAACTCTCGCTCACTGCAGAGGGAAATGCAAATGGTACAGCCACTTTGGAAGACAGTTTGGCAGTTTCTCACAAAGCTAAACATACCATGCGATCCAGCAATCACGTTTCTTGGTATTCACCCAAGAGTTGAAAACTTATGTCCGTACAAAAACCTGCGCACAGATGTTTCTAGCAGTTTCCTTCACAATCGCCCAAATCTGGAAGCAACCAACATGCTCTGCTGTAGCTGGATGGATACACAAACTGCGGGACATCCAGACAATGGAATATTATTCAGTGCTAGAAAGAAATGAACTGTCGAGCCATATAAAGACATGGAAGAATCAGTCTTAAACAAGTATTACTAAGTGTAAGAAGCCAATCTGAAGAGACTACATACTATATGACTCCAATTATGTAACATTTTGGAAAAGGCAAATTATGGGATCGGTAAAAAGATCAGTGCTTGTCAGGAGTTGGGAAGGAAGAAGGGATGAATATGTGAAACATGGGTGACTTCAGGGCAATGAGAACACTTTCTATGACGCCATAATGATGGATACATGTCATTATATGCTGGTCCAAACTCACAGAAGGTACAACACCAAGAGTGAACCCTAACGTAAACTGCGGACTTTGAGGGGGGATCATGCTGTATCAATGTAGCTTCATCGATTGCACTACTCTGGTGGGGAATGTTGATAATAGGGCAGGCTGTGCACGCAGAGAGGCAGGGGCACATGAGAAATCTCTGTACCTTCCCTTCAATTTTGCTGTGAATTTAAAACTGCCCTAAAAAAAAAAAAAGACATCTTAAAAAAAGTTAAGAGACAAAAGCGAAAAAATTTTCAAGGAGGGAAGGGAAGAGCTGGCTGTATGTGAAAAAAGACGCCTGGTAACCAGAAAGGTCGGATACGGATTTGGTTTCTGTATTCTGATTTAAAAGATTCTTCAACTTGACAACCTAAGGCCTTCCTGTTAAAATGGCATGGAGTGTGCTGATGAAGACACCTCCTCCCACCAATCTCTGCCTCAGTTTCCTCCCCTGTAAGAGGCCAGCAATGGGGCTTGAAAAGAACAACGTGGCTCACCCAGGTGACAGGTTAAGAGTGTCACGCGGCTCGTGGGCGATGCTCTGCTTGCTGCTACGACCTTCGCCTAACTTGGCTTCTGATGGCCACGAGCCCACTGAGGAGATGCAGTTATTAAGAATTTAGCCCATTGAGGTTCGACATTCAATTTGTGCCTCGTTTTTCAAGCCTACGGATGATGCTGTATTTAACATTATTTCTGGGGATGGCATCGCAGAAGTGGGATGACTGGTCGAAGGAATGGGTGTTTCTAGTTTCTTTACAGATCAGCCATTGTTACAGATGGTTTCCCAAACCACAGAGCCGCTGGGCTGTGCCCGGCCCGTGTGAGGAATCAGGAGGGCAGGGAAGGGCCAAGAGAGGCAAACACACGGCTGCTCCTGTTACGTTCGGAGGTGAAGGAAGCTGCCTCACACCTGACTCCGTGCAGAGATTAAACAGATCACGATGCTCACCTTTGGCCACTTCCCCATCAGGGAACCCAGGCTCTGCCTTTGCCCTGGCACCCCTTCTTCCCCCCGGCCTCATCACGGTAACACCCAACGAGCCAGGCGATGGCCAGTGAAGCCTCACAGAGGCCCCAGAGCTGCCTGTGGCGAGAGCATCTCCGAGTCCTGACCCCAGGGGGAGGGCTCGGCCAGGGCTGCTGGGCCCTGGACCTCTCTGACCACAGAGAGCAGGCTGGGCTCGCAGCCTTGACAGAAATCCCCAACCTTACCTGCTTTACCTGCCGTAGATGTTTTCAGAGTCAGTTCTACTTATGACAAGTGACAGTAAGTTAAGTGTCCTTAAATAAACTTACTTAGGTAAATGGAGTTTAAAAAAAAAAAAAAGTGCAGCGACTTAAAATATGAAGTCAACGCTGCTTTGGGTGTGCGGAGTGCTGGCCGGTATCCCGACGCCGCGAGGAGATCTCAGGTGATCTCTAGGCCAGGCAGACCCCTCTCTTGAACTCCGGACCCAAACACCCCATTGCCCCCACAAGGGCTCCTGGCTGCCCAGGTACCACGTACACAGATCCCTGAACTCCCCAGCAGCCCTCCCCCTCCCATCGTCCACCGAGTCACTGAGCCTTGGACCTCCCTCCCTAGTCCCCAAGATTCAATCAGTACCCACTCCCATGTCGCTCCTCTGCCGGTCTGCTTTGACCTGGTGTGTCTGACCCCCTTTACAACTACGGCCAGTGGCCCTGGAAGCACAGTTTACCCTGTCACCCCCTATGCAGACCCTCCAGAGGCTGGCAGTGAACACCTGCCCTCTGGGACCTGGCCCTGCCTGGCTCCAAGACCCGGGGCCACTGCACACTGACGCTCGCCCTGCATGCCAGCCACACTGGTGCCACACTCGGATCTCTGCTGCTTCACTCCTGCTTCCTTTGTCCTGAGTCCCCAGTGGCACCTAGAGCCACTGACTAAACTTTCTCAACACTGACTTCCTGTTACACGTGCCATCATGTCTCCTCGCTCTCTCAGTCGGAATTCGTGTTACTCGTGGCCAGAAACATCCTCACGGGTGCATCACCCCCACACTGACTTGGGCATCCATCTCATAAGCCCCTCCTGGTCCCTACCCAGCAGCAGTGATGGCCTAGTCCCCACTCCAACACCCTGTGCCCCAGGAGCCTCCGCCAGCAAAGAGGAGGTGCTGAACCCGCCCCACGAATGAATGGGTAAACAGACCCAGCCTGAGGGGCTGGGATGTGGCTGCATGGCTGGAGAAAGCAGGGAAGCCAGGCTGCTTGTCCCAAGGTCTCCACAGAACCTGTGTCCCCGCTGAGGGGGCCCACTTCACAGAGCCTAAGGTACCACATTCCCACCTTCCTGCCATTCCCTCACTGGAAAGGTCTGACCCTACATATGCACAAAGTGAACAACGCTTCTGGGAGTTTCTGCCCAAGAGCCCGGCCTGCTCCTAGCCTAGGGCTGCCATCTCTGTTACAAAGGGAGCCTGGGGAGCACTAGAGACTTCTTCCATGAGGCACGCTGAAAACAGAACACCCCAAGGATCCCCGCTGCCTGCTTCAGAGACGATCTGGGCTCCAACAAGCAGTTGCCCATGGGGCAGCAGAGCTGGGCTTGGGGGTCAGAGCTCCTGGGCCCGACACCCTGCCACCTTCTGACTGTGGGACTCTGACATGCTGAGCCCACTGGGGGCAGGGGGTGGCGGTGCTGTGATCAGGGTGTGTGTGGGGTCCTCTCCCTGTTTAGTTCCCCTCTTACCTGAACGCCTGGTTCTCACGGTTGTTCTGGAGAGCGATGGTTTCCACTTCTGGACCCCCGTCCGCTATGAACCTGGCCAACTTTTCTGCAAGGTTCTTGGCCTCTTCGTCCTCTGGGGGTGAAACTTTAAGCAGGCTGTCAGTACTGAGCTCAACTCACCACACCCAACAGCCTAATTTCTGCTAAGAACCCCATGGGCAACAAGAGGGGTTTATTTTAGGAACAATGCAAAGAAAAACAGGCAAATGGGAATCAGATTACTGCACTGGGACCAAATACCAGAGTTAATATTACAATATATCTTGAGCCCCTGCCCCCACCCTGCACCCTGCCCCTTCCCACCCCATAGATCATAGAACAGAATGTGAGAGAAGGTCTGGATCCAGGCCGGAGGGGAGACGGGAGCCCCACCTCAGTCTTTCTGCCAGGGCTGCCCATCCAGGTCACACACAGAAGTGGGCCTGGCCCTCCTCTCCTGGGGAGAAGGTCAGGGCACAGGGCGGCAGGAGACAGACAAAACATACCGACCTCTGTGGCCTGTGTTTGACCCAAACATCGATGCACCTGCCACCCACCATAATCTGGCTGGGATTTTAGTTCATGATGGCTGGAGACCAGCTAGCATTTCCCCCTCCCCTGATACACGTCCCATCAGGAGCTCACCAGCTGATCCCTTCTGTCCTCTATCCCCCTCCCCAAGTGTCAGGCACATTTGTCTTTATGTCCTCAGTGCCAGACAGACAGCAGGAGCTCATTAACATTTATTTAAATGACCAAGAACCAACAGACAAGCATTCCACCCCTCTGCTCCCCTATACGTGCACAGAACAGTGCTCTTAAACACAACAATGACCTTGACCTTCAGACTCTTCCTCACCTCAGACCACTGGTAAAGTAGGGCAATGCCATCCCCAGCATGACCCTGGCTGCCTGAGAGGGCACAGACCTGGGCCCTACGCACCACCCCATGCACCAGAGCCTCCCAGAACTCCGTTTCCACTTGGGATGTGGTCTGTCCACACACCTCCCCAGAACCTCCCACCCTCTTCACCCACTTACCTTTCTGAGAGGATGCCTGCGACTTTTGTGCCTCCTTTCTTATCTCAGCCACCTTCTTTCTGTAGTAGAGGAATTCCCTGCTATTCTTATCATGCAAAAACCTGGAGAGAAGTTTCGCAAAACAGACAGGATGGTGAGCAGTGGGGATGGGTTGACCCAAGCAGCTTCTGAAGAATGTTGTACAAAAGCAAGCTGGTGGGGTGCCTGGGTGGCTCAGTCAGTCGGTTAAGCATCTGCCTTTGGCTCAGGTCATGATCCCAGAGTCCTGGGATCGAGCCTCACGTCGGACTCCCTGCCCAGCAGGGAGTCTGTTTCTCCCTCTCCCTCTGCCCCTCTGCCCACTTGTGCTCTCTCAAATAAATAAAATCTTAAAAACATTAAAAACAAAAACAAAACAAAAGCAAGCTGGTGAGCAGAGACACCTTGATGGGGCCCAAGACTATGCTTCCGCACCACACCGGAGCCCCTGCGGCCTCTGGTATGAGTGAGAAAGCACTCGGAAACTCGGACCAGTGTCCAGCCCACACAAGCAAGCACCCGGCCCCGACCAGCCTCAGTAACCAGTAGGGTTTTACAAGGACGAGCGTACTACTGTGTGTCAAGAACATTAGGTAGTGGTGGCCTTCCCCGCCCAGAAATACTTACGAAAACGCCGGGTTATCCTTGTAGTTCTCCATAGCTACTTTTTCTAACTCGGGACCTCCTTCTGCCACAAAGCGGGCCAATTTCTCTATCACTTTCCGAGTCTCGGCTCCCTCTGGGGGTGAAACTTTAAGGAGGCTGTCAGTACTGGGGTTCAACTCACACACCCCACAGTCAACAGGCACACTCTCTCTATGGACCACAACGACAGAGGGGTGGGGGAGAAGAGGGTGAAATGCGGGAGGTTGTCGGGTGTCCTTGGTCCAAGCACAAAGCACTGTGACGAGGGGGGAGGCCGTCTAAACAGTCTTCGTGAGACACAGTGGGCGGGAGAGAAGTGTGGGAGCCTCTGGGAGACCAGGCCGATCCCCAGGCTCGGAGGGAGACGTCAGAAAACATAGCCAGTCTCCCCCTTTTTTCTGAAATGCTTAATTCTTTTTATTTACCAGGGTTCAGTTTAACAAATTGGTTTCCTGTCACCCTTCAAAGATGACAAATTCCTTTTTAAAGTATCATTACAAACTCTGACTTAAACACATCGAGTGAGTTTCAATCCATTTTACACATATTGGCTGGGTTTCAATCCATTGCAATTAATGTCATCACAGAAGTTCAATTGTCCCCTCTGTGGCTGGTAGAGCCTCTTCAGGCTGGCTCTGGAGGCCTCTGGGCCTGACCCCAGGAGTCTCTGATGGCCTCCTCGCTATCTGCTGGGACAGGGTGCTCCAGGATCATCTCATACACTTCCTGACCAGACCTAGAGCCAGCCATTTCTCCAAGAAGTCCTGGTGTCCATGGAGGAAGTGTGTTTCCAGACCACCATCGGGGTGCCAGGGGCGCTCACGGCAAGAGGCTCAATCATTACCTCGGGGCCTTTACAGCGAAAAGAGCTACAGAAATATTCTTTTTGTATTTGTGTTAGCGTCCCCTTTGATCCGCGTGGAACTTTTGTATTTTATTGCTGGCCTGTTCCTGAGACATCTGTCGGCCAATTTATAGCTCATGTTCCTTTTACGAGAACTCTCAGAAGAGATTTCTCCCTGCCACTGCCTGGGAACGTTCACTGCTCTCAGCAAAGGGCTAGACACTGAACTTGTAGCCAAACTTATTCCCCTTATTGCTTTGGCCACCAGAAAGCTGCGGGATGGGAGGTCAGGGACCTGGGGCCTGAGGAGGACCCTCAAGAGATCCCAGGGACTTTCTGTAGCCACCTTTCCCCCTAGCCTTACACTCTTCCTGACTGCCTGGTCATGACAATGACCTGCTTGCCATTTACAGGGACAGGTGCTTTTCTGAAGCCACATCAACAGCAAGCCATAAGAGGCCTCAATGACCTTGAGACGCTCACTGCCCCCTGTAAAGCATCACTTCCCAGCAGGGTACTGTCGGAGCTGCCGTGAAACCTCAGAAAAGAGTGCCCTCCCTGGCTGCGTCCTGACAGAGGAGGGCCCCTGATCTGCTCAGATGCATGGCCATAAGCCGCACCCTCACTGAGGGTAACAAGTCTGAAGGCTGTCACAGCATAACTATATGGCTACTTCTATCTGTCCTCACCATCAGGGAGACAGGACCATGTCAGCCTGGCCGGGGCAGAGATGGCCCGGGCCTCTGCATGGCTCAGGAGGCACTGAGGCCTTGTTCTGAATGCAGATGGGATTAGACACAGTGGGAGTGCTGCCACTGCCACGACCCACCCTCCTCCACGACACGGCCTGGACTGGCTTTCCAAGAAAAATGACCATCCTTCCCCTGGGCAGGAGAGCGTGCCCTCCAACCTGTGGGCTCGTACCTCTGGCCCAAACTGGTGGGGACAACAACCCACAATGAGAAGAGGCACTTCTGGATCTCAGAGGGCTCGGAAAGCGCGCGCCCAGACAGGGGAGCCAGGGAAGCCCCTCCTCTCATGTTGGGACAAGGAGAGACACAAGTGAATGCTCCTCCGAGAAGGCCCCTGCCCTGGCTGGAGACCAGCCCACATGGGTGGAGGATGGTTCCCACGGCTCCCAGGACAAAGCATATGGTCTACAGCCCCTCCATACTTCCCTTTCACTGCTCCCCACGCCCTTTCTTCACTCCCCCCAACGCTGGAGGGTCCCATGCTGGCCCCTGGCTCAGCCTGGAGGGCTGGTGGCCCCCCCCCCCGCCACTAGCCACACGGCTAGTGACCCGCTGCCCATGGGTCCCACCCATGGAGCTGGAGGGCCGGTGGTCAAAGTAAGGTGGCAGCTCCCGCACCTTACCTTTGATCTCCAGCCACTGCTCGTAGTCTTCCTCCTCATCCTCATCAGGAGACTGGAAGACACTTGGGCGGCTGGCCACGGGCAGCTGCTTGGCATGCACATAATTCTTCACCTGGCCTGGTGGGCTGCTGATGAGAGGGGGCCTCTTCCCGGCGCGGGGGAGTACTCGGGTGGGGGCACTGGGCGTGCTAGGTGGGGCATCTTGGGATAGAAAGAAAGATACCCATGCTCAAGGTCTGAGACGCAGATTTCCCCATCTTCTCACCTAACATGTAGGCGCGAGTGCATAAGTACGGCTGAGTCCTTGGCTTCCAGCATGGTGACTGGCAGGGGACGGGCACTCAGAGAGGACGCCATCCCCATCTTATAGAAGAAGACACTAAGGCTCATAGGGGAATGACTTGTCATGGTCACCCAGCCTGGAGAAGACAGGCTGGGCTCTGCAGGCAGCAGCTAAGGCAGAAGACTCCCTGACATGTGCGCCCAAAGCCCAGGGGTGTGCCAGCGCTTCTGGGCCTGAACCCCCACACTGGCTGATGACCATTCCTCCTGCCGGTGGCCAGCTGGAGACAGCCTACTCGGGGCTTTCCAAACACAGCTCCCGGCCTAAGATCCTGCACTGAAGGGCTGATACAGTTCTTCCTCCCTCTCTGTGGGTGAATTTGGTCTTAGGTTAGTTAGGTTAGTTTTCTTAGCTATTTCCTAGAAAGACTGACAAAGACCGAAGGTGAGCTGTTTTGCCAGCAACTTTCTTACATTAAAAGTAAGCTGACTGAGGGGCGCCTGGGTGGCTCAGTCAGTTAAGCATCTGCCTTCAGCTCAGGTCATGATCTCAGGGCCCCATGTCGGGCTCCTTGCTCAGCTGCTCCCTCAGCTCCCTTTCCTTTTGCCCCTCCCCCCTACTCCTGTGTGTGCTCTCTGAAATAAAAATCAATAAAATTTAAGAAAAATTAAGCTGACTGGAAAACCGCACAACCAGATATGGGTGGAGTCCCTGTAGTGAGGGATTCTCACTGCTCACAAGTCTCATGGAGCTCCTATGGGCCAGGTAGGCCCCCTACCTATGGATGGGGTCCCATCCCTCAAACCTAAGTTGCTGTTCTAACCCACGCTGTGGTCCCACAGCCCTAGCATTGGTTTGTAAGCTTGGAGCTCCAACCACAGCCCTAGCGTTGGTTGGAGCTTCCCTGGTGTAATCTGAAACTGGCCCCTATACTCAGAAACCATGGAAAAAGGCAGGCCACTTCAGGTTGGTAAGTAGCTGTAATAAGCAAAAGGAATTTACATAAGAGGCTCGTCTTGGGCAGCAGCAAAATGAATGGATCCCCGCACCCACCCACCAAACCTTGAAAGTTTATAGAGACCTTAAGTGGGTTCAGTCACATATACTCACAGATGTTCTCAATATCACAGCACCATCTCAAGGCTATGTACTTGGAGTAGCCTCTGGGAGTGGGAAAAACAAGGGGAGCCCACATTTCAAGCACAGCGGAGGGGGTGAGGGGCCTCTGAGTGCCAGCCAGGGTCCAGCTCACCAGTCAACTGGAGGGCCATCTTTTCGATGACATTCCCCAACACCCAGAGCAGGTTTAGTCAGGCCCCTGCCCGCTGGACTGAAACCTGGCTTATCTGTCTGCTCCTTTAGGGTAAGCACCTTGAAAGATGGGTCTGTGCCCTCCCCCTGGTCATGTAGCGTAGGGATGAACAGAATTCATCCCAAACAATGTGGGATGAGAGGAGTAAGTCTAAGGCAGGACCTGCTATTACTGTGACGCCCAGGGGCCCGCAGAGGAGAAAGCTAGCAGAGTGAGCCCCAGCAGAGGGAGACTCAGGAAACGGGTGACAGCACTCACCTGTGCTGGTCTGCGCCTTCTGCAACTTCAGAAACTGCTGCAAGAAGCTGCCATCATTAGCAAACTTGTTGGAAACGGAAGAGTTGTGTGCATTCGCAATTCTAGACCCGAGACAGAGGACAGAGAAGGTGAGCCACAGAGGAGGGGCAGGGGCCTGCCTCTCCCATCTCAGCCCCATACCCACCCCACGTTCTCACCTAGTGGGACCCAAAACCCTCCCCTAGAGATGCCTGGGGACTATTAAGTGCACAGAGCAGCCTTCGTAGGAAAACGGAATAATCTTGTTTTGGTCAAAGCAATCCTGTCTCTACTGACGTTATCGCTCCCTATATATCGACCCTCCAGGTTCAAACAGTATCTCCAAGAAGACAGCTGAGAAGCACCTGCTTCTCCTGCACAGCACCTGCGTCCTTGTTAACTAACTGTCTGGGCTGTCGCTGGCTCCCGTGTCTGTCTCAGCTGGATGTCAGAGATTTCCAAGGCAGGGTGTGTGTGTCTATACCCACGTGTGACTGCAGCTCCAGGCCTGAGCCAGTCGGTGCTTCTGTGGGTATCACAGGTGCACAGCAAAACACCCAACGCAATCTCTTGGTAGAAGAATTAAAGGGGAATTTTATATTCTTATTATTTTTACACTCTCTTTTGTTTGCAAACAAAGAGTGTTTTACACTCTCTTTTTGTTTGCCTTTGGCTCAGGTCATGATCCCAGAGGTTTAAACATCTACTTTCAACAAGTCAGCACTAAAGCAAACCCAGGGGCCCAAATGTTTAATTCAAATTCATTTTTCCTGATCATAAAAGCAATACAGGTTTATTATGGAGCAAACAGGAACATAGGAAAATGGAAAGCAAAGGGAAACATCCAAAAGAGTCTCTTCCCCTCAGAACAGCCACTACTAACTCT
>CM052898.1:11079515-11106613 GCA_028534135.1 Potos flavus
AAAAAAAAAAAAAAGAAAAGCAGGATATAAAACAACTACAAGGGTGGTTAAGCATCCAACTCTTGATTTCTGCTCAGGTCACGATCTCAGGGTTGTGAGATTGAGCCCGGCATGGGGCTCTGCACTGAGCATGGAGCCTGCTGAAGATTCTCTCTCTCCCTCCCCCTCTCCCTCTACCCTTCCAGCCCCACCCCCAAAGAAAACCAAACAACAAGTACAGTACGGCCCTATTTATGTCAAAAAATATTTGAATTAAAAATTGTTAGGGGCGCCTGGGTGGCTTAGTCGGTTAAGCAGCTGCCTTTGGCTTGGGTCATGATCCTAGGGTCCTGGGATAGAGCCCCACATTGGGCTCCTAGCTCAACGGGAAGCCTGCTTCTCCCCTGCCTGCCACTCTCCCTGTTTGTGCTTGCTCTCCTCCCCACTCTGTGTCAAATAAAAAAAAAAAAAATTTTGTTAGAAAAAACCATCAAGGGGCACCTGGGTGGCTCAGTCGTCAAGCATCTGCCTTTGGCTCAGGTCATGATCCCAGGGTCCTGGGATCGAGCCCCACATCAGGCACCCTGCTCAGTGGGAAGCCTGCTTCTCCCCCTCTCCCACTCCCCCTGCTTGTGTTCCCTTTCTCGATAAATAAATTAAAAAAATCTTAAAAAAAAAGAAAAGAAAAAATCATCAAGGGGCGTCTTCGTGGCTGTCTGTTAAGCATCTCCCTTCAGGGCCCCTGCTCCGCGGGAGTCTGCTTCTCCCTCTGCCCCTCCCCCCCGCTCATGCTCTCGCTCGCTTGCTTGTGCTCTCTCATAAATCTTAAAAAAAAAAAAAAGAAAAAACCATCAAAATGCAAACAGCACTGTTTCTGGGTTGCAGGGTTATAACCGATTTTGGTTTTGCCTCATTTTCCTCTCCTTTAGTTTCCATAAAGTCTGTCATATATATGTAAAGCTGTCGGGGTTTTTTTTTAAGATTTACTTATTTTTTATTTTATTTTTTTAAAGATTTTATTTATTTGTCAGGCAGAGAGAGAGGGAGAGAGCGAGCGAGCATGTACACATACAAGCAGGGAGAACAGCAGGCAGAGGGAGAAGCAGACTCCCTAGTTCCCGCTGAGCAGGGAGCCTGATGCGGAACTCAATCCCAGGACTCTGGGATCATGATCTGAACCGAAGGCAGACGTTTAACCGACTGAGCCACCCAGGTGCTCAAGATTTATTTATTTTTGAGAGAGAGAGAAAGAGAGCCTGTGCAAGCACAGCAGGGAGGGGCAGGAAAGGGAGAGAGTGTCTCAAGTAGACTCCATGCCAAGCATGGAGCCCAACGTGGGGCTCGATCCCATGACCCTGAGATCAGACACGACCTGAGCCAAAACCGAAAGTTGGACGCTCAACAGACTGCATCACCCAGGCATCCTTGTAAAGTTTTTTTTTTTCCCCTTACAAAGGAGAAGGTTCTGCTGACCCTGGCCTTGTCCTTGTACTACAAATATCTCCCTCAAGAGGGATGGAAAGAAGGTGGGGACAATGAAAGACAAGAAAGCACCTCCAGGCAGCAGCAAGCAGCAAACTTGAACACCACCCATTAACAGATGGTAAGGGATATTATGCAGCCTTTAAAAATTCTGGCACTTGAGGCGCCTGGGTGGCTCAGTGGGTTAAAGCCTCTGCCTTCGGCTCCAGTCATGATCTCAGGGTCCTGGGATCGAGCCCCAAATTGGGCTCTCTGCTCAGCAGGGAGCCTGCTTCCCCCCCTCTCTGCCTGCCTCTCTGGCTACTTGTGATCTCTCCGTCTGTCAAATAAATAAATGGGATCTTTAAAAAAATAAAAAAATAAATAAAAATAAAAATCCTGGCTCTTGATAAACAGATAAACAAAACATGGTCCATCCACACAATAGACTATTATTTGGCCATGAAAAGGAATGAAGTCCTGATGCATTCTAAAAAGTGATGAACCTTGAAAGCATCCTGTCCAGTGAAAGAAGCCAGACATAAAAGGCCAAATATTTAAAATACGTAGAATAGATCAATCCACAAAGATGGTAAATTAGGGGCTGCCTCGGGCTGAGAAAGGAGGAAATAGGGAGTGAATGCAAATAGGTAATGGGTTTCTTTTTGGGATGATACAAATGTCCTAGAACTAGATATTGGTGATGGCTGCATGACACTGTGAATATACCAAAAAAATCACTGAATCGTATAGTTTAAAAGACCAATTTTATGGCATATTAATTATATCTCAATAAGAATAAAACTTAGAAACTACGATGGTTCTAAAGAGAAAAGCTTTTCTTTAAAAAGTTAAGGGTGGGGGGCACCTGGGTGGCTCAGTGGGTTAAAGCCTCTGCCTTCGGCTCAGGTCATGATCTCAAGGTCCTGGGATGGAGCCCCGCATCAGGCTCTCTGCTCAGCAGGGAGCTTGCTTCCCCTTCTCTCTCTGCCTGCCTCTCTGCCTACTTGTGATCTCTCTCTCTCTGTCAAATAAATAAAATCTTAAAAAAAAAAAGTTAAGGAGGATGGGGTGCCTATGTGGCTCAGTTGTTAAACGTCTGCCTCTGGCTCAGGTCGTGAGCCCAGGGTCCTGGGATCAAGCCCCATATCAGGCTCCCTTCTCAGCAGGAAGCCTGCTTCTCCCTCTCCCACTCCCCCTGCATGTGTTCCTGCTCTCGCTGTCTCTGTCAAGTAAATGAATAAAATCTTTAAAAAATAAATAAAATAAAAAGTTGAGGGGGAAGTAGCACATGAAATGGATCATAACTTTGTGAAACAAAGAAAAGACATGGGGGAATATAACAAAATGGTTGCTTTGAGGCAACTCGAATGTTTATTTCTTCAGTGAGAAATTCTAACACTTGTTCTATGCTTCTACAGTTAAGAAAATAACCTTATTTCCAAAGCCACCTGCATTATGCACCCACCCACTGGATGCTCCCTTTCAGCTGCCTGATCCTGGTGCTGGGATCCAGATGCTTCCGGACCTACTTGGAAGCATGTCTATAGATCTTTCCCATCTTCTAGTCCTTCTATAACCCTAGGGTAAGAGCCCACAAGCTCACTGACTGACAGATCACTCCATATCCAGTCCCCGCATTCATAAGTTCCTTGGAGATCCCAGGCTCTGGGTTCCCATTAAGAATAAGGTCTAAGTCCTGCTCTCAATGACATTCCACAGATTCTTAGAAAAGGTGGAAGCTGGGACAGCTCTGTAGAGGGTTTAACATATTCCATGCTTCGGACCCCAGAGGAAGGGGACTGTCTCTCTGTCAATTGCCAACCTGAAATTCTTGGATCTTGTCATCGTCATCACACCATCCCTGCTCAAAACTCTTGGGTGCCCTGAGCATTTCTCCTCCTCCTGCTTGGCTCTGAAATGACCCCTTTGATGAAATAGCTTGAGCCACCTGACACACAAGGGCTCTCTTTCCTTCCTCCCTTCTGCTGGATAGGCCTTTCCCTGCTTCCTCAGTGGGCTGGCTCTGAGAACCCAGAGCCTCTGCTGGGCCCCCACAGTGGCTACTGCACCAGGGAACACACTGCCTCATGTTACCCACTGGCATGGGGGTAGAACTGGCACCCCCTTTGTTAGTAGACCATGAGCCCCCAAAAGGGTAGAGATGGGGGTCTAGGGTTTTGTTCCGTGCTACATCCCTGGTCCCTAGCCCACAGCTGGTCAGCAGTAAACTGGTGAATATAAGCAAGCCATCCTCTGAGCTCCCACACATCCCTGTTTCTCTCTTGCCACCTGAGCCTTCTGAAAGAGAGCATCTGTGTCACTCCTTGCATCATCAGGTTGTGGCCAGGTACAATACCCTGACTGCTCTTGAACACAAAACCCTCTGCCAGTGACCCTCTAAGACCCCAGCCCAGCTCAGGGGGGCACTTACTCGCCAGGATGCGGGGGCTGAGGGCTGATGACCACCTGATTCTGCTTGGCTTTCTGCTCCATTTTGGCTTCAATTTCACGTTTCTTCTGAGCGATGAGCTCCTCCTGGTGAAGGATGTTCATGTTCATTTTTCCGGACTTGGGAGGAGCAACCCCAAACCACCGGTTAGCCTTTCCTGAGGAGAAAAAAGCGGATCAAAAAATCATCTTTGCTCCACGAATATGTCCAGTGGCTGCTACAGGAGCAGCCCAGTTGCGGCTGCCTGCACCAACTGACATTCAAATGTCTACTTCTTGATTTATTCCATGGATATTTACTGAGCTAATGTACCAGGTGCTCTGCTCAACCAGAGAAGGGGTCTCTGCCAACATGAGTCTCACCTTGGGCTAAGAAGGCAATAGACTTACACCCAAAAAGTAGCTGCAAAATTGCAGTAAAAGCTCTTCTCTAGAAACCAAAAAAGGGCTTAGAAGAATAACAGACGAGCAGCTATTCGGCTAGGGCAGCCAGAAAATAACTGTTAAAAGAGAAGACATTTAAGCTGAAACCAGAAAGATAAAGACCCAGCCTCCTGAAAAGCCACATGGGGAGCTATCTGGGCAGAATAAGGAGCAGTTGCAAAAACCTAAAGCATGGGGTGCCTGGGTGGTCCAGGAGTTAAGTGGCTGCCTTCGGCTCAGGTCATGATCCCAAGATCCTGGGACTGAGCCCCGCAACAGGCTCCCCGCTCAGTGGGAAGCCTGCTTCTCCCTCTCCCACTCCCCCTGCTTGTGTTCCCTCTCTTGCTGTGTCTCTCTGTCGAATAAATAAGTAAAATCTTAAAAAAACAAAACAAACAAACAAACAAAAAACCTAAGGCAAAAAGAAGCCTGGTATATAGAAGTACCAGCAAGGGCCCACCGTGGCCAGAGTGGGCTGTTTAAGGAATGGAAGTGAGGATGCAAGATAGGAGTCTAGGTTTTACTTTAAGGGCTCCACGGAGAACAGAGGAATATTTTATTTTATTTTATTTAAAGATTTTCTTTATTTGACAGAGAGAGAGATCACAAGTAGGCAGAGAGGCAGGCAGAGAGAGAGGGAGAAGCAGGCTCCCCGATGAGCAGAGAGCCCGATGTGGGGCTTGATCCCAGGACCCTGAGATCATGACCTGAGCCAAAGGCAAAGGCTTTAACCCACTGAGCCACCCAGGCGCCCCCAGAGGAGTATTTTAAACATCATTCTGGCTACTAACTGTAGAGAGTGCATGGTGGCAGCAAGAAGACCAACAAGGAGGCTTGGATGGTGTCTTGGAAGATGATGGTGTCTTCATTGAAGGTGGGAAGTGTAGGGATGGAGAAGACACCTCAAGCGTTCCTCATGGGACTCAGACTAAAATCCAAATTCTGAAAGTTGATTTTCAGGGGCCTGTCCGAAAAGACTCCCCTCCTTACTTCCACTTCATTCTTGACATTCTTCAAAATGACAAGCCCATCACACCCCAAAGACTTTGCACTGGCTGTCACCCCTCTGTGTGGAAAGCTCTGCCCTCCAGGCCTTCCCATAGCTGGCATCTTCTCATCTCAAATGTCTTCTACTTAAAAAGGCCTTCCTTCACGACCCAATATCAGCAGCCTCCACCCCTATGCTCTCACATCATTGTAACCTGTGTCTCTGTAAATATTTCCTCTGGGCGCATTGTCTGACGGCCCAGTAGAAAATAACCTTCAGGAAAGTAGGACCCTTTTGGATTACCACTGCATCCCCAGCGCCTAGCATAGTGCCTAGCACACAGTATTGCTGAATGGATGAACGCATTTCAGTCTTGGGGGGGGGGGGCGCTAGGGCTAGGAGAGAGGGAAGGGCAAGACCTGTGGTAAAGTGGGGACTCAACAGACCGAGAAAGTGTGTAGAGAGGGTCCTAGAGCAGTTCGAAAAAGCAGCTTTTTCAGAAAGTGACCACAGGCCAGACCACGGCTGCTACGAACAGAGGGGCGCAGGACAGCCCAAGGTTGCTGCTGTTTCGGGGAACAGAGCTCTGAATAGTCCTGAAGGCGATTATTCCGGAAAGGGAGAGCAGGGCCGACCCATTGGCGGCCTTTACGGAAAACCGGGCGCCCACAGCAAACCCGGCGCTGGGGGCAGCACCTGGGTCTGGGGTCTCGGGAGACGGGGAAGATGCAGAAGCCGCAGCTTCGGGACGCCCTAGGGGCTGAGGCGAGGGGCCCGTGGGTCGGGGCAGACCAGATGGGAGGACGAAACAGCGACGCGTAGCCCCGCTGACCCAGACCGGCGCTTCAAGGGAGGCGGAGGCTGTTACCTGCAACATCCCGGTTGTCCATCTTGAGACTCATGCAATCCCACAATGCTCCGGTTCCACTTGAGAAGGTTTGTTATAGTGCGCATGGCCTGATGGGAGATGTAGTCCGTGTCCCCAAACCATGTCCGGCCACTGAGTTGACACCTGGGGTCTTTCCCCAAGGAAAACAAACCCCAGCTTATTGGCAATGTCTGTTCTCAGTCCCGCGGACCACAGGGCATCGACTTTTCGCACACCTCCCCGGAGCCACGGCCAGTCCAAAGACGAACTACATGTTCCAGAATGCTTTATGCGGCAGCTATCGCGAGAGACGTGAGAGGTTTCCCCGGCCCCGCCCCGCACGCCTGCTTCCGCCTCCCTGTGGCGGCGGCTTGTTGTTGTGGAGGCCAAAATGGCGGCTCAAGCGGCGGCGGCCGCCCAGGCGGCGGCGGCCCAGGCAGCGCAGGCGGAGGCGGCCGAGTCGTGGTACCTGGCGCTTCTGGGCTTCGCCGAGCACTTCCGCACCTCCAGCCCTCCCAAGATCCGCTTGTGTGTGCACTGCCTACAGGCCGTGTTCCCCTTCAAGCCCCCGCAGCGCATCGAGGCCCGCACGCACTTGCAGCTCGGTTCCGTGCTCTACCACCACACCAAGAACAGCGAGCAGGCGCGCAGCCACCTGGAGAAGGCGGTGAGGCGGACCCGGCCGCGAGGGAGGAGGCGCGGGCTCTTTTCGGGGCCTGGCCTGACGGACTGCGACCCCAGCGGGCAGGGGCTGCCTGGCCTCTCTTCGGGGACCTGGGGCGCGACTTCCGCATGGGCAGCAGGACCCCGAAGCCGCCCGCCTCTCAGGGATCCCGAGGGCCTCTCTCTGTACCTTACTTAATGTCTCTGGTGACAGGCAGGGCCCCAGGACCCCGCTCAGGTTACTCGAGAGTTGTCTCTTGTCAGGAGCAACAGGGTCCCCAAATTCTTCAGGATTTCAAGAGAGTATCATCTGTTGGCGCCTTAGGGAAGGCCACCAGATCGGCCAGTGGGTCCTGCAGCTTCCAGCCCCTCAGGGCTCAGCTCCTGGAGCATCAGCCCGAACGCTCCCTCCTGAAATGACTCAGGATAGGGGAGGGTCAAGGTGACAGTTCAGGCATCCCTTGAGAATCTGAAGTTTGGGCTCTCAGGAAATCTAAGAAGGTATTCTCTCCCTGGACCTGGAAGTCTGATAAGTGCCTGGAGGGTATTGTGCCCCTGTCACTGATGCAGGGTGTCATAGGTGGGAGGCTGAGGCTCAGAGAGAAGAGGTTTAAAATCCTCTAAGGCAGAACTGAGGGGGACCTAGGTTCCAGGACCATTTGCTTCGGTGGGGTGGGACAGGGGGATCTCCTGCTCTCTCTCTATCCCTGGTGACTTCTCTTCCTCCAATCATCCATTAGTCTATCCCCTTCAGAAGAGAGACCCCATCCCCCCAACTTGACTTGTGGGATCTTGGTGCTTCAAAGAATGTGGGAAAGTGGCTGTCATTGTGACCCTTCTGGCCTTGGCATTGTTTCTTGTCACAGCGACATTGTGCTCCTGTCAGACCAGTCCTCCATTTGCCATTTACCTAGCTTTATTTGACTTAAAGAGCCGATTTCTTAAAAAGAATCAACTTAAGTTTTTGAAATGTATTGATCTGAGGTAAATCCCAGCCCACCTGTGGCCAGTAATGAGTTGCCTTTGGGAGGATTATCAGATCTTTGTTTCGCAGAGTGTGGAGTTGATGGAGGACTTTAGTCCTTGCTTGATCACCTTCCTTGTTTTAGCAGCGAGCCAGTAGGGGTCCAGAGAGATGAAGTGATTTGCCTAAAGCTACACATCAAGTTATTAACAAAACTGGCTCAAACCTGGGCTCAAGATCGCCAACTTCAATGCCTGGACAATAAGTCATTATTGTTTTTATGAAGTTTTTTATCCTTTTATTCATTCAGCAGATATTTATTCAGCTAATACGAGGTGCCAAACTCTATTCTAGGTGCCATAGATCAGTGATGACTAAAATAGTCCCTGTCAACGTGAGCTTGTTTTTGTGTGAAAGAGACAAATATTAAATATGTAGTAAAAGGTTAGGCCATGATAGAAGAAGAGCCATGGAAACTAAGGTCCAGGGCGAAGAGAGGGAGTTGATGGGGAGCTTTTTTTTGGCAGAGGTAGTGAGGAAGTCTGTTTGTAGGAGTGACATTTGAGCAGGCCTGAATGGGATGGAGAAAGCGAACCTGGAAAATGACATCCTGACAAGGTTGATCCCAAGGAGTGCCTGAGCTGTGACCAGTTGGTGTACAGTCTCTCCTGGGCAGTGATGAGGCAGAGATCAAATGAAGCCCCAGACTTCCTTGGGTGTGGGCATGCTGGAAGCTGACCACTCAGGCCTGGTGGCCCAGTGCCTTCAGTGAATTGCGGTTCTGCATCTCTCCCTTCTCTGGATTCACAACATATCCTTTCCCCTCCCTTCCCTTGTCTCAGGGAGGGGTCATTCAGTCTTTTTCTAGCAGTGATTCATATTTGCTGTGTATATTGTCCCATTTTGCCTGCCCAGTGCTATAGAGGGGAAGCAGCCATGCCTCAGATTGCTTCCTTGTAGCCACTGGGCTTCTGGACCCATAATTTGAATCCTTATGCTTGTGAAATGTCTTCCCTTGATGTTACAGAACCCTGAATCTTGTGGGGTTTCCCACAGAGCCACAAGGTCCCCTCTGCACTCATACTAGTGTTATACTTGGAAATCCCTTCCTTTCTGTCAGTTGCATCCCCAGCTGGGAATTTGTCCAGATTTCAGTTAAAGTGATGTTCTCCGTGCTGTTTTCCTTCTGCAGTTGTATGTAATCTCCCATTGTGTTGCAACACAAGCATGTTTCTTTACTCTTCATTCTTTGTTAGTCCTGTTAGATTTTCCCCCAAGCTTTCAACTTTTATTCATTCCTTTCCCGAACTCACTCAACAAAAAATCGTTAATACATTCTTCTTTTAGAAGTGGTTTGTTTCTAGTCCTGAAGAGCTAATGGCCAAAGAGTTTCCAATTTCTGTTTAGGGAGCCAACCCAGAGTATCAAAAGCATTTTTTTTTTTTTTTTAAATAAACTCTACCTCCGACATGGGGATCTAATCTTACAATGCGAAATCAATAGTCACATGTTAAGTATTTTGTGACTGTTTTCTCCTTGATCATTCGTCATGCTGTTGTTTTCTGAACTAATTTTCTGTAACTTACAAGCGCTCTAGGTAAAACTTTTTTTTTTTAAAAGGGTTTATTTATTTATTTGACAGAGATCACAAGTAGGCAGAGAGGCAGGCAGAGAGAGGGGGAAGCAGGCTCCCTGCTGAGCAGAGAGCCCGATGCAGGGCTCGCTCCCAGGACTCTGAGATCATGACCTGAGCCAAAGGCAGAGCCTTTAACCCACTGAGCCACCCAGGCGCCCCTAGGTAAAACTTTTAACGGGCCTCTGAACTTAGTACCACATTCGGCTTCCCTGTTATTTTCGTGTCTTTTGTTTTTCTCTCTTGAGAAACCACTAGCCTCCTTAATAATCACTTTTTTAAATATAAGGTTAGATTATTTACCCTCTGCTTCCTGTCAGTGTCTAACTACCTCAACCGCATCTGTAAACTTTGTAGAAGGAATGTATTATATACTTTACTCATCTGGAGTGCCTGGATGGCTCAGTCTGGTTAAGCTTCTGCCTTTGGCTCACGTCATGATCCTGGAGTCCCAGGATTGAGCCCCGCAGCAGGGTACCTGCTTAGTGGGGAGTCTGCTTCTCCCTCTCCCTCTTTACTTCCCCATCCCTAGTGCTCCTCTCTTGCTCGCTCTCTCTCTCTCAAATAAATAAAATCTTAAAAAAAAAAAAAGAAAAGACTCAAAAAAAAAAAAAAGAGAAGAAAAGAATAATCTTTGTACTTACCCATCAGCTTCATCAGTTCTACCAACTTTGAAAGAATCATCTGTTAAGTGTTTCCATCAGAGGTATGAAGGATGTTTCTCCCTTTGCTCGGCAGCTTTCTCTGAGGTCAAAGCTATTGGTCTCTCTGGTTCCTGCCTCTGTAGGCCCTGGGATCACCTGCTGGGTTCTTCATTCCCCAGGTCTGCTCAGCAACTCCTGTAGCTGTTGTGGCACATGGCTGGATGCTTCACCTGAGAGTCTCTCCTTTTAGATTATGGTTTTGGCAATGGTGTGTGTGTGTGTGTGTGTGTGTGTGTGTGTGTGTGTGTCATCAGAATTCTTGGCTGCTCTGGGACTCCTGGAGTAAAGAGTTCACAATTGTAAGAGATGTCGCTTTACTCAGAAATCTCTTGGCTAGAGAATTTGTGAAGCTATTTTCTGTAGATTCTTTCATATTGTGTTCTTTTTCATTTCCTTTTCACCTTGGCTTTCCTCTTACTGCACACCTGTTCTTGTGTGCATTTTCAGTCTTCTCTTGCCTTATTTTCACACTGTGGTTCCAGCAGACAGTTCCATTTTAGTCATTTGCACATCCTCTATACAACCAAGAGAATCTGCATGTTTGTAGTTAGATGTGTACCTATACCATGTTAACTAAACTTTTGCTCACATTCCTCTTGATCCCTTGGCCTAGAAAATGCATCATCATCTTAGAATTCACTGATTTGAAAGCCACAGAGGAATAAATGCTACTTTACTGCAATGAGTTGTTCATTATTTTCTATAATCAGGTCGTCTTCCTTTATATACTAGTTTCTTTGACTGTGGTATCCTTGTCAATGCCATGTTTGCTTTCTCTTTGGGTTTGGAATGGAGCTGCTTTTTAGTGGTGGTTTTGCTTCCTTAGAAAGCAGCTCCAAACCGTGCCATCCAGATGCTTAATTCCACTTCCAGGTTTAACCCGGGAATCTCTGTTTACCTTCTCAGCAAGTGATTAAATGCTTCCCTTTCTCTTCTTAAGGTCCAAAAGGGCTGAGTTCTGGGCCTTTCATCAACAGGTGTGGCTAGAGCAGATCTTTCATCGCTCGGCATCATGTCCTGCCCAATTCCATGCCCCATCACTGGGAGCAAAACCTTATGCAGAAGCTGTACGTGCAGAGCTTGGCATTAAGCGTTTTCAGGAAAGAGTGATCAGTGCTTCCTCCTGTTTTCGTTTCTATTTTCTTCACTCTCACTCTCTGAGCTTCCTCTGACTTCAGGATGTGAAATCTGTCTAGGAGCCATCCCTTCACAGTTCCGCCAACTCGTCCCCCTGCCTCCCTTCCAACCCCTGATTTCTTCCTGTTCCTGCTTGGAAATCATTGAAATATTGTTGTCACCTTCTACATGCCAGGCTTTGCATGTGGTCTTCTGAGGGACACTATCTCATTGGATCCCCAACAAACCCATGAGGTAGGGACCACTTCCAACTTGCTCATGACAGTGCTGACGGGGGCTTTCTCATAGTCAAGGTCACACAGCAGAAGGAAGGCAGGCTGGCTCCTAAGCACTGTGCTTGCATCCGAAAGGAGTTGTGGTCAGTAACTATTTCTACACATTTTGGTGGTTTAAAAACCTGATTTAAAAAAATAATTATCTTGATTTTGAGGTACAAGAAGCCTTGAAACACTGTCAGCCCTGGATGGGATCTTCCAGGCCTGAGAGATGTGCTCATTCAAGCCCACCACCCCTCAGGGTTTGTACTGGCCCTGTGGTGACCCTTCCTTCCCCCTGAGAGCCCCAAGGTAACCCCAGGAACTTCTGGTGGGTTAGTTTGTATCCCTGCCCTGCAGCTGCAGGCTGCCCAGCAGTGGAGAGCTCTCACTTTGGCTTTTTTCCCATGAGGAGAAAGGAGACATAAAAGCTATTTTTTAGCGTTGCATGGTAAAACATATAGTTCAGGTGGCAACTTTGAATAAAGTAGTCACCTTAGGTAAGGTATTCTATGTATCTGATTGTGAGATATGTTTTCTGATGTGTCCATATTTCTGGTTTGTGAATTTATGTTGCAAGCGTTAAAAAGATACAGAAGTGAAGTGTTTTGTTTGTCTGACTGACAGTCCTGGGAAAGTGACTGACTTGCCCTGAGACAGGACCAGTCTTGCAGTTCTCCCGGCCCGGCCCAACCCTGTCTCCAGTCACACAGTTTCCTCCACTGGTTTCCCCTCTCCTTCCAACTGGTGGTTTTCGGGAGCTTCTCTCCTTGCACTGAACTTCCCTGTGGGGAGCGGTGGTTTCTGTAGAAAGCATGCCCTGACTTCTGTATTTACCAGCTCCATTGACATCACCCATGTGGCTGAACCTGGTCCTGGCCCCCTGGGGACACCCCCCTGTCCCTGCCACAGGGGGGCTTTGGGAGCGGACACTCAGGCAGGCTGCAGAGTGCCTTTTGCCTGGGCCCTGCATGTGTGCACGTGCATATGTGTCTGTCAGGAGCCCCGCTGTGCTGGAGGCTTCAGTCTCTCTGTTCCTCTCTCCCTCTCCCACAGCGCCCCCTCCTGGCCAGCTATGTTTTGCAGGCAGCTGGTCTCAGGCAGCTCTAAGTCTCTCCCCGCCTCTATGACTTCCTGGGCCACCATTCACCCTTGGCCCAGAGGCATCTCTAGCCCTAAGACCAGCAGCCCCATGGGTCCTCTTCCTCCCTTCGCATTCTCTTTGCTGCCTCTAGGTACTCTTAAAACCCAGATCTGATCAGGTGCTTCTGTTTTATGCCTCTGACTGAGAAAGGCTCTGGGAACGATATTGGGACTTTCTCACCCATTGGCAGTGCTGCACAGGGATGGCACAGAGATCCATCAGGACTTCCAGCCTAACCTTCCTGGACCTCTGCCTTTTTCATGGGCTCTCCTCTGCCCGGAGCACCTCCTACTCCCTCTTTGCCTCCCCCCCTCACTTACTACACCCTCACTTTTCAAGGCCCAACTCCAAGCATCATACCCCCCCCCATACACACTGTTCTCCCACAGAGCATGGTGAGTCAGGGTCTTCTGTTCAGCTCCAGATCTTCCTGCCAGCAATTGGCAAGGCTCTGTGAATGTCTGTAGGCCGAGTGGATCGGCCAGAACAGTGTGCAGCATATGCTTGGGTCCTAGGTGGTCTGACAGAGCATGGTTGGTGTACTTCATGTGGTGGACTGGCCCACACACATCCTGACCACCACCTCCTGTTGGAACGTGGAGCTGCAGGGCACAGCAGTTCCCAAGACAATCCTGTGCTGGTGTGTGTGCCAGCAGAGGGTAGGACAGGGAGCTCAGGTCTTAGAGCCATCCCCGCCACCACCTGGCCCACACCGGTCCTTCTCGGAGCACTCCTACCTCCACTCTGAGGCTAGCTTTGCTCATTTCCAAGCATCTTTTAAATGTCACTTCTCCAGGAAGGACTGACACCTCCTGACCCACTCTCCAGTTGTAATTGATTCCTTGTGTCATGATTTGCCGACTGTCCATGTACTGCAGTGAGTGGTACACAGGGGCTCTCAGCACTCGTCTTCCTGAAGCATCTCTGCTGTGGTAGGAGGGGCCTCTGAATCTGACTTTGGGGGCTGGCAGGACAGAAAACTCCTGTCCATAGGGGATCCCGCAGGTACTCATTCTCTCTCTCCCAGGTGCACTGTGGTTGTGGGATTGCAGGGAAAGTGAGCCCACCCTTTCCGCCAAGCAGGCCACCTTCTCACTTAACTGAACACATGCAGCTTTTGGTGCTAGGACAACCTGTATAAACCCCAAAATGGAACCAGTAAGCAGGCACCCAGTATTTGGCTGAGAATTAATCCTTTTTTCTTTTTCTTTTCAGTGGTTGATATCACAGCAAGTATCCTTTTCATTGGTACCATTCCTCGTAAGGAAAGCTTCTTGGGGGGGGTGGAAGCAAAGATTGTATTGTAAATTTGAGTCCCCCCATTAAGCACCCCAAAGTTTTAGGCTTTGCCCCACATGGAGAATCCCTTCTTGGATGTGGCTCCCCCTGCAGACCAGCATCCTCTCCCCGTGTGCCAGCCATGCTCCTGTCTGTGCCTTGTCATCTAGCTCTGCACCCAGCTGGCATCAGACACGGGGGTTGCTAGGGGAGTAGGTGAACTTGACGTTTCAGAGCAGGCAGGGATGCTCCTGTCCCACCAACCTTTACAGTGTAAGAACCTCAAGTTTTGGCCCTTTTGAACTGACCTCTTTGCCATGTTTCTCCTTCCTTAACTGGATGTTATTAGATTCAACAGTTTGAAGATGTGAAATTTGAAGCAGCAAGTCTTTTGTCTGAGTTGTACTGTCAAGAGGTAAGAGCACATGAAGGTTTCTGAAAGCAAAGTCACTCTCCCTATAGCAAAGGCACAACAGCAAATTGGGCCTCTCGGAAATGGACTCCCTTCTGGCTTTTACTACTTCCCCTTACTTTTCTACCTCCCATGCCCTGGGATAGAGCATCCATGGGTCATTACTTGCTATGAAGGCCAGCAAAATCTTTCTATCAAAGACTGTTGGAAAATAGCTTTGTTCCTAGGTTTTGGGCAATTCATTCCTAAACGAATCCATATGCCTTCTTAACCTGGTTGCTGATCTCAGGCATAGCTGAAAATCACCTTTTCTTTCTTTGAGGAGCCACGTGTGAGGCTCTCTGGGCAGCAGGGAGTGCCTGCTTCATATCCCTGGCCCCCGTCTCTGGTTGCAGAACAGGAAAAATGGCAATTTGCTGTCTAATTTGACTATTCAGGACTTTGGGCTAAAGCTACTTTTCAGTTTAGTTGAATGAGGAGTTTTGTTTTGTTTTGTTTTGTTTTTGAATGAGGAGTTATTTTAAGAGCAATGCAAAAACTTCCCAGCCAGTGAGTCCAATAAAATCTTTTCTTTTTTTAATAAAGTAAATTGGCAACCCACAAATCCTTTGGTGAGCGTGAACAGGAGTGGCCTTCTGGCGCCGCAGCTGCTCCATAAGGAATCCAGCTTGCTCGCCGGCTTGTTTTTTCCTCCCTAAACTTGACTGCTTCCTTTCAGAATTCCGTAGACGCAGCAAAGCCACTGCTGCGGAAAGCGATCCAGATCTCACAGCAGACTCCATACTGGCACTGCCGCCTGCTCTTCCAGCTCGCTGTGAGTACCGCGGGCCTAGCCAAGAAGCATGGGTGCTCAGCAGGAGCCCTGACCTTGGGGCAGGCCTGTCTGAGTACAAATAACAAACTCCAGGACACACTGGCCCTCCTTAGGCTGCTGCACTGAATGGGTGGGGGGCGCGGGGATGTTTCTTTTACCTGCTAACCAGCCTCTGTCCTTGGCAAGACACCCCCCGCCCCAGGCAGCACCCAGGGTGATGGTGGGAGTGTCCATCCCCATGGGGGCTGACACAGGGCCTTGTCTTCGTGTTCTCCTCCCTTCTGGTGCTTCCTTTGCCCTGCGTTCTTTTAAATTTGGGGAGCATTTCTTGCCGGTTATTGTAAGAGTTGAGCTGAGATTCCAAGGGACTGCTTATTGGGTCTTGAGTGCCTGAGTCAAGCCCAGGCTCCATGTAGGTCCCCTGGCCGGCCTCCCTTCAGTTCCCAAGACACAGGTGGTCCCTGTGCTCTGAGACACTCCGGTAGTGGTGGGCTTTCTAGGCTGGGCCTTCTTGGCCACCGTGGAGAGGCATGCCAGCTGGGGGTCAGGTTGGGGACAGGTATGCTCTACTGTGAGGGATACTTCTTTTGTTCTGGACCCTGCCCACACCTCCCCCTCATTGGCTGGCCTCCAGTCTCTCCTGTCTCAGATCCAGCCTGCCTACCAGGCTGCTCTTGTCCACCCTCCATGACAACCCTGTCACCTGCCTGTGCAGCCAGACTGTGGGTCACCTGCATTGGTGCATGCAGGAGTCGCCACTCCTGACCAAGGTCCTGCAGCTGCACCTTCCTTTGAACCTGTTGTGCCTTTTCTGTTTGAAACATCTGTAGACACTTATCCCTGAGGGAGTCCCTCCTCACTTGGGGCCCCTCTGGGTGCCTCCCTAGTGACTAGCCCTCAAAAGCGATCTGCAAAGTACACGACACACTCACAAAGTCTTGGGGGTCTGTGCCCATAAGGTTTAACTGCTGGCTCTGTGAGCCGTCAAGCTTAAATGAGGTACAGCGTAGACGAAGTAGAGTTCTATGCCCAAAGTAATTAACATGATGAGATAATCTGGTTGATTTAGCTCAAAACTGACACTGAAACAATTTGGTGGGTGTGTGGGGAGGTTCAGTTTTAAGTCACCGACAGAGCACTAAGGTCAGGTACTGGGTTCTGTAAAGCAAGTGTCATTGCTCTCTCCTTTTTAGCAACTGCACACACTTGAGAAGGACCTGGTGTCAGCCTGCGACCTCCTGGGCGTGGGGGCTGAGTACGCCCGGGTGGTGGGATCCGAGTACACACGGTAGGCACCCTCTTTCCACACCCTTCTCCCTCTTACTTGGAGACAGCCTGGCTGTCTGGTCCCGGACAACAAAGAGCATTGGCATTCTGGCTCGAAACGGGGATCACTTTTGCACAGAGTAAAAACCACGAAGATGAAAGCAGCGCCTGACGTCTCTTGCCCTGTTGATTCGTGGAGTTGGAGGGGAGAGTGGACTGAGGAGGGGAGGGCAGCCTGCATTCTCGGGGCTTGCATGGATCTAGTGTCTCTTAAAAAGTGCTCGTACGATGTGCTGGGCTGGTCCCGTTGAGGCACAGACGCAGGAGTGGTGCTCCTGGAGGGCAAGCGTGGCGTGCTTGGCAATGCGGGCAGCCCTGGCGGCCCTGCTCAGGGGACACTGGAGAGCTTTTAGATGTACAGCGGGAGACAGAGTAAGCAGACGTTTGTATAAAAGAGGGGACATAGGTTCATAGTACCTACAGAACTGCTTAGACTGAGGTCTGGAGACTGGTGCCCGGGGGTCAGGGGTCAGAGGGGTCACTGTGTCCCCTCTGTGAAGTCCTCCAGTCTCTCTTTCTTTCCCCTTAAAGAGCTCTGCAGTGGACAGGCACCACGAACCGGTGCTTTTATTCTGTTGTATGCACTAGGGTTCTGGAACATTTTGTTTCACAGGGGCTGATCTAAGCCCGTGGAGTTGTTGGGAAAACACTGTCCCCAACTCCATTCTCTGAACTCGAGACTTGAAAGTGCGCCCTGGAGCCACTCCGCTTCCTCTAGGCTGTCCTGGACTCTTGGCCACCCTGCCCTGAGACAGTGGCTATCACACACTCTGGCCCCACATTCCTGGCCTTTCCTGCCCCCTTTGTGCTGTAGCTGTCACTGGGTTCCTGGTACCACTCAGGCCCTGCAGGGCATGGGGACAGCTGAACACTACATGTGTTCACTCGACAGTGTCTCCTGCCAGGGCTCTGTGCCACTGCAGACAGGCAGCCTGGGTGGGCTCCAGCAGAGCACAGCAGCTGCAGCTCGCTCGGCCCAGAACCTCTGACCACAGACCTAGGGTGCTAACGTGTGACACCGTGGGAACCTTGGTAAAAAGTTCGCAGCCTTACGTTTTGATGGCCGTGAGGTAACAACAGGGAACGGCGTGGTGGCCTGGAGCATAGACATCTGGTCTGTGTGACTTGGACCTCTGCACCTCGGTCTCCTCACCTAGAAGACGGGGAGAATGGCACCTCCTTGACGGGGTGTCCGTCGTAGCACACAGGGACTCTGCGAAGACTGGCAGGACAGAGACTTTGATTTTGAACAAACTGGGCGCCTGTGGGCTCTGCACACCCACAGGGGTCCCCGAAAGCAGCAGTGCCTGCCTCCCACCAGCTTGCCCAGTGCCATCCGCTGACACAGAGACCCTCTACTGTGTCAGCCAGGCTGGGATTGTGGCATGCTTGCCATTCTGTACTCTGCTCCTCCGCACTTTCTCAGCACCTGTTTATGCCTCTGGGCTTTTGAGCCTCATGAACGTCTGAACCAGGCAAAAAAAGTAAAGCGAGATCAAACAGGGTAAAGTACAACAGCCTATAAATCAGACCTCACTGGGGACCACCAGGGACTGCTGCACATTGGGTCCCCATCAACTTTGGGGTGGCACAGTCATCCCGGGAGGTGCCAGGGCCTCACAGACTGACTCACCCTCTCTTTTCCAGGGCCCTGTTCCTGCTCAGCAAAGGAATGGTAAGTTAAGGCTGGGTGGAGTGTGGCTGGTGTGGAGGACTTGAGGCCAGGCCCCGCCCACTTGCCACAGTGTGGGCTCTTAGGGGCCCAGACCCTCATACACAGCAGGCTGTAGCAAGGGCGAGGCCCTGGTGCCCCTGCTGGGTTCAGAATGGAACTCCGATTCCAGGGATTTGTGCTAAGGAAGCAGCAGCCCCGGGTTGGTTTTGTGCACTCTCTGCCTGGTGCTGTTGGTCCCCTGGAGGGGGGCAGATCTGGGCACCAAGAGGTGCTCCCAGCGCCTGTGCCTCCCTCCCCAGCTGCTGCTGATGGAGCGCAAGCTACAGGAAGTGCACCCGCTGCTGACCCTCTGTGGACAGATAGTTGAGAACTGGCAGGGGAACCCCATCCAGAAGGAGTCTCTGCGTGTCTTCTTCCTGGTCCTCCAGGTGACCCACTACTTGGATGCCGGGCAGGTACGTAGTGCCTCCCACTCAAGGACTGATGGGGAGTGAACAGGCTTCGAATGGGCTTTAGGCCAAGACGTCACTTCTGTGGTTGCTTCCTGTCACTGGCCACATGACATGTCTGTTGTTAGGGGCTCAGCCTTCCCTACACACCTCGTCATGGTCTGGCACAAGCGCTTTGTCCCCGTGGGCAGAGGGCACTGGAGAGTAGGGGTCTCCTCGTCCTAGCATCACGGCGGGGGTAATGGTGGCACACATGTGTGCTCAGTGTGTGGACGGTTGAAGGCATCTCAGGGCAGCTCGTGGGATCCATGAGAATAAGCCAAGGCCTGCGGCATGGTGCCTGGCCCAGAGCAGGTGCTTTGGCCGTGTCTGCTCGCCGTCCCCCAGCTGGTGACAGCTTTATGGAGTTTGAGAAGGGACTGACGGGATCAGCTGTATCTGGGCGGAGACTGTAATCCCCGTGTGGTTGAGGAGCAGCTGCTTCGGTGCGTGGGCGAGCCCCGCAGCCTTTTGGGGGTGCTGCTCCAGCCATCTTGCCCTGCCCTGGCCTAGTGACCAGCCACAGGCAGGACTTCTCTGGTGTGCTGGGAGGCCACGGGTAGAGCCTAGTGGGTGTCTCGTTGGTAAGGGGCCTTTTCCCCCACTAGCACCCAGCTATGCCTGTCGGGCTAAACACCACACTCGACACGTAGGAGTACAGAGCAGACTCGCGGGGTGCCAATGGCTGCGGAGATGGCCTAGGGGGGCCTTGGGACAGGGCTTCCCAGTGCAGAGAGGCCAGTCTGTACAAACCGTGGCGCCCGTGGGACTGCCAGGGAGTCAGTTCGCACCCCCAGGATAGCCAGCAGCCCCAGCCCTACTTTCCTCTCCTGGTGTTACTACAGGAAAGAAGGAACGTGGCTCGAGCAGGGTCTTTGAACCAGCTTCTCTCAGGCTGTGATATTGGACCCAAAAGTGGGTGGTGGCCAAGCCTCAGTCCCCCAGATGACCTCCTTGGCCCTGCCCTGCACCCCGAGAGCTGGCTGGCCCACTGGGGGGGTGGGCCTCCCGCAAGTGGTGAGCACAGCAGGAGCTCCTGGAAGGGAGGGGCTGAGAGGTGGCTGGACAACCAGGACATGGCTAGCCGCCCCCGTGGGGGCCTCATATCCTAAGGGGCCTGGTGCCCAGTGGGAGCCGGCAGCCAGTCAGGTGTGTGGCGCCGCTCGCCCGCTGCAGGTGAAGAGTGTGAAGCCATGCCTGAAGCAGCTGCAGCAGTGCATCCAGACCATCTCCACACTGCACGATGATGAGATCCTGCCCAGCAACCCCGCCGACCTCTTCCACTGGCTGCCCAAGGAGCACATGTGCGTGCTCGTCTACCTGGTGAGTCTCCGGGAGACGGGGGCCACGGTGGCTGCAGTGGGGAGAAGAGGGCCACAGTGACCACTGCTGTCTCGTCTTGTCACCAGGTGACCGTGATGCACTCGATGCAGGCGGGCTACCTGGAGAAAGCACAGAAGTACACGGATAAAGCCCTCATGCAGCTGGAAAAGCTCAAGAGTAAGTTTCAGTGGAGCTGGACGCTGCACTACTTGGCAGGTCGTGTGGTCTCAGCGCCCCCTGGTGGGTGGCCTGAGTGCCACCTCTTGTGCTGGCCTGAAAAACCCCAAATGATGGCAGCCCTGAGCAGTCACCATGAGTCCCCACCCCGTGGGTCTTATTAACCCAGTTGGAAGATGGGAGCAGTCTCGGGTTGGGACAGAGCAGGCCAAGCCTAGGCTTGATCCTAGATCCCAGGCCAGAAGCGCTCTTGTGCCATGTCTGTCCTATCCCCCCCACTGTTCAAGATGGCTATGAGGGTTAGTGGGTCCCAAGCAGGGCCTGTTGGGACCGCAGTGCTCAGCTGAAACAGACGGTGGCTGCTTTCGCTGTCTGTTCTCAGTGTTGTGACATGGATCACGCTGGCTAAGGCTAGGATTGGAACTCCCGATTTCCCTGACTGGCAGCTGGGCCTCTGGAGGTCGTGGGTTATTCCTGGATGCTCAGCTAATCCATCCTGTGGGACCAGGGACCTTGGACTAGTAGGAACCCATAGCTTCATGTGTCCCTGCTGGCTCGGCACCCCTGATAATCCTGTGCCCAAATCAGTGCTGCTGGGGGAGGAGCCTTCAGAACTGGAGAACCGAAGCCCACGGGATGGTGGTTCTCTCCCTCCAGATGAGCTGGGAAAGGGCTGTGGGTGCCGTCTGGCTCCAGGGTGAGGACAGCCTCTCAGGGAAGCCGAGAGCTGGGTTCCCTCACTGCTACCTGGGGCCTGTTGTGCAGTTGCATCCTCCCGGGCTCCTGCAACATTTCTAGAACCCACTGCATGCAGAGTGCTCTGGAGCACGTCCCTGGGCTCCAGTGGAGTGAGGATGGAAGACAGATCTCTGCAGGGATTTCTTACTCTTAGAACGCTCCGGTCACTAAAACCTGGCTGTGGGCCTGTCTCCCCGCCTGAATAGGGAGATGCACCCCTCACTCTAGGGCGCAGTGGGCACCGAGAGGTGACAGAGCAGGTGCTGACCTGGTGCCCAGCGGAGCAAATGGGCTCAGACCTGGGCAGCCAGGGCCCGGCGTGATGGGAGGGGGGGAGGACACAGAGTCCTGAGGAGGATCTGTGTCCGTCTCCTAGGGTCTCTCCTCTAGCTGCCTCTTGAGTGCTCCCCCCTACCTCTCGCCCCCAGTGCTTGACTGCAGCCCCATCCTGTCCTCCTTCCAAGTGATCCTGCTTGAGCACATCATCATGTGCAGGCTTGTCACGGGACACAAGGCCACCGCGCTGCAGGAGGTAATGCCGCCAGAGGCCACGCGCGTGGGTGGGAGAGCTCGGAGCTGGCTGGCTCTCAGAAGTCGTCCCGTGGGAGAGTGTAAATTTGCCCAGTGTGTGTCAGCAGAACATCCGATCTCGTCATTTCACTATACTTTGTTAGTTCGTGACCCCAACGGACATGACAGAAATCAGTGCTCCTTCCCTAAAAGTTTGCATGCCAAAGGAACACAGGGTCTGAGGATTTGGGGTCCCCTGACGGTCATCCTAGCAGTCCCCTTGCCCTAAACCATACTCTCTGATATTTACCTTCCTGAGGGGTGGGGGGCCCTGAGTAGGGGGAAGGCGCTATATGGCTGAGACACATGTTAGAAAAGGAGGGTGAAGTGGGAGTAATGGACAAGGGTCATCGTTCTCAGGGGGGTCAGGGCTGCCCTTGGCCCTTGTGACGACGCATTTGTTGGGACTTTGTGGCCCAGGGAAGGTCGGATGTGGGCACACCTATCAGCTTTAGGGGGCTCCCAAAGGCCGCTGGGACACCAGGTGCCACGTTAGAGGCCTCGTGATGGTGAGCGTGCTCTCTCCTGGCAGATCTCCCAGGTCTGCCAGCTGTGCCAGCAGTCCCCCCGGCTCTTCTCCAACCACGCAGCACAGCTGCACACGCTGCTGGTGAGTGCCCGGGCCTGCCCACCCCCAGCCCCCTTCCAGCGAGGAATCCCGTGACTGCTGCCCCAGGAGGGACCTGGAACGTTTGTAGTGGGCTATATTCTGATAAGCATCTGAAGGCGGAGTTGAGTTGGGTCCTGGGAGGAGGGAATCACTAAGCATGTCATCTTTCTGCCCCTTTGCGGGAGTAAAGCGCAGGGGTGGCCGGTTCAGCGGTCACTTATCGAGTCGTGCAGCCCTGGGCAAACCATGTGGCTTCAGGCCCTCCGTGCCTCCTCCTTCCAGGGCCTGTACTGCGTCTCCGTCAACTGCATGGACAATGCAGAAGCCCAGTTCACCACAGCCCTGCGGGTAAGGTGCCGACCCTCACTGCAAGGGGCGGGCGGTGCCTCTCAGTGAGGAGCCGGGCATGGTCTGTGAGGAGGACAACCTCTGCACAAAACTGTGCCCAGTGGGTGACTCTGCAGCATTCAGCCTGACGCCGGCCGCGGCAATGACTTGCCGTTTATCTGGGGTTTTCCACGGCAAGGCCAGCGCTGGCAGCACAGTATGACGAGGGATGGCTGTGGGCAAGGAGGCTTTTGGCCAGCCTGGGGTGGGGTGAAGCTGGAGGGCCGCCATCAGGGAGAGGCCCGTGCCCACTGGTGCCATGACCTGTTCAGCCGCTTTCGCTCCTAGTTCCCAGCCTTCCTGATAACCTGCCAGGTCAGTGTTGGCTCCTGTCACAGCTGAAGATGCAGAGTCCCTCCGCAGGGCTCCGGGGCTCCCGGGCTCCCGGGACCCACCCCCATGGCAGTACTGGGTCTGCCCTCACCCTGCGGCAGCCTGGTTGCTCTGGGGGGGTCACGAAGGAGCTCCGCTGGGGCGACGTCCTCGCCTCAGACAGGATTGCAGCAGGCCCAGGGAGGAAGCTGGTGCCACGTCCCCCTGGAGAGGGCCACCCCAGGCCTGGGAGTTGATAGCCCAGGGCCAGGTCCTGGTTCTGCCTGTCTTGTTCCAGGACCAGATAAGCACATCCCCACCTTGGTCTCCGTGTCCTCACAGGAAAAGGAGGCTGGCAACACTTTCCCCCCAGGGGTCCTGAGGAGGCCGCAAGCAGAGGTGTAGAGGGGTGGGGGGGGGGGGAGGTTGTGTGCACCCTGTCGGATGAAAAGTTCTGCTCTGTCCCTCGTGCCACTCCCCAGATCTCTTTGCTCCTGGGGTTGGGCTCAGCGGTGTTACTGCTCCTCTGAGACGCTCTGTGTGGCTCTGCATACTGCCAGCCCCGCTGCTGGTCTTGGCAACGCACAGGAGCCTCTGGCAGCATGCCAGAGCCTGAAGAGTGGACGGGGTCCCTCTCGCATGGCCTTCTGAGCCTCTCCGTCCATGCCCACTCCTCTGGGCCCTGGGCAGCTCGAGCTGCCAGCTGCAGTGGTACCGGGACAGCCGCACACGGCCGCCCTGTTCCCTGCAGTTAGCCCGTGGCCATGTGCCTCCCCATCTTAGCGTCCCCCAAGGGGCTGCTGCTGCTGCTTTGATGGCGTGCGCCTCAGGGGAGTCCACACAGCGCTCCTACAGGCCACGTGGGAAGTGGCGCAGCCAGGATACACTCTCAAACCCCCGGCCCCAGACACGTGCTCCTCCTGTGGTCCTACAACAAACAGACCACAGCGTGATGCTCACATCAGAAGACCTCCTGGGCCCCCTCGGTGCATGCTGGGGTCCTGTGGGTGGCGGCTGCATTTCCTAGGCAGCCCCAGCCTCCTGCACAGCTGTGCTCACTCAGCCCTGCTGGGAACCAGGATCTGGGTACTGCTTGGGCTGCTCAGATGCGTCCCTCTCCCGACTGTTCTTATTTCCCAAGATCTGAGGATAGCGGTCCATCCACCACCAGCCATCAGCAGCGTCTCTGATGTCCAGCAGCCTCTGTTAGCCTCCTGGCGGTGTCCTGCCTAGGGCCAGCACGGCCTCTGCTATGTCAGCCCATCCCGGGCTCCCAGGGGTCACTGCTCGTGGTGGGGGGGGGCTATCTGGGTCTCAGTCTTGGGAAACAAGCAGAAAACAGACTGAAGTGCAGTGTGTTCTCAGGGCAGGATCGCAGCGGCTCGTCTTCCTTTCCTGTTTCCTAAGTTTCTGCTAACATGGATGAGGGTTTTATAGTGGAGAGAACTAACAGCTCTGTGCTCCTGGGGTTGGGGAGGCAAGCGAGGGGATGTGTCTGAGAGGAAAGAAAGAACGTGATTGCAGATTAGCTGCCGTGGAGGATTGGGCGGCTCCAGTGCCACCAGCGCCCCAGTGTGATGGGGCTGTGCCTGGCCTGGCCCTCTAACGCCCACATGTCCTGTTCTAGCTCACCAACCACCAGGAGCTGTGGGCCTTCATCGTGACCAATCTGGCGAGTGTGTATATACGGGAAGGAAATAGACACCAAGAGGTAGTAGGTGACATGCTTCATGTTTGGTATCTTTTCAACTCTTATTCAGGGCGGTGGGGTTGGGGTGGTCCTGGGCACCAGCAGATCTCAGCAGCCCCAGGGTCTCACCCTCCAGCAAGCGTCGCTGTCTCACCCAGAGTTGCAGGCATGGCCGGGGTGGACCGGTCTAGGATAGGAACATTTCCTAGCTAAATAACACTTCTCCCTGTTAAAAATGAGCCAAGCTTTCTTGACTCACAGAGAAAAAATCCAGTTTCTTCTACCTTGAACTGTTTGTTCTAGAATGTCAGTGAGGCCTCATGGCTCACTTCCGAGGAGCCGCAGCCCAGGCAGCCATTTGCACTGTGCTCCTAGGTTGTCCTAAGACCCAACCTCATAAGGGGTAGGGGGCTCCCAGGGCTTGTCCTTAGAGGACAAGCACCCTTACACCAGGTTCCTCCTATGACCCTCAGCCGTGCGATTCCTTCAGCCCTGGGATCCCCCCTCAACCCTAGGATTTCCTTCTCCCAGCCCTGGCCTCCTGCCTCCAGAGGATCTGAGGTTTAGTTGCATTTCCATCTCTTTTCGTTTTATCTTTAGTATTTAAAAAGGTTAGCCGACCTCCCGGCTTCTAGGTTTGGACGCTTTGGGCTCCAGAGAGCAGAAAGCCAAGCCTTGTCTGCTCCAGTATTTGGGAAGCGATGGGCAGTGTCGTCTAGGGCTAGGAGTGGGCTCCATGGGTCACGCTGGTGGGTCATGGGAGAGCTTGGCTTCCCTGTGTTTCTGCCCTCCCAGTGTCTGCCTCCTGGAGGTGCTGTGGGGACACTGGAAGCAGCTTCAGCTCACTTCATGCCCCCTACCCCTCCTTCCTCCTTGGCAGCCAGCGCAGACCTAGAACGTCAGTCACGTGGCTGTCTATCAGAGCCTCCCAGGACCCCTGCACCTCCAGATAAACCCCACCCCCAGCCCACAAGACCCGTGTGGGCCAAGCTTCCCATCGTGCTCCCCCACACCGAGCTCTCTGATCGTACAAAGGCTGAGACTGAGCCGCTGCCCTGACCACCCAGCCCCCTCCTCTGAGGCTGTGAGGACCCCAACCTTAACCCTTCCCGCGGGAGGCCATGATTCCCATCGGGTGGCGGGGCAGGGGGGAGGTTAGGAAGTAAACAGCTCCGTGTGGTCTCGTGTAGTGCCCTCACCTGTCCTCAGAGGTCCTGACCCCCCTCCCCGCTCAGGTTACTCGGGCATGGGATTCGGGGTGAGGGCACGATGCTCTCGGGTTGGGAAGATGCAAGCAACCCTAGTCAATTTAGTGGCGTATTTGAGGCCGAATTTTCTCATGTTTCAAAATGCAAAATAATGCTAACTGACGTTTCTGCCACAGCTGTACAGTTTGTTGGAAAGGATCAATCCGGACCATAGCTTCCCTGTCAGGTAGGCGGTCCAAGGGCTGAGGATCACGTTTTCTTTGCTCGTGGGTGTGGTGCCGGTGCTGGTGGGACCCAACCGCCCTGTGTCCCCGCTGCCTCTCGCCCCCCTCTGCTCACTCCCCTTTGGAAGCCTGCTGCGCTCACAAAACCCCCACCAAAGTGTGCCTGTCTCTTGTCAGCTCTCACTGCCTGCGAGCAGCGGCTTTCTACGTGCGCGGCCTCTTCTCCTTCTTCCAAGGACGCTACAACGAGGCCAAGTGAGTACGGGGAGAGGACAGGTTGCCCCCTGCCGGGCACCTGCCGGGCTGGCCCTCCGGGCGGTTTCGCTCCCTGGCAGCGTGTGCTCAGGGCCTCGAGGTGGCTGCAGCCTCTTCCTACCGATACAGCGTCCTGATGGGCCTTCAGTGTCTGTTCTCACGTAGGCGATTTCTTCGAGAAACTCTGAAGATGTCCAACGCAGAGGACCTGAACCGGCTCACAGCCTGCTCCCTTGTGCTCCTGGGCCACATCTTCTATGTGCTGGGGAACCACAGAGTGAGTGCCCGGGGCTGGTGAGAGGCGGCCAGCTGGCACGGTGCTTGCGGACTACCACCTACCAGCACTTTGCGTCCTGTGCCCCTCAGTGACCTTATCTCAGTAACCTCCCCACTCACCACTGCTCCAGGAGGCTGGGAGGGAGAGGGCGAAGGGGAGCTTTGGATCCTAGAGGGCAGGTCCGTGTGGCAGACGGGCCCGGTGCCGGCTGCAGGCAGTGTTCGGGCAGAGTCCCACAAGCTGTCCAGCGCCAGCAGGGCTGAGGGCAGGTTCCCTTCCCTTTGTGTGTGTCCATAGCTGGGGGCGGAGAGGTGTGTCTTCTCGCCAGATCCCTTGGGCTCCATTTTGCCCAGCACACACAGTGTCATCCTCAGGGCACCCCATGTTTTCACCCTTACCTAGAACGGCCCTCTGGGGCTGGTCCCCAGTGGCATCGGCTGACTCCCAAGTCTCTGAATCAGATGGGGAGTCCGGGGTGTGCTCTTACTTGCTCGCCTGCTCGTACCTACTGATCTCTCCAGGCCATTCTTTAAGGTAGTTTTGGTTCACATTATATAATGTGGTGTGTTCATCATAGAAAGCATGAGAAACAAAAGAGAAAATGATTGCATGTCTTCTGGCTCTTTCCAGTACCCATCTCTCCCTACGCATAGATTTTGTTTTTC
>CM052898.1:11107113-11124807 GCA_028534135.1 Potos flavus
GGCAGGCCCTCTTTGGGGGCAGTGGGCACTGGGCTCACTCGTGACATCAGCTCCACACAGGATTGGTTCGCCCTCCCCATGAGGCCATTTCTTGGAGTCTGGGTGAAGAAGTGGGCTGTGAGCCCTAGCCCTCACCCTTGGTTTCCCTCTCCCTGAATGGCTGTGGCAGTCGTCCCTGTGGGACGGTACTGGCCAGGATGCTCTGGGTGCCCAGGAGGCTCTCAGCAGGCGTCAGTGTTGTTACTGCTGCTCCCCTCTTTAGATTGGGCTGTTAAAATCCAGTCTTTTTTTTTTTAAGATTTTATTTATTTGAGAAAGAGCATGAGCAGGGGGAGAGGGAGAGGCAGACTCCCCGCTGAGCAGGGAGCCCGATGCAGGACCCAATCCCAGGACCCCGGGATCATGACCTGAGCCAAAGGCAGACGCTCAACCCACTGAGCCACCCAGGCTCCCCTAAAATCTGGAGTCTTACCGAGGGCCCTAGGGAAGAGGCAGAGGGCATGCAGTGGGTTTGTGGGCCCATTCAGTCTTTCTGCCTCTGGAGTGGGTATTGGGTGCCCTGCTCTGGTGAGTTCCTGTGTGCCTGAGGCTTGGCCAGGACCTCCGCAGGAAGGCCAGTGTCCCCAGGGCACAGCCCTGAGGCTCTCGCTTGCCCAGCCGACCCTTGTGTTGACGACACTGCTCACTCACCTCCAAGAATGTGACTCAGGAGCTCAGAGGGCATGTGTGAGCTCTGTTGGCAGTGGGCTTTGCTGACCCTGAGACAGGCAGGGCTCAGGGCAGGTGACATGCCAGATAGACAGGAACTCACTGGCAGAGTGGACTTTGACCTTAGGGCTCTACCCACGTCCAAGGGGAGGACGTGGGGCAGGCCAAGGTGGATCCACCCTATGTGTGTGTCCCACCATTAGACCTGAACAAGGCCTGCGGGAATGCCATGGACGCCCACGAAGCCGCCCAGATGCACCAGAACTTCTCCCAGCAGCTGCTCCAGGACCACATTGAAGCCTGCAGTCTCCCGGAACACAACCTCATCACGGTATAGGCCCTGGGTTTGGGGGGGTAAAATGGGGGTGCTGGTTGACTCCTCAAGGCCTGCTCACTTGGCTTGCAGCCCCCAGGGGGCATGTTCCCTGCCTGAGAAGGGAAGTACACGCTTGGCTGCCATCTCCCTGCGCGGCTCCAGCAATCCCTAACTCAGCTTAGCCTCAGAGGCCCCCTCAGATGAGGGGGACGGCATCAGTCCCCAAGCGGGTGATATACGGTGCTTCCCAGGGGCCCCGCTGACTCAGGTGTGGAGGACAGCGGGCCCTGGCCGGGCATTCAGCCCAAAGAGAGCAGCAGTCCAGGGCAGACATGCGGCCCGGCACAGCTCTGCTCCTTCCTAGGAAGGACCTCACCTCTGTGTTCTCTCCCCTCTGCAGTGGACGGACGGCCCACCTCCCGTGCAGTTCCAAGCTCAGAATGGACCCAATACAAGCCTGGCCAGCCTCCTGTGAGGCTCCCGAAGGGAGCCATTCAGCTTCTCGGGGCCTCTGTGTGTCCCCTACTTCCATCCAGACGGCACTTGAGCTTTCCTTGGAGGTGTGCTGGAGTGGGTGTCCCCAGGCTTCTTTTCTGACTGTCTCCAGAGCTTCCAAGTCCCTGGGGAGTGTGCAGGGCTGATTCCGCCCTCCCAGGAAGGGCTGGCCAGCCATTCCCACCATGTAACAAGACCCCCAGTGCTGAGGCTTGCAGGTGGGATATTGGAGCCAACTTTCCAGAGCCATCGTTTAAAGTGGACTTGAATTGCCAGTTCTGCTTCCACGTCTGAGTCACGCCTTCAAGGGAGCGTGTCTGGGCGGGGAGTGGGGTGCCAGTTGCCAGGGTGGGTGGTACCGCTGGTGCATTGCTACATGACTTCCATTGCCTGGGCCTCCGTGCCTGGCTGGAGTGTTTCCTCTGCTCACAGCAGCTTCCAGAGCCCAGAGGCAAAAATGCCAGTTTCTGCCCCAGAATTGGAGGGAAGAAGTGACGGTGCATGTCAGGGACAAAAATGCACATCCCACCATAACACTTTTCCCAGCTTGCCTTTCTGTCCAGTGTCCCCCCATCTGACAGCGAGGGCCTCTGGTCAGAAATCCTGGGGGGCCCAGGAACTCGGCTTCCAAAACATTTGCACCTTGACTGGAGTCCGCGTCCAGCCGTGGAGGTGCACGTTCTTGTAGACACGGGTGTGTGTGTGTGTGTGCGTGCGTGTGTGTGTGTGTGTGTGTGTGTGGTGATTCACGGAACCGGGGCGGGGGTGCTGAGACTCCTATGTTTGCGTCAGCCACCTTCCCCCATCAGCATCCATACTGCTGGGCAGGAAGCAGAGGAGAAGGGAGGGGACCCTCCTCAGCCCAACTCAGGGTGCCTGAACGAAGAAGGGGCTTGCTTCCTGGCAGCTCTGGGGCCTCCTCAGCAGAGGACATTCGCAGACGCCTGGTCCCTCACACTGCTCTCAGGAGGGAGGATAAGGAGACCTACCCGCCTTGGGTCTTGGGACAGCGTTGAAAGCTCTTCCTGAGCAGGACCCCAGGAAGCTCTGCCAGGCCCAGACAACTATGCTCGGTTCTGTGCTCCTCTTGGGTAGTGAGGGGGTGCCCCAGCGGTGATGGGGGCAGTGGAGGTCGCCTCCTCCTCCAGCTTCCAGTGCCTGGGAGCGTCTCCCCACAGAGGAGCGATGAGTGGTCTTGCTAGTCAGATGGCTTGTTAGTTTGCATCTTGTTACCCTTACACTGTGAGGGCTGCTTCTCGAAGCCTCAGTGTCTGACAGAAGGAACACTGGGATCACTCAGGTCAGCTGCTCAGGCCCTGAGGCCTGAGTGTGCCTTAGCCACAAGCAGGGCTGTCAGCAGACCTCCCTGCGCAGGGCCACTGCCCTTCCCAGGACAACATCAGGCCCCTGCCGCCCACTGGGGGCCAGAGACAGGCGTGCAAAGTGAGCTGCTGATTGGAGGCATGGGCTGGCCGGGGCTTGTCCTAAGAGGACCCACCATCTGTGAGGCATCCTGGGTCACCCAGGAGAGCCTAGCACTGTCCCGTGCTGCTCAGGGCCACCTTCTTGGCTGACCCCCCTGGGCCCATGAGGCCTACAGAGGAGGGTGTGACATGCGGCCACGAGCTGCCCTGTCCTGTGTCTTCCTACCCCACTCAAGGGTATCCCCTAGGCCCTCCCCTCCACTCATGGGACAGAGCCCCCCACCCCCTCCGCCACAAGTTGCCCCTATTGGCCTAGACCCTGCACCGTCTGACCTCTCCAGGCCCTCATTACTTCAATCGCGCTGTACATCATGTTTGTCTCTGCATATTTATTTAAGTCTTTCTTTGCTTCTAGGGCATTTTTTATGTAGAGCAGTTGAAATAAGAACCTCAAAACTTAACATCTGTCCTGATGTTAAAGTGCTTTTAGTGACCACTCTGTTATCTATGTTTATGTAAAGTTAAGGATAAGTTTTTATGTTTACAGCTAAGAATTCAGTACTCAATATTTAATATTCACTCTAGCTTTATGGAAGCCAAACCGGGCGCACATGCATTTGTGCATGTGCGAGCTTTGAACCCCCCCTCGCCGTAGCATCTTCTGGTTACATAAAGCTGTCGTAAATACCTTCCCAAATGGAGTGCCTCACGGTTTCTCATTCAATCATCAGAATTTAAGACAGGCAGCACGTGAGCCCCCAGGGAGACCTTACACGGTGTCATAACTAAGTGTTTAGGAAGAACAGATAAAAACTCCAAGCCTTTCAGTGTACAGCAATGCAAGGGAGCAGCAGAAAGATCCCTGTGGGCAGGTAAATTACTGAAAGCTGTTCTGACTCTCGTATGTTCCTCCCACCACCTCCTGGGGTCCTCAGGGCCTGTGGGTCTGCGGGGACTGGGCCGGGAGATCCCGGGTTCCCTGGCACGCACGCACACCACTGCCTCCCCCGTGCTGGGTGTTTGCAGTCATCCGCGGGTGAAGCGAGGGTCCTCTCCCTGGGGAAGCACTCCCCACCCCATTACTGGGAACACTGGCAAGGAAATCAGAAACGGGCTGCCTGGTGCAGTGGGTAAATTCGTTGATTGCATTGTCTCTGTTTTGTTAAGGGTTTTTAATAAGTATGTTTGGCATAATGTCTTTTAATGGGTTTGTAATATCTTACGGTTTTAGCAGCCTGTAACTTCAGCTGGTGCTTTTAATCAGGAAAAAAATTTTTGTAAATACAAAACATTGTTTAAAAGACATAACCATAGAACATAGATTCCCGTTTGTGGATTTCTTTTCCTATATATTGAAAGTAAAATAATTTGCAGGAGCCAACACTTGCTTTGTCTTTGTCGCGTTGTCCCGTGTGTGCACCACTCCGGAGATGGCTCTTGCCCTCTTGCCAGGCCAGCGGGCCCCTCGGCGAGCTGGCATCAGGGAGTTCTGCGGACCAACAGAGCCCCAGCCCGTACAGTGGAGGACCTGGTAGAAACCTGAGTCTTCCCCTGCACTGATCATGTTCCCCCAGAGCAGCCCCACCCGGAGGAGAGGGGACCCCTAAGACCTCAAACATTTGGCCCACAGCTGCCTGTTCCTTCTTGGCCCTTACCACAGACACATCTGCTTGCTCACCTAGTGTCCTATCTCCTGTGTTCTTAGAAAACGCATCAGCCAGCGTCCATGTGCCGAGGGTTGTTCATTTGTTTTAATTTTTCTTTTCTTTTTGACATGAAAGTCACGTGAAATTAACCATTTAATGTGTACAATTCCGTGGCACTAAATACCTTCACAATGTACAACCAACACGTGTCTAGTTCCAGAACGTTTTCATCAGCTCAAAAGCAAACCCTGTCCCCATTAACTGTCAGTCCCACTCCCATCCTCCCCAGTCCCTGGCAGCTGCGAATGTGCTTTCTGGCTCTGGATTTGCCTGTTCTGGACAGCTCAGATAAATGGGACCCTACATGTGGCCTTTCGTGTCTGGCTTCTCACTCGACAGGACTTCAAGGTTCATCGACCTAGCATGAATCCGAATTTCATTCCTGAAAGCTCAATAATTTTACACTGTGTAGATGGACCAGTTTGTTTATCGGTTCGTCCGCTGATGGGCGTTTGAGTTGCTGCTTCCTCGTGGCTATCGTGAGTAGTGCTGCTGTTGTGAATGTGCCCCTACGCGTTTTTGGTTAAACATGTGTTTTCAATTGTCTTGGGTTGTGCCTTGTTTTTAATGTGCAGAGATGGTGCCTGGCTGCCACCCACACTTCGTCAGGGCCCTCGTGTTGCTCTCATCACTGCGCCCCTCATGACACCAACGTGCTCTCAACTGCTCACTCCTAGGGGCATGCCTGAGCTTTCCTTTGGGCCACGGTCCTGAGGCAGAACCACTGGCCACTGGGTGTATCAGGGATTCCACAGGCCCTGCCAGGAAGAACTTCCCCAAACACAGTGATCCCACAGCCCCACGTTGACGCCTGCCGCCCCCCCGCCCTATACCCAACAACCCAGCCATAAATGGCTTCATCACTTGGGGTGGACTGCCTGTCCTATTGGTTTGGACATCGTTTTTCCCACCTTAGGTTTCACAGCCTTTCTGCAGGAATCACATCCTGAGCCCACCCAACCAGAGCGCAGCCACAAATCCACCCTGTGACAAGCCACCCACACCAGCAGGCATGTGGCCACCAGCTGGGAGTGAGTCACGTGTGGCTAGTAAGCCAGTCCTGAGATGGCCACCGTTTCACAGGAAGTAGGCTCATTTGGGTGCTGCAGAACAATGCCCTGGTTGAATAAATCAGCAGTTCCCAGAAAACTTCCCACAGATTGCCAGATAGTAACGAACGAAGAGAGGCTGTTGGAGTCCTAAGTTTTGGGGAATGTCTCGGGTAAAGCCAAGCAGGTTCCTTTTGGCAGGACTGGTCAGCACAAATGGACACGGTGTGGAGAAGCTCTGCGGGGTCTGCAAGACACACTCGGGAAGTGGACGATGAACACAGGAAGTAGTCACAGGATGGGGGGGACAGGAGTGGGCCTCGTAGAGGCCAGCGAGTGGCCAGGGCAGCTGGCCCAAGCACTGAGTGGCCAGGGCAGGGCTCATTAATTGTCCTTCACACACACGCACCCCAATCCTCAGAAATCCTGTCACTCCATCCATTTCTGGCTATCTCCACTGCCCCTCCCCAAGTCCCAGCCGCATCTCCCACCTGGATGTTGTCCAGCCTCCTCCCTGATGGTCCCGGAACACTCTGTGCTTGCTCCCGCCCCTCCGCCTGCCAGGGGCACTCTCCCTGCGGCTGCTCCGCTCAGCAGCCCAGCATCAGCCAGGAATGTCCTGGTCCAGACCTGGCACATGTTGGCAGGTCCAGGGGACAGTCCAGGAGGAAGAGCATACAGGCCGTTCTGGCAGACGCCACTGTGGACACCTGCCTATGTTGTCTGCAGGTGGCAGCACACTCGGTTGCTGAGCTTGCCCCCCGCCCCCCCCCCCGAAATGCTAAACGGACCCTGCTGTACTGCAAACAGCCCCAGGCAAGTGGGCACTGGGGGTCCTGGGAATTGAAAATGATCACAATATGTATTGACTTCCCCCTTTGGCCTAGCTGAGCCCGTTAAATTTACATCTCCCCACAAAAAAAGCTACTGAGGGAGAGGCAGGCAGTCTTGCCTCTGTGGTCCTGTAGGTCCAGCACCCGACATGGCTTCCTTGATTTGAACCACACTGAGGCAACCCCAGTCAGTTCAGACTTGCCAACTGGACACAAGAGGCTGAAGGGCTTACTGGGGTCAGAGGAAGGTGGGGTGTCCCCCTAGGTCAAGGGACAGAGGCGGGGAGGGGGTGTGAGGGAGCTGGACTCTGAGGGCCACAAGAGCTCCACTCCTTCATCCCCCACCCGCTCCAAGGGCTGCTGCTGGTCCCCAGAGAGGCAGGGAGGGGGAGGAGGAGGACTGCTGAAGAAGTCGAAAATTCATTTCACCCCAAGTCATGCTCACATGCTGAGATTATAACAGCAATTGGTTGGGAAAAGGAAAGAAAGATTCATTTCTATGTTAATTTGATTTCCTTGGTACTTTGATATTTTGGGTGCCTTTTTCAAGGACCAGAAAATAGATAAAGGGACTATTGCAGTAGTGCTTTATGAAAAATATGATACTCCTGATGAATTACAGCCGCTGCGATAAATGTCATTTTTAAAATCATAGCATTCTTACACTAGATTAGGAGTTTGTGGGAGAGCGATCGGCACCATTCACCCGTCCCTGTCGTATATATTCCGAAAAGCCCTCCGAAACACAGCTCTCTAGAGATGGGCCACTTGGTCCGTGTGCGTTTGTTCTGTTTTGAGTGTCATTTCCAACCACGATTCCGCACACTTAGTGTCTATGCAACGTGGAGTTGAGGCTCCGCCGACAGTCACATTCAGTCCAGAGTGAGCGTGTGGCCCTGAGGAAACTCTGCTACTATCGAGTTCTGCACACAGATGCTCCCCTAAAGGGTTAAGTACAAACTGCTCAGAAGTATGGCTTTGAACCGGAAGTGTATCTCCTCCACTGTCTTCATCTGCATGTGTCACCCATTGCTGTGGGCAGCTCGGCCTGCTCCATCCTCGGCCACCAGGGGGCGCGGCGGCTCGGGCCCAGTTCCCACCAGGTTGGGGCGGCGGGAGTCCAGCGCCCGGCTGGGAAGGATGGGCAGCAAGTTGCCAGTCCCCATTGCGGCCTGGCCTTGTCCTCATTTGCAGGGATGTGGAATAACCTTCACCGCAGAGTCTCTCAGTTCCTCTCCCGTATCATGTGGGAAGGGAGATGCTGATCTCCAAGTGTTAGGGCTACAACGTTCCCTCCTTTGCTTGACAAACAACTATTTGGCACTTACTGGATGCTGAACGTTGGGGACACAGCAGGAGCCATTTCCGGCAAAGTCCCTGCCCTCAGGGAGTAGACATTGTACCAGGAGTCTGACAATGGGCCTCAAGTAGGAGTGAGCCATGCCCCACTTGTGAGATGAGAGCAACACACCTTAAGATGGGAAACCAGGGACAGGTGGGGGACACTGTGTGTGACAGGACAGAGGGGAGACCTCCCTCAGCCAGCCAGTCAGAGCTGGATGACGTTTCAACTTCTGCTATGTAGAGCCAAGACTGTGGGAAGGGGATGGGCCGGCCCTAGTGTCTGGCTACTCAAGAGGGTCCTGGGTGGGCATCGGAGCTGCCCGCCCTCCGGTGGCATTCCGGAGGGCCGGGGCTGTCACACAACATCTTAGGTACAGCTGATGCCTGGGTCGTGTCCAGGAGACACTGATGGGTGGGAAAAGTGGCTGAGCCCCCATTTCCAGAAGAGGGATCAACTCCCTGGATCCCCTCAGGTCCTTCTCCCCCGCCACACTCAGGCCAATATCCCAGAAACAAATTGGGGGTGAGGGTGGTGCAAACAGGGCTAGATGTGCAGAGTGATGTGGGTCAGACAATGACAATGACAAGTGTCGCTGACCCCCTTGTATAATGTAGACTCCCATCAGCAGGGGACCAGGGGCTGGGGCACTCCTGACATCGCCACAAACCAACCAGATCAGATGCTTCAGAGCCAGGTCCCCGATCCAAGGACTCCTACTACCCTGCCCGGCAGCTACCACGCCGCTTCCTGAGCCACCTCCTCCCCAGGAAAAGGGAATTCATCTCTCTTAAAGAAGTTCTTCCTGCCTCCAGAACATTCCTCTGTCTTCTGGTGCCAACAGAAGGAAGTCCCAGCTGGGCCACACCCAAATCCCTCATTCGCAGGATCGGTTTCTCTCTCGGCATCTAGTTCTCCTCAGACCCAAAAGCTTAAGGAAATTACTTTTCAGGGATTATTTACTCCTCCGTGACTGTGTCCTGAAATGGCCACAGGCCACACTCGTGGTTGGCCTGGCTGTGGGACACCCACACGCCTTGACTGCAGAGGGCAGGGCCGGGTGGGCTTTGCACACGGAGGTGCCACGGCAGTGTCCACTCAGTCCCTGATATGGCAAGAGCAATGCATGGCCACATTATCTCCCTCTGGATTCCTCCAACCTTCACACCTCACCTTGGGCCTCACAGCCAGTGAGGACAGTGGATGAGTGCTGGACACGCTGCCCTCCCTTCTCTTAACTCCCACGAAAAAGGCCAGAACCTAGATCCGTCTGAGAAAAAGGATACAACAAGATACACATTTGTGAAGCAGGGAACGCCGGAGGCATTTCAATCCATGCTACGCGGGCATCTAACAAGAGTCGGGGCACCCAAAAGAATAACCAGTTCAAGGTCACAATTTGGGGCCAAAGTGGATTTCCGAAGCTGGTTCATCTCTCTCTCCCCAGCCACACCAGATTCTAACCTTCACATTTGACCGGTTCTTCCAAAGGCATCAAGCTATGGGGTTGTGTGACATGGATTACTCAAATCGGACTGACTCCTAGCGGCGGCCTGGCACAAGGAAGATACTCCGACGTTCTCGGATAGGTTTATACCAAAGGACTCTTCATCACTGATCGTAAATTCAAATCTGACTGGGCGTCTTCTCTTTTCATTTGCTAGGTCTGACCACCCAGGAGTCTCCATAATATCTTTGAATAAAGGAACATAGGCCCACGATCAGAGAGCTGGAAATTGAGTCCAAATAAGGAGTTTTACTGGTGGGAAACAGAACTCATAGGGCTCTGCAGTACGCTTCCTTCTTCCCATTAGAATAAAATCCCACCTCCTCCCAGGCCCAAAATATCAGCCAGCCTCTCCCACCTCTTCCCTGCCCACCAGCTTGCCAGCTGCTCTGTCCCGTTCCCCTCTGCCCGGAAGGCTTGTTTCTGGTTTGACTGTAAAATCCAGGTTTGTCCTCAAATCCACCTGTTTGCAAGCCCATGACTCCTGCCCTAGCCCGAGGCCTCCTCAGTCAGTGTCACACCCTTGTTTATTTTTCTTCATCATCATCATCAGTAGTTGAAATTATCTTGCTCTTGGGGCGCCTGGGTGGCTCAGTGGGTTAAGCCTCTGCCTTCGGCTCAGGTCATGATCTCAGGGTCCTGGGATCGAGCCCCGCATCGGGCTCTCTGCTCGGCAGGGAGCCTGCTTCCCCCTCTCTCTCTGCCTGCCTCTCTGCCTACTTGTGATCTCTCTCTGTCAAATAAATAAATAAAATCTTTAAAAAAAAAAATTACCTTTTCTTTGTCAGTCTGTCCCTTCCCACTCACTTTGCTCACCACAGCATCCAGACCCATGATCACGGGTCTCTGAGTATCCATGGGTGACAACTCCAATCAGGAACCTGGGCCTTGCACCGAAACTCCTGCCACGGTGCCGTCTCCCCCTATGCTGCAAGCTCCTGGCTTTCAGCATCACTTGGAGCAGGAATGAAGTTTGCCAAGACCACGCAGTTCTAGAGACTCCTATACTAGTAAGAAAGGTAAGTTAATCTCTAAATCTAAGCAAAAGTTGGGATTCAGCATTTCCCAACCCAGGACATGTAGAAATAAATACCCTTGCTCCAAGGATGGTAGCAACTTCCCTGGTGCAGGAGCTTCTAGGGCTTTCAACGGTGGACAGCAAGGTGCTTAGTTCTTAGTAATATTCTAGAGGCTGAAACCAAACCCCACAGGATAGTCCTGAATCACTGATTGAGGCTGGTGACTTGAATCTGTGGTGAGAAGCACCGCCCACCAGACCCCTTGCTTTCAGTTTAAGAGATCAGAGTCTGACATCACACAGCCTGTGGGCGAGGAGTCAGGAGGCCTGAAGTTCAGGGAGAGAGAGAGAGAGAGAGAGAAAGAGAGAGAGAGAGAGATGCCTTCTCACTGGTGCCTTTGCTCACTGCTCTGCCTCAGGGTATCTGACCCTTATTAGGAGCTCATTAAACATTTATGGCATAAATTAATATACAAACAAATATGTGACCTTTGGAAAGGTTAGAACCAAAGAAACAAAATGAGACAGAGGTACTGGGGGTCCCCTTTCATTCCAGGCCCCCTCGCAGTGCTCGCCTTGCTCTCCTGTCCACTACCAGCCCCGTACCTGTCTATAGGGGACAAAGAGGAGAATCTGGGCTGACCAGGTCTGTTTCCATAGTTTTTATACATCCGGGGGAAAAAAAATCTCTTTCCTCCCAGCTCTCTTGCCTATGCTTCAGCAACGATCCAGGAAAAAACTCTCATAAAGAAGACCAGAGCCTTGGTGATCAGATGGGTCAGGGGTGAAGCAACAGGAAGGACAAGCCTGGCCCAGTCTGGGTGGAAGCCAAAGGCAGGGAGCCCTGGTGGCTGCTTCCCCGCAGACTGGCTCAAAGGCCTTAACATGGAGGACGGAAGCCAATCGGCAGCGACTGCGACAGGGAAACTTCCCTCGCTAAGGCACAGGTGTGACCCTTGGGGCATGGTCTCTGAGGGCTCAGAGCTCCTTGGGGACTGCTGAATTCCAGCTAAGACAAGAGCGCAAGCTCTGGATCGCCGAGTTATCTGTTCTCCCCCTAGAGCTTAAATAAGCATGAAAGTGCTGCGAATCTCTGGCCTTAGAGACTCGGTCAGGCTCAGCTCAGAGACCAGCCTGGCCCTCTCCTTGCTACGAAGCTAAGTCACACCCTCTCCCGGCACTCCTCCCTCGGGAAATGTAGAAGGTGGACTGGCTGATTTCTTAACCTCCTCTCTGTTCTGACAGTCCCCAATGTGGGATTACCTACACGAAGAGGGGACACAGAAAAAGAAATGAGGAGGCATTTCCAAGAAGATGGGTGACCCAGGCAGGTATTGTTTATAGGTAATTGGCATTGTGTCTATTAAATGTATATGTGTATTTATTACGTATATACTGAGGAACATGGTGCTAATCCTCTGGGAATGTATTATCTAACGGAGATAAGAAAGGAAGAAAGAGGGGCGCCTGGGTAGCTCAGTTGGTTAAGCATCTGCCTTCGGCTCAGGTCATGATCCCAGGGTCCTGGGATTGAGCCCCGAATCAGGCTCCCTGCTTAGCAGGGAGCCTGATTCTCCCTGTCCTCTACCTACTACTCCGCCCGCTTGTGCTCTCTCTCTCTGTCAAATAAATAAATAAAATTAAATTAAAAAAAGAGAGAGATGGGGGAGAAGGGGGGGAAGAAGAGAAGGAAGGAAGGAGGCACTTTTGTGGTGAATTAATACAAAATGCACAAAAACTAAAGGATTAAAAACAGAAAATATTAGTCACCAACACATTCGTGTCCCCAGCAGGTGGAAAGGCTTGACTGGAGTCAGGGATTTTGTTTTTCACCCCTGGCACCTTTCCACCTTCCCACTCTGCAGCCCAAAGAGCTGTGACCATGCCCAGGTCTAATCTGAAGCTGCCAGGAGGTCTTCGGGGAGAGTGTGGGCAGCTGCAAAGATTTCAGGATTGGAATTCAGACTGAGGTTCTGGTTTTATTTATCTGTGACCCTGGCCACATAAAAATCCCTGAGCCTCAGCTGTATCCCCTCCAAAATGGGGCACTCTCCCTTGACCCCAAATAACTACTAAGAGAGAGGGAGGCAATAAGGGGTGACAGAAGCTGGCCTAGGCAATGGCAGCGTGTGGAACCAGCCCTTTTCAAATCATGACCCACAGTCCACCGACTGTGAGTTCTCCAGGAGGTGAATGGGTGTTCTTAGAATTGAAGAAAACAGACCATGTCATCAAGGAAGTTTGTGATATACCATGACAACATCCATTATCAATAGGAAAGGTTTAGCAAAATCCTCTAGTTAAAAAAAAAAAAAATTTTGTAAGAGAGAAACTAATCACAGAATCTCTATTGATATCTTAAGACATTCTGAGGTCTCATGGAATCCACAGTGCGATGTTTTGTGCTGATCAACGTGTCCCCATGGGGCGGACCCATTCCAAGACACCCAGTGGATGCCTTAAATCATGGATAGTACTGAATGCTGTATATACTATGACTTTTTCATATATATATATATATATATATATATATATGTATACATATATATATATATATACACATACCTATGATAAAGTTTAATTTATAAATTAGAAAGGCACAACAATAACTGATAATAAAATAGGGGCACTTGGGTGGCTCAGTTGGTTAAGCGTCTGCCTTCAGCTAAGATCATTATCCCAGGGTGCTGGGATCGAGCCTTGTATTGGGCTCCTTGCTCAGCGGGGAGTCTGTTTCTTCCTCTGCCTCTCCCCCTGGTTTGTGTTCTCTCTCGATCGCTCTCTTTCTCTCTCAAATAAACAAATAAAATCTTAAAAAAATAATAATAGGACGCCTGGGTGGCTCGGTTGGTTAAGCAACTGCCTTCGGCTCAGGTCATGATCCCAGGGTTCTGGGATCTAGTCCCGCATCGGGCTCCTTGCTCGGCGGGGAGCCTGCTTCTCCCTCTGCCTCTGCCTGCCGCTCTGCCTGCTTGTGCTCTCTCTCTCTGACAAATAAATAAATAAAATCTTTAAAAAAAAAAAAATAATAATAAAATAGAATAATTAGAACAATATAAATAATAAAAGTGAAGTGTATTTGGTGTCTCTTTCACATTGTCTCAAAATATCCTATTGTATCGTACTTACCTTTCTACTTGTGATGATGTGAGATGATACAATTCATACACGATGACATGAAGTGAGGTGAATGACGTAGGCATTGTGACAGCACTGGGCTACTGCTGACCTTCCGACAATATCTCAGAAGGAGGATTGTCTGTATCCAGACCAGCATTTATCCTCAGGTAACTGAGACCATGGAAAGCGAAACCTCAGGTAAGGGGGTTATGACACATTCCAGGAAGTAACCGAAGTGAAGGGAGGGCCAAAGAGAAGAAAGACTTTGAATGCCACGCCAAGATTCAACCTTTGGTGATGGACAGCTTTAAAAAAATTCTTTTTCTTAAAAAAAAAAAAAAAAAAAAAAAAAAATTCTTTTTCTTCTTAATGACAAAACCAATAGAATACAACCTCCTTAAAAATGGAAGTTTTTTGAGTAGGGGTATGACATGGTTCTTGATTTAAGAGAAATTCGTCTCACAGTTTGTGTGTAATTGATTACGAGAGAGTCACCAAGAGCATTTTGGGAATGGGTGGTAGTGACAGAAATCAAAAGAACAGACAGAAAAGCAAGGGGACAAATCAAATTGTTGAGCAACTAACTTGAGTTTGATGAGTGATGTTAAAGAAATCTCTGAAGATTTAAGACCTTTCAACCTGGAACACTGGGAAGGTAATGTTAGTGCAGAAGAGAAGAGTGAAAAAGGGAAGTTTGTTGAAAGGATAAGGTTCCGTCTCCCTTTTTCTGCCATTGTGGTGTGTGCAGTTGACTCTGTGCACAGATCTCATGTCTTCTTACGCAACTTTTAGGATCAAGGGCTTCCTGGTTGAGAAACAAAAGTAGAATCATCTTATTCTCCGTGGATTTCGATGAAAACTGGTAATAAAATCAGGTATAACTCCAAAAGGAGACACTGGAGAAGAACCAAACTGAATCTATAAGGGATCACTTATGAGATGGCACACATATTTATACTGTATCAAGGTCACTAACATCTTACCATGTCATGTTGAAAAGGCCACCACTCTGGACAGTTGGATGTGTTTTATTAGGAAAAAATTTTTTTCTCTTTGTTTCTCTGCTTCTGCATGAGTAGGTTGGTTCAGTAATAAATATATGAGAACTTTTGTTTGGAAAAAAAAAAGAATGGAGAATGGGTCAAAGAGAAAGACATCAAATTTTGTCTGAAACACATTTAGCTGTTGGGTTTCAGTCACATCCCATCTAGAGGGGAAGGAGATCCCGGACAGGAACTCAGGTGGACTGGAAATACAAATCTGGGAGTTCCTGAGTTCCACTCTTTGAAGGGATTCATTCTCTGAAGAAATATCGAAGGCACAGAGTAGTAGCAAGAGATGAGCAGCCTGGCAGAATTTCCAGGTAGAAGTCGGATGAAGACAGAACAGGAGACCAGATGAGGTAAGTTCCCCAGAAGCCATGAAAGACATTTCAAGGAGTAGGGAGTGTCCTTTAGATGCTGGAGTTTGGAGAAAATGCAGACCAAGAGGAGTTCCTGGAAGCGGAATCACTCAGTTCTCAGTAATTTGAGAGAAGGATTTTAGTGGCAGGATTAGACACCAGCCCGACAGGGAGGAAGGAATGGCAAGGGAATGAAAGCAGTGGGCCAGGTCCACAGGCATGACATGCATGTCACTTGGAGGCAGAGAGGCAGTCACTTCAGTCCTAGGGCACAAGGCTCTTGTCTCAAGGCAGAGAGAGGTTGGGGAAGGGTCTGAAATGCAGTGGAATGAAAGCCTTGACCTGGGTTTTAGGCTCAGATGTAAGTGGTTGTCTGGGATGCTAAAGGCCTTCAGATCCCACAGAACCTCAAGGGGAATTCTCCACTGGTGTCAATAAGGCAACTCTTTCCCATCAAGGACTGTGGTTGGCTCCTCCCTCTGTGCACAAAGTGGCCACATATGTCAAAGATCACCTCCCTCCTGTTTAGAAATGCTTTCCATCCTGGTTGGGGAAGTCACCCTTTTGACTTAGTCTTCTAAGCTGTAGGCATGTAGGTGTAGACAATATTTTTTGCTCCAGCAAAGGGTTATCACTAATCCCATTTAATTATGTCAATAAGAATGAGGTAAGATTTGTTATTACAGTCCAGATTTTTTACCTAGAGACTAAAAAAGCCTGGCAGAAAGGGCTCCTGGGCTCCATCTGGACTCAGTTCCAGATTTTCTAGCCATCCAACACCAATGAAAGTACACTCTGCCCCCCACCCCTGGGTACTTCAGGTGCTACCTCACTTTCTGTTGGGGGAGCAGGAGGATGACTTAGGCCACTTCTTCATTTGGTAGTGTCTATTTCGCCCTGAAAACAGACCCTGACTTTTTACTATCTTTTCCCTGGGAGAACCAGGCCAATTCCAATGACCTGCTAAAGGATGCAGGTTTCAGTAGATTAGCAATTCACATATGTGAATTTCAAAGTGCTCGGCAAACCCAAATGAACTCCGTAGTCCAACAATTTTAGGAGGCAGTGACGGAAAGGGCACTTTGCTCTGGTCAACTGAACTGCCAAGTGACCCCAGAGGACTTTAACTTTTGTGCTTAGTACCCTTCCCACTGGTATCAACCAGCTGTCATTCTTCACTGTTAGTGGGCACTCTTCCATATCCAAGACCCTAACACCAATAGGAAGGGTCTCTGCAGGCTGGCGCCCACCAGGTCCTCATTTTTCTAACTATCACTGAGGCCTTGCCTTCCTTGCTGCCTGTGCAGTCACCTGGCTCAGTTCCCATTTCCCTATTTGGATGTGAATGTCACTTAGCCAGTTTGCCCACATGATTTCCCAGACCCAGGAAGGGACACGCCTTGATGCCGAGAGATGCAATCGTTACTACCACTGTGGAAAGGAAAGCCGTCCTCAGTATGGGTCACATGCCCTTCTTTTCATTTTTTTATGTTGGAAGCCGACTTGTGTCATCCATTTTGGTGGGACTTTCACTCCCTCTGATGAATGCCCATTTGCCTTGGACTCTTCCAGGATACAATTTCCCAGCCAAATGGGGCTCTTGTTTATGTTTAGGATTCCAGACTTCTCGGACATCCCTTAATCCAACATCTCTGCCTCCAGGCAATGCCTTTTTCCAGAGAATAAAGAAATTCTGTGCATTCTTAAAATAAAAAGGCAAAACATAATTATAGGTCCTGACATTTCTAGAGATCAGTCTGGAAATTACACAAGACAGCCCTGAAATAACCTCACTTCATTTGCAATCTCCCTTTGACAAAATTAATTTCAGTGGTCTTGACCCTGGTTATGATCCCCAATTGGTCCTTTGCTCTTGGAGTTAGGGGGCTCTAGCAGACCTGTATCCAGAACCTTCCCACGGCTTGCCTAAGAGAGAGATAAGGCTCAGGAAGTTTTGGGTTCCTAACATGTCTCAACTTGGCATAAGGACTGAAGGGGATAGGTCCCTCTTCTTCTCCCCTTTCCTGCAGATAGGCCCAACGTGAGATTAAAGCAATGCAAGCTTAGGATCCAGTCACAGAGTAGCAGTGGGATTTGAACAAGTCACAGTTGCCCTGTAGGTCTTCTCCATTTCTCATGTATAAAATGAAATGTTGGACAATGAGCTGCTCTTTGATCCCAGTTCAACTCAGTCACTATAAAAGCACTGAGGGACTACTTAAACGACTAAGGCTGGATCCCTGCTCTCAGAAAGCATCCTGCTTAGTGGCTGGAATGAAAGGAAAAGCTCCTGAGTCCTACTGTGCACCATACACGGTACACTCTCCTCAGCGCAAACTTTGAGACTGGTATTCTCATTTCTAATAGGGCCGAGGAAAGTAACTGGCCTAGCTCCCGTGGGTTCAGCTGCAGCTCCGCTAGTCACCAAATTCTGAGTGGTTATTGTCCACCGAGACTGGCTCAGACACTTGCAGAATGTGGTAAGTGTTACAACAGAGGTGCAAACAAGGGGCTCTGGGAACAAGTTGCCTTCATGTTTCCAGTGGCTTCCTTCCCTAGCCAAGGACTCTGTCAACCTTGCCGCTTGAGTCCAGGCTGAGCTCAGTCAGGGAATCAGGCCCCACAGGGCTGCCTGCCAACCTCCCATTTCTGTGACTCTCAGAATTTATCCTGTACTTTTCTTCCAGGAATATCAGCCCACTTGTAACAATAACAATAACCTCTTCTACCACCGCTTCATGGTTTACAAAACAGTTTCACATCATTATCTCATT
>CM052898.1:11124907-11199562 GCA_028534135.1 Potos flavus
TTGTTTTGTTTTTGTTTATTTATAAGTAATCTTCACACCCAACGTGGGGCTCAAACTCTGGACCCTGAGATCAAGAGTTGCATGCTAGGGGCGCCTGGGTGGCTCAGTGGGTTAAAACCTCTGCCTTTGGCTCAGGTCATGATCTCAGGGTCCTGGGAGGGAGCCGTGCATCGGGCTCTCTGCTCAGGAGGGAGCCTGCTTCTCTCTCTCTCTCTCTGCCTGCCTCTTTGCCTATTTGTGATTTCTCTCCTCTCTGTCAAATAAATAAATAAAATCTTAAAAAAAAAAGAGTTGCATGTTTTTCCGACTGAACCAGCCAGGTGTCCCAGAGCTAGGTTCTTCAAAAAGATTTTATTTTCTTTTTTTAATTTTTTTATTTTTAAAAAATTTTTTAAAAGATTTTATTTATTTATTTGTCAGAGAGAGAGCACAAGGAGGCAGAGAGGCCGGCAGAGGCAGAGGGAGAAGCAGGCTCCCTGCCGAGCAAGGAGCCCGATGAGGCACTAGATCCCAGGACCCTGGGATCATGACCTGAGCCGAAGGCAGCTGCTTAACCAACTGAGCCACCCAGGCGTCCCTTTTTTTTTTTTTTTTAAAGATTTATTTATTTATTTATTCGACAGAGAGAGAGAGAGATCACAAGTAGGCAGAGAGGCAGGCAGAGAGAGAGGGGGAAGCAGGCTCCCTGTTGAGCAGAGAACCCGAGGCGGGGCTCGATCCCAGGACCCTGAGATCATGACCTGAGCCGAAGGCAGAGGCTTTAACCCACTGAGCCACCCAGGCGCCCCAGATTTTATTTTCTTTTAATTAAAGATTGTATTTGTTTATTTGAAAGAGAGAGAATGAGAGAGAGAGAGCATGAGAGGTGGGAGGGTCAGAGGGAGAAGCAGACTCCCTGCTGAGCCGGACTTGATCCTGGGACTCCAGGATCATGACCTGAGCGGAAGGCAGTTGCTTAACCAACTGAGCCACTCAGGCACCCCCAAAAGATTTTATTTTTATGTAACCTCTATACCTGATGCGGGGCTTGAATCTACGACCCCGAGATCAAGAGTCCCATGTTCTACCAACGGAGCCAGCCAGGCTCCCCAAAGCTGGGTTCTTTAAGGGGGAAATCAGGCAAGGAGTTCACATCAACATGGGGAAGGCAGAGGCAGGCAAAGGCTTTTGACACCTGGCAGGCCAAGGTACCTCCTACACCAGACGTGCAAACACTCAGTTTGAGGGACTGATGAAGTTTGTTGGGGGTGGGGGGGTGGGGGGGGTGGTTGGGAAGCAGGAATGCTTCCTGGAAGCGCCCCACCCAGTAGAGAAGGAAACAGCTCAAGAGCTCAACAGGGGACAGAATCAGGAATGGCCACAGATTTGATTGACCCTTGGGAAAGAGAAGAGAGCTGCGCAGAAAAGCACTCTGAAAAAGGGAGGAAAGAGGGCTAAATGGGTAGCTTTTCCAAAAAGGGAGTATTTAACTCCCCAAAATTTTCTAGGAAAGAGTCAAATGGTCACAGTTCCTAGGAAAAGGGGAACTGTTACTGCAACACAGAAACTGCTTAGAAAAAGTTCAGGGAGCACAACTGCCTGACATTTCTTTAGTAAAAGGGATGAGGGGGCACCAATCTCTTGCCTCCTCTCTGGAGAAAAGAGAGGTGCTTGCTGTAGCAAGTTTCTCCTCTGGCCGGGGGAGGGACATATGACGTAGGAATTTCCCGAGTTATCTTTAGATATGAAGGCCACGGCACATAGCCCCCACTGCCCCTCAGCCAAGGGAGGGAGAGGGCCAGTGGCCCCTAATAGTGCTAAGAGCCAGGGGCTGCTCCACAAATACTCTCCAGAAAAGGGAGTGGACCCTAAGTTCCTCCAATTCTCCTTAGTAAAGCGGGCAAGGGCCCGAACCTCTATAAATTTTCTTAGAAAACAGAGCTAGGGATGCGAATCTACAAAATCACCCTCATCCTGGCCATTCTCGGAAAAGCGGGCAGGGCAAGAATCGCCAAAACTTTCTTCAGAAGAGGGCCAGAGCAAAACCTCCAAGATTCTCTTTAGGAGAGGGGCTAGGGGCAGGATTCCTGGATTCTCCTCGGAATGGGGGCTAGGAAACGAATTCCGAAGATTCTCCTCAGAACGAGAGCCAGGGACAAGAATCCCCAAGATTCTTCTTAGAAGAGGTCGAACCCACAACTCTTGTCACAAAAGGGCGCGGGGTGGGGGGTGGGGGAGGGCAATGAATTCCCCTCGGGAACAAGGCCGAGCCAAGGGCTGCCCAGTCTTCTCAGAGCGCGCCTCACGCGGTCCCGCCCACCGCCTGGCGTAACCGCCCCACGCCCGCCCTGCCCAGGCCCTCGCCGGTGCATTGTGGGTGGGGCGCCCCTGCTGAGCACTGCGGGGAACCCCCTGCCCAGCCAGTTGTCGGCCGCCGGGCGGCCCAGCCGAAACGCCCTCCGGGGTCCGAGCGAGCTGGCCAAGAATTGACGCGTCTCCAAGTCCCCGCCCCTCGTGGCGTTCCCGCCCCGAAGCCGAAGCCCAGCCCCCGAAGGGCCCTGACTGGCCCCGAGGTCCGCTCCACTCCCTCATTGGCAGACCGCTTGTCAGTCACCCCGTCCCACCTCCTTGGGCCCGCCCAGACCGCCGGCGCGATCCCGAGGGCCAGTCGGCTCGCTCTTTCATTGGCTGTGGGGCACTGTCCGTCGTGAGGCTGGCCACGCCCTCCGCGGGGCGCGGATCCCCGGAGCCTCGGCCGGACCTCATTGGCCTGCGGCGCCGCCACTCGACGAGACGCGCCTCAACCCGGAAGTGTGCGAGGCGAAATCTGCCTAGCAACCGGGGAAGCCGGGCTGCGAAGCGGGCAATTTCAGTGTGAGAAGGAGCGGCGAGACCGAGCGGCGGCTCCGAGCGCGGCGCGGCGGCTCCTCCCGCCCGGGGTCAGCGCCCCGGCGCGCGCACGCGCACCCCCGCCACCCAAGCGCGCTCCGCACCGCCCGCGCAGTCGGTCGGTCGGTCGTCCGTCGTCCTGTCGCCGCCGCCGCCGCGGGCGCCACCTGAGGGAGCCGCCGCCGCGGGACCCGAGCTGATCGGACCGGACCCCGCCTCCCGAGGCCACCCGGGGCCCAGCAGCCGACCGCAGAGGCGCCGAGCAACTTCGGTGAGTGAGGGGCCCGCGCCGCTGGTGGCGGGTCCCCGGCTTCCGGTGCCCCGGGCTTCTCTGGGGCTTCCGCTTCTCTGAGGGGACTGCCTTCGGTGCGCGGACCCTCTTGTCTGAGGGGACCCCCGCCTCTCTGAGGGGAGACCCCCTTCTCCGAGGGACCCCATCTCTCTGAGTGACCCCCACTTTTCCGAGGACCCCACCTCTCTGAGATACTCCTTTCCGCTGACGGACGTCCACTTTTCCGAGGGGCGCCCCCCTTCTCTGATGGACGCTCCACTTTTCCGAGAGTCCCCCTGCCTCTGCGAGGGAGACCTCCGTCCCCCGTGTCTTTGAGGGACCCTTCGCCCCTTCTCTGAGGGCCCCGCCTCCCTGAGAACCCCCTCCTAACTTCTCTGAGGGGACCCCTGCTTCTCTGAGAGGTGCTCTGCCTCTGAGGGACCCCCTCCTGATTTCCTGTGGACCCCTGCTGCTCTCAGGAGACACCCTGCTTCTGCGGGACCCCCTCACTTCTCTGGGGGGCCACACCCTCTCTGAGGAGACCTCCCGGCCTTTCCAGGGAACCCCCCCACGTTCTCTGAGAGCCCTGCTTTACTGAGCTGTTGTCCCTCTTACTCCTTTTTGCCCTTGCTTTGCTAAGGTGTCTCCCACTTTGCACAGGGCCCCTTTCCCCCTCCCTTTCTGAGATGCTTTCCCTGCCCTCTTGCCCCCCTCCCTGGGTGACCTCCTCCTTCTCCCAAGCGCCCCCCCATCGAATCCGAGGTGTTGCTGCCTCTGTCAGAATCCCTCCTGGGCATGTTCCCCACTTTTCTGAACTATTCCCACTCTTGATGGGACCCCCTACATTTTGATGAGTGCCTTCTCTTTCCTGAGGGGTCCCCTACTATTCTGAAACGCCCGTTCATCTGACTGGATCCTTAGTGCTCAGAGGAAAAGTTACCCACTTGCCCAAAATATTTTCTTTTGGGGTCTCCACTAATCCGTGGAAGCCACACTTTTCTGAGGGGTCCCTGGCTCCTCTAGAGGTTCTTCCCCTAATATGGGGATCTCCCAGGGGATCCTCATGTCTCTTAAGTTTGCCTCCACTTTTCCAAGATATCCTCTGCTGGTGGGAAATACTGTGGGTTTCCACACTGAGGGGTGCCCCAGATTCCAAGGCATTCCCCTCTCCCTTGCCTGAGGACATTTCCCCCTTTCCTGAGGTTACCTGCCTGATTCTCTAAGGGAGATCTAATTCTAATTAGATCTAAATCTAATTCTCTTCCTTCATTTTCCTTGGATCCCCTAACTTCAAGGTTCCCCTGTTTCTGTTTGGGGCACCCTCTTCCTCTCTGGAAGGAGAGACCAGAAATGTGCCCCATCTTCAGTCTTCTTTCTTGCCAGATTGGAGGAGGAGTTCTTTGAACTTTTACCTCAGCTTCCAAGGACCTGGAGAATTTTGTGGCTGGAAAGGAATTTGAGAGACAGTCAAAGAGCACTGTTTTCTCTTGTCCTTCTGAGACCTGATAGATTTGAGGGGGGAGCAGGGGCTGTTGCCAGATAACCACCTTGGTTACTCCATTTTTGAGCCATCGGCCACCACAGTGTTGTCAGGCCATTGTGGAGGCAGGAGGGACAGGGCTGGAGCATTGGCCTCCCATTATCCCCCATTATCACACTGTCAGGCTGTGGCACCGACCCACTTCCTGTCCCATCCCTCAGTCCTCCTTCTGCATAGTGTAACACACCCCCCAAAAAAGGAGAAGCAAAAACACACTCCTTCAGGTCTTCCTGCTGTGTTTTCTCTGATTCACCCCTTGATCTCTAGAGGATCCCCTGTTTGTGGGCCAAGCTGGTTTGAATGGCAGGGCAAGAAGCAGGAAATGGGTCACCTTAGATCCAGGAAGGGTAGAAAGGAGGCAAAGAACTGGGTATTTGACAGTATTTCTCTAAGTTTTGGGTAACTTCAGCCTGGCCCAAAGGAAGTTTTTACATGGCTTTTACAAATCTCATGTGTACTTTTTTTAATGGCCCACCCTGGATTCCAAATTCACTCCAGTAGCTAATTTTATCTGCTTTGCCAAACCAGAGCTCTCTGGAGCCCAAGTAGATGAATGCTGGCATTGAGAGATGGTCCAAAGGACAGGAATGAACTCAGTTTGAAACCTGAGTAACTTGTAACCACTTCGTGTCCATGTACAAGTCTCGGGCTAAAAACGTGGGGAGAACGTTTTTGAAGTGGAGTTCTGAAATGTAGACTGAACTGTTTGGTTTAGCATTTCAACAAGTTCTCTCTGACTCTGCTGGAACTGCAGTTCACTTAACAGTGTGACTTAAGGCTGTCTCTCTCCTGTTCGCTTCCATCTGGGTCTTGCTTAATTTGAGTCCTTTGTGAAGATTCCTGCCGAGGCTATAATTTGAGTTCTAAATCTGTCGGTGGACCATGTGGACACAAGTTTCAACTCGAGCTATTTTCTTCTGTGGAGAAGTGCTTGGAGAGTTTCCTGGGCCCTTTGCTCCTGGGATAGTCAAGTCCAGGCAGGAAGGTGCCGCAGACCTGGATGTTCTCCTACTGCCTCTTCCTGGTCAGTTGTAGGCACTGCCCTGAGGGGAAGGGGAAGGATGGTGGGGAGCTTGGAGCTTAGGGTTTCCCGAGACAGGGCAGAGAAGTGCTGGCACATATTTATTATTTTGAATGAAACTCATAGGACCAGCAGGATGGGGTATTGGAAAGGGAAGGGGGAGCTTTGAAGTTAGAAGGACCTGATTCAGGTTTTGGTCTGTGCTTCCTACTTGTGTGGTCTTGTACAAGTTATAATGCAAAATCAGCACATTACTAAATATTTGAGGGGTCACATATCTATGTGTGTGAAGGTGCCGACAGATGGGAAGTGCTTCCTAGACAATGAATGAATGAATCGGAGGTAATGAAAGGGAGGCAGCCTGTATAAGGCCTAGTACATGGTTGGTGTGCAATAAAGGTTGACTGTTGTGCTCAGGAGTTTAAGGTTCTGGTCTGGACTTCCAGACCAGGAAGCACTTGATATTCTGCCAAAGTTAAATATGCCTTTAGAGAAAGAAATGTGGTATGTCTCTTGCAAAACCCATTGCCACCCTGGGTCTTCTAGCATTTTTCTGTGTTCAGATGGCAGATGTGAGATGGGTTTGCCGTGTAGCAGACACTTGTGTTGCCTCCTTGCCTTCTGCCTCTGTAAAATGGGGTAATTTGTGCGTTGAGGGCAAGTAGGGAGATGTATTACTATAATTAGACTGTAGGCAAAATAGAAGATTATAACGAACTTCAAGAGTTGTGGGAAGAAAAAAGTAGATGAACTATAAACCTAAAGGATCATATGCATATTTTGGGACTGTTTGAGTGAGTGATATACAGCAGTTACTTGGTGAGTGTCTCTTCTTACACATTAGAACCTTGAAAGTAGAATGTTCTTTTGGTGTAATGGATCAGATTTGGGGACAAAAGACTGGGAAAGTGATGTACAAAGGCATTTGATGTCCCATAATAATAGTGCATTGAGAGGGCCACTGTGTGGCTTAGTGCCCATGAGGAGATCAGAGTTCACCTTGAGCTCCCCGTAGAAGATGCTAACTCAGCCTCAGGGGGTAGGGGTGGAGGTAGGGGGCTAGCACGGGCAGGACACTCTGTTGTTGTTGAGAGGATTCTTTTTTAGCCATTAGTGAAAGCCCTGAAATCATGGCCAGTGAGTTGGGCCTAGTCACTAGTGTGGTGACAGATGGCACTTGCCTCTAATATCTAAAACCCAGGGGGAAATAATGGGTGAAAATCTGAGCTAGGCTTCCACTGGGCTACTCCCAGGTTTGAAGGATTTCCCCCCCACCTCTGAAATTATACCCTCTCCCTCCCTCTTTCCCTCCGCCTGCCTGCCTGTCTCTCTGTCTCTGTCTCTTTCTCTCTCTCTCTCTCAACTTTGCTATTGAGGCAAAGAATCCACCAATCTTAAATTTCTCTTAATTCTTTTAAGGACAATTATTCCATTAAAGAAAAAGGAACAAAGTTTTATTATTTTTAAAGTATAAAAAAATAAGGTAAATAACTTTAAAGGGATAGTGATCCCTTATGTCTTTTGTGTGCCACAGACTTCACTTTGGTGGATGGTGGCGCCACCACCAAGTCTCTTTTATCTAACAGGAAGTTTTTTTTTTAACTTTTTTTTTAATTGAAAGATCCTTACAGCAATAAAAACCCTTGGATAGTTAGAAATGATATTGATCTAGGTACATTTATCAGATGTAATGTAACATGGTTATCCGTCGGTGGGGAGCTCTAAAAGGCATGTGGGTCCCAACACTGCTCAGCTTCTAACTCTGGATGATAAACTGTTGATTTACATAACTGAAATAGCTAGGGAAGTCAGGGTTTCCTTCCTGTTAGAGACAGCACTGGGGGCATTAAATCCCTGTGGATCTTGATGATAAGAAAGAAGTTGACCTCTTTTGGAACTGGGAAATAACTACTGTATGAAGTCGTTCCATCCAAATGAATGGAAGGTGTTATTTTTAAGTTCTAGTATTAATTTTGGCTTTATCCTCTCTGCAGCCTGGCTGCCTTTGTTTATAGTGGTTTGTTGTCTGAATAAAAATTTATCCCTTCAGGGACGCCTGGGTGGCTCAGTTGGTTAAGCGTCTGCCTTTGGCTCATGGCATGATCGCAGGGTCCTGGGATCAAGACCCGCATCTGGCTCCCAGCTCCGCGGGAGCCTACTTCTCCCTTTCCTCCCAGCCTCTGCTCTCTCTTGCTATCTCTGCCACTATCTGTCTCTCACTCTCTCAGATAAATAAATAAATAAAAATAAAATCTTAAAAAAAAGAATTCATCCCTTCAAACTGGCTTATAAGGAACAGTTTGAGCACTCAACTAAACTAGGTTTTCCTGTGTGGCCATAACGTAGGGCATTTTTTTTCTTTTTTTAGTTTAACTTAAATTGATTAAAAAATAGTGTTAAGTATTCTGACTCATGTAACTTATTCCTACACCAGCAAATAGTCCAGCAATAAATGTTTGCGTACCTACAGTGCGTGCCTACAGTACACAATGCTGAGTGCTGTGGGCCTAGCAGGATGGATGAAGTCAGTTTTCTTTTCTTTCTTTTTTCTTTCTTTTTTTTTTTTTTAAGATTTTATTTATTTGACAGAGAGAGACACAGTGAGAGAGGAAACACAAGTAGGGGGAGTGGGAGAGGGAGAAACAGGCTTCCCGCCAAGCAGGGAGCCCCATGCGGGGCTTGATCTCAGGACCCTGGGATCATGACCTGAGCCGAAGTCAGATGCTTAACAACTGAGCCACCCAGGCGCCCCTGAAGTCAGCTTTCAAGGCGCATACATCCCAGTCACAGACAAGAAACAAACTATCAAATGAAAGACTCTTGCAGGGCTTCTTTGGGACTATCCTTGGATGTTGGGAACTTGGAGTGGAGTTTTTGGGAGGGTTAGAAGTGAAACCTCACTATCCCTCTGATTTCCTCACTGGGTTACTTGCTTCTATTTCTTCCCTCTAAAAGGAGGCAGACATTTTGGCATTTTCCTGGTTGATTGTTGGCTTTTGGCTCTAGTTGATCCAGGATGATTGTGACTGTAATCTTAGAGAAACAAGAGAGAATCTGGGATGGTCACTGCCAGAAGCATTTTCATCTTTGCTTTTCTTGAAGTCAGTGGCAGTGTGGTTTTGGGATCCTGTGGCATTTCTTCATGGCAATGCATATTACACAAAAAGATAAACAGTTCTAAAAGCCCTTTCCACCTTGTTTGAAATCTGAAAAACAAATTCAGACAAGTGGAGTGCTTGGCTGTTGTTTATGGCATAGGAAAGAAAAGTGAGATTTCAAATAGATTGCTTTGTTGTGTATTAGTAGGTTCTTGGTGCACAGTTCCCTCTGCCCTAGGGTTCTCTCTTATACTGCGACTGGGAAAGCACTATTTTGACTTCGCTATGTTGTGGTCAGGTTTGATGTTAGTCCACAGAGGTCAATTATGTGACAGGTGCTTTTCTTAAGGGTATTCATGAGGGGTGGAACCAGAGAGCAGGGGTCGGTATTCATTCAGGACGCAGGCTCCAAGGGGAGAGGGAGATTATAAGGAGAGTTTCTGGTAGTCTTCCTTTCCTTCAACCAAAGTACTGACTCGGAGGTGAAGAGGCAGGCTCTGGCCGGAAGTGGGCGTGGACAAGTAATGCAACTGTGCACGTGACCAGGCTCCCACCTCTGGGCTCTGCTGCCCTTGGGAAGTGGATGCTTGCTCCCTCCTCACTTCCTGTTCCTTGCCCTGCAGCGGAGTTCTTGGGCCCTAATTTGAGCATAGAAAACATGTTCAGATTCTCACTTTTTCCTGGTAAGCTGCTTTTTCAGAGCTGGGAGCCACCAGGGGACTTGTACTTGGCAGTTCTGGGGGTTCAGCTAGTGTACCCACAAACTTAGGATTGTCTGGCAGGGTAGCCACAGGATAGTTTCCTGTTGCGTAACCACAGGAGCTTGCCTACAGAGGGCTGCTCTGGAGATGTGTATAGAACTCAAGGAAGCAGGCGTTAGAAGGTCCTTCTGCAAGAGTATGCTCTTGAAGAATGGTTTACCATCATTTGTCTTCATTATCTTAGAAAAGTACCCTCTATGGAGTAGAAGCTTTAGAGTTAGAAAGACTTGGGTTTATATCCAGATTCTGCCACTTGCTGGCTCTGTGACCTCAGGAAAGTGGCTTAACTGCAGGTGGCCTAACTTCTTTGAGTCTCAGTTTTTCATTTGTGAGGTGGGGATGGGAAGAATAAAGCAGGTGGCCAGATTGTTGTAGGTGTCCAATAAAGGTAGTTGTTATGGAATCACATAAAAGCTTACTGGCCCTCTTTTTTTTTTTTCTTACTGGCCCTCTTAAGATTGGCACCCAAGTTTGGATAGCTACCTATGGCAGTTTATACTGTCTGAGGGCAAACCAGTCCATGGTGGGGCCACAAGCTGGGTGTAACTGAGGACCGATGATCTAGAGGTTCCCAGATTGGTGGATTTTTCCCAGTGAGTTTCCTCAGTTCATCATAGCTTTATGCTGCTGTGCACTGCCTTTGTAGATTTACTATATGGACTTGCAGTGCCCCCTGAAGCATGGATAGGGTAACTCGGAAAAAGCTCAAATTGGAGAGTGGGCAAAAGAGGGGCGATAGGGAGAGCTATTTGTTAGATGGCTAGGCATTCTGGGGAGTGAAATAGCATGGGCCAGGGCAGGGACCTGGAGGTGAAAAACAACCTAGTGAGTTCTCTTGACCTGAGGAGGTTATGAACATCTGAAAATCACAGTTTGAACTGAGCACCTTTGGCAAGAAAAGTCCAATTACCTTCAAAGGTAGGAAGTTTTATAAAATGTGCCATAGTAGGATTCAAAATTGATTAAAATAATATTAAAATTAATGTCATTTAAAATTTTATTATTTAAAATTTATATTATTAATATATATAATCAGATTAAAATAATATTTAAGTTGAGCCCTTAGTAAGCATTTTCAATCAGAAATATCAATGATGTCCAGTGAAATCAGACCAACTGGACTCGCTTTTTAAGAGTATGTAGTCTACATTAAATTTAATCTCCTAAGGAGCTTCAAGAGAACAAATTTGGGAAGGCTGCTTCTGAGTTATTTTTCTTTGAGAATTGTTATCATTTTTTTTTTAAAGATTTTATTTATGACAGAGAGAGATAGCGAGAGAGGGAATATAAGCACGCGGGAGCTGGAGAGGGAGAAACAGGCTGCTTGCTGAGCAGGGAGCCGGATATGGGGCTCGATGTGGGGCTTGATCCCAGGACACTGGAATAAAGACCTGAGCTGAAGGCAAATGCTTAACAACTGAGCCACCCAGGTGCCCCAAGAAGTGTTATCATTTAAGCTGGCTTAAAATCCTTAACACAACAAAATAAGTTTTTAACTTGCATGACATTTTCAAGGTTTAGGTTTTATATTGATATTTACAAAGCTTTCAAGTTTTATATTTAACATCTCAAAGTATCTCTATTGAAGGTCGACTTTTCACTTAAATTTGAAATAAAGATCTTTTTCTTCTCAAACCAGGAGTTGGTAAAATGTAGGCCTGATTGGGCCAGCATGCAAGAAGGAATGGGTGTGTTGTTATCAAGCCGTGAAGGAGAAAACCAGAAAGACCCATCCCCTTTATTTTCTAAAAAATTTATTTTTATTTTATTTTTTAAAAGGTTTTTATTTATTTATTTGATAGAGAGAACAAGAGTGGGGGCAGGCAGAAGGAGAGGGAGAAGGAGGGTCCCTGTGGAGCGGAGAGCCTGATGTGGGGCTGATCCCAGGACCCCGAGATCACGACCTAAGCTGAAGGCAGACATTCAACCGACTGAGCCACCCAGGTGCCCCAAAATTTATTTTTGATTTAAGAGACAGCGAGGGAGCGCACGCACGCAGGGGGAGGGGCAGAGGGAGAGGGAGACAAATAGACTCCCCACTGAGCAGGGAGCCTTCCTGGGGGGCTCAATCCCAGGACCCCGAGATCATGATGTGAGCTGAGATCAGGAGTTGGATGCTTAACTGACTGAGCCACCCAGGCACCCCCTACCCCCTCTGTCTTTTATAGGAAATGCTAGGCACCAGGGGAGGTGCCTAGGATAGGTACCTGTCCTATCAGGAAAGCTTTTGGGAGGAATATTTTTCCTCCTTCCTTTGTCAAGTTGTAATATCTGCTATTTAACAACCAAGGAGTGTGGTGTGAATTGGATATCAAGTTTTTATTTATTTATTTATTTATTTAAAAGAATTCTTTTTTTTTTTTTTTAAGATTTTATTTATTTATTTGACAGAGAGAGAGAGAGAGATCACAAGTAGGCAGAGAGGCAGGCAGAGAGAGAGGGAAGCAGGCTCCCCGCCCAGCAGAGAGCCCGATGCGGGGCTCGATCCCAGGACCCTGAGATCATGACCTGAGCTGAAGGCAGAGGCTTAACCCACTGAGCCACCCAGGCGCCCCTGGATATCAAGTTTTTAAAACATATTTTTCTTCATGTCTAAATCATGGATGTTTATTAACACCAATGATGTGACTAGCACTCTTTCTTTGCTAAGTAGGTTTGAATAGGTTGATCTCTAGACTTGAGACTGACATACAGCCTTTTTTATTCTTTTTCCTCGTAGCTTTCTGATTTTTTTCCTTTTAATTTTTTAATTCATAGAAAACAGTTCACTAACTTTTCAAAGACTTAAAATTGATCTACCTCAGGTGGGCATTTTTTTGGTAAGCCATGTATAGGTACAGAAGAGATATTCCTTGCCAACTGGTGACACATGCAGATGAGGACAGTGGGAGATCACTTCCAGGTTCACAGTGATACATCTAGCCGTTTGTATTTAACCCTTCAGGGGAGCATTTGTGCTCAGAACTCTGTAGTAGTGGGACTTCCTCAGGGCCACACAGAGACTAAGTACTGATGGAGCCTGATCTCCATGTTGCCCAGACACTAAGTATACAGAACTGTGGTTAGATACGACACTCAAAACAAACAAACAAACATATGTTGACAAAGTGGCCCATGTATAGAGAGCTGTGTTTCAGAGAGCTTTTCAGTATATATACGACAAGGACGGGTCAAAGGGGTGCAGATCTGTCTCCCACAAACTCCTAATCTAGTGTAACAATGCTGTGATTAAAAAATGACATTTGTTGTAGCAGGCGTAATGCACTGGAAGTATTGTATTTTTCTTTCTTTCTTTTTTTTTTTTTTTAAGATTTTATTTATTTGACAGAGAGAGACACAGTGAGAGAGAGAACACAAGCAGGGGGAGTGGGAGAGAGAGAAGCAGGCTTCCCACAGAGCAGGGAGCCTGATGCGGTGTTCGATCCCAGGACCGGGATCATGACCTGAGCCGAGGACAGAGGCTTAACGACTGAGCCACCCAGGTACCCCAGTATTGTATTTTTCATAAAGTACCACTGTAATAGTCCCTTTAACTGTTTTCTGGTCCTTGAAAAAGGTACCAAAAATATCAAAGTACTAAGGAAATAATAACATAGAAATGAATCTTTTTCTTCTCTTTCCTGACCAATTACATTGTAATGTCACTATGTGAGTGTGAATTTGAGGTGAAATAAGAAACTTTAAAACAATCCTCCCTTAGAGATTGTAGTTATGATTGTCCCTAAACTCAGTGAAAACAGTTTTAGACTGTTGAGCTCTAAAAATGCAAAGTATGGAGGCACCTGGGTGGCTTAGTTGGTTAAGTGTCTGACTCATGATTTCGGTTTAGGTCAGGATCTCAGGGTCTTGAGATCCAGCCCCGTGTTGGGTACCACGCTGAATATGGAGCCTGTTTAAGATTTTCTCTCTTGGGACGCCTGGGTGGCTCAGTTGGTTAAGCGGCTGCCTTCGGCTCAGGTCATGATCCCGGGGTCCTGGGATCGAGTCCCACATCGGGCTCCTTGCTCGGCAGGGAGCCTGTTTCTCCCTCTGCCTCTGCCTGCCACTCTGCTTGCTTGTGCTTTCTCTCTCTGACAAATAAATAAATAAAATCTTTAAAAAAAAAAAAAAAAGATTTTCTCTCTTCCTCTCCCCTGCCACCCCACCCCGTACTCTCTCTCTCTCAAAATAAATAAATATTTAAAAAAATAACAAAAATGCAAAGTGTGGAAAGTGGTCAGTGCTCTTTTTCATAAAAGTACTTTTTAAAAGATTTGGTACACTTTTGAATGAACAACCTGTTTATTCTTTAGAGACCTCAGAAAACAAGTGGGAGCCTAGTGTCACTGATAGCGGTAATCTCAAAATTGGTTAAAGTCTACAGAACTAGGTCTGCTTAGCCTTCGAGTTTAAGTAAGTAGATGACAATTCATTCTGTGTTTTGAGAGAGAAAGTCATCTAGAAAGTTTAAAGGATAATGAATCCATCCCTTTTCAGCTCTCTCTGCCCCCAAAGCCCCACACTCCAGGTGTGGCCAGCTCTGGCCTTTGCCTCTGGTGTTCTAGAATCCTGGGATGTTCATCTGTTAAGAACTGGCTCAAATGTCACATCCACAAAGATTTCCCAGACTCCTCCCCAGCAGGGGAGTAGCCTCTTCCTCTGTGATTCCTGTCTTTCCTATGAATTCATTTTCTGCTTAGAAATCATACTGTCTTTCTGTGCCACCAGCCTGTGAACTTCTGGAGATGGTGCCTGCAGGCTCCTCAGCTTGCAAAACCCTTGGGATAAGTTGTCTCTTAGATCTTGTCCATCAGTGTTTATCACATAAGACATCTTGCATCTTGTCCGCCAGAAACTTTAAAGAAATCTCCTGATTAAAACCAAAAAAGTACAGTACCTTAAACATGCAGTAGGTGATGCTACTCCTTTTCAGTTTCATGCTACTGTGGAGCCTTTGACCAATTTTCTGCTACAAAAGAGGCCATGAACATGGAATTTCGCCCGAATTTCTTTTCTTTAGTACCTCTGTTGTGCAGGAACAGGCTCAGATGCTATTTAGCAGTTTATCTAACAGTATTTTAGAAAGATAATTAGAATATTTTTGCAGTGGTTAGGGTGGAAGGAGGCCTGGCTATTATTAGCAAGGATCTGATCTTTGAAAGATATTAAGTTTAAAATGAATTTGGAAGGAAATTTTGCTTAACTAAATAACAGAAGTGTTTTTAAAGTATTATATTAACTGGTATCTGTAAGTATTAATTGACTGCCTTGTTTTTAGGGCAGAGGGAAAACTTCAAAAAAACACATGGTTCGACCCTTATTTGTCTTTTAATTAGTTTCTTCAGCTTTAGAATGGAATCTAAAGGTGATTGCATCATATTTCGTAATCAGCCAGCTGAACTATTTGCTGTTTAGTCCAATAGTAGACACTGAGGTAGCAAGGCTTTTAGTCTGAGCAGCCTTAGCATTCGCCTGCCTGAGCTCCGGGGACCCCAAACAGGTCTGGATTTACTGTCACTTTTTCCATCTGTGCACCTGGCCCTCTCTTTCTGTCACAGAAATAAACCCTGTAACTACTTCACCCTACCCCCACCCCTGCTTTCCCCGCTGGAGATGTTGGCACTGCCCTCTGGAGCAGCCCACCTGTCACCAGTGCACACCTCAGTCCACAGGGGTGTGCCATTAATATGTCGCAGCTGATGCCTCTCTCTTTAAAACAGGGTGGTTGTCACCTTGGTGACTCACACAGGGCTTGCTAGTTCAGACTCTGGAATCTCTATGTCTATGTCAAGTCTCGGGTCTCCCACCTGACCACACATTGCTGTGTTTGTAGTTAATTAAGTTGGCGTTAATCAAGACCCAGGTGAGGAGCAGTGAGGTAATATTTTGCTTGTATTGCTTTAATATACATCATCTGATTAATAGTCTTAGGGTAAAGCAGTTCTCAAAATATAAAGCTGCCGGATTACAGTGAAAATTTTGGATATTTGCTTTTAAACTGTCCTTGCACATGGGATCAGGGAGCACCCCGCATTCCTCTATCAAGTCACCTGTTTGAGAATAAGACTGTTTTTGTTTGGTTTTTGAATTTGAACATTTGAAATTCTTTGTAGCAAAGCAAACTGCTGACAAAACTGGGTTGGGGAAGGCGTTTGGGGGTCAACAGTTTGCATTTTGTATCATTTTCTTTGAGGAATGCTTGCTTTTGGCCCAGGGGAGTTGTGCCAGATGTTGCATTAAGCAGTTGGAAGATTTGGGGAGTTGGGTGGGGGTTGAAATCAAGGACAAAAAATTGCTAATTATGTGTGGAACTCAACACAGAATTAAAATGGGCCTTTTTGAACTTCTTATTGTGGGGGGGGCACATAGGATAACAATTTTATACGTAAAAGTTGTTTTACATTGTTTTTCAGGTTTGGAGTAAAGACCAATGGTGGGTTGAAATTACATTGAATCTCTTTAAAAAAAATGAAATAGAAGAGTTAATACCAGACTACATTGCAAGTGGTTAAAGTATGGTGAAACTTTTGTTTCAGTTGTTTGAATGTATATTAAGGTATGTTATAAAACAAAAGCCACTAATCAGGAGTCTAGGAGTCTTATGAATTGTTTTAACTCTGGAAAAAGAACATGGAAAGGGCCTTTTTTGGTGATTCTTCAAAACATAATCTTGATATGGAGAACTTTCTTGTGATACTAGATAGTTTATTTTTCTATTGAAATTGTGTTTCCCTTTATATAGTTTAACATATCCAAAACCCCATCCTTTCTCAGGTTAGACTGTTTCCCGTGTTTCCTTCATGTCACCGAAGAGGGAAGGGTGCAGATTTGCTGTCTGGGGCGGGGGCTTTCACCTCCCAGAACACGGGGTGGGGGGTTGCAGACTGGGAGGTAACTGGAGAGGGAGAGCAGTCATTCTCAAGTGTCTAGAAGTGGGTGGGTCTGGAGCTTACTTAGTAGAACTCTTTTTATTGCACAGACGTGATGGTATAGCCGATACCTAGGAGCGCAGCTTCTGTGTGACGACCCCCACGGGGGTGGCATTCTAACCTCCGTTTCCAGAAGCAGCTGAGTTGCTCCAGGTCTTGTAGCTCAGCTGGAGCGAGGTCAGTAGTGAGTGCGTCGTGAGTCAGCCCTGGGCGCGGTCCGCCAGGCTCTGCCGCCGGTGAGCTGGCGACGACCCCTTGGCCCTGCGGAAGGCACTGGGATTCCGCGCGGAGGGAGCCCGCCCGAACCCGCGTGGGAAACCAACGGGCGGATCAGGACGGCGCGTGGAACGCAGTCCGGAGAGGCGGTGTTTCCGGGGCGGTGCCGGCCTCCCTTGCCCCACCCTCCCCGCAACATCGCCCCGCCCCCACAATAAGGCCCCGCCCCTCAGCCGTCTGTCCCCGCCCAGCCGGGCGCGGGCGGGCGGCGTCGCCTTTAAGAGCTCCCCGGTGTTTTGGGGGCCGCGGGCCGGGCGCGCTGACCTGGTGCGCATGTCCCGGGCGGTGACGCCGGCGCCGGGCTCCATGTGTGCGGCCGAGGGGCGCATTATCTGGCCGGCGGCGCGGGCGGGCGGGCGGACCGGCGGAGCGAGCGCCGCGGGCCCGGGCGGCCCCACAGGCGGAGCGAGCGCGCGCGGCCCGGCGCCCCCGGCCCCTCGGCCGCCCGGTCCCGCAGGCGACCCCGGCCCCACGGCCTCGCGAACCCGCGCGCTGCCCTAGGGCCCGGCCGGCCCGCGGCCCGGTAAGTTCTGGACCAAACTTGGCGGGGAGCAGGGGCCGGGGGGTGGGGTCGGAGCTGGGATCGTGGGGTGGAGCCTGGAGCGGCGGAGGTGGCGAGGGTCGGGAAGGGTCGGGGGTCAGTGGGCTCTGAGGGACCCTCGCGTGAGCATAGAAAAGTGAGAGCGGGCTAGTGAGTTCTATCTACTCCTTGTATTCTGGGAGTGTCTTCCTAGCGCTACCCTAGAAAGTTCCGCGCTCCGACGCTGCCCGGGCACGTGGGGGCCGGGCTAGGCGGGGGTCCCGGAAAGTCTCTGCGTCGCCCCCCTTCCTCCTGCGCTTCCTCCGGGGCCGGGGGAGGGGCTGGGCCTCCAGGGGTCGCTTCCGAGCGGCCGGGACGGGCGGGGGAGGGGGCAGCGGGCGGGCGGCACGTGGGCGCGCGGGGCGGGGGGTCCCAGGCAAGGCGGGGCGGGGGTCCCGGGCCGGCCTGGCCGCTGCGCTGAACCCCGCGGCGGCGGCGACGGCGACGGCGGAGGATCCCGTGTCAGAATAAGAGTCTCCGCGCGCCCACGCCTGCAGGGCCGGCCCTCTCCCTGCTCGCGCCCTTACTGCCTGACCCCTGGGAGCCGCAGGACCCTTCCCCTCACTCTGGGCTCAAGTCCTTCATAGGGCCGTACACTTTAAATTTGCCTCCCCTTTTAGGCGGTGGCTGTATTGATTTTTTTCCCCCACCTGGAATGGGTCGGCATCAGTGACTAGACAGCAGCAGCTGGCCTTTTAAAGGGATTATTGCCAAGAATCGGAATTGATCACTTCAACAAGGAAAGGCTTATGGGCAGGGCCCCAGCCTAGAGCGTGATTGACACTTGGTGTGTGTGAACACACTGGGACCCAGCAATGAATGGGGATCCCTCTTTCAGGAACTGAATGTCAACCCTTGGGTGCGCATTTCTGCCCTGCCCTGGGAACTTTGCGGGGGCTATTTAATTTTGTGTATTTGACCTAGCGTCTTTAGCTGTGTAGTTCATCCTTATCTTGAGAGCTTTGGATTCTTTAGATCAAAGTCCGGGTGAGTCACTTGAGCCTTTAATTTTTCTTTCTTCCTCACCCTTTTACTTCTTTCAGTTTTCTTGAGTACACAGTGCTTGTTAAGTGGTTCTGTGTCCATTTCGCACAGTGACACCTTCTGGCTGTGGCAGCACAGATAAACTGAGGGACAGGCAGCCTTCTGTGTAGTTGCTTCAGACTTGTACTGAGTGTCCTTTGATGTTCTTTTTTTTTTTTTCCCGGTAGTGGTTACAAGTTTTCTTTTAAGTTAGATTAGGTGAAATAATGTTTGCTGGCACCAGAGCAGGATGCTAAGATTAGTAGCATGTTACACCTGACAGCAAGGTGTGGTGGAGGGCAGGATAGACTCCAGTCCCCAGATTTGAATGTCTGTTGTACACAGACATCTTCCTTGCCCATAACACTCCAGTGTGGTGGAGGATATAATCCCCACATTACAGGTGAGGAAACTGAGGCTCTTGGAGGCCAGGCTGCTTGTCCAAAGCTGCTGAGTGGTAGAGGGGCAGAGCTTGGCTTGAGCCTGATGTTTGGGACATCAGAGCCCAGGAATGTTCCTGTTTGCAACCCACTGTGTGTGCATTTCTTGGTCCCTCCTAAAACAAAGGTTGTTTACTTGTCCAGGCTCCAGGCTACTTCTGCTGGGAGTTGGGGGGATGACCTGATAATTTAGGGACACCATTGTAGCCCTGTGTTGTCCTCAGAGAGCAGAGTTACCAGCTGGCCTTGAAGGATCCAAGCCACAGACTTTTCCCTTTGCATTTGCTTCCTCAGCTTCCAACTCCTAAAAGTTGGCCTTTTTCTAGAGGAAGTAGTTTAGAATGGAGATTTCTAGAGCAATTTGCAATAGATCCTTTCCTCATGTAGTCCCCCATTCTTTGTCTTTCATCCCATATTCCTTCCTTAAAATTCTGAAGCTGATTTTTGCAGAGGATTACCTCTCATCTTGGATGTGATGTAGAAATTGGGATGGGTCCTGTATTACCAATTTGGATGCATTCTTTTTTCCACTCAGATGACATCATTTTTTTTAAATGTCAAGTTATCTCTATTAATGCAGTATCATTTGGCAAGTCCTACAATCGTATATTTTGATAGCGAGGAAAGAAATAATGCTACTCTTGGTAGGAAAAATCCTGGAAGGATTTGTACCAGAATGTCAACAAAATTTCTGGGTTAGGGTGGGGAGTGGTTTTTTTTTTTTTTTCCTTAAGCTTTATTATATCTTTGTGTTTTATGATTATTTAAAAAATAAATGGTTTCAAAAAGATATTTTTATTTTTTTATTATTTTTATTTTTAAGTAATCTCTACACCTAAGGTGGGGCTCGAACTCACAACCCTGAGATCAAGAGTTGCATACTTCCAGCTGAGCTAGCCAGATGCCCCAAGAAACATTTTTTATTTGAGTAATAAAACACAATTTAAAGACTCAATTCTTCAGTAGCTCTCACTTGCTTTGCATCATTTATTTTGTGAATTCTGACATTGCAAGGAGTGATTTCTGGATAGACTTACTCAATAAATGTCGGGGTGTACACTATGCCTCCGGCACTGTGCTAGGAATCCCTGCTCAGTGGAGTTTACCATGAGATTAGTGGGAGAGAAATCGTAATTAATCTCATAAACATGGGGAAACTTAAAAGGGTCAAGGAGAAAAGGATGCTGTGACCTGATGAGCAAGACTCAAGGGGGCCTTTCTCCAGCTGGGATTGGAGGGCGTATAGGAGCTAAGTAGGTAAAGAGAAAAGGGAAGAGCATTTCTGATAGAGTGTCTAGGACTGAAGGAAGATTAGGGTGGTTGGAGCAGAGAGAGACACACACAGAGACCTAAGAGGGTCTGGGATTTACCTTGAGAACAGTGGGACCCCTGTTGAAGAGGACAAGGCAGGGACCCATGTGATGGACTTCACAGCCAGAACCACCTTAGACCTTAGATAGACCACTGAAGGATGCTTCTGAAGGGCACGGGTGGAAAGTAGTAGTGAAGCCATTCTGAAATGTTGGCATTTTTTTTTTTCTTTTTAAGAGATCCTACATTTATTTTCTTTATTTTTTCTTTCTTTTTCTTTATTATTTTTTTAAAGATTTTATTTATTTGAGAGAGAACGTGCTTGCACGAGGGAGAGCACGAGTGGGGGAGAAGCAGAGGGAGAGGGGGAAGCAGGGATCCCAACATGGGGCCCGATCCCACGACCCTGGGGTCATGACCAGAGCTGAAGGCAAACACTTAACCGAATGAGCTACCCAGGTGCCCCTGTTTTCTTTATTTTTTTAAGTAATCTCTACCCCCCAACATGGGGTTTGAATTCAACGACCCCGAGACCAAGAGTCACATGTTCTACCAACTGAGCCAGCCAGATGCCCCAAATGTTGGCTTTTTCTTTTTCTTAAAGATTTATTTATTTATTAGAGAGAGAGAGAGAGAGAGAAAGAACACAAACAAGTGGGAGGGAGGGGCAGAGGCATACTCTCTGCTGAGCAGGGAGCCCAATTCGGGGCTCCATCCCAGGGGATCCCAGGACCCTGGGATCCTGACCTGAGCAGAAGGCAGACGCTCATCCGACTTAGCCACCCAGGTGCCGCAAATGTTGGCATTTTCTGATACTCGTTCTCTTGGAGAAAATTAAGAATGATCATCAGAGTCTTGGATATGTCAATTCCCAACAGAGACCAAAATGTAACGGCCTTACCAATGAGTTCAGTTAAGGACTGTCAGTGTGCTAACCTCCAAAAGCATAGGCAACTCAAATGCTTGTCTGGAGAACTTCCTGCTTAGACTTGTGATGTTTCTGTGCCATTAGATGGAATGAGCAAGGCTATTTTCCCTAGACTTTTTCTCCCCCTGATAATTGACTTAATTTATGCTCATTGTAGAAAACTGGAAAGATTATGAAACAGGTGATTAGGTGAGGTCTTTATGAGCAGTCGTCCTGGGGTAATAGAGCATCTCTGGGATTTCCTTTTAACAGTTGTTGGGTTGGGAAGTGTGGCAAAACCGGAAGAACAAGTTGGCAGTGTCATAGTTTGAGGCTCGCAGAACTATGTTGTGTGCGAAGTGTGATCGGTTGTTAGAACGGATGCTCTTGAGTTATCTGAACTGTTTTAGAAGGTTAGTTAGGCAGTCTGGCTTCAGGTTGCTATTTTTTTGGGTATGATGTTCTAACTGTACAAGACTGTATCTTGCATTGCATTAGAAGGCCACGGGTTAAGGTTGAGATAAAAGACAGAACCTGAAGTGGTGGCAGGGAAGTGGAAGTAGTGAGGCTGGTGTTCTTAGAAACAAAAGTACCAGCTGGAGACAGATCCTGCATACTTGTAGATGCTGGCAAACGTGATCCAGGACTTTTTAGTCAAGAGGAATGTCAGACCATGGGCTTATTGCCCCTCCCCTCGTTTTCTAGGCTGTATTTGTGACCTCTTTTTGTCTGATGAAAATGTAGGTTAGTCTTTTTAGAAGACAAAGGAACTTACTCTAATTGAATACCTGCAGGTAGCCTTAGGAAGTGACTGGGAATCCTCCGAAACCCTCTAGGGTTGCGGGGGGAGGGGGGGCTTGCAGCTTCTCAGTGCACTGCACCCACTTTCTCTTGATCCTCAGAAAGGTAACCCTGTTTCTCGGGCAAGTTCGCCAGGGGCCTTGCCTTCTTGTTTCTTGGTTCCTTATATGAAAGGACTGAAGGCTTGATATCTGAGAATGAGAGAGACCAGCATCTGAGATAGAGTGTCCTGGCAGAATATGGACAATACCTGCAAGTGGGCTCTCAGCAAATTGAGGTAGGAGTTTTGGGGAACGTTTGAGACTGTAGTACTTTGCGGTTGCTTGGCCTTAAAGATAGCTAGCTACAGCTGGGGATTGGGGGGCGGGTAGGGGTGGCTGGAGAGAGAGTCTCCACTTGTTGAAGGTTGAAGAATCTTTCAGCCTTCCCTCCTGCAGCTTTGTCTCCAGACGTGGCACCGCCTGCCCTGCCGAACAGATCTTTTGATTTGAATCTTCAAACTTAATTCAGCCTAAATGAGGTGATGCCTTTGAGCACACTTTAAAAAAATACTGCTGTACTCTAGTGGCCGACTAGTTCCTCATCCAGGGCTGCCTGCTGTTTCCTGAGTGAGAAGTGAGCGTGTGTGCCTATTCCCAGGCAGCAGGTCCCTGCAGTGTGTCCTGGACCAGCCCTGGCTTTGCCCTAGATAGGCTAGGTGTAAGTTCCACTTGCCACTTCCTAGTGATGTGACCTTGCTGACTGAACCTTACCCTCTGTTCCCAGTTTCTAAAAAGGAGGTAATATCTACCTTGAACAACTGAGTTGGGAGGTGATAATAAATTCAAGTGGCTTAGCACAGGGCCTAGTGCGTGTATACAGTTCAGTGAACGCTGTTACGATTAGAACGGATGAGGCAGAGCACAAAGGCACTGCTTTGCTTCAGGTGTGGAGCATCTCCACACTTTCAGGACAGATTGTCACTGTATGCTGTGTGCCCCTTGGAACCATAGCCTATCCCCATGTTCCAGATGGAAAAAGCTGTGAAGTTCCCTACAGAGGGTGACACTTTCTAGGGCCACCTTGCTGATTATTCTACAACTGGGAGTGGGCTCCAGTCTTTGAATTCAGATTTTGTATGTTTTTTCCACTAGCCTGGGTGCCTCTCTAGTGATACAGGATAGCTGGGTTGGTGGGGCCCCACCAGAGGAAAGGAGATAGCCCCTTTTCTGGTTTTGCTAAATCTCATGTTCTGACTTTTAGGAATAGTGCCTTCATGTGTGAGATGGGAAGGTATTTGCCAGGGGATCTTGTGTTGAAGAACCAGGAGGTTCTTAAACCCTAGCACTTTTGGCTTTATCCCTAAGTAGTCTCTGGCCAGGGATGGGAAGTGGGTTGCCTCCTGATGGTGCATGCAGTGGCAGATGGGAGAGCCTGAATCCTGAATCCTAGTCTCCTTCCAGACTTACAGCTCCCAAGCTGGCCTGGGAATTGGACAGATCGGGCTTTGCCACTGAGTAGTTTACTGCTTTTCACCTTTGGGTGGGTTGCCTGGCCACCTGGCCTCAGCTTTCCTGTCTGTAGACAGGGAATATATCTTTGATCTCCTAGGATGACTGTGGGGACAAATGGGAAATATTCACAAGTAAGAGGTATCCCAGCTCCTGACTCCTCCATTCACCTCTAAGACAAAATTCTCCCTCCAGATGACAACTGCATGGTGATCCCCATAAGGTCTCACATCTCAATTATCACATACAATGAAACACTCGGATTGAGGCTTTGGATTTTCTTCATAACAAAATTCCACCACAGCCTTACAATTTGGAGGTCTTTAGAGCTCATTGTAAGGAGATCTCACCTAAAAAGGTCATCAAATTATTTGGAAGGGAAGTGGAAAAAAAAAAAAAAGAAACCCTGTGGTTTTAAACCTGCATATAATCCCAGCATAACATTTCCTCTAATTCCAGTTGTTCTGTGCAATTAGCCTTTGAGTCAGTGGCTGTTCAACTGTCCTCCACACATTCTTACCTTAGAGGCAGCTGCTCAGCATGGCCTTGGAGGTGAGCAGGTTTCAGGCCAGTATTCTCTTCACTTGGTGGGTTTTTATGGTGGGTTTTTATGGTGGTGATTAAGAGATTTTTAGTTTTCTTGTCTGTTTTGGGCAGGTGTACTTAGCAAGTTCTGAAAACTTTGCCACTACAACCTCATTCACATCTGCAGAGGAAGCACATTTTTTTCCCAATTGCTCAATGGTTTGGGGAAAGTAGGAGTGTAGCAAACTGAATTCTTGGTTTGAAGGCATTGGTTGAATTGGTCAAGTCACTCCACACCTGTGATATTCTCAGGACTTATGTATCATTGACAGAACATTGCCAGTTCAGATGATTAGACTTTTTTTTTAAGATTTTATTTATTTGACAGAGATCACGAGTAGGCAGAGAGGCAGGCAGAGAGAGAGGGGGAAGCAGGCTCCCCACTGAGCAGAGAGCCCGATGTGGGGCTCGATCCCAGGACCCTGAGATCATGACCTGAGCCGAAGGCAGAGGCTTTAACCCACTGAGCCACCCAGGCGCCCCTAGACTTTATTTTTTTTATAAAACATCTTTTAAAAAATTTTATTTATTTGACAGAGAAAGCACACAAGTAGAGTGGTAGGCAGAGGGAGAGAGAGATGCAGGCTCCCTGCTGAGCAGAGAGACCAATGTGACATGGGGCTCCAGGCTCGGTCCCCACCTGAGCAGAAGCAGACGCTTAACTGGCTGAGCCACCCAGGTGTCCCTGAACTTCATTTTTTGTTGTCTCATGTGTTACTCCTAAAGGGTTTGCACCTTCCCCTTCAGTGGCAGTGGTTTTTTCAGAGAACTCTGAATCTGTACCTTCCCCGGGATTCTCTTATACGCACTGGAACCTGGGAGATTTCCAGGTTTGATTAGTGTTTTCCTTAACACTTTTGTTTGATTAACTGACCTTCTTAGCAGTTTGTATGTGGGTTATCTGTCTCTTCCTTCCGCTTCCCAAACTTTGAAATTTCTCTTGTCGAGGCTTTTGTTTCTGGTAAAGGCCAGGGAGGAGGTGGAACCTTTGGTGTCAGTAGTAGGAGTTGCCTGGTCTGCTTTTGAAGTTTTGTTGGGCAAAGATATTCATGTACCCAGTCTGGATGGAAATGAAATTGCAGCCTTGTAGTCAGTTTATTTTTGTCAGACAGAGCATTAGAAATGTAACTATGTTTGATCCTTGGGCCCCAGACAAGTTTAGGATTCACCTGGGACTAGCTTGCTTCTGTGTGCTGTTTTACTGAACATAGCACAGACTTCAAGATGAGTGGGGCAGCTCTTGGTGAGAGGAGGAGTGGCCTGCTCCTGGTTTAATTTGTAGAAGGAAGGAGAACATAGCTCTCTGTTCTCTCCTGGAGCTTCCTTGATCTGATCTCTGTCATCCTTATTTCCTTTTTTCTTTTAAAGATTTTACTTTTAAGTAATCTCTGTAGCCAGTGTGGGGCTTGAACTTAACAACTCTGAGATCAAGAGTTGCATGCTCGGGGCGCCTGGGTGGCTCAGTGGGTTAAAGCCTCTGCCTTCGGCTTAGGTCATGATCTCAGGGTCCTGGGATTGAGCCCCTCATCGGGCTCTCTGCTCATCGGGGAGCCTGCTTCCCCATGCCTCTCTGCCTACTTGTGATCTCTCTCTCTGTCAAATAAATAAATAAAATCTTAAAAAAAAAAAAAAAAGAGTTGCATGCTCTACCAACTGAGCCAGCCAGGCACCCCATGTCCTTATTTCTTTATGGTTGGGTCAGTTATTTATTTATTTATCTAATTTTTAAATTTTTCACTTAAATTCAATTTAATTAACATACAGTATATTATTAGTTTCAGAAGTAGAATTTAGAGATTCATCAGTTACGTGTAACACACAGTGCTCATTCCATCAAGTGCCCTCCTTAATGCCATCACCTAGTTACCCCATCCCACCACCTCCAACCCCTCTAGCAACCCTCAGTTTGTTTCCTATAGTTAAGAGTCTTTTATGATTTGTCTCCCTCTCTGTTTCTGTCTTATTTTATTTTTCCTTCCCTTCCTTTATGTTCATCAGTTTTGTTTCTTAAATTTCACATATGAGTGAAATCATATGATATTTGTCTTTCTCCGAGTGAGTTATTTCACTTAGCATAATACCCTTTAGTTCCATCCACTGGTTTGGTCAGTTCTGTTTTGTTCTAGGTTCCTCCTCCCTAATCAGGAGGTCCATTGGCAGGTTTCCTTCCTCATGGCCTCATCTTTTTTTTTAAGTTTTTATTTTAATTCGGTTAACAGTATGGTGTTACATTAGTTTCAGGTGTATAATATAGCAATTCAATAATTCCATACATCACACGATGCCATCAGGGTAGGTGAAGGAGCCTCATCTTTTTTTTGAGCCCCGACGTCATCATGGTGTTTGTAGTGTAAGAATGGGACAGGACATAGGGAGGAAGAACTCAGGGCTGCTTCTGGAATCTCAGGGCTGCCTTAAAAAAACAAAAACAAAACTGGAAGTGTTTCCTCTTTTGGAATTGAGTGGGTTATGGCTTTCAATTTTAAGAGCATAAAACTCCTTTCCCTGTTAAAAAAAAGAGTAATGGCACTTACTTGCAGTCCTTCAGGTGATATGCAGGTGACCATTTCAAGATCAAAACAAGCAACCATGGAAATAAGGTAGAATGGGCTAAATGTCAGATGCTGAACTAGGCTTCAGTGGTTGGCTGTGCTAGTCTGGGGCGGGGGTGGGGTGGGGGGCTTAACACCCAGCTAAGGGTGCTGGATGGTTCTAGAAGCACAATTTGGTGCTGGAGTAATCTTTAAACTTTATCACAGAACCGTTTAGAGAGATTGAACATGTTTTGTTTGGAAGAGAGAAGATTGGGGGTGGGGGCCATGAAGGATTCCAGGAGGCCCACTGGTGAGTCACTATCTGACAGAGGCCTTTTCTACTTCTAGTGCTAGTAGGCACCCACTCACCCCCTCAGGGAGTATGGGTGGGGCTCTTCTTTCTAGAGAGCTGATCAAGTGACCCTGCCACAAAAGGCAGTGAAAGTGGTCAGGTCATCACCTGGAGAAGGGGCTTAGCATATGTGTCCCCATCTTTTGTGAAGGTTAAGATGGTGGGAGAGCTTGTCCACTCTGTTGCCTTGGTTTATGGCTTAAGAGAAAAAGGAAACTTAAATTGCTTAGAAAACTTAAGGTAACTTTGATCTGTTTGACCAGCCTTCTGAGTCTATGAACCACTGTTGGCCTTTTTTTTTTTTTTAAGGTTAACCATTGACATTTAAGAGCCTAAGCTGCTCTGGAAGGTGCCCCATGGAGTGAAATGCTGTGTAGGCTTCTCACCACCACATGGTGGAATGAACAGAGCAAGAGATGTGTTGCTGGCTCTGAGCTTCTTAGCAGGCTGGTTGGGTGACAGTGATGCAGAGATGTCTTTGCAGCCAGGTGGTCCTAGCCCCAGGTAGTGAGTAGCCCTTATTATACTCCACTGCGCTGTGCAAATGTAATTTCTGTTATATGCCATCTTGTTATGAACAAGATGGGGCTTCTGACCTATCTCCTTCCACTCTCCAGCACACTCCTCTGAGAGGGGACTGTTTTCTTGGTCCCAGGAGGTCCACAGCTCTCATGGAAAAGGTTGGTGATGTTGGACTAGACCATTTACAAGGAATGCTTCCTTGCACTGGAGCATCCAGGGTGGATGGAGTTGGCAGATAACCCTCTCAGACCTCAGGGTTTATGGAAAGTCATAGTGGGAAATAAGATAAAAAAAAAAAAAACAAAAAACAGGTCGTTCTAATTATTGTTGATAACTTTATTTTTTTTTTAAGATTTTATTTATTTATTTGACAGAGAGGAGAGAGATCACAAGTAGGCAGAGAGGCAGGCAGAGAGAGAGGGGGAAGCAGGCTCCCCGCTGAGCAGAGAGCCCAATGCGGGGCTCGATCCCAGGACCCTGAGATCATGACCTGAGCCAAAGGCAGAGGCTTTAACCCACTGAGCCACCCAAGCGCCCCTGTTGATAACTTTAAATGGAAGATTATTTATACTTCATCTGAAAAGCATGGAGAGCCCTCAGATTTGTGAGGAGAGTATGCACTTGAATTGAGCCGGGAAGCCAGTCAGGAAAAAGAGACATTGATAAAAGGCAGGCATGAGCTAATATGGCCTTGAATTTGCCTGGTGGGGAGTAAAAAGCAAGGAACAGGTGCCAGAGACACTGTGCAAGGAGATTGGGTGGGGATTAACTGGATAAGAGGGGCTGAGAACAAGTCATCTGTCCTTCAGAAACTGGGGTCCTGGGGCACCTGGGTGGCTCAGTCGGTTAGGCTTCTGCCTTTGGCTCAGTCATAGTCCCGGGGTCCTGGGATCCAGTCCTACGTTGGGCTCCCTGCTCAGCGGGGAGTCTGCTTCTCCCTCTGCGCCTCCGTCCCTACCCCCCACTTGCTCTCTCTCTCTCTCACAAAAACAAATACATAAAATCTTTTTAAAAAATGGAGTCACTTCCCTGCTCAGCCTATGCTATACCACCGGGGGCCGGTGATGGCCCTTTCCTACCCTCAAGGGTCTTGCGGCCACATAAGGGAGATAGGATAGGGTGCCCTTAGAAAGAGGGAAGAGCGGGTATGAGCATGTCTGAGAAGTAGCAGCAGGGTGAGGACTGGAAGGTGACACAGGCTCCAAGACTATGGGTCTTTGATTTTAGGGGTGCTGAATTTGAGCAAACGTGGGTCCTGGAGAAGGTGGTCCAAGGTAGCGTCTACTGCCTGGAAAAAGTGGGTGTTGGTGAGACAGTCTGACCTGTGGCTCTGGATGGCTCCTCTTTGTTGTACCTGGCTGAGAGGGAGGATACAGTGAGCTGAGGAATGAAGGCCCTCTGTGACCTCCGGAACCCTCTTGAATGCAAGGGGTATGTCTGAATTTGCCAGATTGTGGCCACCTCTGTTGTGGGGGAAGGTGCAGAACTTGATCTGTTCTTATGTCTCCTCCTCCCAAACTAATTGTGCTTTGTGTTAGAAGAAAGCACAAAAAATAGGTGAAAGGGACTATCATGTACTCGTACATGTAGGAAAAGTTCTGCTCTGTTCCCAGGAGTGAAGTAATGACAGATGGATGGAACCTAGACGGACACAGCCCGTAACCTGAGGAATTGTAGCAATTAGAGAGACCAGGAAGAGGCTCGATATGATTCCAGTGCCCCAGGAGCTGGTTGGTAACCTGCATTTTCTAGATTCTGAGGATTTTCCAATTTGAGGTTTTGGACACTTTTCCAGAGAGACCCAGAGCGATTAAGGCACTTCTGAAACATTCACATGAATTATTCCAACAGCTGCTCCTTCCTGGTTTGAGAAAGTTTCCTTGTTTCATGCATTGCTGAAATGTTTTCAAATCATGGCTCTTTTGGCAGAGTCCAGGGGAGAAGACAGGTGGGCATCCCACAGAGTGACAACACTAGTGTTGAGAGGAGGGGAGGGCATGTAGTTGCAGGAAGGAAAGGGGCCTTGGGGATTTGGCATTTGGAAAGAAATGACTTGGGTTTCGGAGTAGCACCTGGTTGGTGATGAACAATAGACGCTGTCAGAGTCCTGATTTTAAGGGGAAGTTTGGAGTGAGGAATCAGGCGAGTTAAGTGAGGGCAGCAGCCTGGTGCACTTTATACAGAGCTGGGAGGGCTGGCATGTGTCCTGGCCCCTGCATACCCTGGGAAGCCCTCCTTGTAGGGCCTGGGCTGTCCCCGAGCCCTGTGTCCTCTGCTGTCCTCTCTCCTGTGTCAGTGGGCAGGAGACCAGTCTTCCTACTAGTCTGTGTTTGCTCTCTTTACTGCCTCACACTTGCGAGCCCTGTCCTGTTCTTATGGAAGGAAGGAGAGAAATCTGCATACGTGCTCCTTGCTGAGGGACCCTGGTTTGTTCCTGTGATGCGCTAGAGTGTGGTTGGTGTGTGTGTACATCTTAATAGGAATGAAGATGAAAATTAGTTCTGGTTTGTGACCCAGGCTGGCAGTGTTGATCAGGTCCTTTAAGCCCTTTGGCTTGTACCTTGGCAGGTAAGGGCTCAGATATATGTGCTTCAACACCTCTAAGGGTTTTTGTACCTTTTAAAGAAAGGGAGTCATTGAATTTGCTACATGGTCCACAGGATACAGCTTGCACAGTTGAGGCTCATTCCTCCATGAAGTTTTTAGCAATTCAAGAAAGGGTTTAGTTAATGTGCTCTTAGAAGAGAAATTGCGGGTGTGCTGATCTTTGCTCTAGGGAAATTTCCCAGAACCTCGGGAAGGATCCAGCCTCAGGATGGTTTCGAGGTCAGACTGTCCCTGATGGTACAGTGGTTCACATTTGAGCCTGGGCCTGGGGGATAGCTGACTTGGATTTGGATCCCCATTGGACTTCTGTCAGTCTCCGTTTTCTCACCTGTCAAGTCTGGGCATCAGTGCCAACCCTGTGTGAAGTGTGTACCCACATTAATGGTAGTACCTCATGCGAAGGAGGAGTGATAATGGCAATACCCTCTGTGAAATGTGGGTAACACTGAAAGCACCCCCATGTGAAGTGTAACATTGGCAGTACCCCGCGTGAAGTGGGTAGCATGGGGAGTACCTCGTTCTGTGGTTATAAGGATTAAATGAAGTTAGGCATGTAAAGTGCTGGCACCCTGCCTGATAACAAATAAAGAATTCAATAATTGTTAGCCACTGTTATGCTTTTCTTTTCCTCCTCTAGTAACAAAATCTCTTGTCAACATGTTGAAGATTATTCTTTCAATGTCCCAGAAGTTGTCGTCAGTGGGCTTTTCTGTAGAAGTTTGAAACTGTGTCCCTAATGGTCGATTTCTCAGTGAAGAGTCAGGCCCTCACCTTCTTGCCCCACTGATGCTCGAGCACTCAGGAGGAGGCTTGGACCATGGGGAGTGTAGAGCCCGCGCCTTGGCAATAGTGTCACGTGGTCTTGGGGACAGATCTGCAGGGTCTGGGTCTTAGGCTGCATCTTGATGCTGGATGGTTAGATAGGACCCGGGTCTGTGTGAGGCAGCTGGAGGCGGAGCAGGGCAGTGGGTAGGCCTTGGAGGAGGCAGGAGGGTCTCCTCCTGTAAGGCTGGCTCAGTAAAGATTTAGGTGAGTGACCACCACCACCCTCTCGGCCCTGCCCCTCTACACTTGTGCTGGCCTTGCAACCTCCCTCAGAGGGAAGGCAGATGGCCTGGGACCCTGGGCGACTTCCCACTGAATGTCTTGCTTGGGGTTGGATTTGGCAAGACTGGGTTTCAGAGACACTAGAGTGAGGTAGTTTGGGCCTGACCTATGTAGGACAGTGTTTCTCTGGGATGTGTGGTCTGTGTTTTCAACAGTTGATGGTTTAGAACTGTGCCTTTGCCTAGAGGACAAAAGTGTGTTAGCCCTGTGTGTGCCTATGTGGTGACCTGAATATATTGGTCTTGTGTGTGCACTTGTGCTGATTGTGGGTGTGCGTATGTATGCATATGTGCATGCATGCTTGTACATGTGTGTGGGGTAGCCCTATATGTGCTTATGTGTGTGTCTGCTGGCCCTGCTTGCTGGAGTGGAGCCCGACATGTGCATTTCCTTTGGTGTGTGCAAATGGAAGAAAGACACTCCAGTCCATGTTGGACTGGACTTTGTGTGGCAGAGTCCTCCCTTTTGTGGGGCCTCCAGCTTACTCTGGGGTTAGTCTCAGGTACAGATGAAGTCCCATTGCGGGCACAGTCTGAGCCTGTGTGGCCCTTGCAGATTTCTTTATGCTTTCTTCTTTTAAGGCAGAGGTTCGTTTGACATTTGCATTGTATCTTGTAACACCTCAGAGTTTTAGTACTAAGACCTCTTACCAGCAAGGAGAATTTTGACTAGAGGCAGAAGCTGCAAGCAAATTGTGAGACTCTAGCATCCTTGCCATCACACCCAGAAGGCAGCCCTTAACTCCGTAAAACTTCTGTGGGGGCAGTTTGGCCTTTTCTGCTTTGCTTCTCTTGGATCAGCGTTCTCCAGGCATCTGATCTTCAGTGCAGTTTTCTTCCTGCTTCTTAGATGCTAGCTCTTGGGCCATGTCATCAGAACTAGGCAGCAGGGCCCTGTGTCCACCCTGTCCTCCTCTTCCCCCTCCTCGTGACCCTTCTGTGAGGGTACGTGATGGGAAGTGTCTACGCGGGCACTGGTGATCTCTGATGGCTGAGAGATGCCAGGTGTGGCTCACCCTCACCTCCATCCTGGCTTCAGTTTACCCTGTAGGGCTGGGGATGGTGAAGACAGTGGATGTTCTGCGAACACCCTCCCCGAGGAGCCCCTCTGTTCCTGACATCCTCTGATCATACCTTTATTGTCGGATACCTTGTCAGGAAGGTGTGGCATCTGTTTACATCATTTCTTAATTTGTTCTTAATTGGCGTATGTAGTGTAAGCCACTATTTACTGATAGATGTTGCCATCGTTATAGTTTTTTCCTTCTCAATTTGCAGCATTTTAGTCCTTCAATTTTTGTGATTGCTATGGTACATCATCAGAGTTTGCAGCAGTGATGAAGCATCTGGGGCCAGGAACCAGCTCATTGTCCTGGACTTCGCTGCAAGGCCTCAGGACTCCTGGGCTGGCCATGTGGCTTTAATCAAGGCCATCAGTGTCATGGTGTGGTTGGTGGACAGTTCCGCTACTTCTGAGAAGTTACCAGATGGGGGTGCCTGCCTGGCTCAGTCAGTAGAGCGTGTGTGACTTTTGATCTTGGGGTTGTGAGTTTGAGCCCCACGTTGAGTGTAGAGATTACTTAAAAAAAAAAAAAGTTACCTGATGGTATTGACTATTTGACCTGGGCCCTGATGGTCAAAGAAACTGAATTCTGCCACTTAGGGAAGCTTGGTTGGTCAGATGGTTGTAGGTTGTTTTGTATTTGAAGACCTGCTGTCAGACTGGATTTCTAAAATTCTACCAAGTCCCGCCTTCCTGTCTGAAACTCAGCTTGGGGGCATCTGGAAGGTTTGTGGTTGGACAACACTGACCCTGCTGCCTGCATGGGTACTCACTAGCCCCGTTGGATTTCGATTTAGGCAGACCTTTAGTGTTCGGGGAAACTACCAGCTTAAATAGACTTGAGTCACTGCTTCTTGGGTCTCCCATTGCCAGCTTGGAAGATAGTACCCTTCTTGGGGATCAAGGTGGCAGAGGTCACCTGAGGCAGAAGTCACCTGAGCTCCAGCTGTAGTAGAATGGCTGGTGGGTAATTTCCTTGGCGGTGAGAAGGCAGAGAGAAGAGGTGAGGTGTGGTTTAGAGGTGAAAACTGGAGGTTCTCTCCCATTTATATTTCTTTGGTGAGATTTCTGCCATCCCACCAACTGCTAACTGACCAAAATAGTACTGTCTTGTCTTGGACCTTTCAAAGATAAGTTAGGTGAACTACTGTGGGTAGACTTTGTTTGGATTTCAGGACTGTGAAGTTCTTTTCTTCTAGGCCCAGATTTTCATTTGTATGTATACAGTGGGGTCATCTTTAGAATGCTGCTCCCTGTGGGTGCTCTTGAATAACAACAAAAGCTTCTCCCAAAGAAAAATATGCTGAGGGGTGCCTGGGTGGCTCAGTGGGTTAAAGCCTCTGCCTTCGGCTCAGGTCATGATCTCAGGGTCCTGGGATCGAGCCCCACATCGGGGGGGGGGGTCTCTGCTCAGCAGGGAGTCTGGTTCCTCCTCTCTCTCTGCCTGCCTCTCTGCCTACTTGTGATCTCTCTCTGTCAAATAAATAAATGAAATCTTTAAAAAAAAAATGCTGAAAAGTAAAATGCGGTTCTTAAACAGGAGATTACCAGATTGTGGCAATCTATCTGCTCCCCTTCCCTTTCTAAATTTGAGTATAGTTGACACATAATGTTACGGTTGTTTCAGGTGTACCAGTGTAGCTGTTATTCTCCAGGATCATGGCTTGTGGGGAAATAAGCTCAGCGGATGGCCTTTATGCTGCTCCTCAGAGAGACTTGGTCTAATTTACTGGTCTTTGCCCTGCTCATGAATATGTAGATCAGGGCTGGTGCTGGTGTTGTCACCAAATGAGAGTGTGGGTTGCTGATTTAGGGGCTGTCTTCACAGCTTGGAGAAGGTGCCCAACTGGTGGCTTTGCTCCTGCTTGCATGGCGCGTGCAGGCTCCAGGTCACCCAGACCTGATTGAGGAGGCACGTGGTGCCTGTGGTTAGGGCCCATGATGCCTCAGTGGTAGTGGACGATAACTATCCGCTGGTGAAAGAAGGATTCTCACCTTTCTAGGAGTTTGCCTTCATGATAAGTAAGGTGTTGCTTCTTTAAAAGCAAACTCAAGAAAACTTGCCATAAGAATAGAATGGCTGGAGGTTTTATTTCTTGACATGAAAATAAACACAACCTGGCAGCCAGCTATAAAGCTAATAGAGCTGATTGAGATCCTGCAAGACATGGAGGAAGCCTGGATGATATGTTCTTGGGAACGAGGCTGGCTGCCATTAGATTTTCTGTTGGCTGCCTCATAGATGGAGGCAATGTCTTCTGCAGGTGGGACTTTTTGTGATCCTTACTCCCAAATTTTCCTGTTTTGACTGGTCCTGGAGACTCAGGACCACTCTTTAGTCATCTCAGGGGTAGTCTTTGAATGTTTTACAATCACAGGCATACAGGGACATACGTCTTTTGCAAAGGAGACTGACTCCCTTCTTGCCTTTCCCTAGGCAGAGAACCCCGGGCAATAATTTTTGCTCCTCTTTTAATCTATCCTGGAGCAGTTGACCAGGAGATAGGGGTGCTCCGGGCATTCCTATCTGAAATGGTGGACAATGAAATGTCCTCCCTCTTATGCGAGTTGGGTACTTCATGTTGGGGTTGCTCAATGTTACTGTTTTTCTAGGCAACATCATCCATGGACTCAGCCAATGTGGTGAATCCCCTGGGCCTGGGTCTGCCTCACAAGATAGGTGGGCTTGGTGCTCAAAAGTTGAGGGGGTGGGTTACAGTGTTTTCCTTTTCACTGATGCTGATTGGCAGGTACATTGTTTGGGCTAGTTGCATGGGTCTCCCTTGTGTAGAGTTGGTTGTGTCAGGAGCTCAGGCTTGTACCCCTGGTGGACCTTTGTAAGTTTCCACATCTAACCCAGGTGCTCCGGGGAAGAGGTTTGGATTGGGCTGTGGTATCTCTGGCTTCCATTTTAGGAAGTGTTTATGTCCAAGACAAGCTAGTCATTTTTACCATTCACCCACCAGACATTGCTTGATTCCCTTGGTTCTTGGATGTGAGATAGGGCTGGAAGAGGGAGATATCCCAGGGAGATGGGGTGCTTTGGGAAGTCAGAGCTGGGGTGAGATAGGCATATTTAAAGTCCATCTGGGGCATAATATTTACTGCTGCTGTCATTTTACCATTCTAAGTTTTTCTAGTGCCATTTTGTGTAGTTTATTTGGAGAGTGGAGGACGTCAGACATGGCTGGTCTGGGAAGCAGGGTTCTAGAGTCATACATTTGGCTGTGGATATTACAAGGCCTATGGGCTTTGTTGTGTACACACTTTGGCCTCAAAGGGTTAAAATGATGTATGTGGTTCTACCTTAAGAGACGTTGTGCTGAGTGAAATAAGCCAGATGCAAAAGGACAAATACTGTATGATTCCACTTATGAGGTCCCTAGAGTAGTCAAATTCATGGAGCTAAAAAGTGGAATGGCCGGTGCTAGGGGCTGGGGTGGGGGTAATGGGGAGTTAGTGTTTAGTGTTAGTGTTTAATTGGGGACAGAGATTCAGTTTTGCAAGGTGACAAAGTTCTGGAAATGGATGATGCTGGTGGTGATGGTTGCACAACAGTGTGAATGGACTTAACACCATTGAGCTGTACACTTACTAGCTAAAATGGTCAATTTGATGTTACTTATATCTTAGTACAGTGGGACAAAAATGGAACTTTTCTGAAGTCAGAAGTATCCTGCATCCTTATGAACATGCATTTTATCCTCGCAAGAGTTAGTTTAGGGAGAAAAGAACAAAGGCACTCACATTTTGATGGCTTAGCTTATGCCTGATACTATGAGGTTTAAAAAAAAAAAAAAAAGGATATGGATATGTGTAATTCTAGAAGCCTCATTATAACATCATTTTGGGAATGTTGGAGCACAGGAATTCCGCGGGTGTTCTTTGGTCCCCACAGGGGTGGGGCTTAGATGCACTTTCTCCAGCTGTGTGGGGTGACATGGGACTCTTAGAGTCTTCAGGGGACTTAGGAGAGCAGTGTCCAGAAACAATCTGAGGTCTTTTCTGCTCCAGTGCTTGGCTTAGAGATTGAAGGTATTCTTTGTTTTCCTATGGCTATTTGTCAGCGAATTTCCTAATAGTAGCATATATTGGTGCATGTACACAGAATGGGAGACACCAGTTCTTAGTTTCTCGTTATTATTATTATTATTTTTAAAGATTTTATTTATTAATTTGACAGAGAGACACAGCGAGAGAGGGAACACAAGCAGGGAGAGTGGGAGAGGGAGAAGCAGGCCTCCCACTGAGCAGAGAGCCCGATGTGGGGCTTGATCCCAGGGTCCTGGAATCATGACCTGAGCCGAAGGCAGATGCCCAATGACTGAGCCACCCAGGCGCCCCACTTAGTTTCTCACTATTAACAGAGATGTTATTCCTCTTTTGTTCTTGTGTCATTTTCTTTGAGATGTCCTTTAATAATGTAACACACCAAGCATTCTCAGTGCTAAACACTAACACTTTAGACACTTCGCAAAGTCTCAGACATGTCTAGATAGATGTAGACATTTGATTAATGAGCATTTTAAATATAGGGGTTTGTCCGAAGTTTTGAACTTCTGTGTGGACTTGCCAGGGCAACTGCTGGGGGGCAAGGATGGAAACTCAAGATAGGATTGAAATATTTTGAGGAACAACATTAATGACACTGCTTAGAGTAAAGCTAGTTGCTTCTGAGAGTCTGCCTAGTGCCAGGGCCTGAAACTTGGTCCTCAGGATGGTCTTAAGGCCTGAGGGTCTGCCCAAGAGCTCAGGTGGGCTCCTGCAACTAGTTACGATTCATCAGGAGGAAGCACTAGAACATTCAGGTTTGGTGGTATGAAATGGAGGGATTCCTGGAATGCCCAGGAAAAAAGGATATGGTGGAGCCAAGCCTTGGAGAGGAAAGGGATCTGTTGGAAAGATTGTACTGAGGGTTTTAGGATAGGATAGGAAAGGAGGAGGGGAGTACAGGGCATGGGTGCCACGAGTTCAGGGGTAGGTCATGCTTCTCATCAGGGACAGAGAAGGCCTTTCCAGATGCAAGGCTGTAGAGTTCTCTGGAACCTCCCAGTGCCTTTCTCAAAGCTCTCTGCCTTTCTCCAAACAGCAGTATAAGGGAGGGTGGGGACAGCTTCCCCCAGGGGTTGTGGTGGCGCTGTGGCCTTGACTATCTCCATGTTACTTCTTCCTGGTGTTGACTTGCTATTCTAATTAAGGGTAGGGTTTATATTTATATTGCTATGTTTTTGCCTCAGGTCCATGGTGGAAACATAGTGGTTGGGTATTTATAACTCACAGAGGATGCCATTTCCTACTCTTGCTTCATTAGGCATTGGATAAAGAGATGAATAAGAGCTTTTTCTCAAGAGCTTTTGGGGAAGAGAGCCTAATGAGATGCTGGATGTCAAATGTCAAGATCAGCTGTGCTAAGCGTTGAGGCTGTAGCCCTCAGTAATAGAAGAGGGGACAGGGAGGGACTGGTTAGGGAGAGTATGCTTAAGTAACAGGTGCTTGAGTCTGAAGGATGAGTGCGAGGAGGGAAGGGCTTTCCCAGTGATGGGAACACTATGTGCAAAAGCCCAGTGGTGGAGGCAAGATGTGGCAGTATGAAGAATTGAGACAAGGCTAGTGTGACTGGAGCCAGGAATGTGGTGTGTGTATATACATACATACATGCATGTCAGATGACTTCATAGGGTCACGTGGGCCTAAAGCAGGCAGGGTAGGATGTTACAAGCAGTGGAGGGTTTTGAGGGGCTTTAGGAATGGCTGCATTGGCATGGTGTGGTGAGTGGATGATCTATCCCTCAGTGAGGGCATAGTTACCGTGGCTAAGGGAAGACAGGCAGGGACAGATCAGGGGCCTGGAGGGCACATACTGGCTGTTACCCCAGTGGATGCCTCCTAGGTTTGACAGTAGAGACAGGCCAGTTCTGGTTGTCAAGGATGGGCTTGTGTAGCTGGCCACACCTTCGGCTCCTTGGCTCTCATGGGGCTGCTGCTTTGCCTCTCTAGTATGCCAAGTCATGCTCTCCCCTACTCCATGGGGACAGAGGGTTAATGAGGCTCCATGCTTTGGAGAGAGCAGTTACTGCTTTGTGCCCTGGGGCCAACTCAGAGCTGGAGCATCTCCTTGGTGTGCCTGTGCCCTGACTTTCTGTTGTGTGTCTCGGTCACCTCTGTCCCTTTGATATGCAGCACAGCCTGTCAGGGCTGCAGTTTCCTCCTCCTTTCAAGGATCAGGTGGTCCCATGTTCTCAGCTTCTGGGGCTGTACTGCCTCTGTTGCTGTAACTCAGTTCTGCGTTGTAGGTGGAAGCAGCTGTGGATATTGCATACTTGGGTGGGTGTGGCTTTGTTCCAGGAATACCCTTCACCAGGACAGCTCAGGCAAGTTTGCCAACCCTGGATTAGACATGGAATCGTTGGCCCAAGTTAATCATTCCCTAGCCAGCCAGCACATGGAGCAAGATGACCTCTAGGCTTCCTTGTGATGTTTTACGGTTGCCCTGCCTCAGTTCCTGCCTTTCTGATAGGGCTGACCAGGGAAATCCCCTTCTTGACAACTTGGTGGTGCAGTTGCTAAACCTTTGCCAGAGATGATCTAGGCAACCCTTTTCTTCAGGGGCACTCAGTTTTCATGGAGCAAGGAGACTTTGTGGACTTAGAGGTGGGAGAAGGTAAAGGGTATTGTTGGGTTTCATCTTGGAGTTTTTTTGCCTAATGTCATGTTTCCAGAACTGGATTAGAGCCAGGGTGATAAATATTTGGTTATAGACACAGTTGAAGAATTTTTAGATAGCACAAATGTTTGGTGAGTGCAGATGGTGGTAGAAGGAGACCAGAGGTGTGCAGCTTCCTTAGGGCCTGGCCTCAAATGGGGCCCTTTGGGGGTGCCTTGGAGAGCCCAGGCTGCTTAGATGACTGTGGCCCCAGAGATCCATCTCTGTGCTGGCCATGAATGCTGCAACTGGAGTGTATCTGCAGAACTGGAGTTCCCCCAGGCAGCAGCTGGTTTTTGGCCAGTGTTCCTCCCCTCAAGTTTAAAGGGAGCCAACTTCACTTGCCTGAGCTAGAGAGGATGAAATAGCAACAAAGGACTTCTGTTCCCCAAAGTGGAGTGACTTGATTTCACGTAAATTACTATGGCTACCTTCTTACCAAGGGTGATCTCCCTTAGACTAGGAAATCATTGTGTTTGGGTGGGTTGCTGAGTTGGGGTGGTGTGTGAGTGTGTGGGTGCGCATTAGACCCAGGTGTGAGGGTCAAAGCCAAACAATAACGATTTATCAAGGGAGTGGAAGTGTCTCTTAATGAGTCGGTAATTGTGTACTTAAGGATTACTTGATACTGTTTTAAATGTATGGGTTGGAAGTAAAAACAGTAAAAGCTCTCTAAACCCAGCCAATGCAGGTAGATGGCCAAACAGTCCAGACGATGTATCAGTAAAAAGCAGCTATAGTTTATTTTAGAGAAATGCTCCTAGTTCTGATGGTGCTAAGTAATCTCTGCTTGGTTTCTACTCCTTCGTGAATTTCACACTATTTGTATGGAGGGACTGCTGCTGTGGGATCCTCAGATGGGTTCCTTCTCCTTCAATGTTAAATCATCCCCGCATGTTCATTCCATAAATATTTATCAAGCACCTGGTGTGTGTCCGGCCCTGTCCTAGGTGCTTGAAATAAAATCACACATCAGGCAGACAAAACACCCCTTTTCTTGTGGCATTTATGTTCTTATTGGGTGAGAAAGTCCATAGATAGTAGCTGCATAATATGGAGTATGCAGAGAGGCCAGGCCTGTGGGAGAGGAGCAGGGTGGGCCTCTGCAAAGGAGACATTTTGAGCAGTGACTTGACGGGGAGAGAAGGGGGCATGGACATGGAAGGGTCTGCCATCTGGGGGGGTGAAAGTGATCAAGGCTGAGGGAGCAGGTGTAGTACAAACACTGTAGCAGCTACTGTTAGAATAGACCATACAGACATTTCTGAGAAATTGTGTGAAGCTAAATACGAACTGGACATTTGCTGACATTTAGGGATTATTATACGTAGTTATGTTTTCAAAAGTCATTTTCAATTTAGGATGCCAGTTGAAGAAGTGATTGTTAAAATTGTTAAAATGATACAGTATCTGGGATTTTGTTTAAAACATAAAAAGACCCCAAGGTGGGAGGGTGCTTGGTGTGTTGGAGGCATGACCCGGGAAGCCAGCATGGCTGGGCAGGATGAGCAGGTGGGTCCCAGGCCGGCCTCTGGGGCCAGGAGATGTTAGGGTTTCACTCTGAGCAAACACCAAACATGATGTGGCCAGCGGAGGTATGTGAAGTTGTTGGACTTCAGATGTGTTTGATGGTAGAACCAATAGGATTTCCTGATGGACTGGGTAGTGGAGTAGTCTTATCAGGAGGGCAACTCCAGCTTTTAATCTGAGCAGCTGAGAGACTGGGTTTGCCATGAGCTGAGATGGGGAAAGCCATGGTTGAGTGTGAAAGTGGGAGTTTACCTTAAAATTTCTTGCACATTGCATTCTGTCCTATGATGCAGGGTGCGTATTGTGATAACGCATTAAGATGGCCTTCTTCCTTGCAGGGTTAACTGTCTAGGAGGTTGTTGTCCAGTGTGTCTTGTGGTCTTGCAGAGCAGAATACTGGATCTGTGTTGAGAATCAGTTGCCCACAGTGCATGGGTGTATTCTGTTCATCCATCTTTCCCGTCTTTTTCACACTGTCTTGGTTACTGTAGCTTTTTTTTTAAAGAGGGGGAGGGAGGAGCAGAGGGAGAGCAGATCTTAAGCAGTCTCTATCTCCAGTGAGGAGCCCAGTGCAGGGCTTGAGATCATGACCTGAGCCAATATAAAGGTACCCCTTGGTTACTGTAGCTTTATGGTGAATCTTGAAATCAGGTAGGGTAAGTCCTCCAAATTTGTTCCTCTTTTTCAGTTGTTTTCACTATTCTAGGTCCTTAGGATTTCCATGTAAATTTTAGAGTCAGATTGTTTTTTTGTAAAAAAAAAAAAAAAAAAATTCTGGGAATTTTTTATTGGGTCTGCATTTAATCTGTGGATCAGTTTGGGAGAGAATTGACACCTCCTGACCCATGGACAAGGCATGTCTTCATTTAGGTTTTCTTTCGTTTCTCTCAGTGACGTCTTATTATAATTGCACTTTATAGGTTTAGAACATTTTTTTTTTGGTGGGCAGCAAAGCAGAGTTTATTGAGTGATATCAAAGTGATAGCACAAAGCTCCTGAGGGGGGAGGGGACCTGAGAGGGTTGCCCTTGAATATCTTTTTAAAAATTAAATTTATCCTGGGGCGCCTGGGTGGCTCAGTCAGGTTAAGGGTCTGACTCTTGATTTCCACTTGGGTCAGGATCTCAGGGTCCTGGGATGGAGCCCCACGTTGGGTTCCATGCTCAGTGGGGAGTCCGCTTGAGGATTCTCTCTCTCCTCTCCCCCTGCCCCTCCCCATGTGTGCATACACACGCTCTCTCTTGAAAATAAATAAAGATAAATTTAATTTTTCTTAAAGATTTAAGTATTTCATATTTATGCTATTGTAAATGGATTTTTAAAAATCTGTGGAAATACTGCTGACTAGTATTGACCTTGTTCCTAAGAGGGTAGGTGTTCGGAAAGCCTCTGCTGCTACTCCATTGCAGAGTGAGGCCATGGCTCAGGAGATATGAAAGAACCAGGGTTAACGGTGTTCACTGTGTTTTCTGGCCTGAATGGGGACAAAAAAGAGTGGCAGAAAGTGTTCCCCTCCCCAGGAACTAGGCCATGTGGTGGCTGCAGCTGGCCCTGGGCCTCACTGAGGAGGATGCTATGTGCTCCTCGGTGCCCAAAGGTCTTTCCATAGAGTTCACTGATGTTTGCTTATTTTGCAAGTTCTCCTGTGGGAGTGTTTCTCGCTATCCATGAACTGTGAATTGCTGTGAACCCAGTTTAAAAATAAAGGTTTCATATCAGAGCCAAGCTCCTGGTAGTCATGTGGGCACAAAGAATGACAACAGAGGTGATACTGACAATATTCGGCAAGCTACAACTGACAGCACTGCCTAGGAGTCAGGGATTTGGCTGGTTCTCTAGGTTTAGCCTCTCTGGGTGGAGCCCTGCATATCTGATGTCACAAAGGAGGGGGAAGTCTAGGGCCACACTGTCTCTGTGACCTTGGGAGAGTTCTGAACATTCTTGATCCTTAATTTTCCTGTCTGTAAAACAGGGAGCTTGTTCCTCTCTGGGCAGTTTTGTAATCACTGTGGAAATGATCCCCAGAGTAAAACTTCGAGTTGCCCTATGGAGGTAAAGTCTGCCAGGCTCCAGGCACATTGCACCCTCAGCTTCTTGAGGGCAAACCCTACAACTGCCTGGAACGGTGGGTGCTTTCTCTAGCATCTGTGCGAGGGAGCGTAGACTGGGGAGCAAAGAGGTCATGTCTGTAGAGGGAGACCTGGGTGACTCTGGCCAAATTCCTGAATATTAGACACATCAGATCCCTTGTCTGTAAAATGGGGATGATTGTGTAACCCTAAGATTGTCCTAGGGATTCAGAGAGGTAGGGAGTTTTAGCATGTAACTGGAACTCGCTACTGAGCACCTATTAAATTCTAGATATTACTATTTCTGCTGTTAATGTTCATTACTGTTATAACCAGAACGTGGAACCATTTTCTTATATATTCAGTATGTCAGTATGTGGCTGCTTATTACCACCTCATGTCTCTGACCATATTACTGAAGTCAGTGTCTGGGATGCTAGAGTTTATTGGTTAGCACTGTATTGGGTCATAGGTCAGAAAGTGATAGAAATTTATTTCTTCAGCCTGCCCCCCTGTGGAAAGTAGCAGAGGCAGAGCTGTGGTTGAAATCTAAAATTTTGCTATATAATTCCAGGGGTGGGAGATACTGAAAATTGTCCATATATTCCAGAAACTTTCCTTGGAAATTCAGTGTTTCTTTTTCTGTCCTTGATTTTAGGTTGGTCAGCACGTTGACACAAGTTGCCTTTTGACGTAGCTGCCGCCATGGCCAGCTGGTAGGACCAGCATCCTATGCACAGAAGCCAGGTGAGTGTTTGGGGTCTGGTGTCCGTGGAATGACTTGCCCAGTGAGCCTCATTCAGCTTCTTGGACATTTGAAACTGAGCACTGCTTCAGAAGCTTGGAGCTTCTGAAAATGGAGGGAATGGAGGGAAGCAAGTCCCTCCAGGATTGTGTACTGGGCTGTCACCATGGGCTCACCCAGGCCCTGCCACTGCTTCCAGGGAGGCCATTTGTTCTCCCTTCCTGTCTCAGGGTTCACTCACTTGAAAAGCCCAAGCCTAAATGGGATAAACCTTCCTGGGAGTGTCAGGAGTAGAGGATAATCCTGGCCAGGTGCCCTTTGCCCTCTGGCCATTTTTTCCTCAACATTGGCCAAAATGAGTAGAATTTTTCCCTGACCACTCTCTGGGGCACAGGGCCTGGCACTGGTGGTTGGAGCTTGTTGCCCTGACTCCCGACTCATGCCTGTGAGGAAACTGAACCAGCCTCAACCCTTGCTTAGGGCTCTCAAGTGGATTCTCAAGGGCTGTCAGAACCCTGCAGTACAGATCTTGACACCTGGGTGGGATTTTTGTCTTGTTATCAGCAGGGTCTGCCCATCCATGTTTTGGTCGAGGATTGTATCTGGAGAAGAATGTAGAGCTAAGAGTTAGAACTTTAAGGCAGGTTGGAGACCTCCTGGGTTGGTCAGCTCCTTCATCTTCCAGGCCAGCCGGCAGGTGACTTGCCGAGGGGTGCATGCCACTCCTAACAGCACCATAGCTGCATGGGGTGAGAACCAGCCGCCTGGATTGGCCCACTTCTTGACAAGAGTTGGGATTGGTTTTGTGAGGTGTTGGCTCTTATTTGCATATAGCAAAAAAAAACAACAACAACAACACATGAGCATGGTCAAGTTATCCTCTTAGTGGGAAAACATTTCCAGAGTGTTCTTCCAACAAACAAGCTTTACCAGTACTTTAAAAAAAATTTTTTTAAAGATTTTATTTATTTATTTATTTGAGAGAGAGAGCGAGCACAACCATGAGTTGGGGAGAGGGGCAGAGGGAGAAGCAGACTCCCTGCTGAGCAAGGAGCCCAGCTTTAAAAAAATTTTTTAAGGGATGCCTGGGTGGCTCAGTTGGTTAAGCGGCTGCCTTCAGCTCAGGTCATGATCCCAGGGTCCTGGGATCAAGTCCCACACCGGGCTGCTTCTCCCTCTGCCTCTGCCTGCTTGTGCTCTCTCACTCTCTCTGACAAATAAATAAATAAAATCTTTAAAAAAAAAATTTTTTTTTTTAACAATCAAGATCTGATTTGTCTACTATACATTTCACTCATTTATAGTATATGATTCAGTGATTTTTTTTGTTTATTTAGTAGAGTTGCGCAACCTTCACCTCTATCTAGTTCCAGGGCGCTTATCACCCCAAAAAGAAATTCCATCCTTATTAGCTGTCACTCCTTATCTTCCTCGCCCACTTACCTGCTTTCTGTCTCTATGCATTTGCCTATCCTGGACATATCAACAGAGTTATACAATATATAACCTTGCGTGTCTGGCTTCTCTCATCGTAGTTTTAGAGGTTCATCCACATTGTAGCATGATTCAGTGCTTCATACACTTTTATGGCTGAGTAATAATTCCACCACATGGATGGACCACTTACTCATTCATCCGGGATAAATTTGGGTGTTTCCACCCAAATTTGGCAATTGCGAATAGTGCTGCTATGAACATTTGTGTACATAATATGTGTGCATGTGTTTTTGGTTCCTTTGAGTATATACCTAGGAGTGGAATTGCTGGGTCATTTGGTAACTGTTGAACATTTTGAGGATCTTCCAGACTGTTGTCGTGGCAGCTGTACCATTTTACATAGCCCAGCCCTGCCTGAGGTCCTCAGAGTTCTCTGGAGACAAGTAACCTAAAGTCTGTGCTGGTTTCCTAGAGCTAGATGAGGATTGGATCATCAGTGTTGATGATGCTTGATACCGGGTCCTGGCGGCATCGTGGGACATCCACAGAGGGTGGGCCTGGCACTTGGCTGTTGACAGACTATCTTTAGAGATTAGCATTTAAAAATCAAGGAACTTTACATCTGAAAAAGGTCTCACTTGAACCCTAGCCCAGTGGGGTTAGGGACTCCCCTTGTCTCACAGCTCAGGTCATTGTCTGAAGGCAGTGGGCCAGCTTAGGGTTCTCTGAGGTTCTAGGATGGGTGCTCCCCCACCTGCCTGGTTCGTTATTAACTCAGAAGTAGCAAGTTCTTGCTGAATGAATGAATGAATGAATGAATGAATGAAAGAAAGAAAGAAAGACCTCCTCCTTCCCTGTCACAGGGCCTAAAGGGAGGACACAGCCATAGCATTAGAAGCAGTTTGGGGGTTTAAACTCCTGGAAGTCATCCTAAGTGTTCTTTCTGGCCTTGCCTCTCTCCACCCAGTACACGAAGAGGTTTGATAGGAAAGGGACAGTCTGTGAACAGTTATGGCATGTGATGACTAATGCCAAACAGGCAAAAACACCCTTGAATAATTATTTTTTAAGATTTATAAATATGTCATCTTGTACTTTTTGTTGTGGGGTATAAGTCATCTCAGCAATTTGATTGATTTTGGGTTTTCTCTGGTTAATACCAGGCCATACCCACTTTTAATTGTACCATGGCCTGTGGTCAGCTAGCATCTCCCCGTTCCTGCCACCCAGGACTCAGTGGGCACAGAAGAGGAGCAGGGCAGGAGGAAAGCAGGCTCCCGGGGAGCACTGAGGCACACACATAGCCCCCACGCAGTGCCGCACCCTGTACACAGTTGAGGTGTGCACACCTTGGGTCAGACTGCCTGCTTGGGCTAATGGATGTGGCATCTGCCTCTTGAATTTTTCTTGTCAGGAGCCCTGTTTGTTCAAGTACACACTGCTCATGTGCTGAATGACTAGCCTTATGTTGGGTGTTAAGGATTAAAAATGGGTGTGACTTAGAGAAAAACAGTTCACAGAGAAAGTGAACGCAATGTCTTTAACCAAGGTATGAAAGATGCTCAGGTCTTTCTGATACTAAGAATAATGCTCATTGGAGCTTCCCCAAAACAACATTTCTGACCTTTTGTCCCCAGAGGTGGATACCAGTCTGTTGGTGGAAATCAGGCACTGACATATGTTGCTTTTGCAGGTTCACAACTCCTCAGAGATTGGCTTACCCTTTGCTACAGAAATTCTACTAGAAATGTATCACAAGGATACACTGTCAAAAATAAGAATTGTGACAAGGATGTTCATTACAACATTCTGAAGTAGCAAAGCTGGAAATGACTTAGATGTTTGTCAGTTGGGACTGGAGATGGATGGGGTGGAGCTTTTGGTGGGGTGGCGTCAAGCCCCTGAAGGAAGGAAGGAGGCATGTCCTCATGTCATGGTGACAGAGTTTCTAGGGTGAAATAAGAAGTGGAAGAAACAAGGTGGAGGATAAGGAGATGTAGTGCACTTACCTGTCCAAGGGAAGTTGGGGACACATGGCTGTATGTGTGTGTGTTTGCTTATATTTTATTCTTAATATAGGAAATCTAAACCATAAATGAACAACATGGTCATTTCTGGGAGGAGGGCTGAGAGGAGACAGGGTTACCAGGAGATGTCTCTGGCTTTCTTTTCTATGTAGCACCAGATGGGCGTTTTACATAATTATAAACAAAAGTATGGCAGATGTTGTGGGGAGGGAGAGAAGCAACCCCTAAAAACCAAAAGCAAAAGGAAGTGAATATGAATCTAGGTATATGTGACTCAAGTTGGTGACTTAATATCTCAGAGAGGATTTCCTTTACTAGACTTTTAAACATAGTAGTTAGACTGTAAATGTTTTAACGTGATATGCCGTAAGGGCAAAAACTTCTTTTTTAAAAAATCATTAACTGTTCTTAGGAATTACTTTTGGTTTTAGGTTAATAATACCAGTAGTCTTACTGTTATATACAGTAGTGCCCCCTTCCCTATAAGGACACTTTCCAGGCCCATCGGGGGATGCTTGAAAACGCAGATACTATCAAACCCTATATATAGTATGGTTTTTCCTATACATACATACTTATAAAGTTTAGTTTAAAAGTTAGGGACAGTAAGAGATTAACAACAATAACCAATTTTAATAGAACCGATAGAGCTATACTAAAATAAGAGTTGTGGGGCGCCTGGGTGGCTCAGTGGGTTAAAGCCTCTGCCTTCGGCTCAGGTCATGATCTCAGGGTCCTGGGATCGAGCCCCGCATCGGGCTCTCTGTTCAGCAGGGAGCCTGCTTCCTCCTCTCTCTCGCCTGCCTCTCTGCCTACTTGTGATCTCTCTCTCTCTGTCAAATAAATAAATAAAATTTTTAAAAATAAATAAAAATAAAATAAGAGTTGTGTGAATGTGGTCTTTCTCTCTCTCAAAATATCTTAATACTGTACTCACCCTTCTTGTGATAATGTGAGATGATAAATGCCTATGTGTTGAGGTGAAGTGAGGTGAATGACATAGGCGTTGCGACATAGCATTAGGCTACTATTGACTTCTGTTGGTCTGCCAGGGGATCATCTGTTCCTGGACCATGATTGACCGCAGGTAACTGAAACTGTGGATAAGTGGGGACAACTATATTGTAGGAGAAAACAAGTAGTAAATGTCTTTAAGAATCAGAATTTTCAGCACCAAAGAAAAAAACAAGTATAAAATCAAAGCACTTAAGTTAAAACATTTTAATTCTAAATCCACATTGGGAATGTCCTGATTGTGTAAGACTGCCAAGGGTGGGACAGATGAGTATGAAGAAAAATGGATTCCCAAGTTGGAGCATCAGATGTGTTAAAAATCCACAAGTTCATTTATGTTGGTGCTCAAAGGAAAGGAAGAAATTCGCTGGTCCTCTTTGGAAGGTGCCAGGGAACCAATTCATTTTTAAAACTGGTAAATAGGAACTAGCATTTATTTTTTCTCTTTTCTATGGACTGCACTCTCGAGGAACAAAATAGCGGGCGAGAGCAAGCTTCCCTCACAGGTCAGTGCTGCCCTACAGAACTTCCTGGAACTCTCTGTATCCTCACTGTCCAGTGTGGCGCCTGGAATAGTTTGAATAAGTCAAATTTTCATTTAATTTTAGTCTACTTAAATAACCACATGTGGCTAGTGGACAGTGCAGCTGTTAACATATTCTAGCTAATTAAAATGAAATGATGGAATTATAAGCTTATAAGTTTTCAGACACCTAATGAAATGGTGACTCCAGACAGTGATCCTCCGTAGCTGCCTGCCCTCAGGGAGGGTGTGTGTCCTTCTGTAATGGTGTGTGCATGGTTGGGCCTCAAAATCTAGTTTACAGTAAATCAGGGGCATGTTGCGTTATGCCACAGGGATGCAACCAGCAAACCCAACTGGGGGAAACAGGATCAATAAATGTATGGTTGAAAGGAAAGGTGGGGGGGGGCACCTATAGATTTCAGCCATGTGTGACTGACAGAGATTAAGAAATGGTTGTTAAATTGTTGGAGGTCAGCTCATGGGATTGTGGTTGGTTTGTGCTGTAGAGATAAATACTGACCAGTTCATTCATAAAATGGATGCTGTGTAGAATTTGCTTCCCAGGAACTAGTAGAGTGTGGGGGAAGGCCGAGTGTGGAAGACCTGCATCCTGAGTGCTGGATGTGTGCTGTGAGTCATGCTCTTCTTGCTATTTCTGTGGGTATATTTGCAGTTTTCCATAATCCCAAGATTTGAAAAATGGGCTTAACTCAGGTATTACCTCAGGGAGCTTTATGACATCTGTCTCCCAGGGCAGGGGAGACAGCTTCTTACAAAAGTGACGGTCGTGGCCACTTGTGGTTAGTTTAAATTCAAGCAGAAAACCTTCGGATTCTGGAATTGTTGTAAGGGGCTGTGCCTTGTGGCCTGTCAGGTGGAACAGCCTCTAAATATGGCATTGTTACTTTCTGTAATAATAATACTCACAGCTACCTTTCACAGAGCCTTTAGAGAGCATTAGTGGTAAGGTAGGTATCGTTCCCATTTCACAGGGGAGGAAATTGAGGCAAACCAGGCATTCTGGTTTCTACCCGATGCACAGTGATGCTGATGGCACCTTCCTTTCCCTGAGCCTCTGGCCTCCCTCCCCAGTACTTGGAGCTCATTTTACCACTGTATGTGCTTCTTCACTTCAATACTTTGACTCTGATATCCCATACTTTGTTTTCTCACATAATGTGTATATATGTGTGTGTATATATATATATATATATATATATATATATATATATATATATATATTTTTTTTTTAAGATTTCATTTGTTTATTTGACAGAGAGAGAGATCACAAGTAGGCAGAGAGGCAGGCAGAGAGAGAGGAGGAAGCAGGCTCCCTGCTGAGCAGAGAGCCCGATGCGAGGCTCAATCACAGGACCCTGAGATCATGACCTGAGCCGAAGGCAGAGGCTTTAACCCACTGAGCCACCCAGGCGCCCCAATCACATAATATATTTTTGATTAGAGACCAGTCTCACCTCATTGGTGTCATGTCTCCATAGTAGCCATAGCCAGTTAGGAGAGGATAAGATAGATGGTTTGATCCTGTGTGTGATCTAGGGATGATCACTGTAACTGTATGTGGAAGGGACCTCACTCCGTGTCTCTCAGCCTGGTGTCCACTGTCCACCTACCTGCCTCCTTGTGTATCTTCCCAGAGTTTCCTAGGAGGAGGCCTGTCATGGGGTCCAGTCAGCCTTTGGTTCCTGGTAGAAACTAAGCAGGTTGGGGCGCCTGGGTGGCTCAGTTGTTAAGCATCTGCCTTCGGCTCGGGTCAAGATCCCAGGGTTCTGGGATCGAGCCCTGCATTGGGCTCCCTGCTCAGCGGGGAGTCTGCCTCTCCCTCTTCAACTTCCCCGATTGCGTTTTCTCACTTGCTTTGTCTCTCCTGTCCAATAAATAAAATCTTAAACAATAACAACAACAACAACATTGTAGCTTAAAAAAAAAAAGAAAGAAAGAAACTAAGCAGGTATTTGGATGAATAAGTAAAACACCTGTGTGACTGAGGCGGGTGGCACATTTCCAGTAGTGTATTAATATAAAACCGTAGTGTGTGTGGTTTTGGTTTTAGGCAGTGTGAAGCCTGTAATGAACCTGACTTAAATCATGTTCTGCTGATGGTGATTTGTGTGACCCCAATTGTCTGAGGCCTTGCCCTCTTTCTGCCTTGGCTCCCCATTGCTAAATTGATCTTTGCCCATGTGGTCATGCTCTCAGGCATTAGCTCCTTTGGATGGAGGCAGTTCTTAGTTCCCACTTGTGTGGTGGGTTTGTTGTGACTTCAGTCGCTGTAAGAACTGGATGATTGATTCACAGAACCTAAAATTCACCAATTTAGCCATTTTAAAGTTGGCATTTAATACACTTACAATATCATATATATGATCATCATTTCTGTCAGATTCCAGAATGTTTTTATCCCCAAAAGAAGCCTGTACCCATTAGCAATCACACCCCACTCCTCCACTTCTGTGCCCTTCAGGGCGCTAGCAACCACTAATCTACTTTCTGTCTCCATGGATTTACCTGTTCCGGACCTTTCATATAAATGGAATCATTTTTGATTCTGTGTGGTCTTTTTTACCTGGTGTCTCTCACTCAGCATAGTATTTTCACTGTTCATCCACATTGTGACATGAATCAGAACTTCATTCCTTTTTATGAGTGAATAGTATTTCATTGTATGGATATATATCACATTTTGTTCATTCGTTCATCTGTTGATGGACATTTGGGTTGATTCTGTTTGTTGACTATTGTGAATAGTGGTGCTTTTAACATTTGTGTATAAGTTTTTGTGTGAATATGTTTTCACATCTCTTAGCTTATGTACCTAGCAGAAGATTGCTGGATCATAGGGTAATGCTGTATTTAACTTTTTGAGAGACCGTCAGACCGTTACCCACATCACTGCACCATTTTGTTCCTGTCAGCAATGTATACAGGTTCCAGTTTCTCCCATGTCCTTAACACTTTTTTTTTCTTTTTTTTTTTTAATTAATTATAGCCATCCTAGTGGGTATGAGGTAGTATCTCATTGTGGTTTTGATTTGCGTTTACCTGATGACAAAGGTTGGACATCTTTTCATGTGTTTATTGGCCATTTGTGTATCTACTTTGGAGAAATGTCTGTGTTTTTGAATTGGATTTGTTGTTTAATTGTTCAGTTCTTTATATATTCTGTACACTAGACCCTTACCAGATAGATGATTTTGCAAGTGTTTTCTCCCATTTTGTGGGTTGTTTCTCTCTCTCTCTCTTTTTTTTTTTTTTTAAGGATTTTAAATAATCTCGGGGCGCCAAAGTGGCTCAGTAGGTTAAAGCCTCTGCGTTTAGCTCAGGTCATGATCTCAGGGTCCTGGGATCGAGCCCCCGCATCGGGCTCTCTGCTCAGCGGGGAGCCTGCTTTCCCCTCTCTCTCTGCCTGCTTCTGTGCCTACTTGCGATCTCTCTCTCTCTGTCAAATAAATAAATAAAATCTTAAAAAAAAAGATTTTAAGTAATCTCTACACCAAATGTGGGGCTCCAAGTTACAATCGCAAGATAGGGTCGAACACTTCTTTCATTGAGCCAGCCAGACCCCCCTCACTCTCTTGATAGTGTCCTTCGCACATTAGATTTTAATTTTGTTGAAGTCCAGTTTGCCTTTTTTTTTTCTTCTGTTGATACTGCGCTTTTGGTTTCACTTTTAAGAATCTGTTGCCACATCCAAGGTCATGATTTACCCTTCCGTTTTTTTCTAAGAGGTTTATAGGTTTAGCTTTTAATAGTTAGGTCTTTGACCTATTTTGAGTTAATTTTTATTAAAAGATAAGGGTTTTGTTTTTGATCCTTATCTTTTTTATTGGCACGAAGACATTTTGGCTTTTTTAACAAGGAAGGGAGAGTGATAGCTGGGAGTTCTGAAAATACTTTTTCTTGTATGTTTAACACACATATATGTTGAGCATTTAATAGGTCCTGGGCTCTAGGATGGTAGCACTGAACAAAGAGGTGTTCCTTGTCTTATGGGAGATTGGGTTAGGTGGGTACACAGAGAGATGAGTAAATAGAATGTTAAGTGGTGATGAAGTGGGAAAGAAGTTAGAAATCTACGGAGGGGGTTGTGTAGAGGGGAGATAATATCACTTTGCTGTCTCAGCTAAGACCTGAAAAAGAGAGGGTAGTTCAGAGACCTGGGGGCAGAGACCTTCCAGGCAGGGAGAGCAGGAAGTGCAAAGGCCCTGGGGTGGAAGTGAGCTTGACAGGAGCAGCCAGAATGTCATTGTGGTCTAAGAGAATGGGGTCAGGGTGGAGTAGGGCACAGGATGGCAGGAGACAAGGTCAGAGAGGCTGACCTGACCTTAAGGCTGCCCTTGAATAGTATCTTTTACAAAAGGACCACTTAATGTGATACCCTCAAGCCTAGCTCTGCTGTTTCCCAGCGATTGTTCTAGGTATTTGAACAACTCCCTGCCCAAGGGGAAGATTTCCATCTACCGAGTGGATGCTAGAAGCGGGATTTCTGTTTCAGCTCTTACAGCTGGGCAGAAAGTGCTGAGAGAACCTTTCCTTGATAGGAATGGTTTCTTAGTCCCATGGGCTTTATTGAGACCAGAAGCTTGGTCCTAAACGTAAGTTTCCCTGCTGGCGCTGATCCTCCTGGGGCATTTGCCAGTGTGCTCTGATACCACAGAATATGCAGGGAGGAGCTTGACAAAGGAAGCCAGGAAAGGCCTCCAGGTGTTACCATATTGCTGGGTGCCCTGATGAAAATGACAGAAGAGGCACCCCTGGTTCCCCCACTTTCTCCTCCTATCTCCTCCTAGGAAGGGAGGTGATTTTTTGGGTCCTTTTCTGCACTTGTCTGTGCAAAGCCTCCCTGCCATTTCTAGCCAGGGACCTCAGTGGAGCTGGTGGTTAGAGCTATGTCTTGGCCCTGAGGGAGTTGGCACTGGAAGTGTTAAGGCTACCCATTTTGTGATGTGACACCCGATGGGCACATTGCAGATGGCATGGAAATGGCAGGTGTAACCCTTTGTAGACCATGGAGGCACATGGTCCAAGAGGCAGCTGGGAAGGAACAGAGGGCTCTTCCTTTCCCATGGGAGGCAAATGTAGCCAACTAGCCCTTAGAGTGACATCCCGTACCAGGGGGATTCCTGGTTACAGTTTCTCTGTGGACATTTAATATTGCTCAGATTCCCCTTCACAGGCAGCACCTTTGTTTCTATGTTGTGTGCTCCTGCAGCAGCATCTGTTTCTGGCTGCAGGGTTGGGCTTTGGCCCAATGGCCCTGGCTGCTGGTGGTTCGATGCCCATGTGGAGCCGCTTTCAGGTGGGTGGTGTTGGGTGCTCACGGGGCACTTTGAGAGCAAACACAAAAGCTAAGTCCTTATCTCCAGTGTGAGCCTGGAGGAGCTACTGTAGTTTTAAAGATACTTCCTACCGGTCTTTCCCTCTCTTAACATGTGATCAGTGTAGGTGCACTTTTCTCCTACTGTGTGCTATGACTGGAGATGAAGACCAGCTTTTATTTCATGTCTCTGGGAAGGGGTGCTCAGAAGCCAAGGCATGGGGCTGGGGTGCAGATGTTGAGGGGAATCTGTGTGATCCACGTTATTCCCTGTTTTCAGAAGTTTGCAGCAGATTGGCTGTGTCTGAGGAAAGATAAAAATATATTCCCTCCACTGTCTTCCTAGAATAGGATCTGTGGGGGCACCTGGGTGGCTTAGTGGGTTAAAGCCTCTGCCTTCAGCTCAGGTCATGATCTCAGGGTCCTGGGATTGAGCTCTGGATCGGGCTCTCTGCTCAGCAGGGAGCCTGCTTCCCCCTCTCTCCCTCTAACTGCCTTTCTGCCTACTTGTGATCTCTCTCTCTGTCAAATAAATAAATAAAATCTTTAAAAAAAAAAAAAAAAAAAAAGGATAGGATCTGTGCTTTCTTCAACAACCCCCCCCCCCCGCCATTTCTCCCATGACTCCAGGGAGGGAGGTTGAGGTCTGAGGACCTGATGTCCCAGGCCAGGCGCTGCATATCCTGGGAGCGAGTTTGAGCAGCCCGGTGAACTGTCAGCAGGCCGGCCTCATGACTATCTATTTTCTGGAGATGACTTGTCCCGAACCCTGCTTTGTTCCCACACACTGGGCTGGAGTGAGCTACTATGAGTGCTGTGTTCTTTACTGTGTAGTCTGTGTGGGATTTGTGTTTAGGAATCTGAGGATCTTTAAGGTTTTGTCTTTATTTTTTTTATTTTTTAAAGATTTTATTTATTAATTATTTATTTATTAATTATTATTAATTATTTATTATTAATTTATTTATTATTAATTTGACAGAGAGAGAGAGATCACAAGTAGGCAGAGAGGCAGGTAGAGATAGAGGGGGGAGGCTCCGTGCTGAGCAGAGAGCCTGATGCGGGGCTCGATCCCAGGACCCTGAGATCATGACCTGAGCCGAAGGCAGAGGCTTTAACCCACTGAGCCACTCAGGCGCCCCAAGGTTTTGTCTTTAAAATGTTGATGGTTGGATGCCTTGGTGGCTCAGTCGATTAAGCAGTGGCCTTAGGCTCAGGTCATGATCCCGGGGTTCCTGGGATCGGGTCTTGCATGGGGCTCCCTGCTCAGTGGGGGAGCCTCCTTCTCCCTTTCCCTCTTTTCCCCTCCCCATGCTTGTGCTCTCTTACTCTCTGTGTCAAATAAATAAATAAAATCTTTAACAAAAAATGTTGATGGTCACCACTTAAGTGTGTTAAAGTTTCTCCTGTCCAGGTTAACTTTGTTAAATATATACCCAAAAAGCATTAATTCAGAGACATCATTTACAAGTCCTCCACTTCAACAAAATCAGATTGTAAACGTGTGTTTATTTGTAAATGTGAAAACTAGAGGTGCCAGTTCCTTTTACTCTTTTTCTTTCTCAACCTGTTTTTCTGGATGGTTCTTGAACCAAGGACTGGAGGTAACTAGATAGATGATGTTGTGGCCTATGTCAGATGATGCGCCCACCACCTTGGTGGTAACAGGCTTATATTCGAAGGGTCATTAGGATTTCAGATGGTGTGCAATGTGTGGGCACACCTGGGATGTTTGAAGTGCCCTGTTATGAGGAGGCTGAGATGCTCCTGAACTTAACCTTCCCTTTTGGCTCCTGGTCCAAGCTGAGCACTGCATTTACAAAGGGTTTCCCAGAAGGGTTAGGTAGAGAGCACTTGTAGGGGCTGGGAGCAGAGAAGTCCCCTAAAGAGAGTGCCAGTGCTCAGATTGATTTGTTTCTTGGAGTGACTGGAGGCACTTGATTTAAGTTGTGTGTATGTGTCTTTGGAGCATACTCTTCCATTTCACAGCTTTTAGGGTTTTCTACCACCCTGTCCTTTAGGGTCAAATTACAGGTTCCAGCCCTTCTCACTCTCACAAGCTGATGGCTGGTCCTGATCTCCATCCCAACCCCAGTCCCTGGATGCCTGAAGGGTTCCTGGTGCCCAGGGAAGTCCATGCGAGGCCCCGCTATCACTGAGAGCCTCTCACACTGAGTATAAGTGGTCTAACAGGATTCCTTTTCCTTCTACACAATTTCATCCCATTTAAAAACAACTGTTTAAAGTTTTGATATCCTTTTATTTGGTTTCGTTTACTTGTCTTGGAGATGGGTTTTCACGCTCCTATATATTTTCCACTTAATCTCTTCTAACATTTTTCCTCTCTCCTCTATCTTTACAAGTCCAGATTTTGTTCTTGGGGCCCAGCTCAAATGAAGCATTTCTAGATTCTTCCCTTCCACTAGCAGGGTGAACTCCTTTTCTGGCGTTGAGTTGTATTAAAATGGTGATTTAGCACATGCATTTCACAGCCTTTATAAGGTCTATGCTCCTATGAAGGTGGGGACCCTGAACTACTCTTTCTCCTACCCTCCAGAGAGCAGGTACCTCTGGGTCACTGGTCCCTTGGAGAGGTCACTATCTGGTATGGTATCAGCATTTGTTAGGAGCCTGTCAGCATCTACATCCTGCTGGGCCAGACAGGCTGTGAATTAGGAGATGGAGTGTCCTAGGTAGTTAGTAACTGACCAGGCTCCTTGTGCTGCAGAAGTTCCCTTCTGGGTTTAGGCATTAGTCAGATAAACAACAGTAAAGAGTGGTTAGTTCTTTGCCCTCTCTGGAATCTTAACATACTGTATGCACAAAGTAGTAGAAATGAACACATGGTTGCAGTGCTGGTGATTTGAAAATGCTCTGCCGCTCCAGCCAGGTGTGAAAATCATTTGTCTTGGACAGGGCTTGGGGAAATGTGGATTAAAGTGGCTGAGGTGCATGGGGATTCATGAGAGGCCCTGTGGGGCTCTCGGTTTCTTCGTGGTGATTCTGGCCCCCATGTCTAATCTCATTTTCAAACTTAAGGGTTTTCCTTTTTGAGACAGGTGGATCAGAAGTTGGACACTGATCACCCATAAGAAATGCTGATCTTTTGCTCAGAATTGAACAGAGAAAGACCTTTTCTGAGATAATTGGGCAAGATTTGGAAGTGGGAGGGGATAAAAACTCTGTGCACATGTGTGAGTGCATGTGTGTGGGGGGTGCATGTGTCTGTGAGTATGCATGAGTGGGGGTGTACATATATGTATATTTGTAGTGCAAAGTTGCTTGGTGTGATGTAGCTTTGGGGAGTTGGGAGGTATCTGTCAGTGCCCCAGTTTCCATGTCCTCCTACCAAGAAGGTGTCCACTGAGTGGGGTCAAATGATCCCAAGTCTGGGGCATTATGTGTTCCTTGTCCCTTTTCTTCTCTTCTCACTGCCCTCAGCCTCCCCAGAATCCAGAGCCCAGGCACCATGGCCACTGGAGGTTGATAGTGAGATTGTCCAACTTGTGAGAAGCCTTTGAAAGAGTGACTAAGCCCCTCCAACAGGACAGAAGAATTTGTCGTTCATGTGTCTCATTTTTATAAAGTGGTTGTCCACCTGGTGAGCTGTGTTCACTTCTTTTAACACAAAGGAGAAAGCTCAGAAAGCTTGCATTGAGACCCCAGGTCCAGGCAGCCCCAATGTGGGATTGATGGACACTACCAGGTTGGGGATGAAGTGATATGCCCACCAGTCAGGCCAGGTGTTCACATAAAAGTCAGCAGAATAGGAGGACCAAGGTGGTGATTCAGTTGGAGTCTCCAGGAATGTCCCTGGGGTTCTCTTGCTGTTCCCAGGCTGGGGTAGGCTATGGAGCTGCAGCTGTAGGCAGAATGTACCAAGTGAAGATCATGATTGCAAAGAGATCTCTGTCCATTCTGTGGGGCAGGACACAGGGTCCAAGGCTATGACAGTGTTACCTGTCTGCCCAGGACCTGCCCTAGAGAGGGGCAGTTGGGGGCACTGTGGTATGGATCTGCACCCTTCTAGTCCCCAGGAGGGGTTCTCCCCACCCCCTTCTCAAAGTTTCCCTGGCACAGATGATCCCTTTCTTCCTAGCCCTCAAGGGTGAAGGAGAGTCCTGGTTACCTGGAGAAGTTGGGCCCTGCAGCTCCCTCCCTACTGCAGGACATCCCCGGGGACTCCCTGGTCCTCCAGCAAGTCAGCCTCAGTGTGCTCAAGTCACTTTGTGTCCCAGCTCAAGCATCCCTGTTTCAAGAAGGGCTCACCCCAGCCCATCCCCTCCCAGCCCTGTGCCCATCAAGGTCCTTCACATCCCTGTGCCTTTCCTTAGAGCTTTGGTATGAGTTTTTGGTATGAGCTTTTGGTATGAGCTTTATGGTATGCTCAGGTATGAGTGCTGAGGAACCGCTTGCTTTTGTAACTGGGTTAAAGTTTCAGCCACCGCAGTAATTGAGTTTATAGCACATAATTTCTTTATACGATGGACCTATTTATCTTGAGAGTGTGTAGGGCTTTTAGGATGGTATAAAATTGACCCGTGTAGTGAGACAGGCTGACCCTTTGGTAAGCTCTCCGCACTCAGCACTTTTTGAAACTAAATTTCTTCTGACTTATCAAAAGGTGTAACCTTGAGTCCTGGGCTCAGATTGAATTTACATGTGCAAGTCCTTTTTTGAAACCTATTTTCCTCTATAGTCAATTCTCTGATAATGCTTGTTTTGGAAAAGCAGATTTGTTCCAACACTATATATATATATGTATGTATTAGGACACAGTTGGAGGACAACACATATGTACGATTTTGTCCAGGAGAAATGCCAGGTTCAGGTTAGGGGTTGGGGAGCTATGACCCACAACCTGTGGTCTGTTTTGGTAAATAAAGTTTAATTGGGACACAGCTCTGCCCATTTGAGGACATACTATTACAGCTATAGAGCTGAGTAATCAGGACAGAGACAGAATGACCTGCAAAGCTGAAAATATTTACCATGTCCCTTTAAGAAAAAGTTTGCCAACTTCTGTAGTAGGTGAATCCAGAAAATTGCTCCCAGCTAAAAGAGCACCTGACAGTACACAAAATGGAAATGCACACACCTCAGATATGCACCAGGCCCCCTCTAGGCCATACCATTTTCTCTTGGGGTCAGACAGCCTCATTCCAGCATGTCACAGTAACAGAAAACAGCCACAGCAAATGCCATGTCTTCCCTCAGGTGAGGGGTCAGGCTTCAGGTAGCATTTGTGTATTTCTTGGCTGTTTAACATGCTACCATTTAAAAGTCAGGTTCCTGTCTTTTTATGTCATGATGAAGTTTTGGGGTGTTGTGTACCTAACCCTGTTGTTCCTGTAGCCCTATGTTTTAATTGCACGAATTTGCAATATACCATGGTTTTTTAGAAATGCATATATGTTGTGCTCCAGCAGAACTTTCACTGTACTTAGAAAGCAAACAGCGAAAGGTGTGATCTCATTCAACAACATAAAGTTGTAATCATTTAATATCTCATCTGGACCTTGTGGGTGAGAGGTCAAGCCCAATTCCGTACTTGTGAGGAGCTCCCAGTATCCTTTGGAAACATCACATGTGACTCTGGGTGGTTAATGGGATCTTTCATTCGGGACTGCCTGGAGCATGGGCTTCAGTTCCCAGCACATCTTACCCATTTGCTGTGTGACTACAACCTGCCTCAGTTTCCCCATCTGTAAGGTGGGGGCAGATGATGGCACTTACCTCACAGGTGGTTATGAGGATCATTTGAGGTGATCCATGTGAGGTAAAAGCTCAGTGTTAGATGTTTTGCCCTTAAAAGTAAGAAGACCCCACATTTCTGTTAACAACAGGGAAGTGATAAACTTGGGTCACAATCTGAGAATCTCAGTGTTGAAATGGGGTTGAGATGTCTGGACCAGCCCCCTTCCCCCTACTGGGAGCTCCTCTTCATAAAACTTGTATTTGTTCATTCATCAGATGTCTATCTGCTTGTGTGGTGGACACTCTTCTCTTCCAGGGCTAGGGACATACAGGAACATTGACACTGAGGCCCAGCTGTCATTCAGCCTTTTACCTGGTGGGTGACATCTAACTGTGGGGTCCCATAGCTTCTGGCTACAGGGTCCTCCCTGGCCTGGCTCTGGGCACGGCAAATCTTAATTCCCCCAGGCGCAGTTCTCATTTGAGGATGGCTGTTTTATCTTCCTCCTCACAGGACGTGCATCATTTTAGCCACACCATGTGCTTGTCACTCCAGATGAAAACAAACTATTTAAACATGATTTAACAAAAGGCCTTTTGACTGTGTAGCGGAATGTTCACAGTAGGCAGCTTGTGAAAGTGCCAGGTAGAAAGGAATGGTGGACCTGGGTTTCAGGCCCAGACTCTGCCTGCCTAGACTCGGATTTCCCCACCTTGGGTGACGTGCTCATCTTCAACAAGCAGAGGCTTGTTGAGTGAGTATTGAGTGGCAGCTCTCACCCCCAGCATGTGTGGTATCCCCACCCTGGTCACAGGACTGCTGCAGGGAGGACCTCCCTAGCATCCTCTTAGTCTCGGTCTTTGAAGGCCCAGGGAGCTCCTAGCTAGGCAGCTGGACCTAGTGCCTTCTTATGGTGTACAAGAGAAAAAACACCTATATTTTTGGAGTATCTTAGGTTTTCAGATCCCTAAGGGTTAAGAACCCAGATTTAGTCAGTGAGTAGTTAAGACTTAGTTCTCCTTTTGAGCAAACCTGTAGCACAGGACTCATGTGGCTCCCTTCCTCTGCCTGAGACCCTCCCTGCTCAGTGGCTTGATCCTCTCCTGCCTAGAGCATCTCCCTAGATTCCTGTTTCTCTCTCAGCCTCAGTCTATGAGACTCTATCTCTATATACTTGACTTTCAGAAAGTCCGAACGCAGAGGGTTGTTATTTTTTAGATTTTATTTATTTGAGAGAGAGAGAGTATAAGCAGGGCAAGGGGGAAGGGCAGAGGGAGAGAGAAGAGAAGCAGACTCCTACAGAGCAGGGAGTCCAATGTGGGGCTCAATGCCAGGACCCAGAGATCATAACCTGAACCGAAGGCAGCCGCTTAACCGACTGAGCTACCCAGGTGCCCCTGAAAACAGAATATTTAATGAAAGTACTTGTTTGCTTCATTTTGACCCAAAGGGCAAACCTCAGGAATCGTACATTTCATGAGGCTAATGTATAGAAATGTAGGTTTAACTCAATAGCATGTACTGAGCCCATATTGTTTTGCTCCACACGGAATATGAAGGTGAATGGGAAAACAAAGTTTCTTCCATGGAAGAGTTTAGGAAGCTGGGAAAAGAGATGAGGCTGCTGAGTAGTATAGGGCTTGTTGCTGTGGGCAGTCCCCATGAGGAACTACTTGAGACACGGGCTCCCTCAGAGTGAGCCCACACTGATGCCGTGGCCTGGCAGCCAATTCCAACTGGTAGTCCAGGTAGAAGGTGGACTATGGGGAGGAGCTGAGGGGTTTGGGTTTACTGCTTAGAGCTTGAGAGTCTCTTTAGTGACACAGAGAGTGGATGCTTAAGCTGCATAGACACTTGCTAATAACGGATGGGAAGGTTGCAGCAGCATCCCCTCTCGGTCCACTGAATGTTGCATGTTTGTCTTATGTTCTTGGTTCTTCCTGTTGGAGGAGCCAGCCTTGTGATTTCCCTATATTACAGAATACCCTCCCCTCTGGCCTGGGAGCACTTGCCTCCAAAGGGCCCTCTTCCCTTGTTTCACTCCCACTACACTTGTCCTTTCAGTTTTCAGCCTCTGCATGTTGGAGTGTTACTTTATCTAGCTCTCCGTTTTATCTTTATCTTCTTTGAATATAAGACTGAGGTGAAGTCATCCTTACGAGAAATAATTTCATACAGAAATGTTTAATACAGAAAGTGAAAGTTTCTTAATTCTTTAGAAATGAGTGCTGTGGCTTTTAGCCCAATTTCTTTCACTTTTGATTTTAGTAAGCTTTTTCAGTGTTTTTTTTCCTGAAGATTAAAGCCTTTTTAAGCCACGGGAATGGTATTATACTATTCTGCAATTTTATTTTCTCATTCAAGTTATTTCTAACATCACTATGTGTCTCTTCACATAGTATGTCTATGAGGTATGCGTAGGGAACCTGAGGCTCAAAGAATAACAAGGTCCTACAGCCATGTCCCTGAGATCTGGCTTCTGTTCTCTGTTGTGTCTGATAGTAGAGGCTGACTGTTGGAATCATCCTTTTATTTTCCAAGTTAAATTGCATCCCTTATACTCAGCCTTAACAGGGTTTGACGTTTAAAACTTGAGAACTGGCGTCTTTAGTAGGAGTTCTTTCCAGAACACAGCCACTGCATCCCTCCTGCTGTTGCTTAGAGAGATGTATCAGGGAGTGGCTCAGGACTCGAACAGAGTGAGGTCTCTGTTCTGGAAGGGAAGACATGTGCCTGTCAGCCAGAGGCTGCTGGCACCAAAGTACAGCATAGCTGTTCTCTTCCCTGGCCTCTCCTCGGGTGCTTGGGTTTGACTCTCAAGAATGTGGGGAGCTTCCAGGGGGTGGGTAGAGGGTGTACAGGTCTGGGACTCATCTTCCCGAGCTTCCTCAGGCTGTTTGGGAGAGTGAATGGGATTCCTGGGTTCAGGCAGGAGACAAGAGGGAGGCCCTGCAGGGGGGCAGCACAGCCCCAGCCTCAGGACCACCAGGGCACAAACATCCACCTGCATTTGGCATCTGCTCAGGGGCATTCTGGTGGTGGGTGCCCAGCCGAGTCCTGATAGAGCAGCCCACGCAGCAGGGCCTATATGTTGAGTGTGGAGATTTTCTCGTGCCAAATGAGGTCAGTGTCTGGATCTCGTTGTCACCCAACTTGGCATTGGATGCATCACAGGCCCTTCTTCCTTCCTGACAGACAGGAAAGGGTGCCCTGTGCTACTGAGGACAGTGGCTGCCCCATGTGCAGGCCTCTACTTGTCAGCAGACACTCCTCAGCCTCCCTGTGTGGGTTTGGTAGACCTACGGGCAGCATGTCCAAACTACCCCACTCCAGCCTTCTCCCAGATCTGCTCTTTCCCCATCTCAGAAAATCAGTTCCATCTTTCCAGTTGCTCAGGTAAGAACAAACAAAACAAAGCAGTCCTTTCTTGCCTCCCATCCAGCTGTTGGCATGTTGTGTTGTCCATATCTCCTAAAGTACACTTAGTGTTTGGTCATGTCTCTCCGCGGCTCAGTCTCCTTCCCATCCTGATCCATAAGATATAGAAGCCTCCCAACACTGCTGCCCCCACCAACCCCGCTCTAGTCTATCCCCAGATCAGCCAGATGATACTTTAGAACAAATTGGATCCCCCCCACCCCTCCATGCTCCCCCTGAGGGCAGTCCACACTTAGTACCCTCTTTCCTCCACCTCCTCATGCTCTTCTCTCAGCTCTGGAAAGAGCACCCCAGGTCCACCTTTCAGAGCATCTGCCTGGCCACTTTTCCTATTAAGCACGTATTACGAAGCACTTTTCTCATGCCTGAAACAGGAGTGTTACTGGTAGTATTCCTGCTGGTGTGTTAGTAACTGCGTAGTATAAATAACATTTCCAAGTACAGAACGATAATGCCTTAGGGTTATAGCTCCATGACTTGTGTTTACTTTTTTTTTTTTTTAATCATGAGGAGACGTTTACTGGTGTTGTATGCTCAACTTGTGCCAGGTGCTTCCGCTGGTCTCCTGAGTTTGGTTTAAAAATTCTGGTTCCTACATCATTCACCCCTTTGGAGTTGTTTGAGAACAGGTTTTTCTCCTGAGGTTCTCAGATCAGTTAGTGGCATTTTACTAAAATAAAGTAGGGGAACCGGGGTGGCTCAGTTGGTTAGGCGGGTGACTCTTGATTTTGGCTCAGGTCGTGATCTTGGGGTTGTGGGTTCAAGCCTCATGTCAGGCTCCGTGCTCATTGTGGAGTCTGCTTGGGATTCTCCGCCTTCCTCTCCTCCCCCCACTTGCATGTGCACGCTCTCTCTTGCGCGTGCGCACTCTCTCTCAAATAAATAAATAAAATCTTTAAAATAAAGTAGCTTTTGGTAGAGGCAGTTACAATTTGCACTGACCCAAAGCCCCATGTCGTCACTCCACCTATGATTTCGTGGCCCCTTTATTCTGGGGTCGCTTTGTGCTGTGCCTGTGTAGCCTCTAGTGTGGCTGCAACCTTCCTTCTTGGGGTGAGGAAGATCTGGGCTTCATCCTGGCACCTCTGCCCACCCAGCCCTGTCTGAGGGTATATTAGAGCAGGCTCTGCGAGGGGCTGAGGCCACCTGGGTTCTAGCCTTGCTTCCTGGGTAGCATCCTGTGCCTTAGCCTTGCAGTGCCGGGAGCCTCATCTTTACAGCGGGCATGCTGCTGTCAGGATGTTCCCCTGCCAGCACGGGGTCCCCCTTCGGTAGAGGGAGCTGCTCTTTGTGGGCTGGCCCTTCCCGAATGGGCCTGTGGTAGAACCTCTGTTGTCTTTCCCTTTATTCTACCCTTACTGGCCAGGGATTTTGAAGCAGATCCTAATTTGCTATCACAGTAATTCAGCCTCTTCACCTGTTCTTTAGAAAGTATTCTGATGTACCTCCTCACTGCTTTTTTGCAGAGATCATAGGTCTTGCTTCATTCATCAAGGCTGGTTTCTCCCCTGTAGGTTTGTGGCCGATCCTGGGTTCGTGCCTGCAGGGTGGTGGCCACTAGCCCTAAAGTGCGGGGGTTGGGGTGGGGGTGCAACTGGTCCTTCATGCTGAGAGGAGAGAGAGGCTGCTCTTTGCCAGCACCCGCCCTCCCCAGGAGCACATGCCCCATGTGGCCTCTAAAGCAACAACTTTAGGGCGCCTGGGTGGCTCAGTGGGTTAAAGCCTCTGCCTTCAGCTCGGGTCATGGTCTCAGGGTCCTGGGATTGAGCCCCGCATCGGGCTCTCTGCTCGGCAGCGAGACTGCTTCCCCCTCTCTCTTTGCCTGCCTCTCTGCCTACTTGTGATCTCTCTTCCTCTGTCAAATAAATAAATAAATAAAATCTTTTTAAAAAAATAAATAAATAAATAAAATAAAATAAAGCAACGACTTTGCATGGAGTAGGCTCCACCTAAGGCAGGACAGAGGGTGGGGTGCAGAGTTGGAGGCACCCTGTGCCATGGTTGGCCCTGTGCCCCCGCAGCTATGCTGGTCCTTCCTGTGGTGGGGTAGGCATGCAGCAGCTCCCCCCCCACCCAAGAGTCCCCCACCAGAGCTAGAGAGACATGGAGCCGGAGGGGCAGGGCATGTGTGCACTGCCAGGATGGCTATTAGTTCTGGGCCTAGGGTTGGCAGAGTTCCAGCCCCTCAGCTTCAGAGTGAGCTACCCTGACACTGCACACAGAGCATAAACAGGCTATGTTCCGGGCCCTCTGCTGAGAACCCTGATCACCTACCCAAACTGGGGTGCTGTGGGGGTCCTATGACCCAGGGTGGTCACTGGGGCTGGAAGGAACAGCCCTGTGGGTGTGAGGCTCTGCTCTGGCCCTTTACCATTGCTTGTTTTACACCAGTGACAATGAAGTGAGGTCACCTGGGCACTACCTTGCCAGTCTGGTGACCTGGCACACAGCAATCTGGTTGTTGGTTCCCCCTCTCCCCTTATCTATGTGGGCAGTTGAGAGAAAGGACTTCATGTAGGGTCTGGGTTTGGATGAGTTTCATGGATTGGAGCCTGGAATTTACAAGGCCAGAGACTGCGCTGGCTGGAAGGGTGGGTGAGGGTGCCAGGCTGGAGCAGAGGCAGAGTGGGGAAGCATGGGGGAGTTTGAGTACAGGATTGGGGAGGGCATCCTCCACATCCACCTTAGTCCCGCTTCTCCAGTGGGTACCGGGCCAGACTGGGAGCTTCTCCCTTAGGGACAGAATTTGTTCTGACACTAGTGGGGACCCTCTTTCCCGGTTCTGTCTCCTCTCCTCTCCTGTTTGATCCTGACAGGCTCCTTTCTGGTTCAGGGAGCATAGCTACCTGCTGTCCAAGGCAGCTACTGAAATTGTTCCTCTTGTCTAATTCCCAAATGTTCAAGGGGCTCCTGTTTTAGGCAGTCCCCAAGGAAAGATGACCCATGCGCCCACAGTGAGGGAGGGGAGGGTGACCGACATTCAGGACAGTGACTTATCTCCAGTCACACAGAGACGGGACTGATAGACTCAGTGACCAGGCTGACAGGGTTTGTTGTGAAGGCATATCAAAGGACGACAGAAGCCAGGGATGCCTGGGTGGCTCAGTCCTTAAGCATCTGCCTTTGGCTTAGGTCGTGATCCCAGGGTTCTGGGATCAAGCCCCGCGTTGGGCTCCCTGCTTGGCAGGAAGGCTGCTTCTCCCTCTCCCACTCCCCCTGCTTGTATTTCTTCTCTCGCTGTCTCTCTCTCTCTGTCAAATAAATACATAAAATCTTTAAAAAAAAAAAAAAAAGGACAGAAGCCCTAGAGCTTTAGGCTAAGAGGGACATGGGGGCATCCTTGCTTTCTCTGAGCCAGTTAGGAGAGCATATCCACACAGAGAATAGGAGGAAGGGATGGGGGTGGATATTTGGGGGAGGGACTGGGACTGAGCAGTTGGTACAGGGTTGGTGGCAGTCACGGGGTAGGATGCCAGGAGGGGTCGGGGGCAGATGGAGGTCTTGTTGATATCCAGTGCCCTTGAGCTTCAGAGTTCTCTAGCCCCACCCTCCTTCAGCATGGGAGCACCCTGGGGGTGACATGACCACCAGGAGACCTGCTCATTTTGACTCATTTGGATTGCCTATAGTAGCAGATATCTGAGTGCCCTGGCCAGGCCACACTGGCCTGACGTGCGTATATGGGCCACTCTGCCTTCCGAGCCAGCAGCATGAAGCAGCTGTCCGTTTCATTCCTTTCACTCGAAGTCCACCCAGAGGGGCCACTGGGGCAAGGCCCTGCAGTATTGCTCATTTGTGGAATTGGCTCCTAAAGAAGATAGTGAGTGAGTAATCTCAGGAGGGTATCCCATATATGACGATGTGGCCCCTTCGTTACTCTGTGTTGCCCCCAGCCTCTCAGAAGGTGGGCTCCAGGACTGGAGCTATGACTGGCCCTGTCCAGGACAGGCCTCCCAGGGTATTCACTGGTGAGGAAACTGAGGTGCCAGGTGCCTTGCCTGTGGACACAGAGCATGTGCCTGCGCACGAAGGTGCCTTCAGTGTGGGTACACTGCAGGTATGACTTGAGATTCTCTGAGCCCATGGTGAGTTCCTCCAGAGGCCCCATGTTGGTAGACGCGGATGCCTGCTATCCTGGGTAGAACTGGCGCTTTGGAAATTCTCCTAGAGCCCGGCAGCTAAGTTCTTTTTTGTCCCCTCATGAACTCTGGCTAGGCTTTTTAGACTGACCGAACTCTTGTTGCAGTCTTATTTCCTGTGTCCTGCCTCGTTGGGACATCAAGGCTGGGCTCGGAGTGGCTCCTTTAAGAGCCAGCACCTGTGGCCCAGACTCTGTTGTGGAATGCCAGCAGCCTCCCTGCAGACAGACATCACTGCGCTGTCCTCCGTCCTGTCTCCGTGAGGGTTAACAACACTTCAGCTTGTTGTCTGGAACCGGTTCAGACTGGTTTTCTGGAAAGTGCTTTGTCTCTCAGACTGAATCCTGGGAAGGGTCATGTGGAGCCCAGTGATGTCATGGGATCAAAAACTGACTCAGCTGTTTTTTTTTCTTCTTTTCTTTCTTTAAATCAAGATATGTGTGTGCTGCAGGTACAGGGTGCTGGCACAGTGACGAGCCAGCTCTTACTCCACTCAAAGTTTACCTCGCTGGCAGTCAAAGGGTTAAATGTGAACCCTATCTCTCACCCTCAGAGCTGAGCAGGGAGTGAGGAGGCTGTCCCTCACTAAAGGGGAGAAGAAAGGGCAACCTGAGGCAGTGCTGGGCTGGACCTGGGCAGTGACCCTGCTTCTGGGACAGCGTGGTCTCCCTTGCCAGAGTCCAGACACCTCCAGTCCAGGGCAGGTACTCAGAATCCCAAAGGCAGGGAGTTCAGATCTAGAACAGTTTTCCTCTGTTTGCCTTTGAGTCTGGAGCACAGAGAATTCCCCTTCCTTCTGATGAGCAGCCACTTTCCACTGTTCCTGTCCAGGTCCCCACAGGTCTCAGCTCCCCAGATGCTCCACTGATCCTGCCCAGCCATCCCCAGGCAGTGAAGAAAGGTCTTGGGCACACTTTGTGGGTCCTGCATTTGTTGTGCCTACTTCCGCTAACAGCATGTGGCAAGGAAAACTCTCCAAGCTGACACTCTGAAAAAGTTTCTGAGAAGGTAGCAACTTGGTTGTGCCAAGTTTCAATGTCATGTTTTCTCCTTCTCTCAAAGTTCAGAATGACTGAAGAAGCATGCCGAACACGGAGTCAGAAACGAGCGCTTGAACGAGACCCAGCGGAGGATGATGTGGAAAGCAAGAAAATAAAAATGGAGCGAGGATTGTTGTCTTCAGATTTAAACACTGACGGAGACATGAGAGTGACGCCTGAACCAGGAGCAGGCCCAGCCCAAGGGTTGCTGAGGGGGGCAGAGGTGACGACCATGGGCAGATGTGAAGGGCAGGCGGGTGACGGGCCCGTGGACATGCGTACCTCATACAGGTGAGCAGGAGGGACCTGGAACCAGATCTCCTGGGTGTGAAGAGGGGGTGAGGAGATGGGGATGAGGCTTCCCTTCAGGCCTTCAGGAAGCAGCTTTGGGTGAGTTGTGGTGGAGATGGCTGTGGGTTCCAGTGCTGGCGCTGCTGTGCTGTCCTGGACGGACCTCCCCGCTGGGGCCTGGGTGTCAGTGGCAGAGGGTGTGGTTCTCACAAGAGGAGGCGTAGTATCTCCATCAGCTCCCCCGTAAGGCAGCAAGTCTTCACTAAACTCATACCTCTTGTCTGTTCAACTGGTGCTTTTGGTTTGTAGGAAAACTTAAAAAGTTTTTAATTTGAATATATCTCCTTTGTACATCTGGGGTTCAGGAGGACAGGGGTTCTATGCTTCTTCTGGGTCACTGGACTGGGGGCAGAGTCTGGAGTCTAGCTCAGGGATACCTCGCACATGTGCCACCACTCCTTATAAGCAGCACATTATGAAGGAGGAGGTCACTCTGTTCAAGTCTCCTGTGGTATGGTGTTTTGGTTTCTCTTTAGTACTGATTACTTCAAGAGTAACTTTCCTGATCCTCAGCTTTGTGAGGTTCTTAAGGGAAAAACTTGAAAGAATTAAGACGCAATGTTGTTCCTGTTGTACCCCGTCTCCCCCACCTCCCAATTTCTTCACTCAGAAACGTTCTTTTCCTGTGGAGAGAAATCTGGGCCTAGCATCTACTGTCACTGCTCCCCTTGGAGCTCTGGTGAGAGAACCATTCTCTCCAGAATTTTCACACCTAGATATCTTTTGAACCAGATATGCCACAGTGGGTGTGTGGGTGTGGGCATGGCTTCCTGGCCCTCCCTCACTAAGTCCCTAGTCCTCCCCTACAGGTTTTTTGCCCCAAGTGGGGGGGTGAGGGTGAGGGTAGCAGGTGCAGAGCCAGGGAAGTTGGGAGCATGAGTGTTGATTAACCCACACAGGGATGACTTTGCCCTGCAGTCTTTATGTTAAACTCATTTTGGAGCCCAGATTTTCAGAATCCTAAGGATTTCAGAGGTCATCTGGCCTGACATTTCTCAGCTTTTACAATTCTTAACCTCTTTGAGATAAATGGGAAGATCCAAACCCTTCTATTGGGAAAGCATTCAAAGTGGGATAGGGGGTACTTTCTTTTTCTACTACTCCAAAAGGCTTTTTTTCTGTCTGGCTCTGCTTTTTGCTGTCCCTGTTGTAAAACCGGAGGCCTCTTTGAAAGTTTCAGAAATAAAATTGTAAGTCTGGGCCTCGTTTCCCTCCATCTGACTTGGTCCTTAGTAGTGTTTAGGTGCTGTCTCAGGAGGAGACAGTCTCAGCTGAGGAGGAGGAAGAGCCCATGTTTGTGAAGATCTGCTGGGTTCTGCTTGTGTCTGGGCTCCTGGTACGCATTTTCTCCTGTAATCACCTTGTTTCTCTGCAGGGAAACCCAGCGGATTATGAGGGAGAGATTACCAGATCTTTCTGTTGACACAGCCTGGGGCTACATTTGGCCTCTGGGCCTCCTGCTTCCAGACTTTCCCCGTTATGCCTATTGACTTCCAACCCAAGGTTACTTGGACAATGTGATGTTTTCTGAGGTTGATGGGGATGATATCCTTATGACACAAAGGAAACAAGGGAGCAGGGATCAGAGATTAACCCAGGCACACAGGGCAGGGGTGATCTTACGGGACTAGAGACGCCCCAGGACACTCATGGAGTAGTATGAGAGTGTGGAAAGAGTTTGGCTTTGGTGGTTGGTAGGCAGAGTTGGGGTCACATCATATTCCCTGACTGATCTTGAGCAGATGGTCTTAGTCTTTGTTTCTTCATTAGTAAAATGGGTGATAGTCTCTGCCTTGCTGGTTATTGGGTGACAGATATGTACCCAGAATTGGTCCTAGTGTGGGAAGTATTGGTGACAACTGTCCTTTAGTCTTCACTCAAAATAAGATGGTCCACATGTAGAGCTAGTATGTCCCTGAGTTTTCACATAGAATATTCTGTTTAATTTATTTAAGAAGTACATTTGTGAGTTTTGACAAAAATTACAGGATCAGGTATACCCCACAACTATTCTAAAACTAATCTGTTCTGGAGTATGTGGCCTCAGTTTCTGTGTTAGAAACAGGCGGTCTTTGAATCCTTATTGAGCGCATCTGGCTTGAGAACATCCCCTTAGGAACCTCCCTGTATCATGATGTGGTTGTTCCATTGGTTCTCAGGTTAGTGTGAAATCCCACATTGGGCAGATCAAAAGGCACAGCTGTATTAACCATAGTTTAGGTGGGTTGAAGCTGTTTGGCTTCACGTTCACTGAATCTTGTAAGACTAACAAGCCAATTTTAGATGGTTCTGAGAGAATTTCATTTTTGTTTTTTAATTGAGATATAGGACACATACTGAAAAGTGCAGAAGGGTGCCACTTGATACATTTTCACAAACTTGAACACATCCTTACAGCTAGAATCAAGAAACAACCTTGAAGCCCCCTTATGCCTGCTTTTTGTCACTACCCGAAGGGTAACCAGTTTCTTGGCTTCTGACAGCATAGATTAGTTTTTCCTGGTTTTGTACTTTACATAAATGGTATTATGCAGTCTGTACCCTTTGCTTGCTTCCATTCAACTTAGCGTTTCTGAGATTTATCCACGTTGTTGAGTTTAGTGGTAGTTAATTCATTTTCATTGCTGCATAGTATCCTGTGTCTAGAATTTCTTTTTGGCTCTGTTTCACAACTGCCTTGTTTTCTTTCACACTTTCTGTTTTTTTTTTTTTAAAGATTGTTTAAAATTCATTTGAATGAGAGACAGTGCACACAAGTGAAAGCATGAGTGGGGGGAGGGTCAGAGGGAGAGAGAGAAGCAGACTCGGGGCTTGATCCCAGGACCCCAGGGTCATGACCTGAGCAGAAGGCAGACATTTAACCTACTGAGCCACCTAGGCGCCCCTCATGCTGTCTTATGACTCAAATTGGGCTTGTTGAAGACTAAAAGGAGTTTCTGGTGGCGTCTGGGAGAGATAATTTTCTTTAAGGAAGTGGCTGATGAATTAAAATCACCAAGATAAAACTTTTTTTTTTTTTTTAACTACATTGGCGTGATGTGTAGCATACATAGGCAGACAAAAAGGTAAAATCAGTTCTTTCCCTCTCAACAGTTCCCCTCCCCATCTCTGGCAGCTTTTCTGACTTAGGCTCCCAATTTGTGTATATTTTATTTTCAAAATAAATCAAAGCTGGAGGGTAATTTCCAGCAACGATTGAGTGAGGAGAGATTTTCAACCCCCCCCCCAACTATAAAACAGGACAAAATTAGCCCAAAAATGTCAATCATTTCACCACTGTGGAAACTGACCAGAGGTATTCAATAATCTGAGAAGTATTTGTGCTTAAGGAACTGCTGAACTTTGGGTAAGAATAGTGAGGCTCTGTGGCATTTAGCCTGGGGCTCCTTCCGTGCCCTCTCCCCAGTTCTACTGCTAGGGAACTTCTGCCTGTCAGGTATAGGCTGTGAACACCAACCCCTTCTTTGCAGGAGTGAGAAGGGGCTCATTCAATTTGGGAGAGCTCTGGACAGCAGCCCTGGGTTCGTGGCCTTACTGGTTGAAGTGACAGTCTTAGAGATGAGCAAATGGGGAAGGACAATGACTCTATTAGCCCAAGGTTGTAGTCATGGTTGGGGCAAGACAAAAACTATTTGAAGAAATAATGGTCAAAAACATATGTGAGGAGAATTCCCGCTCATCCAAAAAGCTCAACAAACCTCAGGTAGCAGAAACACAAAGTGATCTGTACCTAGACACGTTATGGTCAAGTTGTTAACAAGCCAAAGAAAAAGAAAATCTTAAAAGTAGCAAGAGAAAAAGGGCTCATCACATACAAGGGACCATTAATATGATTAACAGCCAGCTTCTCACCCACGATCATGGAAACCAAAAGAAGTTGAATGATACTCATGAGTGCTCAAAGATGAAAACTGTCAACCTGGAATTCTGTGTCCAGCAGAACTCCTTCAGAAATGAAGGCAAAAAAGACATTTTCAGATACAGACCGAAAGAATCCATTACTGACAGACCTGCCAGTTCTTCAGGTCAAGAAAATGACATGTTGGTAATTTAGATTCCCAGGGAGAAAAAAGCACTGGAAATGGTAAATATGTGGGCTAATATAAAAAAATTTATTCTCATTTCTTCTTAAAACACATAACATTGTGTGAAGTGTTAACTGTAACTGCTGGTCATAATAGACAAAAATAACCATTTCATCTCTCTGGAAATTGACCAAAGCATACCAAAATCTGTTGCATTTATAATGGTGACAGATATGTCAGACAATACAAAACAGGAGGAATGAAATGGAACTCCATTGGGATAAAATTTTTCTACATTTTACTGGAATCAAGTTAGTATTAATTTGAAGCAGATTGTGGTAAATTAATAAGATGATTATTGTCATCTCTAGAGCAACTATTAAGAAAAATAACTTTAAAATATAATAAAAAAGAAATCAGAAGAATTTAGTGGTACACTAAGAAATGTTTAACACAAAAGAAGACTGTCAATGAGGAACAGAGGAACAAAAAAAAAAGAATGTGTGTACAATACAACCAGCAAAATGACACATGTAAATCCAGTCATATCAATTATTGTGGTAAATGTGAGTGGTCTAAACACCCCAATTATAAAGGCAGAGGTTGTCAGACTAGATAGAAAAAGCAAGATCCAGCTTAATTGTATATTGTCTATAAAAGACACTCCTTAGATTTAAGGATGCTTTATCCTTTGGTAAAATAATGGGAAAAGCTATACCATAACTAGCCAAAGGAAAGCTAGAGTGACTGTTACCAATGTCAGATAAAATTGACTTTAAGACCAAAAAATAGTACTAGAGCCAAAGAGCAACATTTTATAATAATATATCAGGGAGACATACCAGTCATAAATGTATGCGAACCTAAGAATAGAATCCCAAAATTCCTGAGGCATAAACTGATAGGATAGTAGAAATGACATTTTATCAGTTATAGTTAGAGAATTCAATATTCTACTCTTAATTGGTAGAGCAACTAAACAAAATTGGTAAGGTTCTAGAAGACTCAAAGAGCATTATCGATCCATTTGGTCTAACAGGAATCTATAGAGCACCTGGTGACTACAGAAAACAGAATACGTCTTTATACATGCTCATGGAACATTCTCCAGGGTAGACCAAATGCTGGGCCGTAAAACAAGTCTCAGGGATGGTTGTTTAAAAAAAAAAAGACAAAAAAAAAAGACAATATAACAAGTGTTGATGAGGATGTAGAGAAGGTGGTACCCTCATACTTTACTAGTGGGAGTGTAAAATGGCATAACGTTCAGCAGTTTCTTCAAAGTTACACATGAACTTACCACAAGACCCTGCATTCTATCCAAGGAACATACTCAAGAGAAATGATAAAAACATGTGTCCACATAAAGGCAGGTACATGGGTACATGAGCCTATTCTTTAGAGGTTCTACACCTGAAAGGTAAGGACTGGGTGTCTTGTCAGTCTGGGCCTTTGTGGGGTGTGGGCTCCATGAACAGCCACCCCCATGCTTTACTGAAAAAGAGTTTGTATATGCCTTTTTCTGAGACATCAGCCCTCCCTGGGTTGTTAACAGGCCAGGACCAGGCTGACTCTGTGACCCACACTGTGATGGTCCCTATAAGACTGATGAATCACAGACCTGTATCCCTGAAACAAATAATACATTATATGTTAATTTAAAAAAAAGAAATGATAGGACAAGATCTGATCACAGCTACTTTCTGGTGTACTGTAATAAGAAACAATGTGCAGAGGTCTGGGGGACAAAGAGTAGAGGTTAAGGGGTATGGCTCATTGGGAATGGAAGGCCATGGGCGCCAAAGCAGACCCTCTCTACTTCCTCATTTTACCTGGGAGGAAACAGGGCTGAGGCTCCCCGGGTCCCATGGGTGAGGCGGGACAGACAAGTAGGCCAGCTTCCACTTCTCGATAGCCTGCTACATGGGCCTCAGTGAATGTGGGGCAGATGTTTGGATGACTTCCCTTCCTGGGTTCCATTGGGGTGTGTGGCCTTTGGGTAGCTGCATGTCTCCTTCCTCTCTCCCCATCCCTCTTTGCATCATATATCTCTTGTGCTACAGGTCAGGGCTTCACTCAGACCGAGGGCTTGCCCCCTGGGTAGAAGGGGCTCCTATCTGCCACTGAGGGGTCCGTGGCCTACTGGCAGTAACGTCTGGGCCGTTAGAGCTGTTCCCGGCTTGAGTTTTTCTGGTTTTCCACCTCCCTAAGTCAAGCACTTGCAAACTTAAACAGACTAAAAATGCACTAAAGGTGCCCTCTGTTTACCAGGCCTGCAAAGCAGGACCCTTTTGTTAAAGTTGGTATTCTTTTTTTTTTCTTTTTTAAAGATTTTATTTATTTATTTGACAGAGAGAAAGATCACAAGTAGGCCGAGAGGCAGGCAGAGAGAGAGGGGGAAGCAGGCTCCCCACTGATCAGAGAGCCCGATGCGGGGCTCGATCCCAGGACCCTGAGATCATGACCTGAGCCGAAGGCAGAGGCTTTAACCCACTGAGCCACCCAGGCGCCCCAT
>CM052898.1:11200062-11228497 GCA_028534135.1 Potos flavus
CCTACTTGTGATCTCTCTCTCTGTCAAATAAATAAAATCTTTAAAAAATAAATAAAATAAAACAGGGCTTGATTGTCCTGCGGTGGTGTGGTGTGTGCGGGCACATCACCCACACTCACGTCAATGCCTGCGTTCTCTTAAAAGCAAAAATGAATCTGAAAGTAACATGGTGCAGCTGCCTATTGTCTGTAATGTGGGATTATGTGGGTGGCCTTGTTCTATTCTATGTGGAAATGGGGCCTGCAGGTAGAGGGCCGCATCCCTTCACTTATCCAGCATGACTCCCTAGGTCATAGGTTGAGTTCTTCTTGTTTGGCAGATGCTCTTTACAAGCAGCGTCTTGGGAGAGGAAGAATAAAAACTGGGGTTGCCTGCCCTGTGAGGAGGTAAAGCCCCGAGAGACTCTCCTGGTGTCTTTTTCACCTGTGTAGTCCAAAGCCTTATTGCGATACAGAACCTAGTAGTCACCAGAAAAAGTAGCCATTTGTACATTTCCTGTCCTCCTTGACTGGGTATACTCTCTTTCACCCTGGACTAATCTTGCCTCTTCTCAGAAATGGATTCCAGAAATGGAATCACGCATGTTCTCAGTGGGGTCTGGCTTCTCTCACTCTGTGTGCTTTGGGATTCATCCCTGTTGTATGTAGCATTTTGCTGATTTTCTCCTGTGTGGGTATGCACACTATATCCACCCACCTGTCCATAGACACCAGGCAGTCTGCAGTTTGGGGCTGGTGTGAGTGTGGCTCCTGTCATCATTCCTACGGGTCTTTGCGTGGGCATCAATCCTTCATTTATCTGCTAAATACTTAGGGGTTGAATTGAGTTCACAGATTACATGCACGTTGAATTATTTCAAAGAAACTGCCAGGCCTCCCCCTGCCCCCTCTCGCAATGTCTGGACTGTTTTACTCACAGGTAAGGGGGTTTAGCCGCTTCATTCTCAATTTGGTGTCATCATTCTTTACAAATTTAGTCATGGGGTCTACAGAGGGGTCTGGGTCCAGATCCTGGCTTGTTAGCGTGACTGTTACCTCTCTCCCATGGTGATAGAAGGGTGATCCTTGCTGCCCTGGCTGCCCGTGAGGGGATGGAAACGGGGTCCTCGCCAGCCGTCTACTGACCTGAGCCCCACCTGCTCTGTTCTCAGGACCATGCTCCATCACAGCTGTGCCTGGCCTGACCAGCTGTCTGCTGGAATGTGTGTTCTTGAGTGAGTTGGGTGAACGTGACACAGCTGTGGGTGTGATGGCTTGGGTTCTGGCACAGTCTGGGTAGGTGTGGTTGTGACCCTCACCCTCGCTCTCTGACAGTCTTCCTCACAAGGATTGGATCCCCCACCCCTGCACCCCCTCTTTATGTGTGAGAGCTTTGGAAGTCTCTTAGCCAGAAGCCTATTTCCTTCTGTATGCCCACTTCCCCGAGTCAGGGGGCTCCTGCACTCTTGTGGAAGGCTCTCTGGAGCCCAGCCCCTCCCCAGCACCTGTTGTGGCCTGGCTGCTGCTTTCACTTGCTAATTCTCTGTCTTTACTGCGGGGTGACTTCCAGGAGAGGCTGGGCAGTCTCAGGAGCAGCTCCATCAGCTCCAACTAGAAATACCCATGACCTGCTTGCTTTTCTTAGTGTGTTTAGCGCATGGGAACCAAGAGGTATGTTCCTTCAGAAATCTGTTCCTGGTTCCGCGTTTCCTTCCCTGCCTTAGTTGTAGCCTCTCTTGTGTCATTCTCGGCCTTATCCCTTCCCTGTAGGCTCCTCATCCCAATTCTGTCTTTCTGTCCACCTGCCTTTATTCTGAACCATATCTTTATCCTAGGTTTGAAATTGAAATTTGAGGGGTTCACCTGTACTTCTAAAAATCATTAGCTAATGTTGGCCTATCAGAGTGACAGACTCTGGGTGTCCTGTTTCTAACTCCGAGAGAGACACAGCTCACATGGGGCCTAATGTAAGCCAGCCTGATGCCAGGTGAGAAGCCACCTGCCCGTTGCCTTTATAATACCGTCCTCTGGTCATGAAGGGGCTGTCTGTCTCTTTCGCACTGGGTAGTGCCTGCCTTCTTGGGGATGCGGTGGCCCTGATAGGAACCAGAAGACCACTGTGTACAGGCAGTGAGGTAAGCACCTGTAAACACTCATCCTTTAGCAGTCATGAACTCTTCACACACATGTGAGTTAGGCAGATTTGTAGATTAAGCAGATCGTTTTCTTACTTTGAAATTATTTGGCTTAAATCTGCAGTTGAAGTTTCTGATACCTCTTCAGTACATCTTCCTGCTAGTGCTTTGTTTGTCACACGATGACAGACTCCTCATCCTGTAACTGGTGTCTTGGCTGCTGTAGCAGGTCCTTTAAACGTTTTACCTGTGAAGTACGTGAGGGCTCTAAAACTGCTTTCATATGCTTTGCTTTGCTTTATATCTTGCAGCCATTTCTCTGCTGTATTGAAAACGGTCTGTACCAGAACCGTAACAAACCTGGAAGGTGGGGGATGGCAAGCACACTGGCCTGAGGGATCCCGTCATGTCCCTCATGGCCACCTACCCTGGTGAAACACCGGGATGAGGGGGGTGCTGTGTGATTCTGGGGGTAGGGAGGCTCGGGAAGCAGAAGTCAGACCTTGAGAAGACTTTTCTCAGCAAAAGTGCCCTGAAGAAAAAGGGTGGCTTGATGGCAAGAGGTTTCCAAGGTGGTTTTTTCCTGTCAGGGGAATGAGCATGTGAATTATAATTTGTCAGTCTGAGGGGAGAAACAGGTGGTGGAAAAAGAAAATTTTCCAGCAACCTGATTCCACTCACATCCCCATGTAGCCTGGGACCATTTAGTCCACCCTGGTGAAGCTCATTGTCTCCTCTGAAGTGGGGCTGGTTGTTCTTAAGCCTCAGAAGCTCCCAGCATGGTGTAGTAAGGTTTGTCACAGTGACGATAGGAAGAAGCATTGGGACTTAAGGATGTCTAAGAATGAGGGAGAAGAGGGCAGGTGAATGGCCACAGAGCCCTATGGGAGATGGGTGGTGACAGCAGGGTCAGTTGCCTTCACAGACTCTGAGTTCCTTATGGCCGAAGCAGCCTAGATGTCAGTGAGGGGAGCCCGCCTGGGGGTGGGGTGGGAGAGGAGGTGGGGAGTGTCTGACCGGTGGAGATGGAAGACATACCAGACATTACTAATCCTCTTCCCTGGGTCCCAAGCCCTAAGACTGCTTATTTTTAGAGCTTAAATCTTAAAAATAGTTGTGATGTAATAACCACTTTGAAAAGTTTTGTTCCAGTCTTAGTAAGACTGAGACCTGGTGACATGCAGAGTTCCTCAGTGCAGAGCCTTGATAGCTTTCAGAAGCAACTTTAACACAGCCACACTCTAAAGAAAACAACCAGTCCAGGCACACAGCATTGACTTCCCTCAAGAGGACTTGCAGTGTCCATGGGCAGTGTGGGAAAGAGCGATCTGGGTAGCATATTTTAGGGAGCTCGCAGCCCAGAAATTGGGATGCTCAGGGGCTCCAGGTCCCTGGAGGCATTGGGTTTGGTGAGAGGGTCTGAGAAGGCCCACAGTGGTGGTGGCTGGAGCAGGGCCATAAAGCAGGTGGGGAGGGCAGGCCATGGGGCATCCTCTGGAGAGGAGAGAGTTGATGCTCTGCCCTGAGTGGAACCCAGAAGCTTGTGGGACACCTGAACGTGAGGGTGGAGGTGGACATGTTGGGAGAAGACAGAGATGCCTTTGCCTGGACAATGGAGGTATGGGGGAAATGGGGTGTGAGATGGACAGGAGAGTGTCCTGGCATTGGGAGCCTGGGGCGCCCAGCCGACTTCCGAGGGAAATCTATGCTTGGCCTCCCCATCTGCAGTCTAGGCTGCCCTGGGCGGTGCCATATTCTCTGTGAATTGGGTAACTGCAGAGCCTGTCCAGTTGCCTCTTTTAAGGCCACAAGGACAGAGTTACCGACTTTTGGCTTATAATTGAATAAATTATGGGGTATCTGTGGGGTGAGTCCTGTGAAATTTTTAGTATGTCTCAATTTTCAAAATACAACTTTGGCAGCAAGGGAAAGCCATGTGGGCCATGACATGTCAGGAGAACTCCATTCAGGAGCCTTTGCTCAGACTAGCATTTGCCATGGGAACCCTTTGCTGAAAGTGTTGGTGTAACCCCTTTTCCATTTTGGCTATGTGAAAAATATCTGTTGTCCATTTGCTGTGTTAGAAATTTGAAAGTATTTATTAATTCTGTCCTGGATAGAGTCATTATATCTCCTTAGACACCTCTGGGCTGAGACGGTTTCTTGGACTTTCCTGTTTTTGGTGACCTCAACAGTTTTGAAAAGAACTGATCGGGTGTGTTGTGGGAAATCCCTTAGTTGTGATTTGTCTGGAGTTTTTTCATGGTTGGCCTGGGGCGATGGGTTTGAGGAGGACCACAGATGTAAAGTACCCTTCTTACCATATCCACAGCACATGCCATCAGTTTGACTTTTCACTGTGATGTTGACCTTAATCACCTGGTTGGGGTGGCATCTGTCAGATTTCTCCTCTATAAAGTTACTCTCTCTCCCCTTTCTATGCTGGACTCCTAGGAAGGAAGTCACCACCCGTAGCCCATACCCCCTCTTCAAGAGCAGAGCAGCTACACAAATTATTTGGGATTCTTCTGCCTGGGTAATTTGTGTCTTCACCCCCAGGATGATCTTTTACTCAGGTTTGAGTTTGTAATGCCATTGAACATTAGAAAATAGTAGTTTATAGAGTTACAGAGACCTTTGAAATACTGACACCTTGCATTATTCAATATGACAAAATCAGTTTAGTTAATGTCTGACCTCTTGGGCTCATGGCTACAACACAAATTTTCCAAAGTTTTATATTTTGTTTGTTGGAAGCTTGGACTTTATCATTGGCAACAAATACTGGTCGTTGTTTCCAAAGAAATGGGCTTTGCATTAACCATTTTGGGGAAAATATTTGCCCAGCACCCAAGTCTGGATAACCACAATGTGTCTTTGAGTCCTTCTTCAAGCCTTGTGAATGCTCACAAACATACTTTTCTTCTGGATGGCTGTCCTGCTTTGGTACGCAGGAGAAGTGTTTTATCTTGTCACAGAATATTAAAAAGACATGTGCTCAAGGGTTGAAGTTTAATAAAGTTAATAGCTTTACTTCATCCAGGGCTTTGCCTACAGCATGGTGTCACTGAATACTGGCAGTCTGGCACTACTGTCCTAACTTGGTGAAAAAGGCAGTTGTCTCAGTGTTAAAACAGCGACCTGGCAGAGCCGAGTGCAATGCAGAGGAGCTTAGGTGGGCTGGGAATAGGCTGTCTAGGGTGGGCAGAGACAAGGACGTCCATCAGGGCTGTGTGCTCCCATCTCAGGCAGCAGCGGTTAATGGCCTGCTGGAGTCAGACAATAGAAGGAAGAGAAGCCTTCAGCGTGAGACCTTGTCCCCAGGGACCTCTGACTGCAGGGCAGGTGGCCAGATGAGTCAATTCAGAGCTGAATTATAGCTGCGAAGGTGATGGGAGCTGTTCTCATTGTGCACATCATGTTCGGCGAGAATGGGGGAAAGAACCGGGGCTGTCATTTGTGAACTAGGTGCACGTTTTTACCTTTTACATTTTACAATATCCCCAGGAGGTCAGTGGAATCCCATTCTGCAGATGAAGGAACTGAGGTTCATCTCAATGAACCTGGTGACTGGGTGGAGCCCTCACAGCTGCAGAGGTACGACTAGCCTCCCATGGTCCTGCTGCACTCAGAGCAGCTGGAGCAGATTGGGGGTGGGGGGGGAGACGACACACCAGAGCTATGCTGGGAGGGCAAGTTGGGATTTGCCAGGGGAAGGTGAGGGAGGATCCAGCAGTTTGAAACACAGATTTTAGAAGGGGGCAGTAAATTTTCAGACAAAGCAGGCACTTTCCATTTGTCACAGAAGTTTGTAGTTGCTGCAAGCTGGAAAGCAATATTTATTTCTGGTATGTAGTTTTCATCTGCACACAGGTGACTTTTTCTGTGAGTTGATGAGGGAGCTGGCATCCCAGGAAGTGTGTTTGGGTTCATGTGATGTAGGGAGTCCCTTCATGCTGCAGAGTGCTCCTGGATTCTCTTTGTGTTCCCTGGAGGAAGGTTGGTCTGGCATGTGGGTATGGTGACAAGACAAAGGAGGGATCACTAGCATTGGTGCTATGGCATTTAGGGTCCCATGCTTCTTTTTCTTTTTCTTTTACTCTCCCGGGACCCCAGCCCTTTAGGAGTCTGGATTCCAGAGTGCTGAAACCCCACCCAGCTTTCTTGGGCAGGTGGCAGTCCATGTGTAGCAACGGTTGTTTCCCAGTCAAGTCCAAGGACCACATCCATGTTTTCATACTGTCATCTCTTTCTCAACTCAGGGACTCAGCATGTGGGTGCTGCTGGTTGTCCAGGATCCTAAGAATAAATAAAAACATTTTCCTCTTTAATCTACCGCAAAAATGGTATTTGATAACCTGAGGTAGAGGTGTCAGAGTTGACAGACATGTGGAACGCATTCTCTCTTACCTTCTGACTACTTCTTTTTCTGGGGTGCCATTGAACCCTTTGTAGGCCACGGGCGCCTAGCTGATCTGACCCATGGTGGGGGCCTGGGTCCCAGTGCAGTGCAGGGTACACATGGCAGCCCTTGGTGTCCCAGAGTTGGGCAGGATTGCCAAGGGTCCACAGAAGCCCGGGCCTAGTGTGAGCCCAGATTATCTGCAGGCCATAGGTGTGTGACCTCAAGAAGTCATGCCTTTCAGACTGCTTCCTCACCCGTAGAGTGGAGTGATGATCAGGCAGTTGAAAGGATTACACAGAAGTGTGCGTCTTGGTGGTTGGCACAGAGATGGCCCTTGTAAAGCGTCTGCAAATGTCTTGGGTGATTTTTCCAAACCCAAGGTAGGTCAGCCTTTCAGTTCTGTGACTGTGGTCATTTGTAGCAAGTGCCCCTTCCCAAATTTCTGAGCAGAGCATACTGAACGGGTTTTAGCCTTTCTGGTGTTACCGGATCCTAGCTGGACATGTTGGCTGCTAGCAGGGTTAAGCTGCTGTTACCTCCTTGGGTGGATGCTGGCCCTAAAGGCTGCCCCATTGCCATTTGGTGTTGGGGACTTTATATGGGGTCACAGCTAATTTCTCTGGCCCAGGGAGTGCTCTACTTCACCCATCCTCACCTTGCCTCTACAGCCCTATGTGACTCCGCCCACTCCTGAAACTGGCCCCTGTTGTTCCAGTTGGAGTGAAGTCCTCTGCGCCTCCCTGGCCAGGCCGTGACTTCCAGGGGGCTCCTGTGTTCCTAGAAGGAGCCCCAGCAGGACAAGCTGGATGCTTCCTGGCCCTGCTGACAGCACAGCACAGCACTCCTCTGCTCTGGCCATGTGCCTCGGGACTGCCCTCCTCTGTGCTGGAGGCCCTGGAAGGGGGTTGGGCTCTTAGGGCCAGAGCCTGGCCACAGGAGCTCCTTCTCTTTCTTCTGAGATGTTTAGCAGTAGCTGTGGCAGGTTGCACCATAATGGATTCCCAGAGTGATAGTTGGACCTGAAGTCTCCAGGAAGAATGATGGCTGGGTTTCAGAAATCTCATCCCCGGCTGCTCACCTCCATGCCTCTGTGGCCAAGAAGCAAAATGTGTTCTGACTTCCCAGCTCCTGCAAAGCAGGCTCTGGGCTTTTCTCTTGACATCCCAGCCAACGGAGTGTCAAGTTACAGGGCTGGGAGAGGTGGTAATGGATGCCAAGAAGGGAGTCCGGGGAGTTGAAGAGGGGCTGAGGCAGTCAGGAAGCAGGTGGGCTGCAGGGCCCTGGGAGTCTGGGGAGGGGACCAGGCACCCGTCATTGCCTGCCTTCCCCTGGGGCAGGCAAGCCTTCAGCTTTGGGGCACAGCCTGTGTCTGTGTGCAGCAGAGCGCCCTTTCTAATCACACCAAGTGTCTCAGCAATTGGCTTCCCTTGGGAAAGGAGGGGGTTGGTAAGGGGTCCTGGTGAGCAGCTCCCATGTCCAGATGGCCATGAAAGATCCCCGAGGTATGTGCAGGGGTCAGTGAGATGTCCCCAGGTGGTAGAACTAACCTGGGAAGTTGTAACCATCTTTCTCTCTTGTAGGACTTTTCTAGAAGTGTTTCTGGAATGGCGATGCTCATTAGATTAAAAAGCATGCGGAATTGCTTTCTGGCTTTGATTCGCACCACTCAGTGTAATGCTTGAGGCTGTGGTGGCTCCCAGACACACAGATGGCCCCCTCCTCTCCTATGGGACCCTGTCTTTTTTGAGCGGCTCTGGTTTCGGGCCTTTCTGGAGCTGTGCTGCTATATCCTCTCAAGTCTGCATTTGCCATGGCCATCCCTCATGCACAGAGAACTACTGGTCCTTCTGGGGGGCTTCGAGATTCAGCAGGGGTGGTTGCTTGGGCAAACTGTTTCTTTCCCATATTCTTTCTCCCTGCTTTGTCCTAGGGTAATTTCTAGATGGGTCTCCTTGCCGGGGACGGTCTGAGAGAGGATATGGAGTTAAAGTGGTGTCGGCTAGTTCCCTGGGGGCAGAGCTGGGCTGTCAGCCCTGTTAGCTTAGTGGTTTCAAGTGATGACGTATTGGTGTAGCCTTGTCCTGTCGGCAGGTCAGATGGTCCTAGCTGGGCATTGCTTCTTGGACTCTCATCCTTGCAGTCCTTTTTGAACCAGGTTGCATGTCTCCAGTGGCTTTGTCATTCGTGTAGGATGGCTAGGCCCATCTCTGTGTGTCTTTGACCCTCTTTCCGTACAGCTAACTTGACATCCTCGGCACAGTGTGAGACCCCACTGGAGCATGCATTCTCAGGGCCCAAGTGGAAACTGCAAGCCTTCTGTGACCTTGCCCCCAGAAGCTTGTAGCATTGCTTCCTCTGCATTCCTGTAATTCACAGAGTGAGCCACAAAACCAGCCCAGGTTCTGAGGACAGGACTGAATGGATGTGTGAACGTGGAGATGTCTAGGCGGTCTCATCAGGTTGTGGCATGGTGGTCTTCTGTACATGATTTTGTGGACTGTATTAGGGCTCCTTCTTAACATCCACCAAAGTCCTGACTCACAGGTTAGGAGCTGCACTTCAGGACCTATTGCTTGAAAAGACAGACATAATGACACAGAATGTAGAAATCCCTATTTTAAGAGAGAGAGGGAATGCCCAAGCAAGCGGGGGTTGGGGGGAGAGTAGAGGGAGAGGGAGAATTTTAAGCAGGCTCCACGCTCAGTGCAGAGCCCAACATGGGGCTCAGTCTCATGATCCTAAAATCGTGACCTGAGGGGAAATCAAGAATCAGACACTTAAAAAAAAAAATCAGACACTTAACCGACTGACTTAGCCACCCAGGTGCCCCTTCAGAAGTCCTTTTCAGTGAATTTGCACATCCTTTAGCAACATGGTATCAGTGCATGTGGAAAAAGCTGACCACATGTGCAAGGCGATCAGTCAATCTCTACAGGCATCACTGGATTCCTCATGAACTCACAGACGCCATCCTGGAAGCAGGCACTAAGGAAGAGGAAGAGGTGGGTGTGTCCACCAGCCATGTTGCCTGAGCACCCACTGCGCCAGGTCCTGCTTCAGCTGCTGGGACAGAGCAGTGTGTGAGACAGATACATTCCTGCTTTCCCTGGGTTTGAGAATATTCAAGTATTAACCCACAATGGCCAATCGTCTGCTCTGAGCCAAGCTTTCATTCATGGCAAACAGCTCTTTACTGTTTTAGGAAAAATTGGGGCCTGAACCTCCCTGATGGTCTCCTAGGGTGTCCAGGCCTCCTCAGCGCTGCGGTTGCACTCACCAGCAATCCTGAGGGGCAGCAGGGCAGGAATTCCTGTCCTGGTGTAGGAGGCACAAAGACGGAAATGTCCTGCCATGGGCTCTTAATTTACAAGAGGCAGAACCAAGTGAAATTCAGATGGCTTTGTGGGGGAAGCCCCCAGTGTGCCCACTTGCTTCATAGCACCTACCTATGTGAGCTTTTGTGAGCATAGCCACAAGCTTTGGTGGAAGCCCCGTGGCCTGTCCCCACTCTCAACCAGTGTGGCTCTAGGGGAAATTCCTGCCCCTCTGGCTCTGGGGAGGTGGGGAGCATCACCCCCTTGTCTGGGACTGTGGTGTCACATCAGGGCTGGACCCCTCTTGTCCATTGCTTATTGGGTCACCCTCGGAATATCCTGGCCCTCATGGAAGCTGTGGTGCCTGGGCCTCATGGAGACAGGTTCTAAGTGGGGCTCTGGGGCCCGGGTTCCTGTGCCTTTGATGGCCTCCAGCCCCAGCTTGAGTAGGGGAGCCTGCCTGACAAACAGGCAATGACAGTGTCACCGTGGGAGGCTGTGGGGTGGTGGGTTGATCCATTGGAAAGGTGAAAGTACTTTCTTTGAACTAGTTTGCTGGAGTGAGGGTGAATAAGCTGGCTGTTGGCAGGGAAGCCTCTACTCAGGCCTGTGCTGTCCTTCAGTGGAACCCCAGAATTCTGCCCTGAACTCCCTATCCCGTGATGGACAGTACTGGGCATAGCTAAGAAGGCGTCCTCAGGCATGCATGCCATGGTGGGGGTGTTCCCCACGAGTGCACTGGGGGTGTGCTGATCATGCTCCCAGGACCAGAGTGTCAAAAGACTGGGCCAGACAAGGACCTTTCTGAGGGGACATATTTTTAAAGTTGCGTCTTGAAGTGTGAGTTGGGCTTACATGGGAGCCTTGGGAGTGTGGTAGAGGGACATTCCAAGGAGGGACCCATAGTGAAGGCAGAGAAACCCAGGCAGGCTGTATCTGTGGGTAGGAGCCTGAGGGACAGGGGCTTCTGGAAAAGCCAGTTGATGGGTTTGGCCTGGGAGGTGTGAATGGGCTCCAGTGGAGGAACACACTGGGGGGCAGTCTGGTGGAGCCAAGCTGAGTGTTTGCAGGAGTGGGTGAGGCTGGTGCTAGGTCTAGCAGTGCTCCCCACCCAGCCAGGCCCAAAAGATAAGGGGAAGAGGGAGAGTTCTGGCAGGGAATGGTTGTGGCTGTCTCCTCAGGCTGGCCCTGAGGCGGAATTTGTCCTGAGGTCTCATTGGGTCAGTAGTCTTCTTTAGTTTCCCTAGCGTGTGCAAGAATCTTGGCGATTGGGGCGCCTGGGTGGCTTGGTTGATTGACTCTGCCTTCAGCTCAGGTCATGATCTCAGGATCCTGGGATCAGACCCTACATTGGGCTCCCTGTTCAGGGGAGAGTCTACTTCTCCCTCTCCCTCTGCCCCTCCCCGCTGCTTGTGCTCTTTCTCAAATAAATAAATAAAATCTTAAAAAAAAAAAAAAAAAAGAATCTTGGGGATCTTCTGAAATGCAGTCTTTGATGGAGGTCTTTGGGGTAGCAAGATGCTGCATTTCTTCGAGGTCCAGTGAAGCTTTCCCTGCTATTCAGTGAGCCAAGGCAAGTGGTGGTCCATTCCCACCTGTGGATATGCCCTTACTTGCCCCTCCCCTCCTGGTTTGGGAGTCTGTCCCTCCTGATGGATCCTGAGAACAGAACTGCCTTTTATCCAGGGATGTATCCCTATTGCTTGGCACAGCACCTGCTTTCTTAGTGGGTTTTCAGCAAATACAAGTTGAGTGAATGAACAATTGTGGACGAAGTGCCCCTTTCCCATACATCGGGCGAGCCCTTTCAGAGAACAGCAAAGGTCAGAGCTGCCAAGGATGGTTTCTGTGTTCTCTTGATGAGGCCGTTTCCCCTGAAATGGGCTGAGAAGACACTAAATTTAAACTTTGCACTGACTGCGGGTTGATGAGCAGTTGGGATGGTAGCCTGGTGCTGTGGACACAGGATCTGTCATTGAGTTAAGATTATATAAGCTCTTCCTTTCCTCTAGGAAACTTGATGAAAGTTCCAAGCAGGTAACAGAACTTTTGTGTTGGTTTAGCCAAGGCTGGCATATAGGGGAGGAGGTGATAAGACTGTTTTTGTTGATAATAGCATGGTCTGCTTCCAGGGATTTTCATAGGTCACATAAAATCTCTTTTGATCATAATATTTTACACAAGAGTTCCCAAGATGGACAGGATGGGCTTATTGGATTTTCCCTGAAATCAGCTTCTAAGTAAACTTGGTACCCACATGCCCACCATGGACTGAAGCAGGAAAGCAGTGTACCTGGCCACAGTGCTGTCCCCCTGGTATGTTGGGCTAGATTTCCTCTGCTTTTGTTCTTCTGCATAAATGGTTTATATAATTTAGAACAATTTAAAAAAAAAAAAAAAGGCCATACTAATTTTTAGGCTGTGTCAAAGGGGTGTTCTTTCTCCTGAATTAAAGAAACTCTGTGAAAGTACTGAGAAGACTTTTGAAGCACCTTTACTTTAAAAATTGAGCTTAGGAAAGTTTTCTCTGTTGGCAACTAGAGGGGCTGGTGGCCTCTCTGTGTTTGGAAGAGGTGGCCCTGGCCCCTGTAATCCACCAGCAGTTCCTCGCGGGCCGGCGCCACATAGGAAGTGCCTGCCGCTGGGCAGCCCCGGGGTGAGCAGGGTGCCTCCATTTTCTGACAGCACCTGAACCCTACCTCACTTCTCAAAATGAAGGCTGCATGTCACAAACCGGTTAGAACTGGCCGTTGCCATGGTTTTCATGTTGGAAGGCACAGTTAAAGGGTCACATGACCAAGGAGGGAAATGCCTTTGTCACATGACTTTTTGGTGGATGATTAGCATACAGGAAGTTCACTCCCTGCTGGCTGCTGGGATGCTGAGTGATCATTGATGGGGGTGGGGGTGACGTCATCTCTTAGATGAGTTATTGATTACTCTCAGACCAAGATGAGACCTGGGAGTGCTGTGCTGTGGTTGGAGTGGCCATCTCAGGACGCTTCAGCCTCCAGATGCTCTCCGTCCCTCAGCCTGCCCTCTTCCCTCAGACAATTTGAGTTTTGTTAGACCTCTCAACCTTCAGAAAAAGTGCATGCCATCAATAAGATGATAAAAAGTGATTACCATCATCTGAGCACACTCTTGCTCAGGAAGTGCCTGCAGTATGCATTTCTAGACATGGTTCTGCCTGGGTTGCTGCTCTGTCTGCATGCAGCCACCTGGGAGCCCACCTGGGCTGGGACCAGTGGCTACAGCTCCTATGCTGGGGCCTTGCACTGCCCCTCAATATCTGTGTCTGCATCCAGAGAACCTGGATGGAATTAGAGTCCTGAGGTCACCTTGAAAGTTGATCTTGGGCAGAGTGGGCAGTCAGCAGGGAGACATACAGAGTGAGTGGTGGTTCCCAAATTGCATTGGTCTTTGGTTTGGTGAGGCCTGAGTGTGACGTCCTGGGTTACTTGATAAACAGCCAACCAGTTTCTGGACTTGAGAATGTGGATTAATCACCCCAATGAGGAGACTGTATACTTTGAAATGGCACCTCTTTTTCCACTCCTCTGATCTCTTGTGAGATTTCGGCCAACAACTGCTCTGGTTAAATCAAATCAAGGTTAGAAGGATTGAGGTGTAGCCACCATGTGGCTCTTTTAGAAGGGATGGAAGAGCCCTGGTTGGGGAGAAGGGTCCAGGGGCAAACAAGCTCCTGTGTTTGGTCCTCTGTGCCCATCCTTCCCTAAAGACAGAGCTCATTCCAGGAATGGAAAAGGCAATTCAGTGGGCTTTTAAAACTAGTTCTCCATCTATAACTCTGTCTCTGCTTTGCTGGGGTCTAGTAGGAGGAGTGGGACAACTAGAACTATTTTCTTCCAGTTAACTTTATTGAGTTTGTTCACTGGGTCACAGTGCCACCTAGTGGGTTTGTTTGGTCCTCTGCTGGTTTTCCTACTGATGAAAAGGATCCTAATCCTTCAACACAAGTGGAGGCCAGATCTTAAGGGAAAGTTCACATTGTTGGGCCCTCAGCAAGCAGCTGCTTGGTTGGGGGCGCACAGCACGGTCTCTGGGACCCTGTGTATGGGGTTAGCGACACAATAGAAGCTCAGTATCACACTGTCACACCAACACACAGGAGCCCTGACAACAGGCCAAGAAAGATGCCTCAGCTCCAGGATCCTGGGTTTGTTGTTGTTGTTGTTGTTGTTGTTTTAAGATTTTGTTTATTTGTTTTGAGAGAGAGCACGCGCACATGTGTGCCCGCACAAGCAGGGAGAGGGGCAGAGGGAGAGCCTCTCCAGCAGACTCTGTGCTGAGCACAGAGCCCCGCACAGGACTCATCACCCCGAGATCATGACCTCACAACCTGGCTGAGATCAAGAGTTGGCACTAACCGACTGAGCCACCCACGTGCCCCTCAGGCTGAGCATTTTTATCAGACACTGAAACACATGGTAGAGAAGGGAGCTCCAGTGTTTTCCAAAATGGCCATATCACCCTTGAACACAGGTGTCCTCAGCCCTGGGTACACAGAGGTGGGCACCAAGAACAGTCCTGGCTAGGGACCTACCTCTGGGTTTGGGTGCCTCGTGGTGAGTATAGTGAGAGAAATGTTTGGGTGTGTGGTAGGGAGGATGCCCAAGGAGACAGGCTGGGGGGAGTGAGTGGTGCAGCCATGTTCTCCACCTCCTTGCTGTGACTGTGTCTAAATCTGGGCACCTGTGGTGTGTAGGTGCCGGGCTCCGGGGAACAGGGTCTGGCAGAGCATCCAGGCACTGTGGTAACAGCCTGCTTTCCCTGCTCCACAGTGACATGAAGTCCGAGAGGAGAGCCCCCTCTCCTGATGTGATTGTGCTCTCTGACAATGAGCAGCCCGCAAGCCCAAGGGTGAATGGGCTGACAAAGGAGGCCTTGAAGGAGACCAGTACCGAGGCCCTCATGGTGAGCCTTGTCCCCATGTTGGGGGGTGACCCTGTCCGACATTATCCCCAAATGGTGTTGGTGATGGTGGGGCCTGTGCTCTCTGCCTGGCTGTCCCCTTCAACCCTTGTTCTCGTACCCTTGTTCTCTTGCCCTTGCAGAAAAGCAGTCCTGAAGAACGAGAAAGGATGATTAAGCAACTGAAAGAAGAGTTAAGATTAGAAGAAGCAAAACTCGTTTTATTAAAAAAGTTGCGGCAGAGTCAAATACAAAAGGAAACTACCACCCAGAAGGTGTGTGTGTGTCTCCATTCTCTCCTCAGGAGTCAGCAGAAGCCAGTTAAAACGGGATGAAAATCCGGACTCATTACCTTGGCCCACCTTAGTGCCAGGAACGGGAGCAGCTGGTCACAGGCAGACACGTTTCCTCAGGGGCATAAGGGTCAAGGTCTAAAATGGAAATTTGAATTACAGATTTTGTGAAAAGGAAGTCAGAGTAAGAGGATACTACAGTGTGTTTTGGTTTAGAATATTCTCGATCTGAGTATGTAAAACTCCTTGTAGATTGGAAGCGTTAAGAAAACAGAGAACAGATGTCTTAGAAGCTGCTGGAAGTTCTGAGTTAAGAGCTGTTTCCCAAACGCATTTTCAGAGAGGCCTCCTACCCTGTGAGTGGGCCATGCTGGCCATCGGGAGCCACCATGGTTTTGTGGACAGATTCCCTCATGCTGCAGGGGCATGCCACAGTGCTTCCCATGCCCGAGAGTCTCTGTCCTGGGGCTCTTCCTGCTCTCTCCCCTGATGTCTGAGGCTCCTTTTGCTGCTTCTAAATGCAGGTTACCGTGTAGGCCAAGGTCAGCTTTGTTTTGTTGGTTTTTTAATTTGTTTTGTTTTGTTTTTGTTCATTTGTTTCTGTTTTTAGTTTCTTTGTTGTTGGGTTTTTTAAAGCTACCCTTCCTTTTACTTTTTTTTTTTTTTTAATTTTATTTATTTATTTGAGAGAGAGAGTGAGAGAATACATGAGAGGGGAGAAGGTCAGAGGGAGAAGCAGACTCCCCATGGAGCTGGGAGTCTGATGCGGGACTCGATCCTGGGACTCCAGGATCATGACCTGAGCCGAAGGCAGTTGCTTAAACAACTGAGCCACCCAGGCGCCCTACCCTTCCTTTTACTTTAACCACTATCTCAGTAAACCAGAAAGTAAACGTGTCTTGGGCAGTATGAGCTGACAGAGTATATAGAACACAAGTCCCCTTAAGGGAGCAGGACAGGAGGATACTCACTTAAGGCTTTGCTCGAGCTCCCACTTGAACACAGTAAGTGGACATGGCCTGGCATCTGTTAATCTCCCAGTGGACAGACCCTGCCTATTATTTGTTTCCTTTCCGATTGTTTAAGACTCAGTGGAGTGAACCAAGTCTGTCCCTGTCCCTTATCTAGTGGCATATGTTACTTTAAGAAGTGCCTGGACTTGGTGCTTTCTCACCAAGGTTGGGATTAATGTATTCAAGCCTGGGCTCCTTTGCCTCAGCCACCATCACCAGTCCTTCACATCCCACAGAAGGCAAAACCTGCACTTGAACTGCAGTGTGATGTCAAGCATTCCCAGGGGTGAGGGGTGCTGGAAAATCTGTCCTCTGCCCGTTTCAGGCATGTCAATTCCTGCTGCAGACTTTAGCAGCCTGGAAGCGTAGAATCTTAGAGCCTGATGGCTTTGGAAGAAGAAGGAAAACCCAATCTTCCTTTGTCTGGATTGTGTGTGAGGGGAGTGGGGCTGACGACCCCCTTATCTCTCGCATGTTGGTTCTCTTACAGCCCACAGGCTCTGCTGGGAGTGCCGTGACCACCCCTCCCCCGCTTGTGCGGGGCACCCAGAACATTCCTTCTGGCAAGCCATCCCTTCAGGTCAGTATTCCCTCTGCCTTAGTCTCCTGAGCAGTCCTGATCCAGTTCCTGTGAAAGGCTGCCCATTCCTTCTGATACCTTTGGAGTGAGAACCAAACTTAGGCTACTTTTGACATCATGAACAAATCATGCCAGTGCTGAGAGGGCTCCTCCTATGACTGCTCCTAGCAAAATTGGAGAGAGAACCAAGATTTAGGCAGACCAGGTTCCTTTTGTTTCGACAGTCCCAAGTTTGTGGGACGTAGCAGGGCCTCTTGCCCATAGGGTGAGATGGGCAGAGCTCCCTCTCCCAGACACAAGACCAAGGTCTGAGCAGGGGCCCACCTTCCCTCAAACAATCCTGTGCCCCCAGTTCAGACAAGCAAGAAAGTGGACACCCAGCCCAGGTTAGCTGAACCGCTGCTGTGGTGTAGGGGTCGTGTGGGTGAAAATATGCTACCTTGTTGGTGCAGTTCACTCTTGAGTGAACCCCGTCTGTATGGCTATTGTCATAATCCATGTTCCTTCTTTTGTGTTTAGAATAAATAGGCATTTTAGTGCCTCCCTCCCTTTAAACAAGTATGTACTTTTACAAAACAGCAAACCTGTTTGTTTAAAAAAAAAAAAAAAAAGCCATATAAAATCTGGGGTTTGGTGCTGTTGACAGACCTCTTCAACAAGAATGCCTGGCAGTGTCATCCCCCCACCCCTGGTCCGCGGTGGGCAGCAGGTGTCCTCGAAGCTGGGGCCACAGGCGAGCTCACAGGTCGTCATGCCCCCACTTGTCAGGGGGGCTCAGGTGAGCAGGGTATGCTTGTGTGGTATAAAAACGTGTCCAGGCTACTCCAACCAGCCACCTCCTGAGAACAACCCTTCCTGGTCATCAGCTTGGGGATTATGGGGCCCAACCCTTCCCTCCCTTCATTGTTCCTCTCACCATCTTTTGGTTTACTTAATTTTATTTTTTATTATTATTTTTTGTGGGGAGTATCCAAACAGTGGAATATTACTCAGCCTTAAAAAGGTGTGTTTTTTGGGGTTTGTTTTGTTTTGTTTTGTTTTTTAAGAGAGTGCAGTGGAGGGTAGGGGTCAGATGGAGAGGGAGAGAGAAAATCTATGCAGCTTCCATGCCCAGTGTAAACCCGATGTGGGGCTCAGTCGCACAACCCTGAGATCATCACCTGAGCCGAAATCAAGAGTTGGGCGCTTAACCAACTGAGCCACCCAGGCGCCCCCGTCCCTCTCATCGTCTTGTTCCCCTGTCCCACCCCACAGCAAATCCACAACATCAGACAACATTCCAGCACGGGGCCGCCACCGCTCCTCCTGGCCCCCCGGGCATCTGTGCCCAGTGTGCAAATTCAGGGACAGAGGATCATCCAGCAGGGCCTCATCCGTGTCGCCAACGTCCCCAACACCAGTCTGCTTGTCAACATCCCACAGGTGAGGGCTGTGCTGACCTAACCTAACCCCACCCCCCACACGCACACACAGCAAGGGCCCCTGGTCCTGCGGCATAGTCAGGTCTCCAGAGTGGTATGGTGTGAGCTGCCTACTCCTTCAGAGCCAGGCAGGGCCTTGAATGGCCCATGGGGGTTTGGACTGGAGCTCCTCTTGTGTTAAGAACTGTGGTCTAGCAGAGGTGGATAGGTACTGAGAGGGGGAGAGGTTTAGTCCTGAGCTGAAGGGTATGGGGGAGGCTTCAGGTGGCGGACGCAGAATGTTTTGGGGGACGGATGAGGCCAGGTAAAGCATCCGATGGGCCTAGAGATCGCTGGGATTGGGTGGGGGGGTGTGGAGCGGCACCAGAGCCTTCCTCACCCTCCTCCCTGTCTGCATGAGCACATGAGGGGAGCATGTCCGCACATGTCCTCACAGCACCAGCAAGTCTATTCTTAGCCACGAGTCCTTTCACCTCTGTACAGAGCCTCTGAGATGGGGTGGGTCTGTTCCCATGCAGCAAAGCCAGGAAGATGGGACCAGGGTGGGTGGGCAGGCTAGAAGCAAGAGCTTTATTGACAGATAAAATTATTGGGTCTGCAGGGGCTTTTGCTGATGGGTGTATTAGCTTCTCTTCCTCCTCTGGCGTGGTGCATCTTCGTCTGCCTCCCTCAGATAAGAGCCTGACCAGCAGGGTTCTGAGCAGCATTCCTGTCTTCTCTAAAGTCAGGCCAGGCTGAGGTGCTTTGATGGCTGGTGTCCTCTATCTTGGGAGGCTTGTTCAGCTCTGGAGACCCTCTGTGAGGGTGAGGGTCTTGGGAAACGATTCTGGGCTCCCTGAGTCCTGTGATGTGTTATGTGCAAGTTGTCAGGTGTGTGTATTTTCCTGGAGGTGGTGTATGCTGCTTTCCTTAGATTTTCAGAAGGGTCCTCAGCCCCACAAAGTTAAGGGCACTGGTGTGATCAGCTCTGGATTTTGGGGAAAGTACCTGACAGAGTTGGGGGCTGGGTGAACTAGAGGAAGGAGACAATGGAGCATTGGCCACTGGGGTACAGATGAAGACAAGATAGTACTGGAGCGCCAAAGATCAGGAGTGGAGGAAGGGGCGGGACAGGGGTTGGTCCAAAAGCTATTCTCCACTATAACCCCAATGAGGACATGTGAGGTAAGTGAAATATTAGAGTCTCCAGACAACCGCATACAAAGGTGCTCATGAAGGAAATACCACCAGTGCTGTAGTGATCTTCTGTCATACCCCTGTGAAGAAGGCGGCCATCTAGACCTGTGCTGGGAGGAAGTCTGCTAGGCCATAGCGACGGGACAGTGGCCGTGTTGCCTGAGCAGGGGTGCCCACTGCCGTGGTCGTGGTTATGGCTTCATGGATGTCCTCATGTAGCAAAACACAGCAGAATACAGATTGTAAATCTGTGTAGTTTATTGGATATCAGCTAAGCCTTAACAAGTACATTTTACAAGATTGGTCATCTCATATGGTGATGAGTTTAATGTCGCTTTGCCTGTCGGCTTGCTGATGTCAGGCAGCTCGGAGTTACTACCTTAAAGATTCGTTAGTCATTGCAGCTAACAGTGCCATCGTGGGGTCTGGGATTAGGCACCCCCAGCACCCTGACCTGGTTGTTATCTCCCAAAAGCCTTCCCCAGCATCGCTGAAAGGGACGACAGCCACCTCTGCTCAGGCCAACTCCACCCCCACCAGCGTGGCCTCTGTGGTCACCTCTGCTGATTCTCCAGCCAGCCGTCAGGCAGCTGCCAAGCTTGCCCTGCGCAAACAGCTGGAGAAGACGCTGCTAGAAATCCCCCCTCCCAAGCCCCCTGCCCCGGAGATGAACTTCCTGCCCAGCGCTGCCAACAACGAATTCATCTACCTGGTTGGCCTGGAGGAAGTGGTGCAGAACCTGCTAGAGACCCAAGGTGAGTGGGCCTTGGGGCCATTTTCATCTCTTGCCACTGAAGTTTTTCTTACATAGGTTATTTTCAGTGCATAGCACATGTTGGAATGCCTGGTGTATGCTGAGAGCTGTCTGGGATGGGGAATCTTATGGATGACTTTTGTTATCAGTCCTCCTGCTTTCTGTGAGGCTTCACTTTTTGCTTATTTGTTTTAGTTTTTACATTTATTTATTTAGTTAGTTAGTTATCATGCATGTGCGACGAGTTGCAGCAGCCGGGGAGTGGGGGGGGGGGGTGCAGGCAAGGGCGGATCTTAAGCAGACTCAGCACTCAACACATAGCCCAATGCAGGGCTCAATCTCATGATCCTCAGGTCATGACCTGAGCCGAGATCAAGAGTCTTACACTTAAACTTAACCAGCTGAGCCACCCAGGTGCCCCATTAGTTTTTACATTTTTAAAAATACTTATTATTGGGATGCCTGGGTGGCTCAGTCAGTTAAGCAGCTGCCTTCGGCTCAGGTCATGATCCCCGGGTCCTGGGATTGAGTCCCGCATCGGGCTCCTTGCTCAGTGGGGAGCCTGCTTCTCTCTCCTCTTCTGCCTGCCACTCTGCCTGCTTGTGCTGTCTCTCTCTGACAAATAAATAAATAAAATCTTGGAAGAAAAAAAATATTTATTATTGAAGTATAGTTGCCATACAGTGTTAGTTCCAGGTATATGATGTAGTGATTTAATCATTTTATGTGTTACTCAGTGTTCACCACAATAAATGTGGTCACCATCTATCACCTCGGATAACTTCTTAAACATATCACAGTCACCTTCCTTGTTGGGGCCTCTTTTGAGAGCTGGGCCCTGGGGGAGCACAAGGCCCTGCACATGTGGTCTGAGGGGGGAAGCTGCTCTGTGACGTTGGGGCAGGCAGAGAGGCATGAGGACGAACATTTACAGGAGGCTGACAGGCTTTGCTTCCAGACGGGTCTCTCCAGCTAGAACTTCTCAGAGCCCTGAATGCTCTGAGCCCTGAAGGTAGGAGAGGGACACCCATGCCTGGGCCAGACTCACTTTATCACTCTCCTTGGAAACAGTTTGGAAAGCACCACTTGCACGTTAAGAGGTTTTAGGGATATAAAAAGGGCATATATAGGGTCACGATCAAAAGTAACATTGGAAATGGAGGTGGGAAGCCAGGTTGGCCCTTGAGGGGCCTCCACTAGACGATTTGAAGATGTTTCTGCTCAGAGATTGAGTTTGTGGTGATCTTATTTGGGCAGCCAGCCTGAATCCTCTCCCTGCATGATCTCAGCAGATGCTCAGAGCTGAGGAGGAGGTGGAGCTGTAAGTGGTCCAGGGCAAGGGAGGGCCTAGTAGGCTTCAGACCACATACCTGGAATTGTCTCTTGGGACATGCCGATTCCTCCGAGGGCTGCTCTTGCCACACAGACTCTGGAGCAACAGGAATGGGGTCTGTACAGAGGAAAAGCACCTTCTGCCTGCTTGCTTCTCTTCTGCAGAGAGGGAAGGAGGCAGGTGTGTGTAACAGGGAGTTGTGGTCCCTGCAGTGGCTGCTTGGTGTCAGGGTGTTGGAGGGAATGCTCTCTTCCCCCTCTTTAGTCCGTGTATCGCAAAGGATGTATCATATCCTTGGACGTTGTATCCAATGCCTCTTAGAGGTAGAGTGCTCCATATCTGGTTGGGGGCAAGACCCAGGGCAGAGGAGGCCCAGCCGGCCACCCGAGATTTACTTGTAGCTTCCTTACTACACCCCATCCACCCACCCAACCCTATTGCTCTTAAAATCCTCCCCAACCTCGGGGCTATATCAAGGATTGACCATGAGTCAGGCTGAGAGTGGGAGGCCACACTGGGCCAACATTGGCCTCTGTAAAATTGGGGATGGTGACCTCCACTTGTCAGGGAGCCAGGCCCGCAGGGAAGGGTGCGAGCTCTCATGTGGCTTGGATGTGTCTGGATCCCTTTGTTGTCATCTTTATGATGGAGTGATGTTGGCAAAAGAGCTGCGTGAGGCCAGTGCAGGATAGGTGGGTGGTAGGAGGCCCAAGTCAGGACACAACGCCCACCCATCTGTACCTGTGTGCCCTGGGCATCTGCTCTTCCCAGTCAGCCTGTCTGTACTTGTTCTCTCATCAGGGGTCAGTATCCCTCTTGTATTGCCCAGAACAGGACCTAACTGTGGGAGGAAGCTCTGAGCTTTTTTATTTTTTTTTAAGATTTTATTTATTTATTTGACAGAGATCACAAGTAGGCAGAGAGGCAGGCAGAGAGGGAGGGAGAAGCAGGCACCCCGCTGAGCAGAGAGCCCGACGCGGGGCTCAATCCCAGGACCCCGAGATGATGACCCGAGCCGAAGGCAGAGGCTTTAACCCACTGAGCCACCCAGGTGCCTCTCTGAGCTCCTTTTGAAGTGTCCCCTGATACCTCCCAGAGCCCCGGGCTGGGTGACTAAGTGCAGCCGTGTACCAATGTCTCCACTCTGATGTTGGTCATCCCTACTACAGCTTCCTAGAAAGAGGTACTGTGTCCTCTAGGGTTGGACCTTTGGAATGTGATGTGCTTTTTTCACCAGAGCATGTTAGCTGCAGGTGAGGGCCTGGAGCTGGGGGCCTGGGATGAGGGGCTCCCCCAGTCCGATCCTGTACAGCCCCTGAGCATTCAGGGGCAGCTTGGGCAGGCCCGGGGCCGGAGAGAGAGGCCAGGGGTCTCTTGGCAGCATTGTCTCTGATGTTAAGAGTAAGTCAAACCCTTGAGTACTCTAGACACAAAAAAGATAGTTACAAAATACAAAAAATGTCCCTTACTTCACTTTCTTTTTTTTTTCTTTAAGATTTTATGTATTTATTTATTTTAGAAAACGGGTAAGAATGAGCGAGTGGGAGGTGTAGCAGAGGGAGAGGGACAAGCAGACTCCGTCCGCCCTGAGTGTGGAGCCCAACGCAGGCTCAATCTGACAACCCCAAGATCATGACCTGACCCAAAATCAAGAGTTGGATGCTTAACTGACTGAGCCACACAGGCGCCCCCCCCCCCCTTACTTCACTTTCAATGACAAACAATATTGATCCCATACCTGAGCATGCACTTTACTTGGATTCTCCAGTCACCCTTCCTATGGCCAACCAAGGGAATGCGATGTTCCCCTTTCTCAGACAAGGGGGCCAAGGACCCAGGGTAGTTTGTGCCCTCAGCTGGGCAGGAGGTGTGAGTCCTGGCCCTGCCACTGACTGGCGTGTGACTCTGCAAGTCACTTTATCTCCTCAGCCTTGGTTTCCTTCTCAAGATAACAGGGTTGCCTGTTAGGAGGTTATTGTGAGACTCGAACACCTTTGTCTGCACAAGACACTGGGTATGACACTTGTCAGCAGGAGTACTTGCTGGATAATTAGTCCTTACTTGACTCACCCACTAGCAGGGATGCCTGTCACAGCGAGGTGGGACCTAGAGGGTCACCTCCTCTTCACTGTGAGGAGGTGGGGGAGAGTAGGAAAGGCAATTGGGAGCAGCTAATCTGAGATCACTTTTGTTCTTTGTAAGATTTTATTTATTTGAGAAAGAGCACAAAGGGGGGTTGCAGAAGGAGAGGGAGAAGCAGGCTCCCCGCCGAGCAGGGAGGCCGACTCAGGGCTCAATCCCAGGACCCTGGGACCATGACCTGAGCTGAATGCAGACGCTTAGCCAACTGAGACACCCAGGTGCCCCTAGAGAGCACTGAGGTTCCTGAGGCTTGGTACCCAGTACACCTAATCCATGGCATTTTCCAAAGCTGCTTAACTTCCCTTCTATCAGCAAACCTTCCCCAAAGCCCAAGGCTGGCCAGGTGTCCACACATAGTTGGCCCCAGTACCCGTGTGCCAAACAGACAGTGTCTTGGGATTTGGCTTACTGATGTCAAGCTGGGCCACATAGTCCAGGGCACTGCTCCAGATCTGTCACACGTCCTCATCCTGTCCTGGATGGTAGGGGCTCTGACTCTGGCATCCTGTTCTATGACACGAGCCCACCTTCCTCCCTGCAGCGGGCAGGATGTCAGCCACTGCTGTTCTGTCCCGGGAGCCCTACATGTGTGCACAGTGCAAGACGGACTTCACATGCCGTTGGCGGGAGGAGAAGGGTGGCGCCATCATGTGCGAGAACTGCATGGCATCCAACCAGAAGAAGGCACTCAAGGTAGAGCACACAAGCCGGCTGAAGGCTGCTTTTGTGAAGGCTCTGCAGCAGGAGCAGGAGATTGAGCAGCGCCTCCTGCAACAGGGTGCCGCCCCCGCACAGGCCAAGCCTGAGCCTACCGCCGCCCCACACCCCGCACTAAAGCAGGTGAGAGTCCTTGGGGAGCCAAAGCTGCGGCCCTGCGGCCTGGGAACGGGGGTTGGGCGGCCTCACCTTCTAGGAGAGGGGCCTTATTCCCTTCCCTTAGCAGGGAGTTGTTGGTAGCAAGCAAGATGTTCTGATGTTCTGTCCCACACTGGGCAGTTATCTGCCTGGTTGTTAACTGTGTGTCTAAATTGCATTTAATGGTGGCCTTTGGTGGTGAAAATACTAATTTGCAGTTTCTTTAGATTTTGTAGCTTTCACGTGCAGTGTTCCGGCTGACAAGTACTTCTTGTCTAAAAGGACTTTTCTGAAAGCCACATTGAGATGCAAAAGGGGCATTTGGAAGAAATGTTCTAGCTAAATTAAGGAGAGAAGCAAGTTTGAAATCAAGTTTTGGCTGCTTTTTTTTAATGCTTTGCTTTCCCAACCTCTGTAGACCCAAAGCACCCTGTTTGCAATTTTTTGTGTCCTTGGAAGTCATTTGTAATTCACTAATAAACGCATCTTCTCAAGATCCTTATATAGTGGGTGGCTGTGCTGCCCTCGGGAAACGGCCCATCCCGTGGGGACTGGGCCTCGTGTGGCCACAGCTGCTGCCCTTTGGTCACTCTAGGTCACCCTAGGCCGTCTGTGGATGGTGCTGACCTCGATTTCAACCCCCCATTTGTATAGGTCATAAAACCCCGGCGTAAGTTGGCGTTCCGCTCAGGAGAGGCCCGCGACTGGAGTAACGGGGCTGTGCTACAGGTCAGAACTGCGGTGCTGGGAGCCCCTGCACCGCGCCACCAACCAGCCCTCACGCCCCAGACCGTGACCACGTCAGTCGCCGACTGTCACGCTGCCTGCGTCTGTCTCTGTCTGTCTGTCTCTCTTTCCCTCCCTCCTTCCCCTCCCCCCCTCGGTGTGACTTACCTGGTCTCCTGATTTTGGACTTTAGGGACCCTGTGTGGGTGGGAAGAGGTCGGCCAGAGCACGGAGAGGCTGCGCTGAGCGTCTCACCCTCTGTCACCCCCTTCCCCACATGAGCCATCACACCCTCTCTCCACTGTAGGCCTCCAGCCAGCTGTCCCGGGGCTCGGCCACAACGCCCCGTGGTGTCCTGCACACGTTCACCCAGTCACCCAAACTGCAGAACGCAGCCTCGGCCACAGCCCTTGTTAGCAGGACCGGCAGACATTCCGAGAGAGCTGTGAGCACCGGCAAGGGCAGCGCCGCCACCAACTGGAAGAAGGCACCCCTCAGTACAGGTAAGCTGCCCCCACGTGGTGAGGTCCATCCCTTCCTTGCTTTTGTCTAAGACTCGCACATATATAGGGTGACCAGAAGTGCAGAGAGCCCTGAAACCCCAGACCTGTTCCCTGAGAGCAGCTGCTTTTGACTCTTCAGCTTAATCGCTGTTCACCAAACAGGATGCCCCAAGCAAGTGGGGGCCCTGGGTAAATACTAATTTCCCTCCTTCATACGCTCTATACCCAGACTCTTAGCTCTTGACCCCAAATGTTGGGCAAACCCAGTTTAAGTAGTGTCTCTTTCTCTCTCTGTCTCTCCTCTCTCTCTCTCTCTCACACACACACAATCCAGTGGACAGCTGTCAGCAGACACTTATCTTGCCAATTCTGGCCCCCCTGACCCCTTCCTGCCATAGGGAGCACCTGTTTTTGCTGTTACCTTTTTTGGTGCACTAACTTAATTTCTTGTTCAAGCAGACAGTGTTCTTCATTCCTTGCTCTGTGGGACACTCTTTCTGCCCTCTGACTTAGGTCAGGTGGTGCAAAGAGTAAACTACAACAAGAACATGGGGAGGGGTAGGTAGGGGTAAGATCCCTGGGGCGGGGGGCTAGGATTTTTTTTATTTATGTATTTTGTTTGTTTGTTTGTTTGTTTAGATTTTATTTATTTATTTGACAGAGATCACAAGTAGGCAGAGAGGCAGGCAGAGAGAGAGGGAAGCAGGCTCCCTGAGCAGAGAGCCCGATGGGGGACTCGATCCCAGGACCCTGAGAACACGACCTGAGCCGAAGGCAGAGGCTTTAACCCACTGAGCCACCCAGGCGCCTGGGGGGCTAGGGTTTCAACTAGGGTGGGTGGCAGAGGATTCTGAGAAAACCACATTTGAGGAACAACTCATCGGAGGGGGATACCCTCAGGTGAGCATTCCCAGTCTGCCACAGTTCCATCATCCCTGGGTCGTCCCCCACACCACTTTCCCTCTCTGTTTTTTATTATTTATGTGCCAGCATTAAGATGACAGTTAAATATTTGTTTCCATCAAAAACAGGAAAATGAAAGGTAGGCACGAAGGGCTGAAAGGAGGAGGCAGGTGAGCACTTTCACTGTGGGAGCCAGTGCCCCTCCCTGCCCCCGCCCAAGTTTGTCATATCCCGGTAGAAAATAGGAGGCAACATCATGAGAATCGTCTCCCTATAGGCATAGCTGGGAAAGCCAGGCTGGCTGTGCAAACAAAACACGGGAGTCAGCTGTGTGTGCAGCTGACCCTAGAGTTAGAAGTGTGGCCAAGAATCAGAGCCTTCCACAGGGTGAAGCTCTGGAGAGGGCATACGTTTGTCTGGTTGCGGAAGAATCTGAGCAGCCTAGAGAGCATTTGTAAACATACGCAGGCAGAGAGGCTTTTGTGCAGCATGTGTAAGATGGCAGCTACGAGCTCACAGCTGTTTGAAAATGCCTTTTATGGAAAATTTTGAAAGTATGCAAAATCAGATACAGGTGTGTGCCTGTGTACACAGTGGTAGCAGCCACGTGAAAACTGCGTATTTAAGGGAATGTTCGAAAGGGAATGTGAAGGAGTAAGTAGTTGCTATGTTCAGTAGTAGGATGAGAGGTAAATGTGTAGTAGCATAAAAGCAGCATTTCTCAAAAGAGTTCTACCAGCATTCCAGGTTACCCTTGGTTTCTGGGCAGGACCCAGTCAGGTTTCTCTTTAGTGTGTAGAGAGGTTTCCGTATTGCATTTGACCTCAGAACACTTGTTCCACAAAATGTTGTAACCGCCACCAGAAATGCTCTTGGGGTAACACAGTGATGGGGGCAGGGGACAGGGCAGTCCTTAGCCCCAGGCCAGCCCAAAACCTGTGTGTGTTGGAGACTGGGGGGTCATTTGTTCATTTAACACTTGTAAAAGAGATGCTTGCTCATTGGGGGAATTTGGAGAGTACAAAGAGAATGGTGTTCTTACAAATGCTGTACCTCAGGGCTTTCCCCATTCTGCCTCTCCGCTGGTGTGTCCCTTGTGTGCAGCTCACTGAGTGCCTGCAGAGGCATCAGGCTCTGTTCACCGTTCCGTGTCCCTCTTAATGTTTTCATGAGAGAATATTACCATGCCATTAAAAACCCTGTCATTGTGTCCTTTTGCAGGCGGGGCCCTTGCGTTTGTCAGCCCGAGCTTGGCCGTGCACAAGACCTCGTCAGCTGTGGACCGCCAGCGGGAGTACCTCCTGGACATGATCCCGCCACGCTCCATCCCCCAGTCAGCCACGTGGAAATAGTGCGAGCCAGGCCCAGTGGAGAACAGGCTCCCTCCTCCCTCCCACCTGGCCCTGCCACCCTCCACTCGGAAGACCTCATACTCCCTGAGAAAACGAGTGAGCGAGCGCCGGCCGCGCTGCAGAAGCAAGGGCTCCGTTCTTGGCTGCAAAGTCTCGTCGCAGCTGAGGGGCTGCTTCACAGGTGGATGAGGAATATCACTGAGGGACCTTTCCCTTGGGCTTTTTTCCTTTCTTTGCCTTTAGTTTGCCCAACACCAGCAGAAAAGTGGACCTCGGGAGCTGGTTCTGCTTCCGGCCCTTCCTTTCAGCCCCCCCCTCCCCTCCCCCGGCAGGGTGCACGGACGGCTCACCCTGGACACTGTGACACGCTCGGCGAGACCGGCGCCCGGGGCTTCTGAAGTCGAGCGGAGCGTTCTGTTTTGTTTTTGCTTTTCCCCATCTTAGCCTCCCAGTCTATGACTGCCTTCCTTCATGGCAATCTTTAGGTTGACAGATTTTTTTTTAATCACCTCATGATGATGGAGTTTAAAGTAAACCGTGCAGACCCAGGGGTCCCTGCCGAGCACGGCCCCCACACCCCAGAGGGTGGGCCACTGACTGCCCAGCCCTGACTCTAG
>CM052898.1:11228997-11279648 GCA_028534135.1 Potos flavus
TACAGAAATGTCTTATGCAAAGGATCAGGTCTGCTCTTAGTTGTGTTTCATTTTGGTTTCTCCCACTTCCTAAAAATTGGTTCCATGAGGATAGGCAGAAGCTGTCATGAGTGTGCTGTGCACGGGGCCGTCTCCGTGCAGGTGCGAAGGCATCCTGTGTGCACGCACACGTGTTTGTCGACGTGGAGATGGGGTACTCTGCTCCCCACTTCAGCCCCAGCCCTAGTTTTCCTATCCATGCAGTTAGGGACTTAATTTAAAATCCTTATTTTGTAGGGCCGCCTTCTTCAAAACACTGCTACAACATTCTAATAAAGGCTCATTTAACCCCCTCTCTCATGTGTGAATATCCATGTTTAGCAACATTTTGACCCGCGGTAGAAGACCTAGTTTTGCAACATTCTAATTTTTTGTTGTGTAAAACCCTATATTTTTCATTGATTTTTGTTTTGAGTGCATAACTTAGAGGGGCTGAAGGAGGGGAGGGCAGGGAAGGGTGGCTTTCATTCCAAGATCCAGGGATTTGGGGGAAAGGAGGGAAATTGACATGGGGGGGGGTGTTTTTACACCAAAAAATCAAGAGTATGCAAACATTTCTATTTCTCACATTTTTCTGTGTGCCTGGCAAATAAATACTTGTCTTATACTACCCTGAGCTGTTAGCCCTCTCTGTTCAATGACATGGGCCAGATTTTCCAAATCCTTCAAGAAGGAGCACCTGGGCTGGCCACTTCCACGGGCAAACAGACCTCAGTTCTATGCAGTAACTCGGGATCAGGTGTCCAGGCGAGAGTCACCTCTGCACTGGAGGGGTGTGCCAGGATTGTCGCGCCCCAGCTGGGGTTGAATGGGTCTGTGACTCATGGGCCCACGCTGAACTGTGCTGCACAGGTTGGCCCTCAACCTCACCCCATTAGAACCTCGCTCATCACTGTGCTCAGGAACCCACCTCTACTCACCTTTCTTGGCTGGACTTCTATCAGCCCCTGAGCTGTTAAGTGGGCCTCATGAATTCAGTACAAACCCGACCACCACGGGTGGAGGATGAGGCTACCGGCCCTGGCTCTGCCTCCTCCAGCCCAGGGTCCCTGGGAATAATCCCGTCAGGGGCCACTTACTGTGACATGTAACTTTTTTTAAAGGAGACAAGATCGTGAGATGCCTTAATCTTTTGTTCATTTCTACTGTATCAAAACTCTTACCCCCCCTTTTTTCTTTTGTTTCCCCCTTTGCAGTATAACTTCTCTGATAAGCCCCAAATGAGTAGTTCTTTGATGAGGTTTATGATGTTGCAGGAAAGGCATATTAAATACCTCTCTGCATGTGGGGTTTAGACATATTAGGAAACAGATAGTAATGTTAAGAGTGTTCTCCCAGCAGCAAAGCCTGTCAAAATTGGTCACAGTACTGGGGTCCTAGTCTCCCTGACCCCCACCTCCACCTCAGGAGCCTCAGGACTGAAAGGACCTGATTCCTAGGAGCCCCAGTCCCAAATGATGATGATGGTCCCAAGTTATCTGTGACGTGAACTCTGAATGGCAACTGGAAACTGTTCAAGATGCTAGTCACTCAAGGGTGAAGGGATCGCATGTTTGAAATGGCCATGCGTGTATACATGCGTGTGCATGTAGATACATGTGTGTCCACTTGGAGCCTCTCATTGCTCTGGCCATCCCACCCATGTCACTGGGTCCCCAGTGTCCCAACTGTGATGTTGGGACCCACACCTTTGAGAAGGCCAACAGTTGCCCTCCCAGGGGTAGCCTCTGCTCCTGTTTGTACCCTAAGACCTTTATGAAGCAAAACTTGGCCCCAGTGCAGAGGGAATGAAAGACAATTGAGTACAGCCCTGCTGAGTGTTGTGGTTCCTGTGTCCCACACGACATTTTCCTGTGGAAAGACATGGGGAGTTTTCTATATAAATATTCTCATCACAGGGGTGTAAATCATGGAAAAGACAGTCGCTGCTGCACCATTGGGTTTTTATTTGATGCCAAGTTATGCTGCACATGATGGTTGCCTAAAGAACTTGGACTGAGTTTTTTTTTTTTTAAAAGGACAGCTAAATTTTTATAATCCTTAACAATGAAAGTGTAATAGACAGTTACACTAGTGCAGGGTATTTGGAAGGCGGGGGTTTGGGGGATGGGTGGGTGGGGAGGTCGTCACTTGTATTTATTGTGACTCTAAATCTTTGAAAATAAATGTAAAAGGTTGACCACCAAACCGGAATAGAAGTTCCAATAAACAGAGGCTGGAATCAATGGCTATACTTGTGTCATGAGGAAGTTTTAGAATCTGACAGAAAATAAAGAAATGGACAATGTGTTGGCTGTATATTTCTTTTGTCCCCTCAGCCCTGGTTTCCCTGCATTTATTTTTGTCCCAGCTTTGGGACAGCTTGGAGACTGGGGAAGGTGTTAGGGGGGGTGACCCCTTGTTAATGGGGGAAACAATGAGACATCTGCTTCATGGGCTTCTTTCGGACCTAACTTCCAAAGGTGGAGGAAATACCTCCCCTAACTGGGAACTGTGGCTTTGCTTCTGGGCCTCCCATTTTCACCAGAATCTGTGGCTTTGTGGCCTACTTATCCACAGCTGAGAGAGTGAAGTGGCAATCAGTGGGTTTTGCCCATCCACTACCTCTTAGTCCCTTCCAGCCTCCACCCCGGAGTGATAAGTTTTTCTGAGCCAATTTTCAGGCTTGGCATCTGCATTGGGTGTCTTTGCTGCAGGACTTAGAACAGATGCGGGTTCTAGCACTGATGGAGCTGCCCCGCCAGCTGTGAAATGAACAATTTCTGTTGAAAATTTGTTTTCAGATAATGATACACTGTTTCAAAAGTTATTCATGAAGTGAGACCTGTGCTCACTGGTGATTTTTTTTTGTAATCTTTTTTTAAAAATTCGTTTTAGAGGAAGAGAGCGTGCAAGCGAGTGGGAGAGGAGCAGAGGGGGAGAGACTGTCAAGCAGGCTTTCCACTGAGCGCTGAGCGTGGAGCCCAATGCGGGGCTCCATCTCAGGACCCTGGGATCATGACCTGAGCCAAAACCAAGAGACATATGCTCAACAGACTGAGCCACTCAGGCATCGCATTGACTGGTGAATTCTGATGTGCCTAAAATACAACCGTGTTTTCCTAGGTGCATTCATTCATTCATTCATTCATTTTGAGGTTTCTCGTCTTTTTTGTTAAGACATTCCTGCCTCCAGCCTGGGGGTTGATGGTCCTCTCCAACCACCACACCTAGCTAGGTTTCACATAGGCAAGGCACAGAACTCATAGAAGACATTACAGAAATTAAACCCAAACCTGTGACACATCCTGATTGGTGCCCCATGCCCCAACACTGGCTGTGAGAAGCACACTTATGGGGCATTTCCTCAGGGGCTCCAAATTCAGCCCTCAAGTGAGTTTCCACTGGGTTAGGCATGGGCTCCTCAACTGATCCACTGACTCAACAGGGGTGAGTCTCAAGCAGCTTCTCCAGCCAACAAATGGGACAATTGCCCCAATCCCTGAGGCCTTGTCTTCTCCAAACTGATCAACAGGTCTGTGGCCATGGAGTAGGAAGAGACCCAGGCCCCATTGCTCACACATTAATCTATGTATAGAGAAAGGCACATACCATACCCAAGGCACTAGGATTCTTTGTGGCAAGAGCAAGGAGGAAAAGAACAGAGTGTCAGGGAAGAGTGACTTAAACCAAGCCTGGAGTGAAGAAAGTGTTAAGTGGTTCAGGGAATGGCAACAGCCAGTGCAAAGGCTCAGAGATAAGACCAAACCTGTCAGGTCAAGGACAAGGCAGGCAGTGTGGCTGGGCCACAGGAAAAAAGGGTGAGGTTGTGGGTTTCATTTTGAGTGTAGTGGGATCCTCAAGAAGGCTCAGGGTGTGGTCTTTGAATGATCCACACAGCCCTTCCCTACAACCTGGAGGATAGGTTCCTACTTCCATTTTCTGGGTGTGTAGTCCACGGGATGGTCCAGACCAGAAGAGGCACCCTCCTTAGTGTAAACCAGAGGGGTTGGGTTTTCTTTCTCGACTCAGATGTGAGCCAGCCAGGACTGGAGGCAAGGCACTTCCCCTCTCTTAGCCTTGGTTTCCTCATCTGCCTATTTGAAGGGGGTTAGGGAAGGGCTGGCACTTAATCCCCAGGGCATCTGAGAACACAAAGGGTGAGTGAGCAGGAGTGGGGAATTACCAGACCCACGAGATGATCAGCCTCCTTGGGGACTGTGTGGGGCTCGGAGGCAGGTAGGATTAGGGCTTAGAGAGACATCTTCCATGCACCCCAAATGAGAGCTGCTGTCACCAAACCCACTAACTCCATTGCAACAAAATAATCCCCAATCTCCCCCAGCCCCTGTGGGGTCCCCTCTTCAGACATACACTTTTACCTCTCCACCTATTCTCCCTCCCTCTCTATTCCCACCACAGGACTTTCGTGGATTCCCCAAACACACCAGCTCCAATGAACCTTAGGAATACTCAGAACACTTTCCTTCTGCTATTTCCAGTGGCTGATTCTTTCAGGGTTAAGCTCAAATGTCTGTTTCTTTCCTTCCTTGGTCACCCGCCCCTCCTCTCATGCAGCATTTAGCACAAATTACAATTCTTTTCTTTCCATGCTATTCATTTTTACTTGACTTTTCACTTGCGTCCTCACTGAGGGCAGGAATAGATCCAAGCCTCATTGTGGAGTCCCAGAGCTTGGCACACAGCAGGCATTCAATAAATGCATGAATGAATAGAGGACTGAAGTGACCAGCTTGCCCAGCAGACTCATGCCCCCACTCTTTTGATTCTCACCCGCTAGACAACTTCTTTACCAAGGAAGGGCCCTTACTAAGGAGAGCTTCCACCACCTCCCCATCCCACTCCAGCCATATCCAGTTTCAAATTCCAGATGTGTTCTTGGGCAAGTACCATTTGTGTGGGCCTCAATTTCCTCATCTATAAACTCAATTTCTGTTGAGACAGGCGCCACCCCCCCCCCCACGCTGTTCCATCCTTAAACACAGCGAGGGTGCTGGGATCCTTGCTCCCACCCCCACATCTCTATTGACAGGGCCATCACGACCCCAGCACGACCCTTCAAGTTCTGTTGAGGCTGGAGAGCCCAAAAGTCCAGTTAAATCCTCCCAATTCCCTCTCGAGACCTAGAGCTAGAACCTCAACAAGTCTTTCTCTACAATGGGGCGCTACGCCTGCCTTCCGCCGGGGAACGACCTCCCACCCCTACTTGGTAAAAGGGGGCCATCGCTAGAGGCAGGTGCGAGGAAGAGCGAGTTTATTGCAAGTTCCAAGGAGGCAGCGCCTGGACCGTGCCTTCCCCCACCAACATGCGTGGGTGCCTAGAGAAGGACGCCCTCCACACGCGTCCACTCCCTGGCAGCTCCTCCAGGTAGCCACCGCCTGCCCACAGCCATCGCTCATTCCGCGCTGACGCAATGCTTCCATTTCTTCTCGTCCCTTCCCCTCCCGAGGCCTTCTCTTGGGGAACAGAGGAAGCGCTTGCGCCCTATTGCTCTCGGGATCGTGGGGAGAGGAGCTAGATTCTAAACAGGGGCGACTACGGCCCCAGCCATCCAGAGTCAGGAAAAAAAAGGGGAAGTGCGCGTGCGCAGTGGCGCTTGTCGGCTTCGCGAGAGTACGGAAGCGCGCCTCGCGCGCATGCACTGCGCTTGCGCAGTGCTCGGGGCGGCGGGAATGGAGGGGACCCCGGCTTCTAGCTGGAGTCCCCAGCACGCAGCCAGCCGTTGCGCGCTACCTGGCCCGCTGAGGGCCTGGCGGACGGGCTGAACTGCAGCAATTCTGCGATCAGGGCCTTGCAGCGCTCCGACAGCTCGAGGCCATCGGGGTAGAGGACGCCGCGCTTCTGGCGCCTGGGTAGACCAGCGATGTCCGAGTCGTCGAAGGGCATGCACCCGGTGACCATGACGTAGAGCACGACGCCCAGGCTCCACACGTCGTACTTCTTGGGGTCGTATGGGATACCCAAGAGTACCTCAGGCGACGCGTAGGCGGCCGAGCCGCAGTAGGTGGTGCTCAGGTCAGGATAGCCGTGTGCCTGGCGACCAAAGCCAAAGTCAGTGAGCTTCACGCGGCGCTCGTCGGGGCTCAGCAGCACGTTTTCGCACTTGAGGTCACGGTGCACCAAGTGGTGGTCATGCAGGTAACGCACAGCCCCAGCGATCTGCGCGAAGAGGTCGCGCGCCTGACTCCCAGGGATTCGCCCATTGCGCTGCACTGCCTGCAGCAGGTCGGTGGCAGCCGCCTCCATCACGATATAGAGCTTCCCATTGCACACCTCGATGAACTCAAAGACGTGCACGATGTGCGGGTGTCGCACGCCTCGAAGGATAGACAGCTCGCGTGGCAGAAACTTGTTGACGAAGTCAGGCGGCGCGCGCCGCCGGTCCACCACCTTGATGGCCACTGTGCCCTTGTATTTCTTGGACGTGGCCACCTTCACCTTGGAGTAACTGCCCTCGCCTATAGTGCGTCCCAGCTTATAGCCGAGTTCGCTCAGAAGTTTGTCGCCCGACATGGTGGCGCCTGGGGCGCGCGGGGAGCAGGAGGCGGCTGCTGTCGGGGGGCGGCCGGACTCCAATCTCGGGCCTAACCCATGGCGCTTGGCACCTGCACACCCGCACCCCCATGTGCCCACTCCCGGGTCCCCGCTGCAGCGGTGCCTTTTATTGCCCAGGTAACAATTTCTGCCTTGTGAAGTGACTACGGGCGTCACCCCGCCTCCGGGTGGGGGCCCCTGGACCCCGCCCCACGGGGCCCCCCAAGGCCATCAGGCTTTGTGACTCATAATCGCTCTGAATGGCCCAGTTCCCATGAGAGGCTACTAGCAAGGGGTCCCGACCACCACTCGGGAGCAGAATCCGTGCGTGGCATTGGGGCGGCTCCTCGTGACTCGAAGCTGAGCAGCAGTCGCCCCCCAGCTTTGTGTACCCAGCCCTGGCCATGTGGAGCCTTGGGACACCCGCACAGCCCCGCGAAGGGGAGACGAGAGAGGGGCTTAACTTGGTAACTCGGTGACCCAGCTCCCTCAGGAACTTGGGGTCTCTGAATGGCCTCAGCACCACATCAGAGGGAAGGTGTACGGGAGGTCCTTTAGGGCAAGGACCCGGGCGACCGGACGGGCTACAGGCGTCTACACCGACTGAGCCACGCCCCGTCTAAGAGAAGAGATAGGGAATCCTCGGCTGCAGCCCGGCCGCCCAGTCGATCCCTGGACCTATTGCCCAAGCTCTCCTTCGCTGTGGGATCGCTACACTAGAGTCCTGGGTGCCCTAGTCCCGCCCAAGACATGCGCGGTACGTTCCGCCACACTCATCATGGCGACGGCCGCCGGACGTAACTTCCGCCCACGGCCGGAAGTTGGGGTCCTTTGAGCATGGCAGCCTCGAAGGTGAAACAGGACATGCCCCCGCCGGGGGGCTATGGCCCCATCGACTACAAGCGGAACCTTCCGCGTCGGGGACTGTCGGGTCAGTGTCGCACTACGCCGGGGTGTCAGGGTTGGGGCTTCGGGGCGCCGCGACGGTGGGGGGGCGCCGGGGAGCCCCGCGGGCCTCAGTTTCCGCCGCGGTGTGACGGGAGGCGGAGCCCAGGGATCCTGGATAGCTTCGGTAGTAACGAGGATAACTGCTAAAGTTTGTCGAACGCTTACTGAGCTTCGTTTTCTTCACAGAACAGTGCGGGAGGTCGGTCCCGTTAATCCTTACCATTCTACAGTTGGTTAGACAGATCAATGTAGCCCGTGCCCCGAGCCCTCAGCCACACTTCCGTTTCACAAGTGGGGAAACTGAGGCCCGAGAGAGGCTGCTAACCCCCAGGCCACCCAGTGTAAAACTCGTGCTGAAACTGGAACATTGAGGAAATTTAGATGTTCCTCTCTGTAGTACCTATCCGCGGATGTCCCAGGAATATGTATTAAAATTTTCAAATGTTTTAAGTAACATTTAAAATTTTGTTATTGGGCTCAACACAGAAAAATGTAAAAGAAAGAAAAAGTAGAAGGGGCACATACTTTGCACCTAGGGTTAAAAGAGAAATACAAAATTTAAACAAGGATGAATACATTTCCCATAACTCATCGAACTTTACATTTAATGTTATGCACATGTACCTCAATTAAAAAAATATATACGGGCATGGTAAAAAATCAGACAGCGGGAAAGTATCAGGTGAAAACTCAAGCTCCTCTCAGCCCCTTTTTGGCTTTTTTGTCTCTAAGAACAGCAGGTGACAAACTTTTTCTATACAGGGCCAGATGAATATTTTATGCTTTTGTGACCGGATGGTCTCTGTCCACTGCTGCTGTTTTTTTTTGTTTTTGCTTTTTAAGATTTTATTTATTAGAGGGAGAGAGAGAGCGCGAGAGAGCAGGGGGAGGGGTAGAGAGGGACAAGGAGACTCCCCACGAAGTGGGGAAACTGTAGTGGGGCTCAATCCCAAGACCCCCGAGATCACAACCTGACCCAAAGATTGCTTAACCAACTGAGCCACCCAGGTGATCCTCTGCTGCTGCATTTTTACAACTGTTTACAAACCTAAAAGTGTTCTTAGCCTGAGGGCCATTACGAAAACAAGCTAGATTTGGCACCAGTTTGGCACCTGACTCATCCCAGAACAGATTGAACGAAAACGTGATCTGAATCTCTTCAATTTCTTTTCTCAAACTATGACTTAACACCCAGGCCAGTGTGCCCCTTAGGTGTGCGGCATGAGGTCTGTTTATACGCGTGCACCTGTGTGACCTGTACCCAGACCAGGCTGCAGAAGGGTCCCAGCCCGTGCGCCTCCCTGGGCTCCCCCTAGTCAACATGTCTCTTTTTTATTTTTAAGTCACAAATGTGCCCTTAGTCCCAATCCTCTTCCAGTTCATGACATGGTAGTGCCTCCGATGTGCCCTCTAGACCATTGTCTAGGGTTGGGCCTCCTAGTTGCACCTCTTCACACCAACTTGCATTGTAGCATATACAAACGTGCCCCCTGGCTACAGTGGGGTGAGGAAGAGACTCCTTCCGGTGGCGTGGTCTTTGTTATGTCCCTGCATTCTTGCTTGTTGAGTGTGCAGGTGGCACTGATTCCTGTCTAGAAGAGCTTACAGCCTCGCAGAGGAGATGAACATGTCGTACCAGAATTTCCTATTTTGGCAAGGCTTCAGCTCACCACGGCCTGCTTAGCCAGGGTGGGCTGAAAGGACCTCTCCAAAAGTCCCCTAGGTGGAGGGAACAGCAAGTGCAACAGCCCTGCTTTCTATCCTGCACCCCACGCTAATCATCTGTCCTGTGCCCTCCTCCAGCCTTGCGTTTGAGCCATATGTCCCCAAGGCCCTCACCCCATTAGTCCTACCCTGCTCTGCTCCTGTAAGGCACAAAAGCCTGGCATCCACTCCCCTCCTCTCTGCCTAGATCACTCACCCCTAGCGTCCTAGAACCTGCAAAGCTGGCTCAGACCACCTTTAATCCTTTTTTTCTCTTGTGTCTTTAACTTTTTTTTTTTTTTTTTTTAAATTCACAGGCCGTACCATACAATTCACCTATTTCATGTGTACAAATCACAGATTTTTAGTCTGTTCACAGTTGCATAACCATCACCAGGATCTAAATTTATAACACATCTGGGGCACCTGGGTGGCACAGTCGGTTAAGTGTCTGACTCTTGGTTTCAGCTCAGGTCGTGATCTCAGAGTCATGAGATCAAGCTCCACGTGGGGCCTCCGCCATCAGCGGGGGGTCTGGTTGGTTTTCTCTCTCTTCCCCCTGCCTCTCCTCCTGTGTGCATAAGCACATGCGCTCTATCTCAAATAAATAAATCTAAATAAATAAATAAATAGATAGATAGATAGATAGATAGATAAATTTATAACAGTTCCATCATTCCAGAAGGAAGCCCGACCTCATGAGGAGTCACTCGAGATCCTCCCTCTCCCAACCCCTGGCAACCACCAGTCTGCTTTGTGTCTCTATGGATTTGCCAGTTCTGGACTTTTCATGTAAATGGGATCCTATTCTGTGTGGCCTCTGGTGTCTGGCTGCTTTTACTCAGCAGGATGTTTTTAACGTGCATGGTGTAGCGTGTCTCAAAGCTATTCTTGTATGAATGGACCACAGTTTGTGTATCCATTTACCACTTGATGGACATTTAAGTTGTTGCCACCTTTTGGCTGCCTTGAACATTCCTGTGCAAGCATCTGTGTGGATATATGTTTCATTTTTCTTGCAGGAAAATTTCACCTAGGAGTAGCATAACTAGGTCATATGCTAACTCCACATTTAACGTTTTGAGGAAGTGCCAAGCTGTTTTCCAAATTGGCTTTACTATTGTACATTTCTCCCTGCAGTTAGTTTATGGGATTTCCAGTTTCTCCACATCTGGACAACACTCATTATTTTCCTTTTTTTTTTTTTTTAATTCTAGCCATCCCAACGAGTGTGAGGTAACTCATTGTGGTTTTGATTTGCATCTCCCTGGTGACTAATGATGTTGAGCATCTTTTCATGTGTTTCTAGGCCATTCGTATAGCTCTCCAGGAGAAATACCTTCCAAGTCCTTTATACGTTTTTTTAATTGGGTCGTTCATATTTATTTATTTATTTATTTATGCATGTATGTGAGTGAGTGAGTGAGTGAGAGAGTGCGCGAGCACGGGGCAGGTCGGGGGGAGAATCTTAAGCAGGCTCTGTGCCCAGCATGGAGCCCAATGCAGGGCTTGATCCCACAACCCTGAGACCGTGACCTCAGCCAAAAGCGAAAGGGGGATGCTCAACCCACTGAGCCACCCAGGCGCCCCAGGGTGTTCATCTTTTTATTACTGAATTTACAGAATTCTTTATACATTTTGGTTACCATTCCCTTATCAGATAGAGGATTTTCAGAGACTTTTCTTCCATTCTGGAGGTTGTCTTTTCAGCTTGGTGGCATCATTTGTAGCACAAAAGTTTTTCATTTCAGTGAAGCCCAGTTCATCTATTTTTTTTCTTTTGTCGCTTGTGCTTCTGGCATCCTAGCTAAGAAGCCATTGCCTCATCCAAGGTCACAGAGACTGACTAATCTGTTTTCTAAGAGTTTTATAGTTTTAGCTCTCAAATTGAGGTCTTTGATCCATTTTCAGTTAATTTTTTTGTATGGGGGAAGGAAAAAGCACACTTTATTCTTTTGCATGTGGCTGCCCATTTATCCAATTTGCTGAAAGACTGTTCTTTCCCCCATTGAATTGTCTTGGCACCCTTGTCCAGAATCAATTGACCGTAAATGTGAGGGTTTATTTTTGGACTCTCAGCTCTGTTCCATCGATGTACATGTCTATCCTGATGCCATGCCACACTGTCTTGTACACACAGCTGCGTGTGAAGTCTGAAACTATGAAGTGCGAGTCCTCCAACTTTGTTGTTTTTCAGAATTGTTTTGGTTAATCTGGGCCCTTAAATTTCCATATGAATTTCACAATCTGCTGCTCAGTTTCTGTAGGGCCGGTAAAGGGGGAAGGTTGGGATTCTGATGGGAATCCATTGAACTGGTACCTTAGTTTGGGGCGTGCTGCCATCTGAACGAGGTTAAGTGCTGATACTGAACACAGGATGTGTTTCCAGTTATTCAGGTCTTCTTGACTCGTGGCCTGCGCCCTCTTCGGGGCATGCCCCCCCTCAGCCTCCCCCACCAGCCTGGCAGGTCCTGAGGCACAGACCCACACTGAGGGTCTGGGGTCTCAGCCTCTCCACTATCAGCAAGAAAAGAGCTGCACGTTTGTAAAGGCCACCTTTGTCTTGGAATTGATCTTACACATGGGCCCACACGTGGGTGTCTGGTGTGAAGACAAGGGGTCTCCATGAGGGTAGCCCAGGCCTATGCCCTGGGGCTGGGTCAAAACATGAGGCCCTGGGCTTCTCTATAGCTACTGAAAAGAAAGAGGCAGCTCTTCTAGGATGTTCCTGTCCAGCACAGGTGGTCAGCCATGTGTAAGAACCATAGTTGCGCTAGGAGCTGGTCCTGGGCACCCGAGCCTCTCGGGAGAGGTTCTCCCTCTATGCACAGGCACCAGGGTGCCCTCGCTGTCCTGCCCCCTGTAACATGAGCTAGTTTTTGTCTTTTTAAAGACTTATTTATTTATTTGGGAAAGAGAGCACGAGCACAGAGGGAGAGGGAGAGGCACCTGATGCGGGGCTCGATTCCAGGACCCTGAGATCATGACCTGAGCAGACGCTTAACCGACTGAGCCACCCAGGCGCCCCTGAGCTAATGTTTTTAACAGGCTTAACTGAGGGGCTGAGAAATCTAACTGGTTTCTCATGCATCTCTGGGTCCAGCAGAGGTGCCAGAAAAACCGTGTGCTGAACTGAGCTGAAGAAGAAAGACGAGGACAGGGACAACAGGCTCCCTGCAGGCAGCGAGCAGAGCCCCTTTGCCCCCCACAAGTCCTAGGGAATGGCCTCACCCACCATTTGCTGGTCGTTTACTGGGTGTTAACTGGAGCTCGACCTGGCCAAGCTTGTCCATTTTTCCCGGCAACCACAAGGCCCATCCCGGGAAGAGACCACAGCTCGAAAGATTAGAGAGTGTGGGGCGAGCCAGCCCCAGCTGGGCCGCAGGCAGCTTGGGCCTCCGTGAAGACCGCAGCAGGCCCACGGCCTGTCCGTCAGAATTACACGCAGGTGCCTGCTGGTGTCAGTAAATATTCATGGCAGCCTCTGTCCCCTGGTGCCCGAGCAGGGTGGTTCGGCCTGCTGCGCCAGGAGGCAGCACCCCAGGGAGCCCAGGGGCGGCTGGGCGGGCCCCACAGGGCACTGCCTGCCTCCCGTAGCCCCATCCAGCCCCCAGTGGGCAGCACTCAGAGGAGTGGCCCAGGCAGCCAGGAGCCACCGTGGAGCTGGACGCAGCTGTAGACACCATCCTTCCCCATGGAAGCACCTGCTGACTGGAAGCCAGACAACCTTCCAGAAGATCGTGGGGCTGGGGCCATCCAGCCATGAACAGCAAGACCCTCGGGCTCTCCCGCAGTCCCTGGCCAGACTGTACCTTCTGGAAATGGTGGCATGGGGGGGCAGAAGCGTGGCGGCTGCAGCTGCCTCCCTGAGGAAGCTGAGGCAGCCTGGAGTCCCTGCCTGCGAGGCCGGTGAACGGACTAAAGAGCGGTCTGCAGTTTTGGAGGAGAGGGTCCAAGGGAAGGGGCCGGTGGACATTACACGGGGACAAAAAAATAATAATAATCTGAGGAAATATGCACTAGAGACGGTACTGGCCACCTCTAGGAGGGGGTCACTAAGACTTTCACCTTTTCCCGCATCAGTATTTCCGGTGTATTTGCACGGCAAGTGGATTATACTTCACAGGAAGAAGGTACGGGGGTGCCCTATCCCAAGGGCAGGCGCTGACTGGCGGCCCCTCTCCCCACAGGGTACAGCATGTTCGCCGTGGGCATCGGGACCTTGCTGTTCGGGTACTGGAGCATGATGAAGTGGAACCGCGAGCGCAGGTAGGCCCCAGGCCCCAGGCCGCGAGGGCAGAAGTGCCCCTGCTGGCCACCGGGGCCCTTCCTCAGCCCCTCGAGGCTCAAGAAGTATGGACCCAGACTGAGTCCACTTCTGAACTTTCCACTGAAGAAAGGACTCGTAAGCAAGGAGCTCTTCGCCAGGTGTCCCTTGGCCTCCGCTGCTCAGGAACCGAGGGTCTGGATTAGGACAGCCCATCAGGTGGAGGTGGAGGGGTGGGCCCAGCACGTGTTCTCCTAGGGGGTTTTTGCCAGTGGTAACCAGGCAGTGAGGACAACAGTGGCTTAGACGGTGGTCGTGCCAGCCACGTGGGGCCGGAGCCACCAAGGCAGACGGTGGCCTCCATTCGGACTCTGGCTGCTGCCTCTTAGTTGTCCCGAGGCCTGGCCTGGTGCGCCCTTCTCACTGACCCCTTGCTGGTGGGGCCCGGCTGCCCTGCCCCACCCTACCCCGGCGTGCTGTGTGTCCTCAGCACCCCCTTGAGCTCACCTGCCCTCCACAAGTCTGGGAGTCCCTGAGGGCGGTGCTGGAGAAGGCCAGCACGTGTCAGGTACTCGGCCTGGAGTGCGCTCAGGTCCGGCTCCCCGGGACCACCTGCGAGGTCTGGCCACAGGAGTGACGGCTGTGTGGCTGTGGCGGGGGCAGCTGCTGCTGTGGGTCTGGAGGGAGGGGAGGGAGGAGGCTGAAGCTTATCCACACCCTTCCCCGCGTGGCGGTGAGATTCCTGGTGATGAGGGGACAGGGCCAGGGGCCACTTGCGGGCCCACATCCCTGGGGGCCGCTCCCCCAACATAGATGAGGCCGGTGGCTCAAAGACCCAGAGCTGCCTGCCCTGGGCTTACACCCCGGGGTTATTTTGACATGAAGAGGATATGGTTTTGTAAGGCCCAGAGCCCTGTGATGAAGGTCCCATCCCCCGTCCCCCATTCACCACAGTCATCAGACCCGGCCTATTTTTAGGATTAAGAAATAAAGTTTTTAACTGAAAAGAAAGTGTGAAGCCAGCAGTCTTGTGGATCAGTGCCTGTGCCAGCTGCATGCCTCCCCCCCTCCACCCCCCCGTCTCTCATCTTGTGGCAGGTAGAGCTTACTGCCAAGCCCTGCCCCGATCACTTGCCTCTCCCCCAGCCCCCTTCCCCACGCGTTACCCTGTGGGGCTGAGGCCACGTCATCTACCCCCAGCTCCGGCCTGATCTAATCTATTGGCTTTGGGGTTTCACAGGCGCTTGCAGATTGAGGACTTCGAGGCCCGCATCGCGCTGATGCCACTGTTACAGGCAGAGAAGGACCGGAGGTGGGGCCGCTGGGACCAGGGTTGGAAGGTTGCAGGTCCGAGTGTCCCATCCTGCAGTGCAGGACCTGGCCAGAATGCATGTGGGGACTGACAGCTGTGTGCTTGCATACATGGGGCTGCCATCACCCTTGGAGAAGGCCCCAAACTTGACTCAAAGTGGGGACCCAAGGGACAGAATGGGAAGGCTTCCTGGAGGAGGAGACATTGAGGCTGCAGTAGGAGGACAGTAAAAGTTTGTAAGGGGGGAGGAAGGGACAAGAGGGGACATGCGCAGGGTTGGGAGTGGCAGGAGGTGATGGGGAGTGGAACAGGGAGGGGTCCCTTGGGGTGCTCAGGCCTGCCCACCACCCATTTCATCTCCACAGGGTCCTGCAGATGCTTCGAGAGAACCTGGAGGAGGAGGCCATCATCATGAAGGATGTGCCTGACTGGAAGGTGGGTCCTGGGCAGGGAGAGCGGGGGTGCAGGCCACCGCAGAAACAGCCCCCATGGGAAGCGTGTGGCTGAGAGGGGGCCAGGCATGAGGAAGGGACGGCAGCAGCTTTTGGCGTAGACACGGTAGCCACCAGGCCTAGTGGGGTCCCAGTAGGCAGTGTGGGCCTGAGGAGGTAGCTGCACCCCCACTCACATCCCGCTGTCTCCACAGGTGGGCGAGTCTGTGTTCCACACTACGCGCTGGGTGACCCCCATAATGGGCGAGCTGTATGGGCTTCGCACGAACGAGGAGATTCTCAACGCCACCTATGGCTTCATTTGGTACACGTAGGGGCCTGCCCCTCAGACGGCCTGGACCCCTGCGCTCCTCCCCCCCCCACTGGGAAAGAATAAATGCCCTGGAGACGTGCCTGCCTGTGTCCCAGCGACTAACTGGCGAGTGGGGCACCATTGGGTTACACGTGGCCTGGGGACCTAGGGTCTAGACCTGGGGACTCTGCAGAAGATGCCAGGTGAGCTGGCCTCAAAACATACCCAGACAGTGCCCCTGGATCCTTCGGCCTTGGCTCACAGATAAACCTGGATTTTCCTACCTCTGTTGAAGCCCTCCTTGTCAGTAGCCCACCCCTCCAGGCTGGGGTTCCCCCCAGCCCCGCATCCTGGCCACATCAGTGAGTGGGGGACCTAAAGAGCAGAGCATGGGATGGAGGGGCGCCAGAGGCGAGTCCCTTTGCTCCCAGGCCAGGACCCCATTACGGGGGCCGCTGCCTGTCCAGACTTCGTTTTCCTCCGTTCCCAAGGCAGCTCCAGTCCTGGCACGAAAGAGTTAAGTCGGCCTGCGCCTGCCTGCCAATGGCCGCGCGCAGCGCCTTCGCGGCGGCGCCTGATTGGTGGATGCACAGGGTGGGCGGGGAGGAGGCCCTGTGCCCTGGGATGCTCTTAAAAGGCTGTGGCTGTGGCCGCCGGGCTCCGCGCACCGGCTCACCTCGGCCATGAGCAGCGCGGCCCGCCCGGACCCGACGGAGGCGCCCGAGGAGCGGCGTTTCCTCAGGTCAGCCAGGGATGGGGACTCCAAAGACCGTGCATGGCAGGGCTGCAGCCCGGAGCCGGGGGCATCGTGGGCAGGGACTGGCTTGGAGGGGGTCTCACAGGCAGGACGGATCTGAGGCACGGGCATGGCCAGGAGGGGGGCCTCTGGGGTTCCAAGGGCCACCCCGCATTTCGCTGGAGAGACGAAGCCTGCAGCCCGCTGCTGCCAACGCCTCCTAAGCTACGTTGCCAGGGAAACTGCATCCGCCTCAGGCTCACCCCTAAGTGAATCATTCAGCAGCACCGCTAGTAGCTCTCCCATCACCCCTCAACCCAGTCCAGGCCCACCGCCCCTTTCCATCCGTCCTGGGGACCCTGGAGCGCCCACCCTTCGTTCCCCATCCGGGAAGAGCTGAGCTCTTGGCTCCTCAAACGTTCACACCCCTCCGGGTGGCCCACCTGCTACTGTCTCCTTGACCAGAGAAGGAAACTGAGGCCTGGGGAGGGAAACCACTGGCTGAGCCAAGGCTAGGGAAATTTTTGAACACATGGGCCACTTGCCAGTAGTTTGATTGGGGTCTCTAGCTGGCAGCTGCGGCTGGGTCTCCCACCTCATCCTGAGTTATCTTGTGTCCTCCTTTAAGCCCCTGTGACCTGGGACCCCAAGCAGGGCTGTGGACCTCAGTATAAACCACATTCATCTGACATCCCCTTGTCTGTCCTCCTGTGCCCACTATCCACTCGGGCCCTCAGGGCAGGTCTTGTCCAGTGTCTGGCTGATGTCCAGATCGAGCCTGTAGACCCAGCATATCCTAGACAGAAGGAAGCTGGAGCTTTGATTGCACCTGGCATGGGGGATGGTGGGGCCAGTTTGTGGGGTCTCAAAGGCCAACTGAGGAGGGACGGGGCACTGTGATGTGGGTAGGAGTGGAACGCCACGGGCAAAGGGAGAGGAGACAAGTTAGAAACAAAATGGGTGCGTAGGTGTGGTGAGGAATTCGAATATTCTCTGAATATTGGGGAGCCAAAAGCAGGTTTGAGACAAGTGGCGATGTGATCTGGCGCTCAGCTTTTCAAAGCTCTCGTGGCTCGTGTATTGAGGAGGAGTTTGGGGGCCGGGAGACTGGTGTAGGCAGGCAGGTGAGCACTGGTGGTGGGCTGGTGGGCAGAGGCCCGAAGGCGCAGACGCAGATGGAGCCAAGCGAGCAGGGAGGGTCTGGTGTGGGCAGCGTGGCCCCAGGGCTTCCCCTCAGAAGAGCCCACTCCTGGAAGCAGGTTGGCAGAACAGGCCCAGTTCCTTTGAAAGCAAGTCACCTCAGCCTTTGTGCTCTCAGGGAAATCCTGGTCCTCACAGTTCCTCTCATCTGGGGACTGACATTGGGAGAAAGAAGGGGCACTTCATAACTGAGCCCCTCACCTCTGCCCAGTCCCACAGTGGCCCTGCCCTGTCCTCCTCCCCGACCAGCCCTAATTCCCACTCACACCCCACCTAGAGCTGCCAGCATCCCCACCCCCAGGCTCCTAGCCTGGACCACCCTCCCCATTATCACTCTAATAACCAGTTAGGCAGGAAGATAATGTTCCAAGTGGTGGCCTGAGGCCAAAGCTTTGGGACAGAGGAAGAAGAGGAATGGGTAGTTCTCCCACCCTTCCCATCTTCCCCTCACCCTCCTGTGGGGGTAGCAGGCAGAGCTGTCACAGATGAAGGTGGAGGAATGAGCCACATTTCCAAACACACCTTCTCCAACGTTCTTTTCTGGGAGCCGGGCCAGCCTGCTCTTCCTCTGGCTCACCGTGAACTCCTTTTCCCCAACTGGTCCTTCAACCTTATCTGAAGTCAGCTGGGGTTGAATCTGGCTCTGGTGGGCTGGGGTGACTCAGGGCATGTGTCTTCCCTCCCCTAAGCCTTCATCTCCCCCATGTGCGTGGGCCCCCAAAGTGTCTTTCTGACCCAGTTTCTCAGTTTCCCTTGCTCAGCTCCAGCCACACTGGCCTCACTTCTGTCCCTTCAATCTGCCAAGCTCATTCCCACTACAGGGTCTTGGCCCTCACTGTTCTTGCATGTGAGTTACCTCCCATAGTGCTCCAGGCCAGCTCCTCCAGGAAGCCCTCCCTGAGTCCCCCTCCCACAGCAGTCTTCATTCCTCACCTATGCCCCTCCCGCTGCCCGCCCTGATCATGCTGCAAAATTGGCCGGAAGGTTGTGGTCTCCTGCTCACAGAATTAAAGGAAGGAACCTAAAGATTTATCCCAAGAAACCTCTGCTCTCTGTGGGTCTGCCTCTGTTCTTTGCTTGCATCCTGAATAGCTCTGGAAACAGACACCAAGGGTAGAAGTCTGCTTTCTCACTTGCTTCCTGCATGACCCTGGGCAAGCCACTTGGCTTCTCTGAGGGGCTGAATATTCTTCTGGGCCTGGTTCTATTACTACTACTACTACTACTACTACCTGCTGAGCTGTGGGTAGGTGCTCTTCGCCAGCAGGAAAGAGTCCTGCTAGGGGAAGCTGGCATCAGGCCATAAACCCCGCCAACTGCCCCAACCCCTGATTCTGGAGTGAGGACCATTTCCAATCTTCAATGCCAGCTGTCCCTCTCTGCAGCCACTGAGCCTTACCATGCCTGTTGGAAGGCCCCTAAGCCAGGGCTAGCTTGGTGCCTGCTCTTGGAAGGGTCCAACACTTAACTGTCGTTATCTTAAAATTCTTAAGTAATGGGACCCACGTTTGCTTTTGAAATGGGCCTCGAAAATTATCTAGCCTACCCGGTCTTCACTTTTGCAAAAGAGGAAGCAAAACTCAGATGTGACAGATCCCAGTCACTCAGGGAGTTGATGGCAGACCTTCACCTCCAGTGAGTAAGCCTCATCTCTCTGGCCACAATTATTGAAGGGTCACCAACAGGTCTGATAGCTGCGGGCTCCCCATTCCCTCTCCTTAAGGGAGCCATCAACCTCCACCTCCCTCAGGCACCTCCTCCCCCAGCCCCGTCGGCCCTCTCCAGTGTTCTGGAGTTTGCTCAGTGTTTTCCACTGCATGAAGTTCGCCCATTACCCTCATCAGTCTTTCCCGCCTCATTCGTCCTCCTGGGTTCTTCCCGTGGTGGGGGGTGGGCGCATCTGGGCGGAGCTCCAGTCTCCCCCGCTTTGGGGCCTTAGAACCCACATGCGCCACCACGCGTTCCTCGACCACCAGAGGGCGCCCGTGCCTTGGGCTTCGGCTTAAACCTTCCGGCTCCACTCAACCGCAGGAACGTCTAATGGGGAAACTGAGGTTGGGGGTGGCGCTAGGGCCTGATTGGGAACGTTGGTGGAACGTTACTGGTTCCATCCGAGCCTCTCTAAGTCTTTCTCTCTCTGTGTCTTTGAGCGTCTCTCCCCACTCTGTCCCCCAGCACTGCGGAGGCAGCCGCCCTGGAGCGCGAGTTGCTAGAGGATTATCGCTTTGGGCGGCAGCAGCTGGTGGAGTTGTGCGGCCATGCTAGTGCTGTGGCTGTGACCAAGGTATCTGAACCCTGATCCTTGACCTTGACCCCATCCAGATGGCCAGTCCCCCCCGGCCGAGGCCTAGCTAGCTGTATGACCCGGGTGGCCAGAATGGTTCGGGACTCAAGAACCCCCTTTTTGTGTGGAGCTACTCCAACCTATCACTCAGATGGGGAAACTGAGGCCTGGAGAGGCTCATCGCTGGTCCAGACCAGGCAGGGACCCAAGACCCCAGGTGTCAGTGAGGGTCAGGGCAGAGATAGGAGTCCCCAAAGACTCGGAGGCTGGGAAGCAGAGACTGAGGCTGCGGCAGGATGCTCCTGGGGCCCTTGTGCCCATTCGCCTCTGCCGTCTCAGTAAGGGAGACCCCCGTTCCTGCAAGCAGAGTACTTCCAAATAACCCCATGCTGCAGATGGGGAAACTGAGGCCCAGACGCAGGGAGTGGCCTGCAAAGGGTAGGTTTCAGGGGGTAAGTAAGCAGAGCTGTCTGGATCAGGGGCAAAGCCCCAGCTTCGAGGTGCCTCCAAAGGACACGACAGTAATAAGTAATGACGATGCTGCCTTCCAGTGCTTTTGGCCAGGGTGTCAAACCGTGGGCCTGTTTCCTCCTCCAAAACAAGCAAAATAAACTGACACCAGTTAATAAACACGAATGCCTTAGAGAAATGCCCCGTGGTGTCCGGGCTCCAGCACGTAACCTTTCTCTTCCTCCCTGTCTTCCTCCTCTTCTTGTCACCACTGCCAACTTTTGTTTAACACAATTTCTTTATGTAGGCTCAGGTTTTTTGTTTTTGTTTTTTTAACGTTCCTATTTCCAAATGAAACATATCCTGAGTGAAGCTCCCGCAGAAGGAAATGACAATCAAAGCCCCAACAGTAAACCCAGCGGAGTAAACTCTTGCCTGGCCCTTGCCTACCGAATGTCATTTGGTTTTGCCCTGAAAGCCCCAAGTCTGTCTAGAAGACCCTCAGTCCCAGCCAGCCCAGACATCATTCCCCACCCCCCACCGCCTTCGGTCTCGGGCTCTGGGCCTGGCATGGTGGGGTCACAGCACCCTTGGGGTGGGTCAGGACCTCGCTGGGACCTTGGGGAGGAGACAAAAAAACACAGCCCTCTGTGTAGCTGGAGGTTAGAGTATGGCCAGGCCCCTGAGGCCCCTGGTCTCAGAGAGGCCCCGTGAGCCTGTCAGTGCCATGGTCATTCCCATCTGATAGAGGCCAAGGGAGCCTGGGAGAGGAGAGGGGCCTGAGGCCATGCAGAGTCAGGGCAGGGCTGCGACTGGAACACTTGGTTAAAGAGACGGAGTCACAGAGACGCAGAGAGTTCGGAAGCTAGAGACAGAGACAAAGAGAGACATAGAGATGCAGGCGCAGAAAGACTACAGAGACAGAGGGGGACAGACGCAGAGTCAGAGATACGGAGAAAGACAGATGGAGAGAGACAGGGCATCTTGGGTTGGAAAAGTAACCCCCTCACCCCCACCCCCACCCCAGCTTTGGGGCCTCTGGGAGGGGCTGAGGCCTGGAAACGTGGGCGGGGGAGGGGCAGCCACTGCGGTGGAAAAAGGTGGAAGAATGTCTGCAACTCAGGCCGAGGATAAACAAACCGCACTCCGGGCGCCCGGTGGTGGCAGAAGGCACGTTTTCCTGCTCCAGCTTGGCAGAGCCTGAAGCAGGGGCTCTGCATCTCCAGGGAGGAGCCTGAGGCCTCCAGAGGCCATGCCCTTTGCCCAGAATGCCTCTCCTCTAGGCCCATGCCCCTCTCTTCAGCTGCTCCAGACCTCAGTTTCCCCACCCGAATAAGAAGGAATTCCAGACATCATGCCTTTGCCTTTGCTGTGCCCCCTGCCAGGTGTTCCCCTTGCCTACTCTGTCCCGGAAGCAGAGGACAGTGCTGGTCGTGTGTGGCCCGGAGCAGAACGGGGCAGTGGGGCTGGTCTGTGCCCGGCACCTGCGGATGTTTGTGAGTAGCTAGGACCCCCTCGGCCTCCCGGGGTCACCCCCTCAACCCCGTCCTGGCAGAAACTGCTTCCTTTTCTTGACAGTGTCTCCGGGGGACACTGAGGCTGGAGAGGTGACAGAATAAGCCCAGTGCTTGCCCCAGGCAGGGTCTGCTGCCTGGTATCCAGGTCTGGGGTTAAGGCACAGTAGGAAGCCTGGAAGGAACCCAGCGCTGACTCCTTTCTGTGCCCCCCATGCCACCCCCCAACCAGGAGTACGAACCGACCATCTTCTACCCTACACGCTCACTGGATGAGCTGCACCGGGACCTGACCACCCAGTGTGAGAAGATGGACATCCCCTTCCTGTCCTATTTGCCCACAGAGGTCAGTGCTTGGTGGCAAATGAGGGGGGAAGTGGGGGACGGTGCCCAAAGGCCGCCCCCTAACCCTGCCTGCTCTCTCAGGTCCAGCTCATCAACGATGCCTACGGGCTGGTGGTGGACGCCGTGCTGGGCCCTGGTGTGCAGCCGGGAGAGATCGGGGGCCCCTGCACGCGGGCGCTTGCCACACTCAAGCTGCTGTCCATCCCCCTTGTGAGCCTGGACATTCCCTCAGGCATGCCAGGCAGGAGGGGGGGGCATGTGGGGGGCTTGGGTGGGGGCCCTCTGCACCCCAGCTTCTGGTAGCCCCAGCCTGTCTCCGAGCCTCAGTTTCCCTAGCATGGATGGCTCGTGCACTCCAGGTGAGGGTCATGCCCATCCCTCAGATAGGGAAGACCGAGGCTGCTGCCCAGGTGATCCCCTGTCCCATCCCCCCACACACACCCAGCCCAACATGCCTGCTGCCCACCCTGGCCCAGTTGCCTGGGCAGACGTGAGCTCACTCGGCAAAGGCCTCGCCCGTCCTGGCCGCCACCCCACGCCTGTTGGAGCCATTAGGCGACGGGCAGACGGAACAAACAGCTGCTGGCCAGCCGGACCCTCCACGGGGCTGGCCACTCTCAGGGGGATGTCCCCCAGCTTGCAAGACCTCAGGGCCATCCCAGAAGGGATGATACGAAGACAGAGCAGTAGCTACGAAGAGATGGGCTGTCTGGTCCGAGGGTGGAGACTAGGATCACAGAAGGAAGAATTAAAGTCAGAGGGAGGAGGCTTTTAGTTAGTGGCTCCAGACTCTGGTCAGAAGCAGAGGAGAAGGCAAGACCCCTAGTCTGAAGGTAGAGACTCATTTGAGAGGCAGTAGAGGCTGGGGCACAGTGAAAGAGGAGGTCAAGTCAAAAGGCAAGATCTAGTCCGAGGGCGAAGACAGAGATGTCAGGTCAGAGGGAAGAGTCTCTAGTCAGAAGGAGGATGATGAACACTCAGGTCACGTTCTGTCAGAGGCAAGAACCGGGAGTAAGGGGACAGATCTTATGCGGGAGGCCTGCCTGAGGATGGAGGCAAGTCTGTCCTCTGCACGGAGAGTGGGGATCTGGTCAGAGGGGGAAGGCTGGCTAGGAAGCCCAGGTGGAAAGAGGCTCTAGTCTAAGTGGGGAGCTCAAGATTGATAGGGAGTAATGGGGACAGATGCTGGGTCAGAAGGCAGAGGCATGGGTCTGACTGGGAAAGGGCAGCAAGTGGAAATGATGGAGTCTAAAGGCAAAGGCTGAGTCAGATGGAAGAGAAAAATTAGTAGCATGATGGGAGCAGGGTCAGAAAAGTATGAGGGCAGACGATCTGGTCAGAGGAGGAGGGAAACATCTCCAAGGAGAGGGAGACACTGGTCTGGGGGTGGAGGCCCAGTTCTATGGGATGGACAGGTCTGACCGAGACTCACGTGTCAGAGAGCAGAGGCTGGGTCTGATGGGGAAGGGGAAATGGGTAGTGAGGAGGCAAGTCTCTGAAGGCAGGCACCCCTCCCAGCTCCGGATTCCCTCCCCTCCCGCCCCTCCTCCCTCAGGCTGGGACGCGGAGACCGGCGGCGGCGACACCGAGGATGGGCTCCGGCCCGACGTGCTGGTATCGCTCGCCGCGCCCAAGCGCTGCGCCGGCCGCTTCTCCGGCCGCCACCACTTCGTGGCCGGCAGGTTCGTGCCCGACGACGTGCGCCGAAAGTTCGCTCTGCGCCTGCCGGGATACACAGGCACCGACTGCGTCGCGGCTCTGTGACCGCCGCCCGAGTCCTGGCGGCTTGGACCCGCGCCAATAAAACAGACGTCCCACCACCACCTCGCCTCCTCCTCCTCTGTGCGCCGGATTCGCCGCCCGGGTGGGCAAACCCGGGAAGGGACTTGCCACCGTCCCCCAGAGCCCAAACCGGAGGGATGGAGGGTAGTCGTAGAGGGGGACTTCCCCGCTGGCTGAGAAAACTAGCGCCAGAAGAGTAGAGGGTAGATTCAGGGTGAGACTTCCAGCCCGCTCGGGGTGGCCTAACGCCAACAGGATTGAAGTTAGACCCGGTTAGACCCGGTGGAGGATTTCTCGCCGCCTAAAGCGTGAGTGTTTGGGCAGCTTCAGGCTCGAGTCCAGGAGAGGCACGTCCCACAGGCAGCCTGGGACCCAAGGTGGAGAATGGAGTGGGTTGAGGGAGGGACTTCCAGCTGGCGACGGGGGGTGGGAGGGAGCGGGGGAACGCAGGCCAGCCTGAGGGCGGAGGCACAGCCGGGCGCACCGAAGGGGGCGACCCGGAGAGGTTGCTAGCGCACCGAAGTCACCCAGGGCCAGGGAGCTCCGCTTGGACGGGGCGTGGCCTGGACGGGGCGTGGCCTGCGGTCACCTCCCGCCCCCACCCTCAGCCCCAGCGGCCGCCAGACCCGCGGGAGTCAGATCCGCGCGCGCCGCGGAGCCCGGACCCTCCCTCGGACGCTCGGACCCGGCCATGGCATCACTGCCGCCACTATTCTGCCTCTTCGTCGCCGCCGCGCACCTGGCGGGGGCTCGAGGTGAGGCGCCCCCGGACCCCTAGCCCAGACCCCTAGGCGCTCTGGCAGCCCGCCTGGCTTGCAGCCGCTCCCAGAGAGAGAACCACGGGATCCGCTCGCACCCGCAGGCCTGGGTCCCCCTTCGCCAGCCCGGGAGTGGAGTGAAGGGGCGTCGGGGAGATGGGTCCTTGGGACCAACAACCCGGGGACGGGAGGAAACCTGTTCTTTTCCCTCCTCAAAGAGAAGTAAGGGCACTTGGAGTATGAATATGAACCTTAGGCTCCTCTGGGTTCCCGGGGACCACAGGGTGCCTGTCTCAGCCCTAGCGTTCGGATTCTGAAGCACCTGGTCCTGGCCCAGGATTAATGGGTCAGAGCCGTCCCCTTTCACATGACTCCTCTCCTCCTCCACACACACACCATTCAGAAAAATTTCCATCTCTGGAATACTCAGTGGAGAGGGCACTGGATCCATTTCTCAGATGAGGAGACTGAGACACAGACAGGGAAGGGACTTGTCTGAGGTCACGATCCAGCCCGGCTATCTTAGATAATTCAAGTTCAGAGATGCCAGGCTAGATTTCAAAGACTTCCCAATGCCAGCTTGGGCCCCAAGTGAAGGGGTGGAAGGTACACGGAGGGAGGGACTTTCAGCCAGTAAATCGATGACGGGGGAATGTAGCTCCACCTGAGGGCAGAGGCACCACCAACTGAGCTCATGGCCGCTGCGTACACTCAGGGAGAACTGGGTTTGGGGAGCAGAGCAGACACACTGACTTCCCCAGCCCATGGCATCAGGGCCAGGGCAGAGAGAGGGATGGGGCTGCAGGAAATTGGGGTAGGGGTCACAGGGAGGCTTCCTGGAAGGGGAGGGGGAGGTCCTGCATTCCTTGGGGTCAGCCAGAGTTAGGTTCTGGCTTCTCGGAGCCTCGATTTTCTTCCCTGTGAAATGGGGATGATCATGACAGCACCTTGTATAGAAGCAGCTCCCAGAAGTCCCCATCAGCATGCTTCCTTCCCCCCTCCCACTCCTCACCCCTTCCACAGTCACCAGCCCCCCCGAGGAGCCCACAGCAACTGCCTGGGGCTTTGAAGGTCCATCACTGCGCCCTGGACAGTCCTCACCAACCCTGGAGGACTGGGAAGGTGAGTCATCCTGGGTCCAAGTCCTGACTCTGCTATGGAATCACTGTGCGAGCTCTGGCTGGTGTGGTCATGTGAGGATGGGACACAAGGGGTAAAAGGGCCCAGCACCATCCCGGTCCCGGGACATGGTGGCCCCTGGCATAGGTGTCCCAAGAGGTCTAAATTTTAGGAGCAGAGGGGTGAGAGCTCAGGCTGTTTGTCAAGGAGGAAACCAATGTAGGGTGTGTGTGTGTGGGGGGGGTGCTTTCTCCCCCCTACTGGAAGCATCATGCAGGGTGCTTCCAGTAGATTCCAGACCTCTAGTTCTGGAACCTGGGTCTCTAGTTTCCTAGCTGGGAAATTCACTCTCAATTCAGGAAAGGAGTGAGCACCCCCTGGTGGCTGGGTTGGGGAGAGGTTTGATGCAAGCAGAATCTGACCTCTGGGAAGCCAAACCCTTCCCACCTGTGGCTTCTGTGAAACAGAGGTTGCCGTGTGGGTTCAGCCAGGCAGCGAGCAAGGGCCCATCTGGCTCTAGCCTGGAGCTGCCAGGCTACAGAAAGCCACGGCTAGGGCTGGTCTCAGGCCCGAATCCTCCTGCTGCCCTTGTACCTCCTCACATCTCAGGGGTTCTGAATTCTGAGATGGGGGACAGGCTCAATTCTAAGGTTGGGGACTGTGAGACAATGGCAAGATGTCAGCGTGGCAAAATGTCAGCCTGCACCGATGGGCAAGCTCAAGAATTGGGCAGCAGAACTGGGGCTGGTGCTAGGGGAGGACAACCCGCGCCCCCCCTCCGTGATCCTTTTATAACTCCTTCTGCCCAGAGGACCCTGGATCTGGGCGGCGTCATGGGCGGGCTGAGTTAGCCCCTGCTCACTGCGGGTGGGGTGACCGTTTTAGACAGCAGGGTAAGGCCCTTACCTGGGAGACGGGGATGGGCAGGCAGCTTCCCGGGCCCCTGCATGCACTGATGGCGCCCGACAGGCTGCGGCCTGGGTCCCAGCGCATGCGGTGCCCGCAGAGGCCAGCGAGTGGACGTCCTGGTTCAACGTGGACCACCCCGGCGGCGATGGCGACTTCGAGAGCCTGGCTGCCATCCGCTTCTATTACGGACCAGCGCGCGTGTGCCCGCGGCCGCTGGCGCTAGAGGCGCGCACCACGGACTGGGCCCTGCCATCCGCTGTAGGCGAGCGCGTGCACCTGAACCCCACGCGAGGTTTCTGGTGCCTCAACCGCGAGCAACCCCGCGGCCGCCGCTGCTCCAACTACCACGTGCGCTTCCGCTGCCCTCTCGGTGAGGGCGGGGCCTGGGGGCGGGGCCTGTGTGGAGATGGGAGAGGCTGGGGAGGGGGCGGGCTCGCAAGCAGTCATGCTGAGGAGAGCGTGGGGATTGGCCGGGATAGATCACGGGTGGGTGGAGCCTGAAGGGACGGTACTGGAGGAGGGGGCAGGGCTGTGGAGTGTGGGCGTGGTTAGAAAGAGGCGGGATCTTTAGCAGGGCCCCAGGAGCGGGCAAGATCAGATAGGGGCGGGGCTTTGGAAGGGAGGGGCTGCCAATAGGGGCCCACGTAGGGAACAGGATGGAGCCCCCAGCAGCTCATCTCCCTCCCGCTGCCCTCATTTGCTCGTCTGTCACAGCTCCGTTCTGTGGGGGCGTGCTTTGACCCCAAATATGTGAGGGACGCAGAGGGAACAGCAGCGCTAACTTCGGGGAGCTCATCTGGGGTTGGGGGAAGTGGGGCGGTACCTCAACTGCGCCTTCGACAGGTGCGCCTGGGGGACAACTGATGGGGGCAGTGGTCGGGGCCTCTGTCTGGGGAATACCCACCCTCGGATGTACATAGCGGGGCGGGGGGGGGCACCCTCCGGTCCCACATTGTTACCAGATTTCCAAGGAGGCACAGTCCCTGGGGTGGGCGGCCGCCTCACCTTCCCCCCTCTCCGCCCTTACCGCAGAGGCCACGTGGGGGGCGTGGGGCCCGTGGGGTCCCTGTTCAGGGAGCTGCGGGCCAGGCCGTCGCTTGCGCCGCCGCCGCTGCCCAAGCCCGGCTGGGGATGCGTGTCCGGGGCGCCCCCTGGAGGCTCAGAAGTGTGTACGCCCTACATGTCCAGGTACGAGGGATGGGGCCTGGAGGAAAGTGTTGAGTTAGAGGATGGGGCTGGATGCCGCCAGTTTTGAAGGGTACCTGGGGGTGGGGGGGGGAGAGGCAGGTTGGGATGGAGCCTGATGGGGCGGGGCTTGAAGGGAAGAGGCGGGTTCTGGAGGGCCAGAACCTGGACCACATGGAGACTGGCCCTTCTTTCCCTTCTGGGCCCCCCGAGGAGCATTGGTGAATGTGTACATCTGGATGGGTGGACGCCTTGAGGGTCGCGTCCAGGTGTGTGCAGATCCAGTGGGCATTACCTTGGGTGCACCGCAGAGCGTGTGTATGGCCTGGTGGACATGGACACACACACAAGCTGGCTCACATGCTCCGCATGCACCACGGGTAGCACTCTCAGCCCCCGCCCGTCCCCCACGCCCACGCGGACACGCGCTCACACCCTGGCAGACACCATGCCCAAGCCCTCCCAGGGCCAGACACCAGGCCAGCCAGGAGGCGACTGGAAATTCCGATCCGCCTGGGCTCCACAAACATGGTCTGGAGACTGCGCCCGCAGAGCCCATGGCAGGGTGGGGGAGCACGGTGGCCAATGGGGTAGTGGGGTCCCCACCCTACCCTGCCTGGCTCTGCCCTCCTGACGCCTCTGCCCTGAAGTTTCCAGCGGAATTTTCCATTTTATGGAGAAACCACAGGATTGGGAGGGGAGGGAGATGTTCTGAGCCCAAGACCCAACCCCTAAATGGGCCCCCAGCCCTGCTGGACATTTCCTCTCGTGCTGGAAAGAGCCCGTCTGTCTTGTGAGAGTCACCTCTCCTGTCCCCTCCTCCACGGCATTTTCCCTATCCCTCTGGACCACAGGTCCCTCCGTCCGCCCTAGTTCTGACTACTCAACCACATCTCCCCACTCACACTAGGGGCTGTTCCAAGCAGGGCCATGCTGAGGCCTCTGAGGGCACAAAGGGGAGGGTCTCGGCATCTTTGCTGAGTGACTGAGTGGAAGGCCCGCCCCAGGAGGGGGTGAAGAAGCTCCCCTGTCCCTCTGCCTCCCTGTGTCCCCCAGGGTGCAGCTCCAAGACCTGCAGGTGCCCTGACCACATCCTTTTGGGCTCGGTGGTCACCCAATCTGGGCGTCCACTGCCAGGAGCCAGGGTCTCCCTGAGAGACTGGTCTGGCACTACGGCCATCACTGATGCCCATGGAACCTTCCGGATGCCTGGAGTCTGTGCCAGTAGCCGGGCCAACGTCAGTGCCCAGATGGATGGCTTCTCTGCAGGCCTGGGCCAGGCCCAGGCCAATGGCTCTGTCTCTGCTGTGGTCACTGTTGTCCTTAATAAGTTGGGTAAGTGCCTCTTGGCAAGGAGGGTGAGGGGGCTGCTGAGAAACCAAGAAGGAAATTCTGGATGACGCCAAGTACTCTGGAAGATGGGATGCAGCATGAGGTCACTGGGGAAGAAATAAGATGTGACGTGGACATTGAAGAAGGCATAACACTAAATATGGTGTCACGGGGGGAATGAATAAAATGTGAAACATTGCAGAAGGTGCGAGGTGAGGCGGGGACTTGCAGACGGAAGCATTAAAATGGGGCAGTTAGATTGGGTGTTTCACTCAGTTAAGTGACTCTTGATTTTGGCGCGGGTCATGTTCTCAGAGTCATGAGATCAAGCCCCGAGCTGGGCTCCACGGAGCATGGAGCCTGCTTAAGATTCTCTCTCGCCTTCTCCTTCTGCTCCTCCCTGCTCACATACTCTCTTTCTCTTAAAAAAAAAAGGGGGGGCACCTGGGTGGCTCAGTGGGTCAAGGCCTCTGCCTTCGGCTCAGGTCGTGATCTCAGGGTCCTGGGATCGAGCCCCGCATCGGGCTCTCTGCTCAGCGGGGAGCCTGCTTCCCCCTCTCTCTCTGCCTGCCTCTCTGCCTACTTGTGATCTCTTTCTCTGTCAAATAAATATATAAAATCTTAAAAAAAAATGAGGCACTATCTTGGGGCACCTGGCTGGTTCAGTGGGTACAGCACGTGATTCTTGATCTCAGGGTCGTGAATTCCAGCCCCACGTTGGGCGTGGAGCCTACTTAAAATTTAAAAAAAAGATGGGGCACCATTTTGAGCAGCTCTGGGATGAAATTGAATGGGGAGGTCATCAGAAGAGGCACAGGTGAAACAAGGCATCCCTGGAAGGGAAAGGATGGGGCCCCGCCACTGGGAGGGGTTGTTGGGAGAAGTTGGGATGGGGCAAGGCCCGGACCTTTGCCACCTTTGCCCCCAGAGAAACCCTACCTGGTGAAGCACCCCGAGTCCCGAGTGCGAGAGGCGGGACAGAATGTAACCTTCTGCTGCAAGGCTTCGGGCATCCCCCTGCCCAAGAAGTACTCCTGGTGAGTGCCCTGCCCCATGCCCAAGGGCCTTGCACCCAGCTTTGTGGTTTGGCTGGGTTTCCCCTGATAACGTGGTGCCTCGGAGACTGGGAGGAGGCTGCTCTGCAACCTTCCTGGGCTGCGTGTGGGGCCGGGGGCAGGTGCAGCCCCTTCCTTATGCCAAGGGCCTCCATGGTGTTGCCCACCTGCCACCCAGGTTCCACAACGGGACCCTGCTGGACAGGCGAGAACGCAGGTACGGGGCCCATCTGGAGCTGCGGGGGCTGCGGCCAGACCAGGCAGGCACCTACCACTGCAAAGCATGGAATGACGCGGGCGCTGTGCGCTCGGGCACCGCCCGCCTCACTGTGCTTGGTGAGCACCCTCGGCCCCCCCACCTTGAGCATGCTCTGAAACTGAACTGAGACCTAATGCCAGCCACAAGTCAACCCCAATGGAGCCCCAACTTTAGACGGCTGTCTTTCAGTGCCGAGTCTGATCCCAGGCCCCCACTGAGCCCCTGACCCCAATCCAAGCCCCCAAACTTGGACTCAGATGGAGCCCTCCCTCTACCTCTGATCTGATCGGTTTCTCGCTCTGCAGCCCCGGGTCAGCCAGCCTGCAACTCCCAGCCCCGAGAGCACCTGATAAAGCTCCCAGATGACTGTGGTCAGCCTGGCAGCGGCCCCACCTACTTGGATGTGGGCCTCTGCCCTGACACCCCGTGCCCCAGCCCGACGGGCTCCAGCCCTCGGTGTGGCGACACCGGCTCCCGCTGCTGCTCTGTCCGCCGCCTGGAGAGCAGGGAGATCCACTGCTCCAACTACGTCCTCCCAGTCAAGGTGGTGGCCGAGTGTGGCTGCCAGAAATGTCTGCCCCCTCGGGGACTGGTACGGGGCCGTGTGCTGGCTTCCGACTCGGGCGAACCCCTGAGCTTCGCCCAGATCCTGCTAGGCCAGGAGCCCGTTGGATTCACTTCCTACCAGGGCGACTTCACCCTTGAGGTGCCTCCCTCCACCCAGCGGCTGGTGGTAACTTTCGTGGACCCCAGTGGGGAGTTCATGGACACTGTCAGAGTCCTGCCTTTTGACCCTCGAGGGGGCGGCGTGTACCACGACGTCAAGGCTATGCGGAAGAAAGCCCCCGTCATCTTGGATGCCAGCGAGGGCAACACGATCCCTCTTGGGGAGCTGGAAGACGAGGCCCCACTGGGCGAGCTGGTCCTTCCCGCGGGAGCCTTCCGCAGAGCCGATGGCGAGCCTTACACGGGGGCTGTGGAGGCCCGGGTGACATTCGTGGACCCCCGAGATCTCACCTCGGCGGCCGCCGCCCCCAGTGACCTGCGCTTTGTGGACAGTGACGGCGAGCTGGCTCCTCTGCGCACCTATGGCATGTTCTCGGTGGACCTCCGCGCCGCCGGCTCCGCCGAGCAGCTGCAGGTGGGGCCCGTGGCGGTGCGCGTGAACGCCGGCCAGATCCGCATGGCGGGCCACGCGGAGGCCCTCAAGCTGTGGTCGCTGAACCCTGACACAGGCCTGTGGGAGGAGGAGAGCGGCTTCCAGCGGGAGGGGTCTGCAGCCCCCCGGGTCCGCCGGGAGGAGCGGATCTTCCTGGTGGGCAACGTGGAGATCCGCGAGCGGCGTCTGTTCAACCTGGACGTCCCCGAGCGCCGCCGCTGCTTCGTGAAGGTGCGCGCCTACGCCAACGACAAGTTCACCCCCAGCGAGCAGGTGGAGGGCGTGGTGGTCACGCTGGTCAACCTGGAGCCCGCCCCCGGCTACTCGGCCAACCCCCGTGCCTGGGGCCGCTTCGACAGCGCGGTCACCGGCCCCAACGGCGCCTGCCTCCCCGCCTTCTGCGACGCGGACCGGCCCGACGCCTACACCGCCCTGGTCACGGCCACCCTGGGCGGGGAGGAGCTGGAGCCCGCCCCCTCCCGGCCCCGCCCGCTCGCGGCCGCCGTGGGCGTGGCCCAGCCCTACCTGGACAGGCTGCGGTACCGGCGCACCGACCACGACGACCCCGCGCTCAAACGCAACGGCTTCCGCATCAACCTGGCGAAACCCAGGCCGGGCGACGCCGCCGAGGCCCACGGCCCGGTGTACCCGTGGCGCAGCCTGCGGGAATGCCAGGAGGCCCCGGTGACCGCCAGCCACTTCCGCTTCGCGCGCGTGGAGGCCGACAAATACGAGTACAACGTGGTCCCGTTCCGCGAGGGCGCGCCGGCCTCCTGGACCGGAGACCTCCTGGCCTGGTGGCCCAACCCCCAGGAGTTCCGGGCCTGCTTCCTCAAAGTGAAGATCCAGGGCCCCCAGGAGTACATGGTCCGGGCTCACAACGCGGGGGGCAGCCACCCGCGAACCCAGGGCCAGCTCTACGGGCTCCGGGATGCCCGCAGCGTCCGAGACCCCGAGCGCCCCGGCACATCCGCTGCCTGCGTGGAGTTCAAGTGCAGCGGGATGCTCTTCGACCAGCGCCAGGTGGACCGGACGCTGGTGACCATCATGCCCCAGGGCAGCTGCCGCCGTGTGGCGATCAACGGGCTCTTGCGGGATTACTTGGCCCGGCACCCCCCACTCGCCCCGGCTGACGACCCTGCCGCCTTCAGCATGCTGGCCCCACTGGACCCTCTGGGTCACAACTATGGTGTCTACACAGTCACCGACCAGAGCCCGAGGCTGGCCAAGGAGATCGCCATCGGCCGCTGCTTTGATGGCTCCTCTGATGGCTTCTCTCGGGAGATGAAGGCCGACGCTGGCACAGCGGTCACCTTCCAGTGTCGGGAGCCACCAGCCGGCCGGCCTAGCCTCTTCCAGAGGCTGCTGGAGTCCCCAGCAACAGCGCTTGGTGACATCCGCAGGGAGATGGGCCAGGCGGCCCGGGCACAGGCTCAAGGGACAGGTCTCCTCCGTACCCGCCGGGGCAGGGCCCAGCAGTGACCTGGGCTCCCCGCCTCACTCCTCTGCCTTGCCCCAGACTCCTCTGTGCCTGGGAAGTCTCAGCCCCCTTCCCCAGTTGCTCCCTTCCCCAGGTTTCTGGGCGCCCCCCTCCTCCCCTGCCCAGAATTCAGAGTTAAGACCTAGGAGTGCCCGACTGTGGAAACGCCAGGCAGGGGACTGTTGCCGTGTGACACAGGACGGCGTTCTTCCTGATGGCGGAAGCCAGCACCCTGGGAGACCGCCGGGCATCCGCCTGCGGCCCTGGGGGGATTCGCTCCCAGCTCACACACTGGCTCTGATTTTATATATGTTTTGACCCTGATTTCAGATATTCTGCCCCTTGAGATTTCTGACCTTTGCCTGAGGTGCCCTCTTCGTGTCGCTGAGCTGGGTGCTTTGTTGGGCCCTCTGCCCCAAGCTTTGTTCTAGGGGTTATTTATTGAAGCGAAGCCCGTGGCTGGTCAAGGGGGTAAGGGAAGGGGGTCCTGACCCAGTGAACATCAGGCAGGGGCTTCTTGGTTCCCGGGGCTGAGGGGCACAATTCTCACAGGTTTGGTGCTTGGAGACCCCCCCCCACCCCCAGGGGGATTGGGGCAGGGAATCAATTAAAGATGCTTCATTTCCAACTCATGGTGTCAGTCTTGAGGCGTGAAGATAGAGGCTGGGGCTGCTGGCCCCAGACCTTGACAGGCGGGCACCCGGACATGAGTGTGCGAGCCGCTCAGAGGTCTCGGCGAGGTCCCAGATGGGCCTCAGACCGGCCTGTGGGTCCTGGCTGAGGCGTGCAGAAGTGTGTCTGTGACACGTGTGTGCAGAGCCGCCTTGTGGGCAGCCCGAGCCTGTGCGGCCCCGACCGCTGAACACAGTAGCAACTGCCTCCTTGGCCTTCTCGTCCGAGCCTGGCTGTGGCCGGCGGCTCCCATCTGGCCCCGCGCCCGAGGGCTGCAGCGGGCAGGGAGGGGGGCCCTGGCAGGGGTGCAGCCCCCCAGGCGGCAGGAGCCGAGGCTGCTCTGGACTTCTCGGCCAGGGCCACACTGCCCCGCCCTCGGCCCCACCCGGCTGAGGCCGGGCCACGCCTTGGCCACATGGTGACCAGGCTGTCCAAGGCCACGGCCCCGGGCCCTTTCCCTCCACAGGACTGGGGCTGGAGGCGGCAGAACGCTGCTAGCTGACACTTGGTCTCTGCTAGCTGACCCGGCACCCTGTGGTGCAGGCACTGTTCTGACTACACCCCCACTTTCCAGACAGAGAAACCGAGCCCCCGAAAGGAGAGGCAAAGGGCTGCCCGTGCTCCGGGGTGAATCCCGGCAGGAGCAGGGCTGCCTGGATGGCCCAGCGGCTGCCCTCCAGCACATGCAGGAGACTCCCTTGGCCCCAGGAAGGCGCCGAAGTGGCATTGCTGGGGACCTGGGATGCGAGGCATTGTGCCTTGTTCATCGCCCCAGGGATGCGGTGACAGCAGGCAGTGGGGGCACGGGGCCGTTCCCTTAACCCAGGGCATGCTCGGGCCCTCTGCACACCCATCCACCCATTTCCCCTTCCAGTACTGCCCTGCCCGCTCCCCCACTTGCTGCCCGCACCCCTCCCGCCCACCCCACCATCTACTTGTCCAGCATTTGGAGATGTCAGCTCTGTGCCAACCGCCAGGGTCTGGAGAGGGCCTGGCCTTGGTAGGGAGATAGGCTCCCACACAAACCCCAACACACACCTGTGGGGCCCACATGGCCCACATGGGCCCACATGGCCCGCTGCCTGTGGTCCATCCAGAGACCTCTCAGTCTGACACCCGCCAACCTCTCCAGCCCTCATGCCTTTGTTCAGGCCATTCCCTTCGTGGGAACAACCTTCCCCTGCCCAAGGGGGGTGGCCTTGGGGGCCTACGGGGTGGGGGAGAATCCGACAAACCCAAGGGTCTCGGCCCCAGTCTCTGAGGGTGGGCCTCAGGACTCTGCCCGAGTCGAGGTTTGGAAGGCCTTCATTGCTGACTCCCCAGCCTCTCCCTGGACGGGCTACAGTGGACAGGAGGGGAGAGATGCCCTGAGGCCCCTCGGGAGCCAGGGCGCATGTGCATTTACCCAGAACTCACTGCGTCTACACCGCTAGCTGACAGGGAGGGCCCGGCTCAGAGGGGCATGTCCTTGGCTAAGATGACCTGGGCTCTGAGCTTACCTGCCCCAAAGCCCTGCCTTGGGCTCCCCAGTGGGGTCCCGGGGACCAGCAAGCTCCAGGGGGCCTCCCCCTGCAGCCGGCGAGTAAAGCTGGCTTCCAGGCCGAGAGTGATGAGGTGTCAGGCATCACGGCCAAATACCTTTCACTGACAGAGCGTTGGGGCTGCGGCTGCTGCCAGACTTGGGGCAGCCGGGGTTGGGGCAGGCAGCTGGCCTCCATTCCCTGGGGCGGGGCAGGGGTGGATGGACATCATCTCCAAGCCCCCTCCCCAGATGCCGTGGCTAGGCCAGGAGGACGAGGGGCTCCCGGAGGGAAGTGGATCAGGGAGGGCATTCCAGGCGGCAGGCACAGCCAAAGCCAATGCCTGGCACAGGGCAGGGACGGCAGCCCCGGCTCCTCCCATCCCTGCTGACGTTTTTTAAGAAGACAGCCCTTAACTCCAATTTCCAGATGAGGAAACTGAGTCTCCAAGACAAGCCGTCTGCCTGAGCTGAACAGCCCTGAGCCTCTTGCTGCTGCCTTGTGACCCCATTCGAGAGGAGCCGGGAGTCCAGCCCCCTCCCTCCTGGAACGCTGGGCATCCACCTCCTGGTAAAGCCATTGCTTTCCCCCCGCAAGCCGGGGCTGCCAGACCACACCCCCTCAGCCTGGGGAGAGTGGGGGGCATGAGGCCCCCCCCAGAGACCCTGGCTCCAGCCACCCCTGGGGTCAGCTCAGGGCACAAGGAGGCCCTCAAGCCCGCCCACGGCATTTTAGACTTTTATAATTTTAGAACCAGGGGTTCTTAAAATTCCTAGCACTGCGAGTGGGAGAAAAATCTTGGAACAATGCTTAAAACAAGAGAGTCTTAAAACCGCAGAATCCAAAAGGAGGAAGAGAATTATGAGCACACATTAAGCACTGACTGGATGCAAGCCCTCCCTGCTGCCCTAAGGCCTGACTCACTTCAAGGGTATTTAATGTGCATTTATTGTCTTGGGGTTCAAAATAGGCTTGTAGGGAGGGTAATTCTCACACAAACAACCCCCATTTCACAGCTGAAGGGACTTGCCCACCATCACAAAGCAAACAGGGACACTATGGGCTGTGGGGGTGGGGAAGGGCAATATTTCCCAGAGAAGTGGAAAATAAGTGGTGGGTCTTGAAGGATGTGTAGGAGTTCGCCCATAGGCAAGGCAGGAATGGTGTCCAAGCAGCTAGAAACGCGTCTGTGAAGGCAGGAGGAGGGAATCCTCAGGAGGACATGGAGAGCAGAGGCAGAAGGGAACCATGCAGGGAGATGAACGGAGCCTTGAATGCTGAGTGAGAAGCCTGAGCTATCTCTAGCAGGTGATGGGGAGCCACAGAAGGTGCTGGAGCAGAGGGAGGTTACACAATTTCTCATAACAAAGAGTCCTCTGGAGCCGGTGTGGGATTCAGCTTGTTGGAAAGTGTTTCTTTTATGGAACTGCGATCTGCGTCTTCCCACGTGGCAGCCCTTGTGGGGTCCAAGCCCTGCAGGCCGGCGCCCCCTCCCCTCCGGTTGCCTCCTGTCCTGGCTGAACATTGCTGGCTCCTCCATCGAGGCCTCGTGGACCTGGCGCGGCCACCCACCATTTCCCCGGCCCCGTCTGTCTCTCTCATCAGCCCTCGGAGTTGGGTATGTCCCAGTCTCAGACCCCAAAGACTGGAGCCAGCCTGGCGGGGAGACCTGGCTTCAGGCGGCAGGGGGGAACAGTGGAAACAGAGGCAGGGTGCCCGCAGAGAAAGAACAGGCCAGGTGAATTGCTGCCGTCCTGCTGCCTCACCCCTCCCAGGGCCTGGGGTGCAGGGGCCAGGCAGGCGGAGGGAGGGGACCCCAGGCCGAAGGGGAGAGACAGACGCCAGCATTTTGGCACGTAGGCAAGGGAACAGAGGCTGACCTTCACCCAGGGTCACAGCCGCCGAGCAGCATCGTGGAACCAGCCTCCTGCATGATCCGTTCCCAGGTCACACTGTCCCCGTCACACTCTGTCCCTGTCCTCCCCAGACACACCCTCCCACACCACCAGCGACTCCTTCTTGACACCCATTTGGGTGACGCTGTCACTCTCGATGACAGCCCTACGTGCAGTCCCCTGTGCCCCAAAGCGCATGTGGCCAGCCTTGCCCGATGTGCTGGATACCCCAGCCGGGCAGGGCACTGTTCCACCCCCAGCAGCCGCCCTGGGGCTGCGCCCCCCTGACCTGCAGGCCCACGCCCCAGGGTCATGTGACAGTGTGCACGACCAAGCGCACCTGTGCACCGTGTAGCACCAACACCCCCCCATCTCCCCGCATCCGCCTGCACTTGGGTGCACTCTGACCCCCAGACAGCTGGACTGCCTGAGTCAGGGCTGACCGACCGGAAGCCCTCACGATCTCCCACAGTTCAGTCCCCCCCAAGCACCCTGGGCCACAGCCGAGCACACACGGCACCCCCTGCTCTTTCGCAGCCCTGGGGAGGATGCTTCAAGGGGGCTGGGGGTCGAGGGGGCCTCAAAGTCCCAGCCGCTTTTCCTGGGAAGTCCTGAATCCCTTCCTGCTGACTCAGCCCCGGGGGCCGGCTGGCCGGGTGCTGCCAAACCTCAGCTATGTCCTCGAAGGCTGCCTGGTGGGGCCTCCGTCAAGGCGTGGGAGGGGGGCTCCCACTTGGGACTCAGCCCTTCCCCGGGCCCCAGCCTCCCCTCTTGTCCCAGATGAAGCTGGAACTTCAATGGCGGGGCTCAAGGCACGGTGCCAGCATGGTGGAGGCCGAGGCTGGCTGCTCGTACCTCCAATTCTTTCCGGTTGAACGTCGGTAGAGCAGTGAGCTTCCAGCCAAGCCTGCCTCCCTCATAAAGGGGCCCTGCTCAGCCCACTCTCTCTGCCTCCTAGAGACGCTGATGTCAGGTGGTCTGCGGGCAGTTGGCCCAGCTGCGTATCCTGGGGCCCAGCACAGGGACACAGACACACACACGCACACATCACACACACACACACACACACAGCTGTGCACATGGGCTCCCATGTAATGTCTACGTGTAGACCTGTGGATACAAATAGGCTCCCTCATGCGTAGACTCAGTGCCTGCACTGGCCCTCACAGCCCCATTCCAAAGAGTGAGGCTAAGCCAGGGGGGCAGGTGTGGGCCCAGCAGGAGGGCCAGGGGCTGGGAAAACCAAGAGGAGGGCCCAGGGAAGGTTTTCTGGGGGAGAGAGCAGTTGATACGGGCTTTGATGGGTGAATAGGAGTTTGCCGAGCCAAAATCAGATGTCCAACGGTCCTGAACGCTGGTTTTAGAGTTTACTTTTTGTCCATGAGGATTTGAAGCAGGGGAATGACACCATCACACAAATCCCAGGTCTCCACCTCTTCTTGAGGGTCTGGTCCATAATCTGGGGGAGCTCTTTAGTCAGATGGGGGAAGCACAGCCAAATCCAACCACGAAGGATGGAAGAGACCTCAGGTTTGTGAAGCACCTGCTCTTGGCTTGAATCCCGTTAACAATCCGTAAAGGTTTCCATTATTAGTCCAATTTTAAAGCTCAGGAAACCAAGCCTGAGAGAGAGAAGTACTTTGTCCAGGGTTCCACAGGGAGGCAAGGCAGACATACACAACCCCGGCCTCCTGCCCGAAACTAGCTGCTGGCCTGGCCCGAAGCTACCCCTAAAGTTTGAAGGAGAGAACAGCGAGGCTCAAATGAGCCAGCTTTGCCAGGGGTCACGTGTTTGCACGCAAGCCCCCCCCCCCGCCCAGGGTTTCTGCAGTAGGGTCGTCCCTATACCTTGGCATTTGGTTGTTGAGAGGCTTTAATGTGGGCCTTGCAGGCAGAGCATGTCCAACTAGAGGCCCGAGAGTGGCTTCTCCTCCCTTCTGGGAGGCCTGGGCCCCTGGCCTTGGCCCCCGCCTGCCGTCTGGCCCAGCCGAACACAAACACTTGGAAATGGCCGACCCAACGGAATCTAGGTTGTGGTCGGGCTGTGGCTGAAGAAGCCACTGGAAAAACACGCAGTCCACGGGGCCAGGCCCAGCTTACGTTTCACCAAGCAGGAGTGGCCTGCCCGGCGCCCAGAGCCGAGGAATGTTCATTTTCTAGCTCTTTGGAACCTGTCGCCTGAGTAAGCCAGCTGCGGGGCGGTGCCACCCTCCGCCTGAGGTCAGGCTGTGACCTGCCTCTGAGGGGGTCCTTGAAGAATCAGGCCTCTTGGGTTGGCCTCCTGGGCCAGCTGCTGTTGGAGACCCCTTGTCTGCTTGCATGACCCTGACGATGGGGAGTTCACCCCTTCATGGCTCTCATGCCCTCCAGCCAAGAGCCTATAATTGGGCAGATTTCTCACAGGAATAGGGGAGGTCAGGCAGCACCCCGCACCTACACCCCTCTGTGGGTCCCCTGGAGGACCCCCAGGACCTTCGGGTTCAGTATATCCCAAGGCAACCTGAGTGTCTCCCCGCAAAATATGTTCCTCACCCTGTGCCCTGTTTCCGTGCTATCTGCCTGTCCACCTGTCCCGAGCCACACGGGCTGGGCAGAAGGCCCCCAGGCATCCACTGAGCACCTACTGGATGCTAAAGCACTTTACTTACATCTCTTCACTGACTCCTCCCAGTGAGGCTGTTTCTGTTATTGCCCCCCTTTACAGATGGGGAAGCTGAGGCTCAGACAGTTAACTTGGTGTCCTGGGGTCACAGGGGCAGATACTGGGAGTGGAAGCCTGTTTCCTATGGGCGCCAAGATAGGGGCTTGGGCAACGTCATCTTTTGGGCTCGGGCATCCCCTGGAGGCCAAAGGGGGGGCCGGTGCGCCCGAGTATCGCCAGCTTTCTAGAGGCTCCAGTCACTCAGCTCACACACCCTCTATGACTCCCATGGTCCCTCTCGGTGGGGCTGGGGGCTCTGGGTAAACCCTCGCTAGGTTACCATAGAGATCCCTGAACACAAAGCCTGGCCTCTTGGGTCAAACCTAGGTCCTGTCCCCAGTCAACCTCACAGACTCAGCTTCCCTCTGTTGAAGAGCAGCTAGCCCAGCAGCCAAAAGCCTCTGCTTCTCGAGGTCTTAGTGAATGCAGCTGGCATGCAGTAGGTGCTCACTAATTGCAATGATCACCCTCAGTAACGCTCAGGAGAAGGGCAGAGATTTGAGCTGGGGTGTCCCAGGCAGCCCCAGCTCCCCTCCCTCAGCTATGGCCACCCCCCAGAGCTTTGCAGTGACGTTGAGCAGGGGAAGTTAAAACTCCTCAAAGCACCTAAATCAGGGCCTCAGTTTCCCCACCAGTGCCTGAGGGCCTCTAGACTTCCTCCTGGGCTCTGGTGTGAAGGTCTTGAAACACCTCCTGGAGTCATAGGGGAATGGAAATCTTTACTAGGGTTTGGGTCTGGGCCCTCATCAGGGCCCATCAGGACTTTGCATCTTGCAACTGCACGTGGGGACCTTGAAACTGGCACCGCCCACCTAACTTGGGCCTGGACATACCTGGACATGGGGAGCCCTCTAAATCTTCCCATGGACTGGCTTAGGGAATCTGGAAATTTCAACTAGGGCTTAGAAATGGGGAGCCTCCAAATTCCCACGTAAGGGGCCTCAAATTCCCTATTACAAGGATCACACCCTTAGTGGCCCTAGGGGGGTGTGGGCATTCTTAGAGGCGGGAGACTAGGGTACAGGGAGGGTTGGAGGGAAACCTGGAAGAGGTTTGGACTGGGGCCCCCTCTAACCCCCCAGGGCCTGGGGAGGGGTTCCGGGGCCCAGGGAAGCAGCCACCAGAACCCCAGTCTCTGACCCTCCCCTCGGCCCAGATGACCCTTAAGTCTTCCGTGGAGATGGAGAAGGCCTGGGGCCAGGAGCGGCACGCGCGAGGGGAGGAGCTTCAGGGCGAGAAGGGGCGGGGCCAGGATCAGGGGGTGGACCCAACACCCCAGATAGAAGATAAACCTGGAGGGGAGGAGCCAGAGTCCGGGTCGGAAATGGGGGAGACGAGGCCTCTGAGGGGAGTGGATCAGTGAGGGGCGAGGTCTAGGTGGACAGAGACCAAGTACCTGTCGGGACCCCTAACGCTGCCCTGGCCCAGGAGAGATCAAGCAATTAAACCAGAAGCTGCGGGAAACTTCAACCCAGGACCAACGTGAGGTGCCTGAAGTCGGAGACCTTCCCCACACACAGAGCCCAGCTCTCCGCCCTCCCACGACTTCCCCATCCACCAGGCAGTCATAAGGTTGAGGCCAGAGAGGGGCAGCCTTGTCTCTAGGGACACACAGTCCCCTCCTCTCCCCGTGATTTCAGGGCAATTGAGGGACCCCCGCAACGGCTGGAATTGTCCCATCTCTACCCCAGAAGAGAATGAGGTGCAAGGCAGGACAAGGCCCCCAGCATCTCAGCGGCCTCTCACTAGGTGAAGTCCTAGGATGCTGGCTCCCCTGGGGAGGAGTCAGTAGGGAGTCAGAGACTCTGAGGGGTCAGGGCCTGGGAAGAAGGGCTGTGGGGGAGTGGGCTGGGAGCAGAAGAAAGTCTCGGGAGCGATAGAGCAGTTAGCCAGGCGCTCAGTGCAAAGAAGGGAGGGCGCTCAGGCGGGCGCTCAGTGCAAAGGCCCTGCGGTGGGAAGGCGTTATGGGAGGGGTAGTGAGGAGGTTGGCGAAGGGAGGGATAACGTCAAAAACGGACCTTGTTGGGCCTGGGGGGATAGATGGAGGGGAAATTGGATTCTGAGAGGGAAGGGAAATCCGGCTGGGTAAGTAAATAGGCCTGGATCCGATTCACGTTGTAAGATCGCCCTCTGGCGGCCCCATGGAGAAAGAGCATGGGAGGAATCCATGCTCAAGTTTATTCTGGCACTCACAGACAGGCGGATCTTGGTCAGACCAGCGGCCTCCTGTGTTCCTGTCTCAGTGTCCCCTTCGGTGAAATGGGGACAAGATAGCCCAGACCTTCTGAGAGCGCCCCTTACGTGGACATCGTCCTCAGCACTTTGCGCCGATGTGTTCACAGGATTCCTACTGGACCTACTTTCTATTCCCGCTTCACAGAGAGGCGAGAAAAGACAAGTTGAGTAATAATAATAGCAATAGTGACGAATGAGGTCCCGTTCCTTGCCCTGAGCACGGTCCTTTACGTGGATCAGCCCTTGGACGGCACAGCCCCAAGGTGAGGGGGGTTCTTATGTCCTTGGGAGAGGCAGGTCTCCAGGCCTCCAGCTCTGTGCTCTCTGCAGGGTCTGCGGGCCACGGCAACCCCTGGTGGTCAGTGGTGGGACACAGCGGCTGGACCTCTGACACCCCCACCCTCATCTCCTCTCGGTCCTGTGGCTTCCATTTCCCGCTCAGGATGGGGCCGTCTTAGGTAAAATCCAGATCATGCATGAACCGCCAAGCCCCCAGGTTGGCGGGATGACAATAATCAGGTCTGGCTGAGAAAAGTGGTCAGAGTTTCAAGGGCTCCAACTCCTGTCCCTACACCAGCCTTTTTGGAATTTTTTATTTTTTAAATTTAATTTTTAATTAACATACAATGTATTATTTGTTTCGGGGTACAGGTCTGTGATTCATCAGTCTTACATAATCCACAGCGCTCACCCCAACACGTACCCTCCCCAATGTCCATCACCCAGCCACCCCTTCCCCCCACCCCCCTCCCCTCCAGCAACCCTCGGTTGTTTCCAGAGATTAAGAGTCTCTTTTGGGGGAGCCTGGGTGGCTCAGTCGTTAAGCGGCTACCTTCCGCTCTGGTCATGATCCCAGTGTCCTGGGATGGAGCTTGCTTCTCCCTCTGCCCCTCCCCCTGCTTGTGTTCCCTCTCTCGCTGTGTCTGTCTCTGTCAAATACATAAAATCTTTAAAAAAAAGTCTCTTATGGTTTGTCTCCCTCTCTGGTTCGTCTTGTTTCATTTTTTCCTCTCTTTCCCTGTGATCCTCTGCTTTGTTTCTCAAATTCCACATATCAGTGAGATATAATTGTCTTTCTCCGATTGACTTACTTCACTTAGCATAATACCGTCTAGTTCCAGCCACATCATTGCAAATGGTAATATTTCATTTTTGATGGCTGCATAATATTCCAGTGTGTGTGCGTGCGTGTGTGTGTGTGTGTGTGTGTATCTCACATCTTCTTTATCCATTCATCTGTCAATGGACATCTAGGCTCTTTCCATAGTTTGGCTATTGTGGACATTGCTGCTATAAATATTGGGGTGCACGTGTCCCTTTGGATCACTACATTCGTATCTTTGGGATAAATACTCACCCAGTAGTGCAATTACTCAGTAGTAGGGTAGCTCTATTTTCAACTTTTTGAGGAACCTCCATACTGTTTTCCAGAGTGGCTGCACCAGCTTGCATTCCCATGGAATTTTTAAAATGCAAACTGCCAGGGCACCTGGGTGGCTCAGTCGTTAAGCGTCTGCCTTCGGCTTAGGTCATGATCCCAGGGTCCTGGAATTGAGCCCTGAATCGGGCTCCCTGCTCAGCGGGAAGCCTGCTACTCCCTCCCCCACTCCCCCTGCTTGTGTTCCCTCCCTCACTGTCTCTCTCTCTTTGTCAAATAAATAAATAAAAATCTTTAAAATAAAATAAAATGCAAACTGCCCAAGGGTATAAGGAGAAACAAGAGACTGCCTTCCGTGCCAACCCCTAGCCCCCTGGTTCCTTCCCTAGAGGCCACAGCTGTGACTTGTGTCTCTTTCCAGAGATATTTGGATAAAAGTCTCCCCTCACCCCATTTCAAAAATGTATACAAACTGCCACTCTCCCTACTCTTTACACTAAGGCATCATGGAGGAAAAGTCATTTCTGCCTTTTTAACAGTTCTGTAGTATTCCACTGCATGCCTGGGGAATCATTCATTGATTTAAACAGTCTTCAACTAGAGACAATTGTTTTCAATATTTTGCGGTTACCAAAAATGTGGTGAGAGGGGCGCCTGGGTGGCTCAGTGGGTTAAAGCCTCTGCCTTCAACTCAGGCCATGATCTCAGGGTCCTGGGATCGAGCCCCGCATCAGGCTCTCTGCTCAGTGGGGAGCCTGCTTCCCCCTCTCTCTCTGCCTGTCTCTTGGCCTACTTGTGATCTCTCTCCTCTCTGTCAAATAAATAAAATCTTTAAAAAAAAATGTGGTGAGAAATGTATTCATTTTGCCTTTCTCATACACATATATTTGTATGCCTGTAGACATGTAGCTGTAGAAAATTCTTAGAAGAGAAACTGATGAGGAGAAATGTGTGTGCATTTTTAATATTCATAGATTCTAGAAAACTGCCCTCTTGAGCAGCTGCTGGATGAGCAGTCCCAGGGGTACTCCTTCAGGATCACAGGCCTGGCTCTGCTGGTATCTGACTGGGGGCCTGGGGGCTCGGGTCACGAAGCCTCTGAGCCCCAACGTCCCCATCTGCCGCATGGAGGCGCCATCAGCACCCACGGCCTTGCATGGCCAGTTCAGGGGTGCCCAGTGCCTCCTCTGCACTCTTGTAAGATTTATGGCTTGATTATTGTTGCATGGCCACATATTAGGCGGTTTTTAAAAAAGATTGATTGAAGACAGCACGAGTGGGAGGGGCAGAGGGAGAGAGGAACTCAAGCCAACTCCGTGCTGAGCAGGGAGCCTGATTGGGGTTTGATTTCAGGACCCTGAGATCAAGACCTAAGCCGAGAACACGAGTCGGAGGCTCAACCGATTGCGCCACTCAGGCGCCCCTAGATGTTTTGAATAGCGCAACAGAAAAGGTTAATAAAGTGCGACTTTATGTGCAGAATTTGAACTAAGGTATTCCTTCAAATTAAAAATCCCCAAAAGACCCAGCTCCAGGCCTGCGGTCCGGAGAAGCACGAATTCGCACGGTGGCCACTAGAGGGCGCCCGTGAGCAGAGGCCGAGCCAGTCGCAGCTTTGTCTATTTCCCTCGGACGCCTCGGCTGGCTGTCTTCCACGCCCGCACCCTCCACCTCTCCTTCCCACCTCTCTGTTGCCCAGACGATCTGTCCTGGCGCATCCCGCCTTCTCCAAGGTCTTCCGCCAAGACCTCCCCAGTGCTCGCTGCCCCCGTTTCCCTCCCGCATGGCTCGGCCCCTGGCCATCTTTGCGGGAATCTCCTCCGCACCTGTGCTGGGTGCTCGGCGGCGTCTGATTCTCTCTTGAACAGTGGGGGGGTCCCATCGCCCCACTGAACCCACGCTGCTTCGCCTGGCCGTCACTTCTCCATGCTAATGGAGCTCCTGCTCCTGAAATCTAGCCTCTGCTTCCATGACACCCTCTCTTGGTTTTGGTCCCATATTCTGGCCTCTCTGGGCTCCCACACTTCTCTCTCCTGAACACAACTAATAGGTCCAGTTGTGTGACAGCCGCCCCTACCCTGACGGTCCAGAGCTGAGCCATCTCTCCTCCATGGCATCCTACCTATTCTCCCTGTGGCTCCGGCCACCCCACTCCCACTCAACAGCAAGTCAAGCAGGCATGTCCCCTACACCCTGCCCACCCCTGCCTGCATTTGCCCACCCCCCGGGGTGACCACAGGACCCGCTGACCACCCCCCCTTTCAGCCGGCTCTCTGCTAAACGGCTGGGAGGCCAGCGAGGACCCGAGCCCCTGTGGCTCCCACCGCACGGGCTGGCACCTCTCGTCCCTCCCTCCTGTGTGGGCACCAGGGGCAGTGCCCAGCCTAAGGTCTCGTCTCACCTCCCTAAGGTCTCGTCTCGGAGCTCCCTTCTCTGGTGGGCTGTTGTCATAAAATGCCATGAAGCCCTGACACACGCCACAGTGTGAGGAACCTTGCAAACGTGACGCCGAGAGAAGCCAGCCACGAAAGGCCAGAGAGGACATGATTCCACTGGTAGGAAGCGTTCAGAACAGGCGAGTCCATAGGCACAGAAAGCAGGGGTTGGGGGAGGGCGGTGACTGCTCATGGGGACGGGGTATCCTGTGCGGTGAGGGAATGTTCTGGAACTAGAGAGGGATGATGATTTCTCAATCACATTGTGAATGTAATCCATGCCACTGGATTCTTCACTTAAAATGGCTGAAATGGCAAATGTTATGTTATATATATTTTGCCACAATTTTTAAAAAAGGGAGGGGCGCCTGGGTGGCTCAGTGGGTTAAGCATCTGCCTTTGGCTTAGGTCATGGTCCCAGGGTCCTGGGATTGAGATGAGTTGGGTTCCCTGCTCAGCAGAGAGTCTGCTTCTCCCTCTGCCCCTCCCTGCCCACTTGTGCTCTCTTTCAGGAAGGAAGGAAGGAGTGAAGGAAGGAAGGAAGGAAGGAAGGAAGGAAGGAAGGAAAGAGGAAGGGAGGGAGAAAATAAAAGAAAAAAGAAAGAAAAGAAAGATAAAGGGAGGGAGGGGAGAGGAGAGGAGAGGAGAGAAGAGAAGAGAAGAGAAGCGAAGAGCAGAGAAGAGAAGAGAGAAAAAAGGGAGGGAGGAAGAAGAGAAAAAAAGAAAGGGGAAAAAGGCACCTTCTCCTAGAGCCTGGCCCTGAGCCCACCCCCAGACTTCTGGTCATGTTTATTCTCTTTTTTCCTCTGGAATGTAATTTCACTAGAGCAGGGCCCTGGTCCGTCAGTGAATCTTGGGCTGCAGGGAGCCAGGAGGCAGGCCAGCAGGACCTGAAGACCGGCACCTCGGGCAGGGGACAGCGTCAGCTGCCACCTTCTGGCCACAAATGATAGAAAACCCAAATCGAGCCTTGCGAGGAGGAATGCCCACGCCAGGCAGTGCAGGGCTGGTCCCCAGCTGGCACTGAAGCAGACCCAGCCAGGGACAGAGACACCGAGCTGAGTGGCGTTGTGGGCACACAGCCGCAAAATGGGAACCAGCTAAATGCTCAGCGCCGAGGCCGAGGGGCTCCTGCCTTGGTGCTTCCCTCACCGGACGAAGATCCTGGCCAGGATGTCAACGGAGAATGGTAAAACTTATATTAACAGGAAAAAATACAAACCCAATCCCCAGCAAAGTTTGGAGCGCACAGCAGACGGAAATCAAGAGCATATGGAACGGGACGACAGAAGAGAGGCAAGAAGGCCGTGTCCGGGGGGCCCGCGCTTGAAGGGACACAGGAAGGACAGAATCAACGACACCAGCACCGCCGCTTGGGCCCGCCCCGCACTGCCATCGCCGGGAACAAATCTGCTGTAAACAACATCGACGTGAAAATAAGTCCGAAATTTTAATGAGAGAATTTGTGACAAGTCCTAGAAGAAACAATTCACAGTCTTAGCATAAAATTACTATTAAAAAACCAAACTGAATTGAGAAAATGAGCAGCATCTCAGCCCATTTCAGATCCCAGCCGGCAGGCAAAGGATGGCGCCCGCCGCCTACTGTGGTTCTGGGTTTTTGAGGTAATCAGCTGCACGGGCAGCAGTAAAGACTCGAGGGCCCGCGAACCAGGCCAGCCACCCGGTCCGCTTTTCCGCTCGTCCTCAAAACTTAATTAGATGCGTCCGACTTGACGCTGCCGGGGTCTCCAGCAGGCGAAGCGGTGGACGCTGGAGGGGCAGCTCCCTGCCAGCCGCCCCGGGCCTGGAAAGACAGAGACTGAGCATCAGAAGGCCGCGGATGGCCCGTCCCGCTCCCACACCCCCCCGAGAAGAACCCAGAAGAGGAGGCAGGAGCCGGCGGAGGGACTGAGGGGCCCCGCTGGGTCACAGCTGGCCTTGCCGCCGGAGCCCTGATGTGGACGTGCTTCCCCAGCGGGACGGGGCCTCCACTGGCCACCCACCGGGGCTCTGGTCAAGGACTGATGTGGCATTGTGGCACAGGCCAGGCTTCCACACGTTCTGACAGGGAGGGCAGACCCAGTCTGGCCTGGAGCTGGTGACAGTCCCTGAACCATCATGGCCAGAGGCAGTGAGCCAGAAGGGTGCAGGAACACGGCCGGACGCTGGTCTGGCTGGACGGCCAGAAGGGTAGCAGCCACGGTCCCCGGCGCGGGGCTCTGTCTGCGGTGTGGGGACAGCAGCGGGCACACGCGGCCTTGGGATATTTGTCCACAGGTCACGCCCCCCTCCCCCACCGGAATGGAAACCGCCGCGGAAAAGGGCTCTTCTCGGCGGTCTGCTCTGTGGTGAGGCCTGTTTGCAGCCCACGAGCCCAGGGCCACTCCCCCTCCCAACACGCGCTCTGGGGGCGCTCCTGTCCCAGCCAACTGCTCCCAGGTGTGCAGACGTCACACCCCCATGTGACCCTGAGAGCTCACTCGGCCCCTCCTGAGTTGGCAGGTCAACCACACGAGGTCCTCCTCCCCTTCCTCTCTCTAGCACTTTCTGTTAATAGGCTGAGCCCTCGGGCCAGCGCCCTCTACCTCGTCTGACCCCACCAGGCCGAAGACCCTGCCCCTCGGCCCTCCCCGCCTCAGCTCTGTCCTCGCCACGTGTCCCCCCGCGTGGCCACGGTGCAGGGGCTTTAGAGGCCAGTGTCAGGTGAATGGATGGACAGACTGCTGGCTTCCTGAGGGGGCTGCCTCATCCCGTGACACGGGGTGCCCGGCCCCTCCGTCTGGGAGCAGCTGGGAGCACCCTGCCCTCGATGGACGCCCGCAGTGCTGTGCTCCGGGAAGGAGGCCCTGAGTGGTGAAGGGAGGGGTCCATCCGCAGGACTGAGGGGCGACGGGCTGCCCGGACATTCCTCAGGTCACAGACCGGGCGGCCTCAGCCCTCGGGGACGGCTCTCCTGAAAGAGCATCTGTGCCTCCCCAGCACCAGCGGGGTGCCCACATCAGACCAAGGACATTCCCGCTTACTCTGTGGGGTGGACGGGACCCTGCCTCATGGTCCACGGAAGCCACATCAGGACTTAGGCAGCTCCAGATCTCCTGGGGCTGGTTTGAGGGGAAAGGATGGGCGGAATCTATCAGCTCCCCACTCTGGTACTCACACCATCACACCCGAGGCACTGGGCCCCAGGAAAGCACAGAGCAAGATGAAGCTGGGCCACCGGGTGGCACCAGAGCTCCCCGCTCCGCCCAGGGGCTCATTGTGGGCTGTGGGGTTACTGTGGCGATGGGACAGGCCTCGCTCTGAGCCAGGTCCTGCCAAATAGCACCAGGGGCCATGAGAGGGCTGGGGCCCCCCAATCCTGGCCAGCCCAACACACTGCCTAACACTGTGAGAAAGATGCCTGTGAACCCTGGCTCATCTTCTTCCCAGTCACCAAAATGGATCTTCACTCTGTCCAGCTGGGCCCCGGGTCAGGGGACAGTGGGCTGGCAAGGCCAAGGCACTGACGTGGCGGAGAGTCTGAGCCTAGTAGGGCTCCGTGTTCCAATGGCCAGGGCCTCGGCTGCCTGTCCCCTCCCGCCCCCCAGGGTACCGATGCCCGCTGGGAGGGAGGGCTCCTTCCCAACAGCCACGAGCTACAGCCCTTGCCTCGGGCGCACCACTCGCAGCTACTGGGGGTTACTGAGTCCTGGGACTGGGAGTGAAGGGCACAGGTCTTTCCAAAGTGGGCCCCACAGGGCGGTGCTCCCTGAGGCCGCTCGGCCAACCTGCAGTCATCAAGACAAGGGACCAAGCACCCAGTGGGCCCTTCCTCATTGCTGGGACCTCTGAGGGAGCCTTGCGGAGGCTGAGAGCTGGCTGGCAAGATGGCCCATTCCCAGGACCCACCGCCCACCTGGGCTCTGCGTCTCTGCCCCAACACTGAGTCAGGGACCCCGAGGGCATCCTTGGATTATGCCCTGAGACTCACCTGGGATTGCAAGCCGCCTCCCGCAGGGGCGGGGCGGAGAGAGGTCAGGGTCTGCAGGGTGACAAGCGCATCCCTGGCACTGGTCAGCGGGAAGGGAGCAGAAGAACCTAGAAGGGATGGGAGGTGTCAGGACAAGTGTTCCAGCCCCAAAGTTACAGAGGCTCCTCAGGCGGGATCTACCAGCCCCTCAGCCAGGAATGTGGCCCCCACCGGCCTCGGCTCCAGAGAGGTCTCCCCCGGCTCCTTCCCGCGCAGCTCAGCAGGCGTGGCCATGCACGAAGGACAGCCCTGGGCTGGTCCTCACTTACTGGAGCTGGGTGTCGATGGGCAGCTAGCCTGGCCCCCCAGGCCCCTGACTTTGGTGGTGTCGACTGCCATTTTAGTCGTATAAATGGTAGCCTCTTCTTGAAACTTCCCCATGTTCTTTTTATATCGGATCCTTTTGTTGCCGAACCAGTTGGAGACCTGTGGACACAGAGAGAAAGAAGTTGCTGGAAAAGCTGACCCAGTAATGAGATAACGGGAACATCTGGTGGGCTCTCTCTCTGAGGTGCCTGTGCTCGGCCAGGGGGATCCTCTCTAAGTGGCAACCGCAGCCCCGGGGACGGGCGAGAGGCGAGGTCCGAGAAGCTGGCGCTGACTGGCCCAGGGAAATGGCCGCCATGGGTGGAGGTCACCCCGAGCCGGCCTGTCCTCCCAGGTGCTGCTGCAACGGGGACGGGAAGGA
>CM052898.1:11280148-11293632 GCA_028534135.1 Potos flavus
CACCCCCAGGGACCCAGCAACCCCATTCCTGGGAATTCAGTCTAAGGAAAGACCACATCGGATCCCCAACTTCTCAGAGGATGGCTAACGGCCAGGGCAGTGGGGAGGAGCCGAGCGCCGAGCTGAGCGCCCGTCCAGTCCTCGCAGCAGCTGGGGACAGCCGCGGTCACGGCCGTCCTACAAGCCAGCGGGCTCTGCAGGTGCGGGAGCCCCGGGGCCGAGCGGGCCGAGCCCAGCTGAGCCCAAACCCGCACCAGGACCGGCCCAGGCCTTCTCCCCGGTGCCCTTCTCTGCAGTGGGGCCGTCCTGAGCGCTGGGGGGTGCCGAGCAGCACCCCGGCCTCCACCCGAGGTTTGTGACCATGAAAATTTCCCCTGGGGGCAGAATCAGTGAGCCTCTGGGCCAGCGCCTTCCTATGGAGGTGGGCACGACCAGAAACACTTCAGTACCCCAAAGTAATGCCTGGGGCCCTGCAGTGAAGTATGCGTGGTTTAACTAGAAATAAACAGTGGCAGGGTTTCGAAGACCTTTTCTCTTTTAAAAATGTATTTCTTTACTGTCCCTACCAAAGCACTCCACATTGTCCTCTCCGTCTCAGCCATGAAAGGGGAAAGCCCTGTGCGCGCTCCCTGCCTCACACCGTGTCTCCTTGCTCCTGCCCCCAGGTGTGAGGGCAGCCAGAGCAGCACTTGGTTCCCTCCACCCACAAGGAATGTGCTGGAACGTCTTTGTGGAACTGAGTTTGCAGAGGAACGGCAGCAGGCAGTTTTCCATGTTAACTCAACTGGCATTTTCAGGGGGCCGAGAGCAAGCCGCCTGTGTGGGCGAGGCGAGGAGGCTAGCCCTGTTCTGGGCAGATCGGGGGCCCAGGGGGCTAGGGGAGAGCTGGTCCTGGGCCAGCATCGGTCCTCTCCATGCGGAGCACCCCAACACAGTACCTCAAGCAGGTGCAGGCATTGCCCAGGCTCTCAGATATCCTCAGATTTGTTGGCAACTGATCGTCTCCTCGGATGAAGTCTAGACCCAACACCCAGCTGCCTTCCAGAGGCGCTGGAGCCTGAACTGAATCGGGCTGTTCCTCAGACAGCTGTGGGAGGCAGCCATCAAGCTGCCGCGCCTCGCGCTTCCTGGGGGCCTCGAAGCCCCAGAGGTGCGCCCCTGGCTTCTGCGCCGGCCTTGGTGCCGAGGGCGCCAGAGCGGTGCCAGCGTGAAGGAGGTCAGATGTGACTGGGGCACCGGCAAGGTCCTGCTGCCTGGGGGCCCCTGCCTGCGTGCCCCTGCCTGCGTGCCCCGTCACGAAGTCGCGGCTGGACTTGGCCGGGACAGAGAGTTCTGGCTAAAGGCACAGGCTCTGGAGGCCGCCAGACTGAGCTGGAAACTCAGCCTCCGTCAAGCGCACAGCGGGTGGGTGATGATCGGTGAGCTAGCATTCACGGTCAGCCCCACTGCCAGCGCTGGGGGGCGGGCGGGGGGTGCTGCCCCGAGGCTGTGGCCTGATCTCGCCTCCTGAGCCGCCTCTACTCACCATTCCCACTTTAAAACCTTCTGAGATGTTTTTTGTGTTCTCCGCTCAGCTCCCCCTCCCTTGGCCCGAAGTCCACTGAGGACACTGGAGGGCCAGACCACTGGGGCGTCCCAAGGCTGTCTGGGTCTCGTCTCCAGTCTGTACTCCCTCCCCACGTGGAGCCAGATGCAGCCCGATATCCCGCCACCCCGGCCGCACGCTCTGGGCCGCTGGAGAAACAAGCGAGCACGCGCGCCCCCAGACTTCTCCCAGCGCGGCGGCACTGGCAACTCTGGCATGAGAGCTGCGCTGTCATTTCAAGTCCTCATTTTGCTCCAAGTTGTTTTTCCTCTCCTGTGCTAACGCACGCTCAGCTCCCTTCCGCACCGCACGACATCCCTGTGACACGAGCGTGGTGCTCGGTCCCCAGGGCCACAGTCTCCACTCCATGGGCGCCGCCTCAGGGACCTCGCGCGCCGCCCGTGTGCTCCACGCGGTTAATGAGGTTCCCCGGGGATCCTCCTCACTGGACGCGACCTTCTCCCCCTCCTTCGCGCAGGGAGGCCCATCACCTGGGAGACGGTGATGCCGCCCTTCCTGGCCAGCTCCTCTTTGGCTTCTTCGCTGGGGTAGGGGTTGCTCAGATGGGAGTAAAAGTACTCGTTCAGCACTTCCGTGGCCTGCTTGCTGAAGTTCCGCCGCTTGCGCCTGCAAAGATCCATCTGCTCAGCGTCAGCCGGTGCGCACCCCGGCCTCTAGGGTCACCCCTGTGTCCCCGTCTGTGATTTCCTAGAGGTCAGCACTTTCTTTCTTTCTTTTTTTTTTTTTAAGATTTCGTTTATTTGAGAGAGAAAGAGTGCGCGTGAGCAGGGGGAGGGGCAGAGGGAGAGGGAAAGAAGCAGACTCTCCATTGAGCAGGGAGCCCGATGCGGGGCTTGATCCCAGGACCCCGAGATCATGACCTGAGCCGAAGGCAGATGCTTAACCCACTGAGCCACCCAGGCGCCCCAAGGTCAGCCTCCCTTCTGACCGCCTCCCAAGAGGCTGTGTGAGAGCTGCACCCCTGGCCACAGCTGGAGCCCCAGGAGAGGCTGGGAGGCCCCCAGAACTTAAACCCAAGTCGGCTGCAATTCAGTTCTTCTTCTTAAGAGTGGACCCCGGGGTCATGGGCAGTATGTAGGGCCTGACCTGGCATCGAGGAACCGTGAACGCAGGGTCATCACAGCCTCACAGGTGCTCTGCTTCAGCTGCATCTGGATGGCATTGAACTTGCCGTGGATGACACCGACCATGCGCTCGATCTCCTTGGGCGAGACGGGCCTCATCCTGCTCTGCTCCCGGAGGAGGTTGGTGACGTGCGTGGTGAACTCACGGCAGGCCTGGGGTGGGGACACACGTGCCAGCCTGTGACTACCCAGCAGGCTGGCTCGGGGCTCCACGCGGGACCAGCCACCTGCCGCCCCCTGCAGCTCCCACACACGCTGGCTACTGAGAAGTGAATGCAAAGGGTTTCCAGCAAAATCGGCCACCTCTGCTGTGAGACCAAGTGCACATACTCCCTGGTCTGTGCCACAAAAGAAAGGTGGTTAGCGTTCCACGTTTTGCTTTGACAAATGCGTGTTCACATGATAGAAACTCTTCCATGCAGAAAGATCACCTGTTCATATTTCTCTAGCTCAGAGTGGTAAATCTGTCGGATCTGGGACAGCTTGGCCCTGTAGTCAGAGTGCTCAAGGCTATTGTCATTTGGACAGCCACCTGGTGTTGCTGTGCTCGCCGCTGCCGCCGATCCTCCTCTTCCTCGCCTCTCCGGCCTGGATACACCCTCGGCCAGCAGCATGTTATCCAGCCTCATGAGCTGAGCATTGGGGGGACCTTCCTCTTGAATGCCATGGATGCTTAACACTGGACAGGAGAGATGGGACCGAATCAGCGTCCGCTGTCTGAGCGAACAACCACAACAGACTATTAGCACTGGCGTCATATCCGAACCCGAGGAGAAAGGAAGGCTTCCTTTTATCCGGTAAGAGACAGCGAGTTACCCACTTTGACGGCGGTCTGGGTGCCACACAGGAGGGCAGCCCAGGGAGTGCACACAGGCCACCGTTCAGTGTAGCCGTGCGGGTGGAACTTAAGAGTCCACAGCCGGGCACCCAGGGGAGGTCTGGGCAGGTTTGGGAAGCCCCGAACCATGTGTCCAGAAGGGAGGGGAGGGCGCATTTCCAGATGCTCACACCATTTCCAGATGCTCACACCAGCACAGGCGTGGACACAAACGTGAACGGCAGCCAGTGTCCGTGCAGGGGTGTGTTAGTGTGCGTCTGTTGTGACGATGTGTGTCAGGGAGGGGGAACCTGCTGCTATAAAGTCAGAGAGGAGGGGCACCTGGGTGGCTCAGTCAGTTAAGTGTCTGCCTTCGGCTCAGGTCATGATCCCGGAGTCCCAGGATCGAGCCTCGCGTTGGGCTCCCCACTGAGCAGTGAGTCTGTTTCTCCCTCTGATCTTCCCCATTCTCATGCTCTCTCTCTCGAATAAATAAATAAAATCTTAAAAAAAAAAAAAGTCAGAAAGGAAAAACTTGATCCTCAGAGTACTAGAAAAGATGAACTAATCCACTTAGAGATTTTAAACAGAGAAACAAGACATTTGGCCCTAAAACTTGGGAGGCTGGGCTTCAGCTGGGCTGAGAGGGGGACCTGCTGGGGGCAGGGCTGGATGGGCAGGGGAAGCAATGGAGAGAGCTGCCCCTGTCCAGGGGGACACAGGCCAGCTGCAGGGCAGCCCGAGGGAGAGTCCCCAGGATCCTTGACCACCGGATATGGGTGTGAGAGAAAGAGGACAGGGCAACTCCCAAGTTCATGTGGGCAATAGCACGGATGGCATCACATTCTCCCAAGCACAGTGGGCAGAGCGGCAGGGAAGGCTGACCCGGCCTGACACAGCCTGAGTTCCTGACCCGGCCAATCGCAGACGCGAGGTCGCTGCTTACTGGGAGTTGGGGATGGACAGGCCAGTTTGGGTGGGAGACAGATATTCATGTATCAGGTGTGTGGGACATCTGTACGTAGCCACCTGTGCCCGCAGCTATAGTTATGAGGAGGCCACGGCCCCTGAATGCTGGAAAACCAACACAGGGGACAGGCTAAGGAGGAGGTGGAAAGAATGATCAGGGGGGTCAAGGAAGAACCAGAAGCAGTCATGGGGGTGAAGCGTGGGCTTAGTCATCAGGAGACCGCCATTAACCTCTGTGAAGGCAGCTGCAGGGTCTGGTGGGGGAGAAGCTGCCGAGAAAGCTCCGGGGGACCGTGGGGGCCGGGCAGTGCAGGGAGGGAAAGGCTGCCGCGGGGGCTGCAGAGCGAGGCTCAGATCCGAGGAGGGCGATCTTGCAGGAGCTGAATTTTGTGACAGAAAATGCTTCTTCAGTGACAGAAGAAGTGTCTGGGGCTACAGAGAAAGAAACAGGTGGACTGTCACTGGGGGGATGGGGTGTCCCTGAGAGGAGGGAGGCAGGGGATGGGGAAGGAGGTGATGATGTCCATCTAGTTCTGACTGCCCAGAAAAACAAAGTTTAAAGTGTTTTCTTGGGAATATTCTCGTTTAATACTATAGGCTACTAACGGACTTAAATGCTCAAATAAAAAAGGAGTGGAGCCCTAGCAGAGATATTTATATATCGCTGGTCCCTTTCCTGTTCCCTGCATAAAGGATTGACCTTTTCTGTCACAAATTTCCTTGTGAAAACTGAAGGAACTCAAAAGCTATCATTGTAGAAGTTTTCCTCATGTGTGGGGACTCAGTCCCGCTGGGTCGCGGGGAGGCGCTTTCTGAAAGAGCTGAGGGAGAGGGCCCCTCCATCAGGTCCCCACAATCTCTCACGACCTTACGTGATCCTCAAGGACACCGGAAGTGAATCTTAGTTCCTGTGCTCAACCAGGACGAGGCTCCCGGGCCCGTGCATACCCCTCATCTGGTCCTCGCAGAGGCCAGCTGCAGCTAAGCGGCTGGGGGCTCCTGGGCAGGCCCCAAGTCTGCCCTACAGTGAACCTGCACCGCCTGGTCTTGGCACAGGCCCCGGCCCCCCTAATGTCTTCGCCCAGAGTAGATAATGGATGCCCTCCTGCTCAACTCCCTCTGTTTTCAAATCCTATTGATTCTACCTCCTCAATCAACTCACCATCCGTCCTCTCCCTTAATGCCATTCCCGGGTCCTGCTGAGCTCACCCCTCCCCTACCCTCCATGATCCGCAGAGGAAATCCCCTCTCTGTCCTATCCATCGTGCACACCGCAAGCTGACTACCTTCAAACACTGTGCCCATCATTCCGGTCCTGTTCAAAGACTCCAACAACTTTCTGGCACCCTCAGCTAAAACCTAGCGTCTGACACCCGGCACTCAGGGACTTGCCTGACTTCCTTCCAGACTCACTGTCATGAACTTTCCCTCTGCTGGGCCGTGAGCATGGCCCTTTGACGGCACAGCAGACACTCTGTGCCTGTACCAGGCTTATTCTGCGGCTGTCCCCTGAGTACCTGAGGCCCAGGAGGGGGATCAGGAGCGGGCCAAGAGGGGCACACGGCACCCAGCTGCTTCCCAGAGGGCCCCCAGCATGCTCTGAGGCCCACGGGCAGAGAGGCTACCTCCTCACCTTCCACCGTGGCTTCAGCTGAATTAGGGAAAGGAGTGGTCGATCAGGGTTGGAACACGAGGCTTAGTGAAGGCATGTGTGTGCACGCAGAAGTGTGGGTGCACACGCGAGTAAGTGTGTCTGTGTGTGCCATGCGTGCGTGTGTAACTCTGGACTGCCGCAGGGCGTGGGGCGGTCTTTCTCATGTTCTTTATCTGACAGCAGGCATCTAGGAGCCAATCACAAGCTGAGTACCACACCCAGTGTTGCAGATTTTTAAAAATACACCAAAAAAACAAAAACAAAAGCAAAAAAAAAACCCCAACGTATTGGAACTTGCCTCTCCTAAATGAAAATTCTCAAATCACGGAGAATACCCAAGCCTCATCTCTCTCTGCAGGTATGTACGGTGCAGCCTTTCTTGGAGGTGAGTTTTGAAATGCTGATTAACAATGAAAAAGTGCATATCCTTTGATCTCCAAATTATTGTTCTGAGAATCTGTCCTATAGGAACATTGACACCGACAGAGGCCATATTTACAGGATGCACACTACCTACACTGATTTTGAAAAACTAAGGGCAACCCACTTGGGACCCCTCTCACTCTAGAGAGTTTTTTTCCCTTCCTTTCTGTTCTCACCTTCACTTAATAAACTTCTATTTCATTTCAAAAAAACAAAACAAAACAAAACAAAAAAACCCTGAAACCACGCAGATGTCCACGAATAAGGAGACGACAAGCCTGTCGTACCCCGGGGCCCTGTGGCGTTAGCCAGGCGGAGGCCTTCGGGTGCTGTTATAAGCAATCATGCCCTACACGCTTTTGTTCTTTATGCCGGGCCATTTCTGCAAATGTACACATATGAGTAAAAGCAAAACTTAAAAAAAGAAGTGACCCCATGCTTTGGTCCCCACCAGTTATAGCTGTGGATGGGGCTGCACAGAGCACACGTGTTTGGATGTCACTTTACCTGCTTGCCAAGTGTGCTTTGCCCTCCACCAGCGCCCTGCACCGCAGCTCTGCCTCTCCCTCAGCACCAAGCCCCTGTCCTCCCAATTATGGTCATTAGATACTCATTACCACCAATTACAACAAGCTCACTTCCAGTAGGCTGTTCCAGAGCATCTCAGACGTGCTCCTTGTCACCCTCAGGGGCCCTCCACTGGTGACTGGGAGGCCTTGGGGACCAGGAGCTCAGCTCAGGGACACTGCTCGAGGCACTTAGAGGAGGAGGTAGGATCTCAAATAAAGCCCCCCAAACCGCACCCCGGGCCAACTTCCAGAGTTCCTTCTGTTCCCAACTTACTGAAGGTGATGAAAAGCCTGGTAAATCAAACAATGAAAGGAAATTGTGACTATCAACACATTACATTTGTTTTTTAAAGAGATAATATGGAACTGTTAGGGACTGAACTGTGTCCCCCTAGTTCAGGTTGTAGCCCTAACTCCAGTGTGACTATATCCGGAGACAAGTCTTGGGAGAAGATGATTAAGACGGAACCAGGTTGTGAGGCTGGGGCCCTCATCCTGGGACTGCGGCCTTCCAAGAAGAGGAAGAGAGCCTTCCCATTCCCCCGAGCTCGGTGTGAGGGCAAGGCAGGAAGGTGGCCCTCGCTAGGAACCGAATCGCCTGGCACCTTGATCTTGGACTTCTAGCCTCCAGAACTAGGAGAAAATAAATGTCTATTGTTTAGGACCCCCCCAGCAGGTTAAGACAGGAACATGATCCCAGGTTGCTTTTATTTTTCTCTCCTTAATGGAACAAAGACATGGCTACTGGGGGAGATGGAAGGCTCAGACGGGAAGCCTCCTTCGCTCTGACTCCCCCTATCCTGCTTGCCTATCCCTTCGCCCATTCAGGAGTGTTCTTGCTTGGCAGCAAGACCGTGCTCCAGCTTCCTCCTGTGCCCAGGTGCGAGGCTGGGCAGAGCCATCACCGGGGCCCATACTCACATGGGAGGAAATCTAACGCATGAATTGAGCCGCAGAGGCCTCAGAGGCCCCTAACTGGCCTGACCACGTGGCTGTGAATGTGTCACCCTGAGGCGGCGGCTCCCAGCTGAGCACGGAGCTGCCCTGAGCACCCAACAGGATGGGATGGTATGGGACAGGCCTGACCTGGAGCCTGCCAGGGTGCAGGACTCAGCAAAACACTGACCTCCCTTCCTCCCTGCTGCCCTCAGTGGGCAGCGCCCTGGGCCCTCAGAAGCCTGCGCCCCTCACCCACACAGCGGGGTCTCCAGCACCCACTGCCTAGATGGATGAAGCTGAGACAACCCGGAATGGACGGATGCGCTGAAGCCAGGTGACAGGTGGCAACCGAACTGCCTTCTGAGGAGCCTTTGGACAACAGAAAGTCCGAGCCTGCTGCTGGGACCTCCAGGTTAGGGTCTAGAGCCCTGGAGTCTTGAGAACATGCTGAGCACCCAGAGTCACCCGCATCTGGCCACCCCAGCTCCCACATCCATCTGCCCGCAGCCCTGGTCTGGAAGTGACAGCACCGGTGTCTTTGCGGTCATGGTGAGAGTAATCATTAGGAAGAAAAGCTCAGGGGTTTCCTGCTTCCAGAAACCTTGTGATGTTTTTTTGATCCCTTGCTGAGGGCTAAGTGCCGGGCATAAGCTGGGGCGTTGGGGTGACAAGTGGCTGCAGCCACCCCCAGGGAGCAGCAGGGACTGGGGTCTCCTGCCACTACAGCTTGGCGGAAATGGGGCCTCCGGGGCGGACCCAGTGCGGTCCCTGAGACCTGTGCTGAGGTCAGCGCTCCCGCCCTCACTCTCAGGCTTGAGTTCGGCTCCCCCGGCTCCGACTTCTCTTGCAGTCAAAGAAGCAAAGGAAATAAGGGAATTCTACAAGAAATTCTGGCAAAGTGCTCATCCCAGCAACCACTGTCACCTTTTGTGAGTGTTTCCTCCCTCACACAATGCCTCTGATACTGGAGAACACAAAATGGGTGGCAGCTGGTAAATGACCTTCTGTACCTGGACCCAATTATTTAAGAAAAAAACCCGAACAACTCCAGCTATAGGGAAGGTCTCAATGGCTTGTGGTTGCTCTTTTTTTTTTTTTTTTTTTTAGATTTTATCTATTTATTTGACAGAAGGAGAGAGAGATCACAAGTAGGCAGAGAGGAAGACAGAGAGGGAGGGGGAAGCAGGCTCCCTGCTGAGCAGAGAGCCCGATGCGGGGCTCGATCCCAGGACCCTGAGATCATGACCTGAGCCGAAGGCAGAGGCTTTAACCCACTGAGCCACCCAGGCGCCCCAGTGGTTGCTCTTCTGCCTCTGTCGCTCCTATCTCTTGGGTCTCCCCCACATTCTTCCCTCAGGATGGATGCCAATGGAGTGGTACATGGGACCCAGGAGTCTTTTTTTAATCAGGGTAATTTCATCTGATAGGCCAGAGGTTTTCCAAACTAACTTCACACTCACTTGAGGAGCCAGTAAACTACGCACGGCCCTCGGCTGGCTCTGGCTGCAGAGATTAGAGGATCCGCACCTTCCCACCCTGTCCCGGAAACGGGACTGATCCACACTCGGTCAGTGGCAGTTGGTGGTGGTAATGGGCAGTTTCTGAGCCTTAACGCCTGGGCTCGGGAGCTGCTGCTGCTGTGAGCACCCCATCAAGCCCCAGGCTGGGGGCCCCAGCAATGCCCCCAGCATCCCCACCCACAGCCCATCGCACTTCTTCCCTCCCGCAGCTCGGAACACCCCTGCCAGCCCTGCCCTTCTGAAACTGCCCTCCCTCACCCACTTTCCTGCTTCTGGCTCCAGAGGCAGAGTCCCTCCCGTCAAGATCCGTAAACTATAAAGAACCAGAGAGTAACTCTTTTGGGCTTTGGGGGCCCTGGAGTCTCTTGTCACTACTGCTCAGTCACTGTTGTAGCACCAAAGCAGCCCTACACAAGTCAACAAATGAGCAGCTGGGTTCCGTTCCCAATGCTATGGTCTAACGATCCCTGCTCCAGAATGGGCACGTGGTGGAGCCTACTATGCACCCGAGGAAGAGCCTACTATGCACCCGAGGAAGAGCGGGTACGCGCGCGGGTCCAGGTAGGTCAACACTGTTGTATCGCTGCCTTCAGATGCCCTTTCCTCGCCACCCTCTCTCGATCCTTCTCCCTTCTTCTGTGGGTGCGGTACAAAGGATTTTAGCTTGTTTAGTTCAGTTCCAATCTAAATCAGGACTCCTCAAAAGGCGGCATCTGGTTTGTCACTTGTCCACAGAGAAGTCAACACAGACACACGTACAAACTTTTATAGCAACGTGATGGAGTGATTTTGTCTGTTGAATCTAAAGAGACTTTGGGGCTTATTATTTTGTATGTCTGCTTTATTTTCCCTTTCCTTTTCCCAGAACTTCATCTTGCTTGTATCTCCCACTGGTACGGGGTGGTGGTGAGCCAAACCCTTCTCAAGGCCAGAGCAGACTGAGCCTGGGTCACTGCCAGAAGCTCTGGCATGTCCCTGGAACGCCCCAGTCTCAGATCCAAGCTCTGGGGTTCCATAAGAACAGTCCAGAAGCGACCCTCTCGGGGAGTAAACCTATTTCCTCCCCCATGTTTGCAGGATTCCTGTGTCTCTGTGCATCATTATTGTGTTCAGTGTCGGGGCAGAGATGGTGCTGTCGGTTGGAGAGACCCCGTGGAAGATTCTCGGGTCCTGGAGATAAGAAACTGAGGGAGAGTCCTGTGAGCAGCAGAAAGGCTCACTCCACGAGCTCTCGTCAGGGGGATGCGGAGACGCTAAATGAGGAGCAGGACCACATTTTAGAGAAGAGTGATCCATTCCCACGGGAAGATCCATTTACTGGGGAGGCAGGCCCCTCTAACTCTGAGAACACCAGCCCGGGGGCAAGGCGAATGTGGCAAGAACACAGGCTATGGGTGCAGTGCCGGATCTGGGGAGCAAAGGAGTTCAGGCAAGCCTTCGCAGAGGAGGAAGGCCAGGTTCCCTGGCCCAGGAAGGAACACTTCAACCAAGGCAATAGTATGGGAACAGGAGTGGGGTTTCTGAGTCCCTGGGGGGCCCTGCGTGGCCATGGAGATGCCAGACAGGTTGGGAGAGGCCTGATGGAAGAAGGGGCACCCGCGCATGCAGGAGGGGGCTGGGCGGTGTGAGGAGGTGGCGTGGAGGTGAGGGCGAGCAGGGCAGTGGGACGACCAGCAGGAGGCCCAGGGAGACACTGAAGGAAGGTGAGGGGCAGGAGCAGGAGGGGGCCTGACTCTCCCAAGAGAACCCGAGTCCCGCACGTCCTTCGGAATCTGGCCCTGGGAAGCTCCCCGGCATCCTCCATTGCTGCCTGCTCCCCTCACCCACTCAGCTCCGACGGAGCTTCTCTCTGGCCTGGAGCACCAAGCTATTCCTGCCTCTGGGACTCTTTCCCAACAAGGAAGGGAAGATGTGCCATCAGGCAGGTAGAGGCCTACTTCTACCCACGGCCCTGAAGCTGCAGGTCTGTCTCTATTATCATTGTATGAAATTACCCTGCTCACTAAAGACCATCACTGTCTAGTTTGCTGTCATTACCCCAGCTCCTTGGAACATGCTTGGCCTCACAGAATCATGCTCTAGAAATAGGAACTTCTGCTAAGAAATCTCTCCCAAAGGCCACCAGGCCATTTCATGGCTACCAAGCTCTCAAGGAAGACAGAGCCCCATTCTTTAACAAACTGCAACTACTTTTCTTTAACAAACTGCTGCGGAGAAGAGACCCAGGAAAAGCCACACTCACCATACAGAGACCTCAAGATGGGAGCTCATAAGGAAATCACGACCCAGCCTCATTCATACAGAGATACATGACTGACTAGCTGTCTAACTAAATGACCAGCAAATAGGAGCTGGCAGCATCTGTGCTCACGTACGTGCATAAATATACGAATCATAGCCCAGAGGATTTATTTCTGCATACAGGTGCTTTCAAACTGTGTCACTATAAATCATCAGTGTAAATGAGTATCTATCAATGTAAATCATGATAGTAACCTCAAGCAGAAAGACTATAACTCAAAAAATTAAAAAAAAAAAAAAAAAATCAATTAAAACAATACCCACTAGGGGCGCCTGGGTGGCTCAGTCAGTTCAGTGTCTGCCTTTGGCTCAGGTCATGATCCCAGGGTCCTGGGATCGGGCCCCGCATCGGGCTCCCTGCTCAGTGGAGAGCTTGCTTCTCCCTCTGCCTGCTGCTCCCCCTGCTTGTGTTCTCTCACTCTCGCTCTATCTCAAATCAATAAATAAAATCTTAAAAATAAATAAATAAAATTAAAAAATAAAAAATTTTTAAAGATTTTATTTATTTGACAGAAAGAGAGACAGCGAGAGAGGGAACACAAGCAGAGGAGCGGGAGAGGGAGAAGCAGGTTTCCTGTGGAGCAGGGAGCTGGACACGGGGCTCGATCCCAGGGCCCTGGGATCATGACCCGAGCCGAAGGCAGATGCTTAATGACTGAGCCACCCAGGCACCCCATAAAAATAAAATCTTAAACAACAACAACAACAACAACAACAACAACAACAACAAAAAACCAACAACCCTTAGCAGACCACAGATAGAAAGAACCCTGCTTAACCTGATAACAAGCATCTCCCCAGACTGCACGGCACCCTGGGACATACTGGGGAACCTTTAGCAGCGCTGCTGCAAGTCAGACACGGGCCAGGAGGCCTCTCCTCGGCTCTGTCCTCAGGTGCCAGTGGAGAGGATGAGACCAGGAACCTGGGAGGGACAGACGGGCAAGGTAAGGACGGGAGATGTGACCAAGTCAAAGGCTGAAAGATGTCCCTGTATCACTGGAGTGGCCCAGGGACTCACCAACACCCCTCTCACCCTCCTCCATCTGGCCCCAAACTGGTCTTTGCGGAACAATGGGATTCTAACCATCCGGCCACAAAGGGCCCCTCATGTGACTCTATCAAGGGCCCTTTTATATTCTTGTTTCTCTGGGGATAACGGTCCTGTGTTCTTAACTCTAAGTGAGGACACTTTTGAATACAGCCTGTTGGTATTGAGAACTGCCCGTCATTACCTGTGAGGCAATGTCCCCTAGGTCAGTCCAATTAAGCAGCACTATAGATAAATAAAAGTCACCAAACTTTCTCAGTCCTGTAGGGCCTTAGAGAGACTATTCCTTTAACAAACGCTCATCCGAAATCGTGGCTACTATGCATACCAGATAGTCATCAAACTGAGGGAGTATAACATTATGCAAATTCCCATCATTTCTAATGAATCCTTAATTGAAATACATCACAACCTAAGTACTGCAACCTCAACCAAATATGCAAATTATTTTTCATCACAATGTATTTGGCATTTATTAAAATTCTGCAGTTCTGTAATAAACTACTGTATG
>CM052898.1:11301375-11435770 GCA_028534135.1 Potos flavus
TTTTTTTTTTTTTTTTAAGATTTTATTTACTTATTTGACAGAGAGAGAGAGATCACAAGTAGGCAGAGAGGCAGGCAGAGAGAGAGTAGGAAACAGGCTCCCCACTGAGCAGAAAGCCCGATGCGGGGCTCGATCCCAGGACTTTAACCCACTGAGGTTAAAGCCTCCCAGAGGCTTTAACCCACTGAGCCACCCAGGGGCCCCAACGTTATGAACCTTCCTTCCTGCCTCGCAGTCATGTTATATCTACCTGTCTGCCTGCCTTCCTTCCTTCCTCCTTCCTTCCCCCCCTCCTCCCTTTCTTTTCCTTAAGTATGCTCCATGCCCAGCATCGTGGTGCCTAATGCGGGCTTGAACTCAAAACCCTGAAATCAAGACCTGAGCTGAGACCAAGAGTCAGACACTTAACTGACTAAGCCACCCAGGCAGGTGCAACACTCTGATGGATGGCTTGTCCCACCATGGATTCCTTACTCCCTCCCCTGTTCCCTTTAAAGCATTTACTATGGCTGACTTGGGCATAAGGAAGGCCTCAACTTACTAGTTTCAGAAACTCCAGGCCTGCACCATACTTGGCACACTAGCTGAGCAAAGACTCATTGAACCGAACTGAAGAAAAAGTAAGTTAGGCACGTCAAACTGGCAGAGATGGAAACAAAAAGTTTGAAGGCAGAACTCTGACGTCTCCAGACTTAAACTGGGGCAAATAGAGAAGTCAAAAATTGGGGCGAGAACCGCTGGATTCCACTATCAAAGAAGGTAGCAGAAGCCAGGGAACACAGAGCTCCGCCGGGAGCCCCTCTTCTTGGTCTCTCTTCTAGGGCCGAGGACACAGTGGGTACCCATTTACTCTAGGAATGAGGAAAAGTATTAAGGGGTTTAATAGTACTGCATGAGAAGAGAGAAGTAAGATCAAAAAAGATAATGGCTAAAGGACAATAGATTTGGGCAGAAGGAAGTTATGCGTGAAAGAGGAAAACTGCTTTAGAGTGAAGAAAGAACAAGAGCCCTGAACTCACTGGGGGACTCAATCTGAAAGACAGGCGATAAATGAGTATCTCAAGACATTTCTGAAGAATAGGCGGTAGACAGGAGCTAATGACTGTTAAGCTTTCTTCCGATCCAGGGTCAACACCCTAGAAAGGTTTGAATACTTTGAGAAGTACTTATACAAGTAACAGAACAAACTTTATGCTCACTCCTTGTCTGGCAAGGAATTCAAGGCCATGCTCCACTGGACAGCAGCTAAGGCACGCGGTCATCCCATCTGAGTCCCCCTTTGAAGGCTGTGCCCTCCACTCATACCCGATGGAGCCGTGTTGCACGCCTTCTTGCTCCGTGCCTTCCCTGCAGACATGCCTGCCCCAGCCTAGAATGCAGTGCCTTCTTTTTCTGCCTGCGTAAAACTTTGCATCCAGATATGTGGTCATCTCTTTGGGGCATGCTCGTGTCCCCCTACCTGACTTCAGCCAGATTCTGGGGTCTTATCATCCACACTCACCTTGCTGCCAGGTGGCCTCTCTCGCTCTAATTCCTTACCTGGCTAATTCCTCATCATACTTTGTCTGGTCCCTGCCCCCGGCACCATACTCAGTGTCTGCCATTCCTGAAACTGTGATCTTTCAGGAATCACTGCTGTATCCCTAGGCCTGGCACAAAATGAAGTTTTACTGAGAAAATGAGATTAAATAAATCCATGAGAATGAAAAAATTTTTTTTCATGAGAATGAAATTTAAAAAAACATCTTTAGCTTTAGCCCGGCTGTCCAATCTTCCATAGCACCTATGATCATCTTCTAGCTCCTGTGAGCAGGAAGTGATGTCATATTCTAGTGAACCCGTGGGAGCTCTGGGAAAATCAGGGAGGGTGGCAGGTTAGCACCAGTGTTCCAGAGAACACAGTCAAATCTCTATCCAAGTACTTCCAAGTGGTCTGACTTCAGGCAAGTTCTTACTTAGGTCTAGTTCTTTATCTAGAAACTCTGTGAAGAACCACCCACTTTCTACGGTTACTGGGAAGTTTAAATGAAGGAAATCATCGTTTTCATCATCATCAACCACTGTGTTCTGACAGAGGCACTCAGTAACTGTCACTAAAATGGATGAGGAATAATTGCTTATTTGTGAAACTTTCTAAAACACTCTGCATGTTGCTTTACTTAATAAAACCACTTCAAAAGGGATTTTGCTGTGATCCTAGATTTTGGATAGTTTTAGGAAATTTAAAACCAACAAAATCCAAGTCGTGGGAAAAGTACTCCGAAGACAGCAAGACTTTCCTTTGGCACTAGACCAAGCCAAGCTAAGCCAACCCTAAGAGCAAAGCTAAAACCTACAAGCAGGTTAATAACAGAGTGCTGGGGGCGCCTGGGTGGGTCAGTGGGTTAAAGCCTCTGCCTTCGGCTCAGGTCATGATCTCAGGGTCCTGGGATCGAGCCCCACATCGGGCTCTCTGCTCAGCGGGGAGCCTGCTTCCCCCTCTCTCTCTGCCTGCCTCTCTGTCTACTTGTGATCTCTCTCCTCTCTGTCAAATAAATAAATAAAATCTTAAAAAAAAAAAAAAAAGAACAGTGCTGGCACTAAGTTGACTGGGATCTAACAAACCTCCTTAAGGATGATGAAAAGAAAAATTTCAATGCTGAAATTCTACTTCCCAGGTTTGGACAAGTAGACCTTATCTTGCTAACACTATCTAGCTTTGGGAAATTCCAAACCACAAATTCCTTCTCTGACTCCCCACATGCTTTGAACAGGCATGCTAAAAGCCGAATGCTCACTGACAGAACTGGAATTCTAAATATGGGGACACAGACCTTTAGAAAAGGGGCACGCCATTCAGTTGACAGTTTATGCCTTGCCACTTGCATAAGTTCTAAGATCAAAATTAAATAATCTCCTTTTAATAATTAGAATTTAGTCTATATTACAGGCAATGTCAATCTGTAGAAATACTGGAGGAATTACGAAAGTCATGCAAATTTCTGTTAGTAGAAAATACCTAACGTCACATATGTAAAAATCAAATTAAAAAATAAATTCAGAGAAATCTTTTCTTCCTAGGAAGAGCTATGAAGGCCCTTAATTGTAGTACCTGTTATGTTGCCTAAAAGCCAACTTCTGAACATTATCTTTTTAGTTTTTTTTTTTAAGATTTTAAATAAATAAATAAATAAAATCTTTAAAAAAAAAAGATTTTAAAAATGTATTTATTTGACAGAGAGAGGGAGAGAGATCGCAAGTAGGCAGAGAGGCAGGCAGGGAGAGAGGGGGAAGCAGGCTCCCCGCTGAGCAGAGAGCCCGATGCGGGGCTCGATCCCAGGACCCCGAGATCACCACCTGAGCCGAAGGCAGAGGCTTTAACCCACTGAGCCACCCAGGCGCCCCCAAGATTTTCATTAAGAGAAAAAAAATCAACTATTTCCTGAATCTTATTTGCTCATTTCTAATTTTCTTTCTATATTAAGTAGGCAAAGCAATGCTAATATGTGACCTGTGTGATTAATTTAAAAACTATTATGTCCACAAACATACCTTAGGCTCCGAAATTACTTTCATTTGTCAGATTAACCAACTATTAGGTAAACTAATTCATGAACATTGAAATAAATGGGATGCTATTATCACCACTCTTGAGAGCCCGACTTCTCCAAGTGTGGTTTGGGATCGGCAGCATTGGCACCCTTCGGAGCCTGTTAGAAACATGGGCTCTTGGGCCCTATAGGGACCTGCTACATCAGAACTTGCATTGCAATAAGATTCCCACGGAAATCTGCTGCATGTCCAGCCAGAGAAATGCTCTAAAGCACCACTGTCCAGTATTTTCTGCAATTATGGAACTGTTTTCTATCTGTGCTAATACAATAGCCACTAGTCACATGTGGCTACTGAGCATTTGAAATGTAGCTAGTGCAACTGAGTAACTGAGTATTTAATTTTAATTTGAATTCACTTTAATTTAAAAAGACATCCAGTGAGTGGCTACCACATTGAATAGTATAGCTCTCCAGTGGATCAGTGGGTACCTGTAAGCACTGGGTCAAGAAGTGACCACTGCAGGGGCGCCTGGGTGGCTCAGTCATTAAGCGTCTGCCTTCGGCTCAGGTCATGATCCCAGGGTCCTAGGATGGAGCCCTCCATTGGGATGGAGCCTGCTTCTCCCTCTCTCATTCCTCCTGCTTGTGTTCCTTCTCTCGCTGTGTCTCTCTCTGTCAAATAAATAAAATCTTAAAAAAAAAAAAAAAGAAGTGACCACTGCAGCCACATCTGCCAATCCAGCAACACGGAGGACAACTCACCTGTCGTTCCAACATGCAGAACGACTTGAAGAAAGACCAGTCCTCTTCGGCTGCTCTCCCAGAACATCAGGTACAGAGCATGGATCTCCAGAGGATACTGTGATCACTCTGCTTCCTTTCTCAAACAGGTTTCCAAAATTTACCCCTCAGCTCTAGAGTTTTCATGCTGATTTCTTTGAAATGTTATTACTGGACAAAAAAATGAGTCCACCAGCCTTTGATGAGAGACAGCTCCAGACTGGGTGCACCTGAGGCCTGATGACCCTCAAGGGTATATAGTACATGAGCACGCTGCTGGGGGTGGGGAGTGGGGGAGGGCCCAGAGCTTACAACAGATTTTTATGACCCAAACACTGGTTAAGAACCCTGGGAGGAGGGAAGAACTTTGGAGCCTGTCAGTCTTGACAGAGGGCCCTCAACCCTAATCTAATAACCCTCATAAACCCCTCATAAAGGTAGTCAAAGAAGCAAAACAAATAAACCATGTAGAAAATGTATTAAAAGAAAAAAAAAAGAAAATGTAAAATGTTGTAAAATTTATTATAAAAAAACAAGGCTATGCATGATAGAGCAAAAAATAATTCAGACAATCCTTGGCAAATGAGAGAAAATTTTCTGCCTTACTCATCTCATACGAGTAAGAAATGAATGAGCACATCATCAGTGAATGGTTCGAAATCAGAAAACACAGAACTGTACCTTCTCAGGAAGAGCTTAGGTCTTCCTGGAAGAGCTGAAGGTCAGAAGATCATTCAAGAAGACTGGTTATCCCTCACATAGGAAGTCTCCAGCTGACTTGGGCTGAATCTAAACTAAGGCAGTGTATTCCAAAGTCCCTTACGGTCCACTGCGTAGCCCAAAGGAAAAACAATATACAGTTCACTATTCTAAGACTATTCAGCTATAATGAAAAAATAATGCACAAGCACTTGGAGCTGCCTTCCAAATCATGCAGAAAGGTGTTAAGTAAGAATTCTGGTTTAAGGAGAGTAGATGTGCTTTCCCTCTTTTAAACACACTTACAGTGACAAATCAGTTTGAAAGGTCCTCCCATGTGAGATGAAAAATTCTTTCTTGCTAGCCAGTTGAGCTAAACTGACTCCAGGGCTATGAAGGGTTCAGCAGGTGCACTGAGAGAGAGGGCAGGGTCAGAAAGACTTGCAAAGCCTCACCCAGTTGGTTGATGAGAACGGACACAATCTGCTTCCCCTCCCAGGCTGATAACCTACCAGGCTGCAGAGTTTACTATGAGGAAAAGACCCACCCAAGCTATTTGCTCCAGAGTAGAGTTAAGGACTGAGGACTGAACACTGTTGTCTGGACTTGGGTGATTGTTGGGGCTATATCCAAAGAAATGGGGCAGATCTGAAGCATCTAAGTCTCAAAATAAAACCCGCAGGGGTCTTTCTACCTCAGAAAGAAACCAGGAAGCAGCTACCCAACAACCATGTTGTCACGCATGTACAATGTCCCACTATTCAATTTCCTGGCAAAAAACAAAAAAAGCTATCTTCAAGAATAGTAAGAAAGAATAGTAAGAAAAATAGTAAGAAAGAAAGAAAGATAGGAAGAAAGACTGAACACCATTCTAAAGCCTATCTAGGGGAGGTCTGGATTGCTATAAGAAAAAAAGTGCAGCCTTGGGGCTGTAATGGGGTGACGGATGGTGGAGGAAGGCTACACCTGAGCAGAGCTCACTCTTTAAGCAGCTCCCTACCTAGAACAGAAGGAACTCAGGAGCTCCACAAACACCCAAAGCACTGCCTCTGTGGTTCCCAGATGTGAAGAGCCTATTTTCCCCTACCCAGCTCCTCCTAAACCTTCCAGAATCTTCAGTGCCACAAACTTTACTATATGCCGGGTGCCAGGCACTGTGCACAGCCCTGGGAATACAAAGGAAAATAGGAAAAAGCCCCTGCTCTCAGACTAGTCTAGCAGACAGGGCATCACACAAAGGCACCCTCTCCTGGCCCATCCCTGCCGGTGCCAGGAGTCACCTCTACTCAGCACACACCTGTTACGACAACTATTTATAGATTAGTCTCCCATACACTCCCACTTCTCCATGAGTTCTGAGAGGGCACAGAACATCTTAGCCGCCTTGGTTTCTCTAGCACCTAGCACAGCGCTCCCACAAGTAGAATGAACATAGTAAGTCAGGAGGGGGACAACACTCTTAACTTTTCAGATAGAGGCTATGAAACTGCAGAGAGTGGACAATCCACAAGAAGCAAAGGGAAGCTTGAAGAACAAATGCATGCCGAATCCACCTTTTCTTTGTCTCCTCCTTCCTGTGGCTGCTGCTCACTTGGCTTTGGCATAACCCCGCCTCCCAAGAGGGCTCTAGTGACTTGCACAGTCCGCACCACCAGACCCTGGTCCCATCCCCAGGGATCATTCTTCACCCCCAAACAGGCCCCATTCAACAAGGCCTCATCCTTCAAAAAGACTTCGGTCCTTGTCTATTTTCTAATAATTTGAGCAGGCCCCAAACACAATGGATTGCCTTGTGAAGCAGATTCTACCATTCCTGGCTGGCTGACAAGTGGTGGGTGGAGGTAGGTACGACAGGTCGTCTTTCTTTTTTTAAGATTTTTTTTTTTTTTTTTTTTTTTTTTTTGACACACAGAGAGAGAAAGAGCGCACACAAGCCGGGGGAACAGCAGGCAGAGAAAGAGGAAGAAGCAGGCGGAATTCCTGCTGAGCAAGAAGCCTGATATGGGGCTCCATCCCAGAACCCTGGGATCATGACCTGAGCCTAAGGCAGATACTTAACCAACTGAGCCACCCAAGCACCCCAGGACAGGTCGTCTTAAAACTGCTGTGATTCTTCCCACCGCAATTGAAATAAAATCCAAACTCCTTCCTGAAACTTGTGGGCCGCGCGCGGTCTGGTTCCAACCTCTCTCCAAACTGAACTCAGGACTTTAAGTCTCTGGCTCTGCTTTCTTCCAGGTCTTTCCCACCTGGGGGCCTCTGAAAGTGCTGTGTCCTCTACATCTGACTCCCCACAGCATGCTACTCCTTTTCTTAGAGCTTTTCCCACAACATATACTTAGTTTTTGCTACTTACTTTCTCTCCCTCTAACTATGAGCTTGAGAGCAGGGACTGTGTCGGCACCCAGCTGGATGTCCCCCGCACAGTAAGTGTCTAATAAATATTTGCTGAGTTAACAAAAAGGCGGCCCTCCATCCCTCCACCCAGCTCCCCACTAACCTTTTCTCCTGATGGTTCCCACACCAAGTCACCCCCATCTCCTCATTCCTGATCCCACTGCCCACAACTCGCTCTCCATTATCCTCCCACCTCAGAAGTCCCACTAATGAATGCATCCATTTAGCTGTTCATCCTTCACAAATTCCATTTCTCAGCCGTTACCCGCCCGCCCCGCCCCCGCTCTCCTCTTACCCCTTACATTCTATAAACCACGAAACTGCCTTTCACCATATACCTCCCCATCCACAAACTCCCCTTAAACCCATTCCTCTCGCCCCAGGACGGGCCCCTAAAACCCATCACCCGCTGCTTAGCCCCATAAACCCTTCAATCCGTCGCATTTTAACCTCATAAGTCCCCTCGGCCTCAGACCCCCTCCTTCAGTCCTCCCGATCCCCCACATCTCCCCTCCCTGCTCCCCGCCCCGAGACGCACCCCGCCTCTCACCCTGCACCCTCCTCACCCCTCGGGCCCCCAGCCAACTTGGCCCTGGCCCCTGGGCCCGCCCCCTTCTCTGCCGCGACTTTGGGTGGCCCCCGCCCCCGTCGAGCCCGCGCAGCACCTGGCCTGCGCCTCCTCCAGACTCTGGTCAGTGATGGCCATGATTTGCTGCAGGACCTCGCCTGTGTCGGGGCCCGGAGCGGGCCCGGGCGGCGGCCGGTGCGGGGCCGGGGGAGGCTGCGCGGGGCGCTGCGGGCGCGGCGGAGAGTCCATGGGCGGCGGGGACCCGCAGGCGCTGAGGGGGATCCGCCGGGCCTGGAGCGCTCACAAGCGCGCCGCAGCCAACCACCGCCACCCGCACGCTGTGCGCGCGCCCCCCAAGCCCCACCCCTCGCCACTGCCTCCAGCCAACCGCCGCCAGTCAGGCGGCCGCGCACCGCCCATGGACACGCCCCACCGTCTCCGCCAGCCAACTGCCGCCGCCCGGGCCGCCGCCCCGCCCACAGACACGCCCCTAACAGCCCCTTTCAACGGCCCAGGACTCGGTTGCGAGTTGCCGAGGCAACCGCTCTTCGCACCCACACCCCCCTCCTTCCACCCCCATATGTCCGCCTCCCTCACCGCCTCAGAGCAAGGATTCCTGCTTAGATCCCTCACGTCTCCTCAGAGCCCCCGCATCTCCTCAGAGGTCCTGCATTTCCTCAGAGACCCTCAAGCCTCCTCAGAGAAACCCCCCATCTCTCAGCGCCCTCTACTTCCCACCAGAGCTCCCACTCCTCCTGAGCTCCCATTCCTCCTTAGACCCTTCACTCCTCACAGATCCCCATTCTTCCTCAGTGGCCCCGTATCTCAGATCCCCCCACCTCCTCAGGAACCCACATATCTCTTCCGAATCCCCACTTCTCAGAGTACCCCACTCTTCCTTCAAGCCACCCCTTCCTTCTCAGAAATCCCTGATTCTCAGATCCCCACCAGTCCCCACCATTCATCTCCAGAAGCCCTGAGTCCCAGACCCCTCCTAAGTCCCCTAATGGTCAACCATGCAGTTACTGAACTATGGAAGGATGCTTCCTGAGGGTCTCCTCTGAGGTGCGCCCCCAAGTAAGAGTGAATCTCCACAGGTCTTTGTTTCTAGCCATTAGAACTTATGGCATCCGAGAAGGATCGTCGTGTGAGAGAAAAGGAACGGACTGGACATGAATCACTTCTCCAAAGTCATTGGAACCTGCTGGAGCCTGTTTGCTGTGAGGGCAGATTCCAGATGCAGGCTCATAAAGGGTCCTCCTCAGCCTCTCTGGGAACCCTTCAGGGAAGGGCCCCATCTTCTTCTCATTGCTTCTGGAGAGGATACTCGAAACTTCTGGTGCGACTGGATTGGAGCACTCCAAAAAAGACAGCAGGGAGTGGAAATTACTGATGTGGGCCAATATTAGGAACCACTTCGAAAGCTCCCTGATTAAGGAAACCCAACACTGGGCCCCACTAAGAGGAAGTACTAGAACTTGTGGGGCCCACAGAGAGCTATTGCCCTGGGCAAAAGTTCAGCCCTGCACAGGAAGCCTAAAAGTTGTGGGTAATATTGGTGTTCTTCAGAGAACAGTGGTGGGGGCACAGGGCTGAAAGCTTTAGGGACCAGAGCTTGAAGGGAGGAGAGACCTACAAGAGAGGGAAAAACCAATAGGACAAGATGGCAAAGGAGACCAGAGGAGTGTGGGTTAGAACCTGGGGGAAGCTGATGTAAGAGCAAGTGAAACCCAGAGCCACCTTTAGGAGGCCTTCAGGGTCCCCACACCATAGGAATTGGCTTTGGCACCCAAAGTGATTTGTCTGTCCAATAGGCCTGGGGCTCCACAGAGGCAAGGACTGCATCCTTCACGGTCCTATGCCCAGGCCCATGGTGGACAGGGCTCGCTTGGGTCACTGTCTCTGGAGATTCTGGCCTCAGGCCCTAGAAGTCCTGCTGCCCATCTTGGACCCTGAAGTACCCAGCAACCCAGTTTATTCTTGCCTACACACAGAGCTGTCTTAGGGCAGGAGGAGTTTTCCCCAAGGGAAGCCTAGCCCCATGTAATGTAGAAGGACTTAGATGTTTTTGGTTCTTCCACGACATGTGCTTTAGTGGTTGAAGAATTTGGCCTCTGATGGGAGGCCTGGGTCCACGTTCTAGCTGTTATTTAGCATGTGAGCCTTAAGTAGAGCTATACCCCTGTCTCCCCCTGGTGAAATGGAAGCAGAGAATCCAGATTCTGGTCTACACTGTACCTGGCAGGGTGCCTCTATGAGCATCTGAGAGGGGGCTCATCATGGCATGTCTGAAGCCTTGGGGGGGCTGTGAGGTGAGGTGAAGAAAACCAGACTAAGGTCATGACCAACTCTGGACATTGTGGGGATCCAAAACTTTCCCCAGGGGCCTCTCTAGTCCCTTGATTTATCTCTGTGACCATCGGAAGCTGTGTAACCACAGGCCAGATTGCAACCTCTCTGAGCCGCTGACCTCATGTAAAAATAAGTGTGCCTCTGTACCACGAGAGGCGAGTAATGATTAAATAATGTACCTACAGTGCTGATCAGTGTGCCAGGTACATTGAGGAGCTTGAGAAATGGCAGCTCTCAAATCCTGCATCCTGCTCCACGGGCTCCACTCCCCCTGGCCTGTAGGTATGGATGGATCTAGGTGGTGGGGTGGGCAAGGGGATGGACACGCCTGACTGTTAATAACCTGGACCCAGACGAAAGGACAGGTGGGAGAAAGAGGGCTCACACAGGTCAGAGACCACTGTGGGCTCCAGAGGACAGAGACAGACTGGGGCGGTGAGTTAGGGGCAGGGGAACACACAGAATGGATGTAAAACCTCCAACAAGAGAGATGGGGAGGGGCGCCTGCTTGGCTCATTCAGTAGAACACGCCACTCTTGATCTCAGGGTTATGAGGTCGAGCTCCATGTTGTGTATAGAATTTAAAGAGAAAGGGAAAGAGAGAGAGAGAGAGAGAGAGAAATAGCAGAGATCAAAGAGGAAAGAGAACAGGGCTGAGGGGATCCCAGCCTAGCCTGAGCTGAGCAGGACAATTCTGGGACACAGGGATAGACGGGCTATCTGAGTTGATGACAGAAAATGCTCTGGAGACCTCGATGGAAAGAAAGATTTACTCCTTATGTCATGCTCTCCCCACAGACCCCCCTCAGTTCTAATCGGGACAGGCAAGACCCCAGAGGCTGCAAGGGGCCGCAAACCTTTTCCCAGCTCATGCTCAGCACCCCTCAGTTTGCGCCCCTAAAGAATCAGCTTCGGGCAGATGGTGCATCCCTGGGCCAGCCTCGTCACCCTGTTGCCCTGGGCAGAGTGGCCCGAGAGAGCCCTCCTCTCCCGCGTCTTTAACACCCACACCGCCACAGACAAGAAAGCGGTCCACAGGATTTACCGGGGATGGGCAGTAAAACAGAAAATGTCAGTTAAAAACCCCCTCGACCTGAGATGATTGAAGAGCAGATTCCTGAACCCCCTCTTGACTCTCTCCTGGGTGTTCCGAGATGATCCCACGCCCCCAGGCCCTGGGGCAGGCAGAGCCATGTGCACCGGGGAAGGCTGGCAGGGGAGTTGTGCCACGGCGGGCTGAGGGTCCCGCAGCTCAGGTCGTGCATTTGCAAGCAGACGGGGGCTCTAGTGGGGCGTTTGCAGCAGCCCACTGAAGTCCCAGGCTGGCTAAAGTGTGGAGTCCATCAGGGGGTGGCCATTCTCTGGAAGCATGATGCGCGTGCTGGCACCTGTTCGGGTAGAGGGAGCATAGTGGGCAGACTCGTGGGTGGAGCGGCGAAGGCACAGACAGCAGAGGAGGCGGCGGAAGGTGCGGCGCATCTCGGCGTCTCGGCACGAGTACACCACGGCATTGACCAGTGAGTTGGCCTCAGCCAAGAGTAGGAAATACTTCTCCACGGCCAGAACGTTGCAGGACTTGCAGCCCAGACCGTCCAGGAGCAGCACCACCTGGCCTGGCGTCCAGCAGACCACGAACGCCCCTGCAGGATGGAGCCTGAGGTGAGCGGGGCCGGCTCTGGGGACCCAGCACCCCCAGCTCCGAGCTCAGGGCCAGGGGTCTCCAGAGCTCAGACAACAGCTGTGCAGTTTGCAGGACCCGAAACCCTTCTCTGATGTGTCTGCCGGAAAGGGATGCCTTTCCTAACTGGTACACGGTAGACAGGGAGCTGGACCCTTCTACGCGGAGATTTGTTCTATGGGGGAACGGAGGTCACTGTGGGACAGGCCGGTTACTTGGTGGGGAAGGGGGGGTCATAGGGAAGAGTCGCTCTTTGTTCTTGGTGGGGTAGGGGGAGTGTATCCTCACGGGATCTACCTTGCTGCCTCCCCCACTCAGACCCCTCTACAGCCAGACCTCATCACTCCCGGCTAAGAACTCTGGAGGGCTTCCCACAGAACTCAGAACAAAATCTGACTCTTTGCCTGTGCCCTTCGAGGTGGTGCTGACCTTCTCTCCTGCTTCTCTCCAGCCACACGGGCCTCCTCTCCTCTTTGGGGGCACTGGCCCGGTCCTGCAGGGCTCTCACCTTCTGTTCCCTCTGCCGGGGAGCTCTTCCCTTCCCCAGCATTCAGGTCTCCGCTCAGATGTCACCTCCTTGGAGAACATTCCCCACCCAAATCATCCCCTCCCGTGTCTTGTGGGAGTTGGGGGTGGGGGTGGGGGGAGGGCAGCAGGGTGCCGGCAACCCTGGGCCAGCAGAGGGGCCCTCACTCACCCAGGATAATGACAACGGTCTTGACCAGGCTGAGTGTGGTCTCTCGGTAGCGGGGGTGGCAGCTGACGTGCTCCGCCATGCGCTGCACCCTCCGCCTCACATAGAAGAAAATGCGGGTGTAGACAGCCACCATGAGCAGGAAGACAAGCAGGCTGGACAGCGCCCAGACGGCCAGGTAGGAGCGGCTGAGCAGGGGGGCCATGCGTGAGCAGCGGTCCAGGGCGCAGAGGCAGTGCCACGAGTGGGCGGGCAGCAGCCCCAGGCCCAGCGCAGCCACCCACACCCCCACGATGAGCAGGACGACGCGGCCGCGGGGCAGGCGGCTGTGCAGCTGCACGGCCATCACGCTGCGGTGCCGCTCCACGGCGATGGCCAGCAGCGTGGCCACCGAGGCGGTCAGGCTCGTGTCCAGCAGGCCCTGCCGCACGAACCAGCCCTCCAGCGAGAGCCGGGCCGTGCGAGGGCCCGTGTGGAACATGAGGAAGAGGTAGGCCACGCCCGCAAAGAGGTCGGCTGCGGCCAGGTTGCCGAGCAGGTAGTAAATGGGCTGGTGGAAGCGGCGGTTGGAGGCGATGGCTGCGATCACCAGCAGGTTGGTCAGCAGCACCAGCACACTGACAGTCAGCCCCAGGGCCACCACGACCACATCCTTGGGCCGCCAGTGGGAGCTGAGCTCCTTGCCACTGTTGTTGTAGAAGAAGCCGATGGTCTCATTGTAGTAGCACCGGCCCATGGTGGCCATCTGGGGGCACAGAGGGAGAGGTCAGTGCAGGTGGCATTTGTCGGAAGGGCACAGGAAGGAGCAGCAACCAGAGGGGAGGGTCAAGACAGCAAGGGCAAGGGTCTCGAGCTCAGATGCCCCAGGGTAAAGCAGCGCTGGTGGATGATGTGGGAAACAAAGGCAGAAGAAAAAAATTATTAAATTTCCTTACTACCTATAGCCCATTGACAAGTCCTTGAAACAGGCAGAGTGACATTTCTCTAGGGACTCAACTGCCTCGATGTTAATACTTGGCTAAAGGCAAAAGGCAATCCTAACCCGACATCCCCCCCCCCCCCATCCTGTAAGTCTACTTTAACATATAAAAATTCTTTTGGAAATTTCCTTTATCTCTAACCCCCCCTAAGATACATGGTGGCAATCATCCCCCAAGCATATGGCCCATCAATAGACATCGGAAGGGTCTCATGACTAAGGGTTTATTAGATGGTAATAAATGACCTTTTCCCAACAAGAGCTAGCCCCCTCAAGGTCCTGGGAACCTTGCTTCCAGAATTCCTTAGAGACTTAGGCTATCCCTAACTCCCTCCCAACTTGAAAGGATATAATGGGCCACTCCTGGAGACCCCAGTGCAGCTCTTTCTGCCCACGGGTCCTGTCCCCTTGCTGTAATAAAACCACCTCTTTGCACCAAAGATGTCTCAAGAATTCTTTCTTGGCCGTCGGCTTTGAACCCTTTCTTTCCTTCATCATATGACGCCCAACGTGGGGCTTTGAGTCCAGGGTCGCAGCTGGACTCTGAGCCACGGTGCAAACTTGGTGAGTACTTCCTCTTCTCTTCCTTTACTTTCATTCCAGGGGCTCTTCAAGGAGTCCGGTCTTACTGGAACACTTTCATATGGAGTGCTCAGGCTGCAATCCTCTAGCCTGTGGCTACTCTACGGGGAGGAGAAAGCCTGCCTTTTGGCTGGAAGTTAGTACCCTGGCCGGAACGGTAGTAAGACCCAGAAACTTGATGCCCTCTCTTTATTCCTGTCCTTATATAAAGTTGTCTGTCTTGGGCACAGGACAGCCACCTAAGTCACCAGGATGGCTGCCAATCTTAAGACTCCCATGTGAGGTTTCCTCCTGATTGATCTCTTTCACATCCCTGGTCTAGCCGCTTCTGGTGGGACCTCCACTGGGAACCAGCTGAAACCAGTACCTGATTAAAACCCAACCGGGACCGTTTTCCTAGGGAAGTTGGCTGGAAAGACTACGTGTGTTGGAATGTTGCTTAGATCACGATGGATTTCTAACTTTCCTGTTTTCTGTCAATGTCTTCTACTGACTACTTAAGCTACAAAATTCCGTAATTTCCCCTTGTAAAACTTTTCTAGCGTTCTCCATGGGTTAAAAACGGCGGGTTCTTCAAGGCAAGGTAAAATAAGGCATGACCTTTAAAACAAGGTAAAATAAGGTGTGACCTTGACGGCACAACCTACAAGGCACAGTATTTTGGTCCATACGCCAGGCACCTATCCATAGCCTAGGATGCAATGGGGAAGCGGGGGGACGCTAGCATCCCTCCGACAGGGGCCTTTAATGGCAGTGGTGGTCATAGCGATTTTGTTCGGGGGGACACCTCGGGTCGCTTTGACCCCAGGAACCTCTGACATATCTTGTGTGGGACACCGCCTGGGAGTCGGGGCGGGGGGTTCTAGGTAATGGACCTTCTCTTTTCTTTAGTTCCCAAGGACTCTCCCTTGGGGTGCCTTTTAACTTACTAAAAACAATTCAGATTGCAAAACTTAGAAAAGGACTGAGCTCCTGTAACACTGCGTGGCCTCAGTGGGATCTATCAGTTAGATCTCTTCTGCTGGGTAGAATAGACCTAGGGTATAGAATAGATTCTAGGGTAAATAGACCTAGGGTACCTTCCCTGCTCATACCTAGGATGCTTTACACCAGGACCCCGACCTAAGGGCCTCTTACAGAATGTGTTTGCCCGAACGTCCTGGCTAGTAAACCCCCTCCTGATGTACTGAATGATAATTATCTAAATAGGCCTCCTCCAAATCAACCCAGGTTGCTGGACGACCACAAGCCATCCCAAGCAAAGGGGACTCTGACTCTGATTCTCTCTCTCTCACGGTTCCTCCTCCTAACAGATGTGGGGGCTTCTCCCTCACTCATTGCCCAGGTGAATGGTTATAACTGGAGCCAACTGTGGTTAGTCTCCCTCGGGATGGGACTTTAAGGACTATTCCCAAGCAGCTCCCGAAACTCCCTTTGTTTCAGGGAAATTCTCCGTCTTCTCTGGCCTGATATGGACTGCCTATCCGCCCTTGTTGGTGGGGAAAAATGGTGTTTGCTCCTCTGTTGGAGCTGATGAGCTCTAGAACTGGGAATCCTTTCTCGGTCTTCTGGCAGCAAGCACTTCCCTTTTCTGCCTTCTCCTCCCCCTCCTCCTGCTTCTGCACCACCTTGGGTATGGCCTACATAACTGACTTCTAGACCATGCTCCGTGCCTCCAGCATCATTGGCTTCTCCTCCTACCCTCACTATCAAGGAGCAAGAAGAGCACCCCTTGGAAAACTGACAACGGGGAGGATCCAGGTGGAACATAATTCAGTATTTAAACCAAGTTAAGTTTGTTGGTTTAATTGGGATGGATAGGTCTTTCAAGTTATCAGCACTAAATGTGAAACTTATTCTATCTCGGTATGCTGAAGGTCAAATAAGCTCGTGTTACCTCTGTTGCAATTTGTTAGCAAAAATGACAAAAATGATGGTTAATTGTCTCATCGAAGTTTTCATAGGTAGCTGTTAAGACAGCTTTCAACGTCTTTGGTAACCTGAAACGTTAAAGTTTTGCTTGGATGATAAATGGGATTAAATTCATTGAACATCTAGGTCTTTTCCAAATAGGATAAAGTGCTAAATCACTGATAACTGGACGTAGGCTTATGCTTTTGACTTCTTATTGCAAAGACATGAAGAATATTTGTGTCTGTTGGTAAACATACTTTGTGCTTAACCAGTTCAAAAAATTGCTGTCTAAAAAGTTCTGGTGAAACAGCTCACAATTGGTTCCTACTTAGTTTTCACTGGAGACTAAGGTTTCTTTTTTTTTTTTTTTTTAAATTTATTTATTTGACAGAGAGGGAGAGATCACAAGTACGCAGAGAGGCAGGCAGAGGGAGAGAGGGGGAAGCAGGCTCCCCGCCGAGCAGAGAGCCCGATGTGGGGCTCGATCCCAGGACCCTGAGACCATGACCCGAGCCGAAGGCAGAGGCTTTAACCCACTGAGCCACCCAGGCGCCCCGAGACTAAGGTTTCTAAGAGTGAAAAATTCTACTAACTATAATTAAGACTGATGGAAATAAAAAAAGCAACTTTGCATGTGTAGGAAAGATATGAATGGAAATACATTTTTGTTGAAGGTAAAAGAAGGTAATTTTGTCCTAAATGAAACTGGTTGTTTAGAAAGAAATGGCTTGGGACAAAATCTGAATGCAAAGGAAAGTTGTAGAAGGTTTGTGATGGGAAATCTTTGGAAAAATTTTAGGTGTGGTCAGGACGAACTAAGATTAAAATGAATGGATTTTTTCCCAAGATTTTATTCATTCATTAGAGAGAGAGAGAGAGAGAGAGAGCTAGAGCGCACAAGCAGGAAGAGTGCAGGCAGAGGGAGAAGGAGAAGCAGGCTCCCCACTGAGCAGGGAGCCTAGTGGAAGGCTCCATCCCAGGACCCTGGGATCATGACCTGAGCCGAAGGCAGACACTTAACCGACTGAGCCACCTCGGGGCCCCTGAAATGAACGGATTTTAAAGTACACTGGTAGGAAAAAAAAAAAAAAAAAAGTACACTGGTAGAAGATTGAAAGTCTACTTTCTCTCTGTTCAAAAGGACAAGTTTTCTTGAATTGTTGGTCTGCTCTTGATAAGAAAATGTGAACAGTTGTTTTTTTCTTTGCCTGCCCAGAAAAAATAGGTTCTATATTTTGCCTTTATCAGGTCTTTGACCATCCTTAACCCTTTTTTTCTTTAAGATTTTATTTATTCATTTTAAGGGCGCCTGGGTGGCTTAGTGGGTTAAAGCCTCTGCCTTCGGCTCAGGTCATGATCTCAGGGTCCTGGGATCAAGCCCCACGTTGGGCTCTCTGCTCAGTGGGGAGCCTGCTTCCCCTTCTCTCTGCCTGCCTCTCTGCCTACTTGTGATCTCTCTCTCTCTGTCAAATAAATAAATAAAATCCTTTTAAAAAAGAGAGATATTATTTATTCATTTTAGAGAGAGAGAGGGAGGGAGCACAAGAAGGGGGAAGGGCAGAGGGAAAAGCTAGACTCCCTGCTGAGCAGGGAGCCTGACTCAGGCCTGGAACTCCAGGATCATGACCTGAACAAAATGCAGACACTTAACCCACTGAGCCACTCAGGCGCCCTGACTATCCCTTTCCTATTTAGGCATGTGCTTTAAAACTTTCTAAGGTTTTAACAAACTTCCCCAAGATTTAAATCATGAACAAAGTCTCATTGACTAATTAGGCTTATTTGTATGGTATGTTACTTTCTGGTATAAGGTCATCATCACTTGATATTCTGGCTATTGAAGTGTTATATGTCACAGAAATAACTGAGTTTCCTTGTCAATTGCATTATAATGAACTTTCATATCAGATCGTTAACAATTGTCCATTTCTGAGTTTTTGTCACTTATAGTTTTTCTTATTCTTTTGCAAAATGAGTTTCATCTTCAAGGAGATTCATAAAAAGGACTTTTAGGACAAATACAGGTATTCGATATCTTTAAGATCAAAACTGAAATGGGTAAGAATTTCCAGAACTAGCTAAAAAGCTGCATTCAAATTAAACAAGAATTAGTAACATGGGACAAAACGAACTAAAAAGATGATTATAGTTTTGTGGCACTTGTTTGAAACATTGCTGGTTCTCTAATGTTTACTCTTCCAGATTAAGGAAACTTTCTCTTAAGATATGTATGACTTACAGAAACGTGATAAAAAGTATTCATTTGTGAACAAATTCACACATTTAACTTTTCTCTCTACCTGAACCCTCTAAAGTTAAAAAGGTGTCACTAAGTATTCTTTCTTCCATGGCAATCATAGTTATTTGCGTAAGTTTATTTTTTTTTAAGTTTTTTTTTTTAATATTTTATTTATTTGACAGAGAGGGAGAGATCACAAGTAGGCAGAGAGGCAGGCAGAGGGAGAGAGGGGGAAGCAGGCTCCCCACTGAGCAGAGAGCCCGACGTGGGGCTCGATCCCAGGACCCTGAGATCATGACCTGAGCCGAAGGCAGAGGCTTTAACCCACTGAACCACTCAGGCGTCCCTATTTGCGTACGTTTAATAGGAATCTGTTCTCCCTGTAACAGTACACCATTGGAAACGTTGGTTATTTTACCAAGGCTTTGACTGGAATGTCATATTTGAGAGAGACATGCATAGACTCAGATATGACCAAACGGCTTTAAGAAACTCAGTTTGACCTGGGCACCTGGGTGGCTCAGTTAGTTGAGCGTCTGCCTTCGGCTCAGGCTCAGGTCATGATCCCAGGGTCCTGGAATGGAGTCCCAGATCGGACTCCCTGCTCAGCGGGGAGTCTTCTTCTCCCTCTCCCATTTCCCCTCCCTCCTTCTCGTGTGTGCTCTCTCTCTCAAATAAATAAATAAAATCTTAAAAAAAAAACAATAAAAAGAAACTAAGGTTGACTTTACGCAACCTGGAACCATAAAGCCCCTTGGAAATGTTGACCTGATACTTTGCTTACAGAGTTCCCAGCAGCCTCACCAGGTGAGTAAAGAATCACTTCCTGGCAGGTGCAGGAACCTCCAGATAGTTTGGGGACCTCATGAAGAGGAATCCACCCAAATCTACAGGTATTGTAGGCATGTCTGATGGCAAGCACTTGGCTTGGCTTCTGGCCTGGAGAAGCTACTAAAAGTTCAACCTAGAGATTCCTTATAAAAAGTTCCAGCAAAACAGATTCTAAAAGATCTACATGATCAATCACTATTCTTGCTGAGCTTATGTAAATAATTAGGCCAAGTTTGTTAAAATTGGACTTACAAATTAGTCTTGATTTGGCTGTCTTTGGAAATTAAGAGTTATTTTAGAGAGAAAAATTATGTTCCAATAGTACACCTTTGTGGATGTTAAATTCACGATCTGATTGCCTTTAAATGTTTGTTGTTTACCTACGCTAGACAACTTGAGGTAAACTTCAGAGAAATTACCACCATAGCTTGTATAGACAATCTTCGTGCTTGTTATTCTGTGGGGATAGTAACAGGACCCCATGAGCATATGATTAGTTAAACAACCGGAAAATAAATTGATTCCCCAACAATTGTATAACTCAACTAGCATCTTGACTAATTCTATGTGACTGGGGTGATGAAATCGTTCCCTAAGAGCCAGAGCATACCCAGTTAACCCACTCCGTAGGGTTAACTATGGGCTTGTGGATGGATGATCCCACTTTCTTTACGATTGGATTGGATGATGCACTTGGGGATGCCCTTATCTCTTGATAAGTCTTCTCCCACTTGCCAGTGATTCCTTATAATTAGGATATTGTTAACACTGGACCTCAAAGAGGGCTTCTTGATGGCGTCATCCCTCATAGTTATATTTATCCTAGAAGTCACCTCTATTGAGATACGATGGCAAACAAAGGCTTTAGCCAAGCACACAAGAATCCTCCTGGTAAGAGGAGCCTCAAAGCTCACTCTGGGAGAGTCCCTGACTCGAAGGACTTCATATCAGGTTCAGAATGTCTTAGAGACCAAAGGCCACCAATGGATGATGGAGACAGACTTATTAAATACCAGGCTATGCTTATAGATATGCCTGAAATAATACTTAAAACCTGTCAAACTTTAAACCCAGCTACCCTTATGCCTGGACCTGACCACCGTCCTTCTATAGAGCATAACTGTTCAGAGGTTATTGATCTTGTGTATGTTAGTCAACCAGATTTAAAAGATTCCCCTATCAAAAAATGCAGACAAAAGTTGGTTTGCTGCTGTCAATAGTTTCATAGAAAAGGGAATAAGAAAAGCTGGGTATGCTATAGTGCTCACTCATGCTTGGCAATTGCCAAAGCCTTAAAAAGTGGTACTTGTACTGATTCCAAATATTCTTTCTTAGTCCTACATGCCCACGGAGCAATTTGGAAGGAAAGAGGATTATTATCAAGCCGTAACTCCCCAATCAAATATGGGCCTAAAATTATTGCTCTTCTTGAGGCCATACACCTACCACAGGAGGTAGCTATAATTCACCTCAAAGGACATCAAGGAATATGACCTTGGAATCTAAAGGAAACAATTTGGTAGACCGTACAGCCAAGAAGGCAGCACAAAATAAATAGAAGTCTTTTACCAGTCTTAACTCCAATAAAATCCTTAAGTCCATACTATTCAGACCAAGAAATGCACAGGACTGGCTTGTTAACAATGAGGGAAATATCTTTATACCCAAAAATAAGCAATGGAAGGTAATACAGTGTTTGCACCAGGCTCCTGATTAGGGTAAAAAGGCCATGGAGGTGGGAAAAACTTTGCTAAGAGAAACTGTCCCTAGATTTGGACTCCCTTGGTCCCTACAAAGTGACAACAGGCCATCTTTTATTACACGAATTCAAAAGATGTCCCTCCAAGACCGAATAGCCCTTGAGATCTTGACTGCAGTTAAAGGAGGCCCAGAATTAGATGACTGTCTCCTACTGGGACCCAATGGCTACGCGGCTCTAACTTGTGTTCATGGCTTCCCCCAGGCTGGACAGGCCACTGTACTCGGGTTTTGCCTGGATGCACGGATGCATTCTTAAAACCGTTACCAACCTAGCCAACCTTCCAAATTCAAAGCAACGGTGGATACGTTCTGTGTTTCATTGGTATGACCACCTAACATTCATTTTTGTTCCCTCTTTGGGACCAGAGGGTGTTGTTTAGGCCATGCAAGTTCTTAAGAAGTGCATGGTCAAAGCCCTAAATGACACTCAAAATAGCATTTCTCTACCACATACTGAAGTAACACAAACGTGTAAGGCAGTTTTACATAACAGCACGGCATTAGATGTTTTAAGTGCTACACGCGGTAGAACTTGTACTAGCATAAAAACAGAATGCTGTATATATGTTCCAGATTACCCCAAAATATTTCTGGGTTTCTGACATGAATACTCAAATTGGCACTTTAAACGATCCCTCTCTTTAATGATTGGTTAAACTTCTGGGCTGGAAGAGGATTTCTGTCAACCAAATGACTCTTATCTGAGCCTCTTTTTCTTTTTGTTGTACTTATCATGGTTTGCTGTTTTCTCCCATGTCTCTCCACTTAGTGCCAAGACACCTTCGCTGCCATGACTTCAAGCCAACAGGGATGATCCTTTCCACTCAGAGAGATCCACCCATGCGGTGTCCCTTGGATTCGGCTGCCTCTGCCTTTTGTAACTCCCGTATCTACATAAGCCCAACTGACCAATGTTGACCCATGGGTAGGGACACCTCTATGTCCCTATTCAGCAAGAAGAAGTTGCAGAAGATGAGACACTCCACCCTCAGCAACCTTAAAGATTTAAGGGTCAAAACTGTTCAGGGGGAATGATGTGGGAAACAAAGGCAGAAGAAAAATTATTAAATTTCCTTACTATCTATAGCCCATTGACAAGTCCTTGAAATAGGCAGAGCGACATTCCTCTAGGGACTCAACTCCCTCGATGTTAATACTTGGCTAAGGGCAAAAGGCAATCCTAACCTGACCCCCTTACCCTATCCTGTAAGTCTACTTTAACATATAAAAATTCCTTTAGAAATTTCCTTTATCTTTAACCCCCCAAGATACATGGTGGCAATCATTTCCCAAGCATATGGCCCACCAATGTACATTATTGGAAGGACCTCATGACTAAGGGTTTATTAGATGGTAATAAATGACCTTTTTCCCAACAAGAGCTAGCCCCTTCAAGGTCCTGGGAACCTTGCTTCCAGAATTCCTTAGAGACTTAGGCTATCCCTAACCCCCGCCCAACTCGAAAGGATGTAATGGGCCACTCCTGGAGACCCCAGTGCAGCACTTTCTCCCCACGGGTCCTGTCCCCATGCTTTAATAAAACCACCTTTTTGCACCAAAGATGTCCCAAGAATTCCTTCTTGGCCATCCTTCTTTCCTACATCAGGGACCACCAGGTCGACCAGAGCGGACAGAGATGCAGCCCCAGAAGCTGGGCATCGGGTTTTGGGCGCGAGCGCTCCCGAAGCGGGCGGAGCATCGGGCCATTAAACGAATGGGACGGAGGACCCTGGAGGCCTCCCAGACAAAGGGGGCGGTCGGGGAGGCGGTGGCCGGCCGGGCCTCCAGGCGCCCCTAGGCTAGAGGAGGAGCTGGGGCAGAGGGGAGGAGGGGGCGGTGCCCAGGCCCCACAGGCACGTGCCGCGCCCTCCCTGGGACCCGCGCCCACCCACCACCGTCGGCGCCGGCCTCACCTGGGCCGCCCGTCACGCCGCAGACCGGGCGGCCTCCCGGAGGGTCGGGGTAGGCCCCAGACCCATAGCCTGGAGTCCACCGCAGGAGCGGAGGAGCGTCCGGGTGCGCTGGGCGCGGGCAGCAGACAGAGCACGGGAGGCGGGGTCCCGCCCCTGCCCCTGCCTGGGCGCGGCGCCCCGCCCCCGCCACCTAGGGGAACCCCGCCCCGTCTCCACCACCTGGGGGAGCCCCGCCTCCGCAACCAGGGTAAGGACAGGGTCTCCCGGAACCGCAGCCCCCCCCATTTCCTCCCGGCCTCTCGGTCGCCCCTCTCCACTTCCGGCGCGGGACCCCCGCCCCCGTCCTCGCCCACCTCACACGCAGGCAGTTTCGAGCCTTCCGGGGGCTGAGTCACTCGCTGCACCAGAATTCCCGCCGTGACCTCGGGCAGCCTGGGCACAGCTCCGGGTGGTCTCAGGGTCCGCGCCCCCGCCCGGCCCCACCCCGCCCGCTCTCTGGCGTCCAATCCGTCGCCGAGTTCCAAGCCACGCCCTGATCCGACTGGGCTCCCACCGCGGGGACCCCCGCCCCGCCTCCGCTTCTCAAGCACTGAGATGCCCCACGCAGCGGCCTCCGGTGCCCCTCGGACGTCTCCGACCCAGCAGACCCTCGGGCCGCACTTAAGTTTCTCGAAATCCCGCCCCCGCGCCCTCCACCCCCGGCCCCGCTGCCCCCTGCCCGGCCCCGGCTTGTGGCGGCCCTGGACTCCCACGGCCCGGAGCACACAGCCCCATTGTCCCGGTTATCTGCACTTTGTTATATTTGTTTGATTATGCAGGACCGGATCGGGGACGTGGAGCTCCCGGAGGGCCGGGCGGGTGTGACTCAGCCTGGTGCCGGGCCCAGCCAGTACTGCTTGTAGGTGCTCAGGGATGTCTGGGAATGAAAGGGGGCCTTGGTTCCTCTGGTGGGTAAAACGGGGCCAAAGGATGCGGCCCTCACCTATCTCTCCCATCAGCCTCACCTGGCAAAGAAAGACACTCCAGGGTATAAGGGACACAAGTTTATTCCCAGGCCATCAGACCCTGGGTACCACCAGGATGTTGAGTCTGGGCTGCCTACACCCTCCAAGAGCTGGTCACCTGAGGTCAGCTAAGGAAGTGGGCAGAAGTGGGGGACTGGCCACAGCCAAAGTAGCAAAAGGCAGCCCTGTTCCAGGGGTCAGAGACTAGGGTGGACACCACTAGGGTGGACCCATGACTTGTATTGACCCTGAGTACTGACCCTGACTCGCCCCTGAACCTGAGTGGCCCTGATGGGCGGTGACCTGTGTCTAGTCGGGGGGATCCTGGTATACTGCCCCAACAAGGGGCAGACCCCCCCCCCGCCCCCCCAACACTGAACACCTTCTCAGTCCTTTCCTCCTCAGTCAGAATGCTGGGATGGTCAGAGATGGTCCTCCACTTCCTCCGGTTGGGGGTCTGGGCAGCAGGTGGCCTTGGGCACAGCTTCGTTGTGCAGCTTGGACAGGAGCCGGGCTGTCTCCTGGGTGATCTCAAAATGCTTGGGCAGCGGGGTGCGGCGCAGAGGGCTGCCCTCAGGCGAGGAGGAGGAGGCGACAGGGCCAGGTCCCCGCCTCCGCAAACTGCCTCGGGTCACTGATGTGACAGGGGTCTCTTCGCTCAATTTGGAAGCTACCTGGGCCAAGCTGGACAGCTGGTGGGTGACAGGCCGCACGCCACCCCGGGGATATTTCACTGGCTGACGGCTGAAGTGGCCACGGGATTGTGTCCCCAGGAGTGAGTCCTCTGGACCTTGGCTGGACACTGTGGGTTGGCATGGTCATTGCTGAGCACCCCTAAGTCCTCTGGATATCTGCTGGGAGTCATCTCTCAGCCAAGCCACCCCAGGCAAGGACACCCCTACAACTCCTGGGCCGCCCCCCAACTTACTTACCTTCCCCTTCCTCCTCTCTGGTGTCCTCAGCCACGTCTCTCTGGTCGCTCTGTGGAGTTGGAATCTGTAGGAACAAACCCAAGACCGAAGCCCCAACAATAAAAGCCCAGTTCTCTGAGACTCTTGGAGAGCCGAGGGTTTGTTCCTGCACATGTAAAAGGTCTTTGGCAGTTTGATATCTGGGGAGACGATGCCCTTAACAGTAGTACTGCTTGTCCCCTTGTGAAGAGCAATATTATTAATCTCAACTATGGGCTCCATGTAGGAACGCCCTCGCTCAGCAGAGAGCCAGCCCAGGGAGTGATTTAGCCCCATGCCCCTGAGGACCAGGTGACCTACCTGTCTCAGCAACCCTGCACCTGCCTTTCAATTTATCTGCACATCCTTCAGTTGATCCTTTAGCTAAATGCTAACAGCAGCTGGAGTTCTTTCTACATGTCCTGAGCACTCTCTGAGCCCATGGCTCAGAGACCCAGCGCTCACTGACAGCCCCTTTGCCAGCTCCGGGCCGCGGTGTGGGGGGGAGGTGCAGGCTCTCGGGAATGGTGTGTGTAGCAGGATCTGAGGGACAGGGAAGCTACCAGTAGGAGTCTCATCTGTAAATGGTTTTCACTAACAGTATCTATCTCTCAGGGCTGTGGTGATGATAACAGGAAGTCTATAAAATGCCCATACATAGAAGGTACACGGTGCGTGGCATTCCACAGACCCCTCTTTGGCCTCACTTTCTACCACCTTCTCCTCACTGATTCATTACAGCTTGGGGCTGCACCCTAAACACACCAGGCATGCTCTCACCGCAGGGCCTTTGCACTGGCTGTTCCCTTCGGAACCCCCTTCCCCAGATCTCCATCTGGCTCAATCCTCCCCCACATCTTTCCAGTCTTTGCTCAAATCCACCTTTTCCATGAGACCTGCCCACGGCATCCTATTTCCTGCTATACACTGCCCTCCACCTCTCCTTGGTACACCGCGGCCCCCCCCCCCCCCCCGCATGTCTCTTACCTTACACTACCCTTTCTTTTCTTCTCCATAGTACCTGTCACCTTGTAAGGTCCTATGAACTGACATTATACCATATTTCTTATTTGTTGTTGGTTTCTTTCCCACTAGAATACAGTCACCAAAAGGATGGGATCTCTGAATAATTTACTCACTGATGTATTTGCAATGCCTACGACAACAGTGCTTGGTACATAGTAAGTGTTCAAGAAATATTCTGTTGCAGGAATAAATGATCACCTGTGTTAGTAACTCGGCAGAGCTCTACCCTGTCAGTCCTCCATTATTACCTCCATTGTCACCCACCACTCCATTCCTCACTTTTAGGGAGAGAGGGAATGAAAGAGAAAAGTTTAAAGGCAAAGGAAGGAAGGAAGACAGGAGAGTGAGAGAATTAAATGGAGAGAAGCCCCTCCGCATGTCTGTGGGCCCAGTGGGTTCCTACCTCAGGAGGTGTGGCCTCAGGATGCTTCTCCAAGGTACCGTGGGGCTCAGGGTCTGGGTCGGGGTCTGACACTAGGACTGGGGGCAGGGGATCTGGAGCAAGGTAGGAGGGCGGTGGCTGGGAGTTGTTGTTTAGGAGGGGCCCAGGGCCTGGACTGGGGTCTTGGGGCACGGGCTCAGTGGCCACGGGGAGGTCGTCCATCCCAAAGATTTGCTCGTAGTTCACAATGAGGAACTCGACGAGCTGGGCCTGATGCCCCGAGTCTAGTAGGCAGGTGACGGGGCCGGCACCGGCTGCCCCTGGACCGTCCGGTGGCCGCAGCAGTGTTGGCCCAAACACGATGCCCAGGTTGTTGGCAGACATCTTGTTTTCCTCAAACTGTGCAGCCACCCTGGGGATGGTATGAGGAGAAGGATGAGAGCACGGAATGCGCGGACGCTGGCTGTCAGGTAGGAGCTGGAGGCCAGGCTCATGGCAACCCGTCCCAGTCATGGGAAAGTGGTCCCAGTCATTGTCTGAGACCAGCAGCTTCCTGCCTGGCAGTGGAGTCGGCACCCAAAGTCTAGAGTCATGTATTAAAATTCAGAGCTCAGAAAACACATGCAAAGATCAGAAGTCAGTGTCAGGGGTCAGTCCCAGAGGTCAGTAGTCACGTCCACGGATGGGATCACAGATCTGTGCCTCGGGTCAGAAGTCACATTTCAAGGTCGGGGACAGTGCACACCTGAACAGATGGGCCACCAGGTGCCGCAGGGTGCTGTAGTTAGAGTCAGGCAGCTGCACCAAGAGGGTCTTCAGCGAGCGGATAACCTCAGGGCTGGGGCTGGGGGTCCCAGGGTCGTGCCCCGGGTCTGCATGCAGGGTCTTAGCCAGAGAGATGAAGGCGTCGTAGAGGTGGAAGGGGACCACGGGGTCAGTGAGCTGGGGGTGGAATGGCGGGAGGGACATGGGTGTGGGTGGGCTGCAGAGGGTCCTCGCCTGAGCCCGCCCGGCCCCTGGATCCCCGAGCCGCTGAGTACCCACCTCCTGGAGGAATCTCTTGAGAACACTCGAGATATCGTGAGGCGAGTTTCCTGACATGTCCACCAATGCTCGACCATTCTCTAAAGCCTGGCACAGCCGCTCCACGCGGACCCGGGACCCGCTGACCCGGTAAATTCCCTGCAGGGCAGGGGCAGGAGAGACATCCGGCTTACCAACCGGCCGTCAGGAGCGCCGGGTCACTACTGGGGGTGGGCAAGAGTCAAGGCAGCACCTGCACACCCAGGGCACGCTGTTCTATCTCGGCCGTGCACTTGGTGATCACAAAGGGCACCTCCTCCGGGAAGTCCCTAGGCAGCCGCAGGAAGTCAACCCCAAAGAGGGGGGTCCGGGCTGGGAGCCGCCTATGTCCGCAGAGGATCAGTAGAGTCTCCAGGCAGCGCTTGTGGCAGGTCAGAAAGCACTGAGGGGAAGGTCACAGGGTTAGGGAGGTCATCAGGGGTCAGCGGGGGAAGAGAGGTCATAGGGATCCTCTGGGGGCAGGGATGACTCATAGGACATCATTATTAGATCAGGGCATGTCCTAAGGGCAGAAAGGTCATAGGGATTTCAGGTCAGGGAGGTCATTGGGGTCAGAAGAGGTCATTGGTTGAGGGGCCCAGGCCACACCTCCTCGCACTCGGTCCCGCTGACCATGAAGGCTTCACACTCGCGGCACTTGGCTGGGCCCCGGAGCCGCCGCAGCCGGTGGGTCTGGGCCGCACTGGACAGCGTCCACTTCCTGAAGGGGCTTCCTAGGCCATTCTCCAGGCCATCTACCAGGTCTGCGGGAACACAGGGTCAGGGGGCCTGGTCCGCCCCTCACCCCCCACCACATCCCACCTGCTTCCAGCCTTACCAGGGTCTCGCTCCTCAAAGTCATCTGAGGACTCGGTGCCTGTGGATGAGACCTTCACCAACCGCCTTGTGCCAGACCCTGGAGTCAGAGGGTCACAGAGGTCGGGGGTCATAGGGGTCGTGGGGAAGCTCCAGGGCTAAGGAGATATTCCTGGTTTTTAGGCTTTCCAGAACCACCCACAGATGCCCTTGGAGAAAGGGTTAGAGGTCAGGAGGGAAGTCAGGTCAGAGGTTGGGGGTTGGCGAATGGGTCAGCAACCTGGGGGGTGGTTCAGAAGCTGGCTCAAGAGAATGGATCAGAGGATGAGGAAAATAGGTCAGGGATGCAGGTAGGTCAAAGGTCAAGTGAATAGTTGGAGATGGAGGGTCAGAGCCTGGCCGGGGAGTGGGGACTGGAGGAGGGTTAGAGGTTGGGAACGGGTTCAGGCCAGCTCCTGGCCCCACCTGGGCTGGAAGTGGGAGAGTCCAGGGACCGAGACTCGCTGCCACCACCCACACTGTCCGCGTCGCCGCCTGGAGTCCGGCCTGGAGTTCCTAGGAGGGAACAGGTCAATTAGGATAAAGACCCCTGCTCTGGCACCACTCGTGCCTCCCTCTCGCTGTGCTCACCCTGCCAGCCTGTGCCTGTGTCCTCCCAGGGGCCTGCCTCCAAGGCACTTTCATCCAGCCGTGGCGGTGGGGGGCAGGAGAGCTTCTTTTTTGTGTCCAGGGGAGAGCTGAAAAGAGAGGTTTGAGGGCTCTGGTGACCAGGAAACTGCCCTGGGATGACATCACTTGTGCATTGCGTCTAGGCAGGCCCAACTCCAAGCACTGGCGTCTGCAAGCCTTAACACCAGTGGGAACCCAGTTCAGTGACCCTAAAGTTCAGACTCTCCCAGAATCAGAATACCCACCCCCACAAGCGCCTTGGCTACTAAATCCAAGAATTGAGGCTTTGAGTTTTCTGACCCCCAAGTATGGTGGTGCCAACAGCCGCAACTGTCTCGGGGGCTCATTCCTGACCCTGCTCCCGGCGGCGGGGTGGGGGTGGGGTGGGGGGGGATGGCCCACCTGTGTGCAGTGGGCACGAACTCCTGGAAAGAGAAGGCAGGCGGAGGGGGTGGTGGGGGCTCGGGCTGCAGCACCCTGACGAACTCCTGGTAGCGCTGGCCGGGCTCGAAGGGCTCGCAGCACTCGGCCAGGGCTGCGAAAGCGCGGGGGCCACGCTCCGCCTGCGCCCCTCGGAGCCCGAACAGTCCCAGGGTCACCTGCGGGGGGGGCGGGGGAGGGGAGCGCCGACTGCAGTCAGAGGGGGCGGAGCCTGGCCTTTACAGACACCAGTGCTGCCAGCGTTTGGGGGCGGGGCGAGCAATGAGTAGCGGCTGAGGGGGCGTGGTCAGAGCCTGGCCTGGAGGAGGGGGTAAGGGGGAGACAGATACCCATGAGGGTGGCGCCAAGGCTGACTGCGGTCAAGGACTGAGGGTGGAAACTGGCCGTCTAGGGAGAAGGAGTCCTAGGCCCTGGGGACCGGTTAGGGTTAGAGGGCCTTCAGCTGGGGCCAAGGCAGAACGTGGGGGGCGGGAGTGGGAAAGGGTCTCACCCGCCTCAGCACTTCGTCCCCCTGCAGCACCAGCTTGCGCACGTGCGACACGATCCGCTGCTTGGCGGCCTCCAAGTCTTGCTGCCGCGCGTTGGCCTCGCGGACGCAGGTCTGGTACAGCGCCATGGCCTCCTGCATCTGGGGAAACCAGGGCCAGGGCACAGGTAGGACAGTGTGTGGGGCGGGGTGAGCTGAAGCGCTGGTGGGGCGCGGGGCCGGGTCCCCACCTTGGCCTGGGCCTCCTCTCGAGATCGCCGCCGCCGCTCCTGCTGTTTGCTGGGCCCCGGCGAGGCCTGGGGTGCCGGATCCTCGGGGGACGCCTGGGAGCGAACCCACAGGTCCTCGCTGCGCTGTACATACTGGAGCTGGGCCCTCCGCAGCGCCTGCACTGCGTCATTCTGGGGCCGTGGGGGGAGGGGGGGGCAGGCACGGAAGGGGACAGATCAGCGCCTCTTCCTCTCCTCCACCAGCCCAGCGGGCGCACACGCAGCCACCCACCCACCCACCCTGCCAGGCCTCACCATGCGCTTCTGTTCTTTCGTCCACTGATCCTTGAACTCCTTCCGCCACTTCTCAATCTCAGTTCGTTTGGCTGCCAGGGGCTGGCAAGGAGGACAGATGGGGCGGGGGGCTGCCTCAGGGCCACACCCTGTCTTTCCGCTCCCCTCTACCACATGCCTTTCATCCTCTGGACCCTCTCCGGGGTCTGCACACCCCCCCCCCCCCCGCCCCCAACCAGCTCTCCACCTCATCCTTTCTAAAGCCCAGACCCAGAGATGCCAAAGCTCTCTTCCTGGGAACACTCAGCACCTTGACCCCCCTCCCCCCCCCAGCACCCCCCAAGCCCTGCAAACAAACAGAAGCAATTTTGCAATTGCACAGGAAGCCTGGTTTGAATCTCTGCTGGGTAACCTTGGGCAAGTTCCTCAGCATCCCTGGGCCTCAGCTTCCTCATCAGCAAAATGGCACTGATGCTAAGTGCCTTCCTCCTGGGGAGGGTGTGAATGGAATAGTGCAGGCAGCAGGGCCCCCTCACCTGGTAGTAATCTCTTTTCTGCTGGGCCACTGTCTCCATGGCCAGGGCTCCCAGGCTGAGGTCGTGTTCCAGAAACAGGGTGTAGATGTACTGCAGTGGCATGTGGTTCTGGGGGTAGGGGGTGGGGGGAGGGTTGGCATTGGAGGATGCTGAGGATCTAGGGGGTCAGGGCTGGGGTTCCGGAGGGCTTGGACCCTGGCGGGGGAGGGGGAGGTTCTGGTCATGGCTACCTGCTGGTGGATTGACACCTTGCCAGCCTCGGCGATCTTCATGATGCTTTTGGCAAACTCTAGCTCTGGGGGGGAAAGACAGCAGGGGTCTGAGTTGGGCAGGGGGTGGGCGCTGCCTGGGGCCTGGGGCCGGGCAGAAGGGGCCCTCACCAAGGCTGGCTCTCTTCTCGGTCCAGGCCAGCAGCTCCTTGGCATAGCGGCTCCAAGTCTTGGCGTAGTCCAGAGCTGCATCCACGCCCCCCGTGGTCCGAATGAGCCGCAAGTCCAGCTCCTCCCCTGGGGCAGGAGGGTGGACTTCTGACCTCTGAACTCTGACCTTCCGCGGCAGCCTTTCCTGAGCCCCAGGACCGACCAGACCAGTGACCCCTATTCTACACCCTATGGCTCCCCCAAAGACCGCTTTATGATCTTGTCCAGTTGCAATTTTATACTGATTCTCCACCCAGCCTGGGGCTCCCTGAGGGCAGGGGCTCAGCTCTGTCGTGTGTACTGCCGTCTCCCTGGGCCGTGGAACAGGCAGGGGTGACAACCAGTTGAAGGAAGGACTTCTTTCTGCCCCCACTCCGCCTTCCTCAAAGTCCCCTACCTGTAAGGGGCGCAGGACCCTCCGCGGAGGGGCGACTCCAAAGGCTGGTTTCACTGGTCTGAGGGGGAGGGAGACAGCATTCAGGAGCAAGCGGGGCAGGGGCTTCAACCCCCTAGAGCCCCTCCCCCTGGAGACCCCCTCCTCCCTGCCTCCTTGGTCCCACCCTTCACCTCAGTGGCTGTGGGGGTCTTGTCAGACTCTGGGTCTCCTGAGAGCACGGGGTCTCCAGGCAGCATCTCAAGGGTCCTGGGAGGTAAGGGCGTCAGGATACCACCCTCCACCCAGTCAGAATTGCTTTGGGGTGTTGGGGGCCCCCGGGGCAGTGTGAGCGATGGTCCTGGATATCACCTCTGAGATATCTCTTGTATCTGGGAGGTCTGAGTGGTTCTAGGGGGGACCAGGTGAGTTTTTTGTTTTTGTTTTTTTTTTATGGGACTTGAGAGAGTTTGAAAGGTCCCAGCTGAATCTGGGGTCCACAGAGTGGGATTATAAGGATCACAAATGTTTTAAGTGGTCACAAGGATATACGGGGCGTCCTAGGACCATTTTGGGGATTTCTAGTGGATTTGGGGGGCCGAATTTTGGGATCTTTCAGGTGTTTTGGAAGGACCCATCTTAGACTTCTCAGGTTATTAGGTAAGTGGATCCAGATGTTATAGGTTCCTAATGAGGCACCTAAATGGTTAGGGATTTGGGGGTGCCCCAGGCTCAGACTCACACGTTCCCCAGGGAGATCTCGAGGTTATCCAGGCTCCGGAAGATGTCACTGTACCTCTTCCTGCTCTCTGGAGCCGGGGGTAGCCCTGGGGGAGGGGAGTGTCATACATGGGCCAATCAAAGCCTCCCTCCACCCACGGAGGCCCCAACACCATGGCCCTTAGCCAGTTGTTTGGAGGTTGGGAAGAGAGAGACAGAGAGTGTTCTGCACCTGTAGAGAGTGCGGGATGGGGTTGTCAGAGTCAGGACTGAGGCACTGTGGCCTGAGGTGAAGCCAACTCAGGGCAGGCAGATGGACTCAGGCACAATCCAACACTGAGACAGCTGCTCGGAGGAACAGGCACCCACACACACATGGGCCCAGAAGCAAAGCGACAAAACAGATGCCCCAGATGCAGCCACACTGTCCCTGGGGAGAGAGCCAGCTTGACAATGGAACCACATGGACCTCAGGCCAGACAGGCGGAAATACACGTGGGAGAGACCGGCACAGAGCCTGTGACACAAACATACGGGCAGACTGAAACCAGAGGAACATAAAGACCGAATGACACTAGACATGCACAGCAGAGACACAAAGACAGCCGGAAATACAAGTCAGACCCTGCCACACTTCTACCACAGCCCCCCTTCTGGGGGGCCCGGATCAGCATTGCCCCCTCCCCTGGCTATGGAGGAGCCGAGTGGGGATTCTGCCGCGTCGCCCTCTCCGTCAGCGGTTGTTACACCCTGCCCCCATCACAAATATCAGAAGCAGAAGCAGCCACTTCCCCTTCCTGGGCCCCCTCCCCCAGGCATCCGGGGTGAAGACTCCAAAGGGGGACGGGGTAAGGGAATGATGTTCTGGGCCCCTCTCAGCTTGGGGGTCCCCACAGTGGAGGATGCCCGCGTCCCTCCCCTTCGGGACTCCTTTCCCCGCTCTCTGGACGGAAAGGGACAGGCGAGACCACTCAATTTAGGAAGTGGAGTACGGTTGGGGGAGGTCCCTCTCGGATCCCGTATCCCGGACCGCCTACCCGGCTCTGCTGCGTCCATGGCCCGGCCCGAGGATCTCTCGGCGGGGACCGGGACTGGGATGGGATCTCGCGCCGGCGGGGCCCTGCCCCGATTTCCTGCCGCGGCGGCCGCCGCCGCCCGGGTTCCGCGTAGCCCCGCCCAGCGGAGGCTAGGCCCCGCGACCGAACACGCCCCTGCCCAACAGAAGCCCCGCCCCCGGCTATACCTCTGCCGATTGGCCACGCCCCTGAGGCCCGGAAGCAGGTACCGCGCGCCCTGCCCGAAACGCGGGAGATGCTGTAGGGCCAGGGATTCCAGTGCGACCATCCCAGACCTGGACACCCCCTTGCTCCATCCCCGCCAGATCTTTGCGCCGTCCCAAAGCCCCAGCACACTCACTGTCCGGGGTGCCTGTCCCTGAATCTTCCACCCGCCGCGACGCAGCGACTTCCTTGCCCAGGGGCTTCTTGTATACTCAACCCATACAGGCTCCACTGGGTCCATGGTGCCCCCTGGTGGAGAGGCCTGATGGCAGGCCTTATTCCGGTGGGATCTTAAGTTCCCCCAATGCTCTAGCACTGGAAACCCCTGGTCTGGGGCAGCCCCAGGGACCTTGGAAGCTGGATCAGACTCTTGAAGCCCTCCTTACAATACAGCCAGAAGTGCCTCTAGCACCTCTCTCAGGGATGGGGGTCACAGATCTCCACCCCGAGCACCCCAAGAATCATTCCCAGCAAACAAATCCCAAGTCCGGAGTTCTTGCCTCCCAGTTGGCTCAAATTGTCTCAGGGATTCCAAGTGATCACAACAGTCCGTCTGCTGGGTGGGTTCTAGCACACCTACACTTCCATAGACCTCGGTCTGTGCTCAAGGCCCATGTGATGCTCACAGGCATTCAGATGGGCCCTGCCCTTTCCCTGCTTTGGAACCCAGAGCTTTCCTTGGGCTATGGGTAACACTCCTCCTGATGGGGAAGCTGGACAGGGACAGACTGCTGAGGATGACCAAGGGGTGGAGACGGGAAAGGGTGGAGAGCCCCTCACGGGTAATCAGCAGGGAGGCAGAATTTGTCTTCCAGCCTGGGCCTGGGTACCAGGCCTGAGATTCTCACACGCAGCTTGTCAAAGTTATAAAAACCCACCATAGCCCTGGTGGAACTTCTAGTTTGAAATAAAGACAGATTCACCGGCGCCTGGTTAATCGGTCTGTTATGCATCTATTTCCCTTTGGCTCAAGTTATGAGCCGGTGTCCTGGGATTGAGCCCCATTTCAGGCTCCCTACAGGGAGCTCCCTCTCCCTCTCCCTCTGCCACCCCACCCCTACCCGTTATCTTTCTCTAAATAAATAAAAAGTTTTATAACTTGGCTTTCTAAAGTTCTTAGCTATTGAGAAGGTAGGAAATCTCCCACGGCCATGACTCTGCTGTCATGCTGCCTACTCCACAATTCCTGGGTTGCAATGAGCACATGCCCTCTGAAAGGAAGGACGGCGTCGGTACAAAGTCAGAACCAGGCTGCAAAGCTGGGCTGATAGGAGATGATGAATGGCGCCCGCGGGGCAAGTATGACCAGAGTTAGCATCTGCAACTGCAACGATCTGAACTTCCTCACATCTAACACACTGTGAGAGGAAGGAATGTTGTTATTTCACATATTACTGAAGAGAAGAAAATGCCACTGATCCTAAAACTTTCCACCAGTGTCTAAGAGACCAGAACGTGAAGCTGAGAGACCACAGAAATTGGGAGATGCTTGTCAAATTACAAAATATGCACAACTCTCTGGGGTTGGAGCTCAGCCCACCCAAGCACTGAATATCCAGGTCGCAGAGCTGTCTTCATGACCTCCTGGCTCCTGGGGAGGGGGCCGGGACCCTGCTCGGTGACCGCACAGCCCCATTGCAACCCCTCTGGTGGTGCACACACAGGTAGAGGCAGGGCTTCTTAAAATGGTGGATGTGGCTTTATTTACCAAAGGGACCGGCCCAGGGCTGGTTCTGCCAGCCTGGCCTTCAGGTGGCTGTGGGGCGGTCCCAGCTCAGCTCGGTCCTGGTGGCAAGGCCGGGCCCGCCTCACCACGGGGGCAGTGTTCCCTGTTGGGGCTCCCGCCCGGCGGCACCAACATGGGCAGGAGGTGCCAGCACTGCCATCTCAGGAAGGCACTTTCAGCTTCGGGGTCCCCAGGAAGAACTGCAGGACACGGTCGGCCAGGAATGCCAGGCAGAAGTCCAGGAGCAGGACCTGGGCGATGACCAGCTTGAACTGCGGGGTAAGGAGCACTGGTGAGCTGGGTGCCTGCGGACAGGCCCAGGCTGAGTCCTGGGGCCACACCCACGGGGCCACTCACCTCCACGGGGATGTCCACGAGGCCAAACTGACTGTTGAAGTCAGGCGAGGAGCCAAGAAGCAGGCCCACGATGGCCAGGAGTGACACGGCCAGGCTCCACACTAGGGGCCTGTTCTCTGGCAGGCTCTCCATGAACGGTGGGCCCTGCGGGGACAGATGGATGTGGACAGTCACATGCTGTAGGCGCCCAAAAGTGGGCAGGGCAAACTCAGCCAGGGCGGGGCCTCACTTTGTAGTTGATGGCAAAGGTGGCCATCTGCATGGCCATAGCCATGATGTACACGGTGCTGTTGACCAGGCTCGGCTCAAACTCCTTGTACAGGTCCACAAACTGCTCCTGCCTGCAGTGACACAGAGGGGATGGGGGCACTCTCTGACGCGCACCAGCCCGGCACAAAGCCAGGGATCGGCCTGGCCGACCCCACTGGTCAGACCATGTCTGCATGCGCATCTTCCTGCACCTGCCACGACCGGGACACTGCCGCCCCTAGGAGTGCCTTGCCCTGCCCCAAGCCCCGGGCTAGGCCAGCACTCACTTCTCAGGGCTCCGGGCCTGGGCCTCGCTGTACAGGTAGACAAGACTCAGGAAGTGCACACAGAACTGGAGCACGACCGTGAGGACAGTGTATAGGTTGAAGATGTTGGGCAGCGGCCGCTCTCGGGAGAGTGTCTTGAGGGGCTGTAGTGGCAGGGTGGGGGGGGTCAAGGTCCAGGCTCACCCTGGCCCTACCCCCCTCCCCGGCCTCCTAGCAGGACTCGTGTAGAGAGCAGTCACCAAATCCTGGAGGTTACGAGTCAGCACCAGACCCCAACGCCCTGCTGGTTTCCCAGCCCCTTAGCCGAGATGCCACCGCACCCTTACTCAAGGCCTACATTCCACATGACAGCCACAGGGTGCTTAAAATCCACCCCCTTCCCCTTGTTCTAGTACAAACCAAAGCCCTCCCTGGGACCCAGAGAGTGCTCGTGGTTGACACAACCCACGCCCCACATCCTCCAGCCACTGGGTGCTCCTTCCATCAGCCCACACCCATCTACGTCCTTTCTGCCTCCTTCCTGGAAGTTTCCCTCGCTCTTTATACACCACACAGGCTCCCCTGAACGATCCCGAGGCTGTCCCCTGTAGCCTGTGACCCACTTTGTATTTTTCACCGACACTGAATGCTTTCTGAGTGGTCTTGATAATCATTTCCCCATCTGTCCTGTCTTTGCCTGTGGGCTCTGTGTAGCCTGCTTGGGGCCCCACCTGGTGGAGGGTGCTGGGACCCAAGTCATGCCACTCTGGGGAGCTTCGACGTGCACCTGCTGTGTCCCCTGATCCCCATCTGTAATGTGGGGATTACAATTCCCACCCTGAGGCCTGCTGGGAAGACCAACGGATGACACGTGGTGACGCCTTTAACAGTCTGCCCTAGCTGGCCCAAAGAGGCAGAGGGTACTCCTGGGCTGGGGAGGGAGCCCCTGCTTTGCCTGTGGCTCAGCCCACCTTGGAGCGGGAGATGAAGAGGAAGCAGCCGGCCAGCAGCAGCCCCTGCAGCGTGGCCTGGAAGTCACTGAACTTGACGCCCTCCAGGTAGAGAACACTCTGGCTATAGGCCAGGATGAGGGCATTGAGTGCCAGGATCTTGAACATCTGCAGCGTGGTCACCAGTGTGCAGCGGCCCTGCTTGATCACGTGGCAGACTGTAGCGGGGGCACAGGAGGGGAGGAAGGTATGGGCGTGAGGGCCCATCAAGACAGGCCCAGGGGGAGGGACCAAGGTGGGGGGACTCACTGCACTGGATGGAGGAGAGCTTGGAGGTGAAAGGGGCAGCGATGCTGGCATCCCCCAGCTTCACGATGGGCGTGCTCTCATCCTCGAGTTCCCGCAGCACCTGGCTCAGGCGGTCCTGCGCAGCAGGCAGCAGGGGTGAGGCCTGGCCACCAAAGGGGGCCGGTGTCCCCCACCTCCTGGGACTCACCCGCTGGGAGGCCAGCTGCTCCTCGGCGGGCGGGAGCCCTGACCTCTGCTTGGCCGCCCTGGAGGGGACCCGGACCCCGCTGCTGCTGAGGACAGGGCTGTCCCGGGGCCGTCGGCGCCGCTCGACAACTCGCTCAGGGGCATTGGCCAGGAGTGCCACACCTGGGGGGGAGGCACGTGAGTGTGTGTCTGGAGCCAGAGGGAGCCTGTCACCCCAGGCCTGCTGGCCCTGTGCTGAGCAAGGTGTCTGTTCACAGGAGCCCAACCTCCCCATCGCAGCTATCTCCCCACGGAGTGTCTCACAGAGCATCTGTAAAACTCAAATACACCCAACTGATTTCCAGGGGCGCCTGGGTGGCTCAGTGGGTTAAGCATCTGCTTTCGGCTGAGGTCGTGATCTCAGGGTCCTGGGATCGAGCCCCGCGTCGGGCTCCCCGTTCAGCAGGGTGTCTGCTTCTCCCTCTCCCTCTGCCTGCTGTTCCCCCTGCTTGTGCTATCTCTCTCTCAGATAAACAAAAACAATCTTAAAAAAGCTGATTTCCACGATCTATTGCCAAGGATCACAATTCTATGACATAATATTCAATTAATAAAGCAGTTAAGATTTGGAAAGCGCTATACGTACGTCAGGTTGGTTTTTTTCTTTTTAGAGGAAAAGAACGTGTTATGTTTGTGCTCAAGAGCGTGCATGTGAAGAGGGGTGAGGGGTTTGGGGAGGGGAGGGGCAGAGGAAGAATCTCACGCAGGCTCCATGCCAAGTCCGGAGCCTGATGTGGGCCTTGATCTCACAATCCCGAGACCATGACCTGAGCCACAGTCAAGAGGTGGATGCTTAACCCACTGAGCCACCCAGGTGCCCTGTCAGGTTGGTCTGTAAACACCGACCTGACCGCATTCTGTAGACAGAAACCCGAAGCTAAAAACGGCTGGCAAATGCCTCAGCTTCCATTTGTGCATCCCACTTGTCCCAGCTCTCTCCCGCCTCTGGCCTCAGCCCCCACATGGTCCCACTCAGTGCTGGGAGGCCTGAACAAACCGAGCTGTGTCTGCCACCTGGAGCCTCCCCGGCTCCTGATGCTCCCAGAAGCCCGGGTGCCTGCCACTCCCCCACCCCCGCACCGCTCCTCAGATACCAGTGTCCCCTCCAGGCCTGCGGCTCCTCAGATCCCCAATCCCACTGGCGCCTGCCCCGTCCTCTCACTGCCTCCTCAAACAACTCACTCGGTGATGCGTCTGCGACACCAAGCCCTCGCGGGCAGAGCAGCGATGGGACAGTCCATCAGCTCGCGGGACTTACCCACGTCGGCGTGCTTCAGGGCACCCACGTCATTGGTGCCGTCGCCGCACATGAGGGTCACGTAGCCCAGCTCCTTCAGGCTCGTGATGACAAACTCCTACGTGCGCAGAGACCGGCTGAGTGAGGGCTGTGCACCGCCCCCAGGGCCCCGCCCCCCCCTGCCTCCTCCCTACACACCTTCTGCTTGGGGGCCACACGGGCGAACACCTGCACGTGGGGGATGAGGCGAAGCAGCTGCTGGGGGTCCTCGGCCTGCAAGTGGGCCAGGCCATCGCCCGTGAGGCACAGCGCATGCTCCAGGGCCAGCGCCTTCGGGGAGCCCTTGGCCAGGGGCAGCACAACACTGCCATCGATGGAGCGCCACTCGCAGGGTCGGCCTGCAGGGCCGGAGCCCAGGTCAGAGAGAGGGGTTCAGCAACTCCCCCTCAAATGGACCCCACATAAGCCATCCCAGTCTCATCTCCTTGAAGCACCTTCTGGGCCCTCACCCCTCTTTATCCCTAGCAATCCTTGTCCACACCTGCGCTCTAGACCCCAGGAACCCCACAGATGTTCACAGAACCCTCTGGTACAAAGGATTTGAGAACCCAGAGCCTAGGCCACTGGCCTGAGACCACGTGACAGTCAGATTCAAACCCAGACAGCATCTCCAGAGCAAGGTCCCCCTGACCCTGGCGCCTGCCTGAAACCCTGCTCTTCCGGGGCCAGGGCCCTCTGAGTCACTTCCTTGGGTCAGACCCTGCTTGCCAACCACTTCCTCTTTCTAGATGGCTGGCCCAGGCATGGACGCTGAATTTAAGTAAGCAGGGCTGAGGGAGGCCTTCCAGCACTGCATGGCTCATCTGGGCAGTCTTGGCTAGGAAGGAAACCCACCTCCACCGGCTTTTACTGTGGCCATTTTGCTAGAGCAGCTTCAGCTGCCAATCGGTAGTCCTGCTAGTCACCTTAGGACCACCTGCCTACAGTCCCTGGGCTCCACAAGAGCCTAGTGCCTGGAGCTGAGACAGAGATAAGAAAGACCTGGGACCAACAGTGAAGACGAGGAGAAGGGCCGGGAAATTCTAGAACCCAGCATCGTTCCAGAAGCCAGAACGCTCCTCCAACCCGCGGCCTGGTGTGGCTCCCCAGCCAGGCACTGTCCCTCGGCGTGTGACAGACTCCACACCCCGCCAGTTGGAGGTGCTGGGGCTGGCTTTGCCCCTCAGTTGGCTCTACTCTGGGCCACCACCTGCAGCCAATCTGGTTATTCAGGAGTGACCAAAGGCCGTGAGCTCTGGAGTCGGGACATCTGGGTTCAAATCCTTAGTCACAATGTCACTTGAGTAACTGAGATGAGTTTACTTCTATTTCCCTGTCTACGAAGTAGGGCCCCAACAGCAGACCCGTTCCGTTTCCTCCTCCGTGGTACGGGGATGATAAGGCCTCCCGTATGGGGCAGAGAGACCAAGGCGGTAACACACACCAAGCCCTCTGCCTGGGGTCTGGCCACGCCGAGCACGGGCACCAGCATCCCTGTGCTTAGGAGGGGAGCCCTCACCTTGTACCGGCAACCTGCCAGGCCCACGGCAGGCGCGAGGATAGGAAACACGGCCTTGTCTGATGACAACCAAGTGCCTTGGTCGTCAGTCGTCCCTGATCCCCGAGCCAGTGATGGCGCACATGCTGTTGGACGTGCGGGTGCGGAGCGCCTCGGCCAGAGGGCCCGAGCGTGCTGACAAGGCGTGGCCGTGTTCCACAGGCCGGGGTCACAGGTCCCGGATGACACTGGGTGTTCTCGCTCAGGCCTGAAATGCCGGCGGGCCACCAGACAGGGGCTATGCTTGGGCTCCGGCTCCCCCCAGCCTACGACCCCACGGTAGCTCACCTTTCTCCGTGGGAGGCTGCAGGATGAGCGTCTGTGCCTTTTCGATGAAGTGCAGCTCCTGGGCCACGTGGCAGGCAGTGAGTGGGTTGTCACCGGTGATCATGACCACCTGAGGAGAGGACAGAGGCTCCGTGGGGCATGGCCCAGGAGGTTAGAGCTCCAGCCTGGAGACCTGGAGGCCGAGGCCCCTCTGAAGAAGGCCACAGAAGGTTTTGGCCCCAATGCAGAATGGGCTTCCGGGGGCCACCATCCACCCCCACCTCATGCCGTTTTATGCAAACGATACATGTATGCGTGACTGACACCCACAGCCTTTATCTGCAATACGGACTAAGAACCAGCCGTTGGTGTGGACCCTCTCGGCTTGGCAGCTGCCCCAGGCAGAGGGGGACAGATGCTCCAGCTTTCTCACGGAGAGCCCGGGGATGGGAAGATGGGCTATGATGGCGGAGGGCCAGGTGGGGGCTATTCGTGTCACCACCTCTGAGACTGCTCACTCACCTCCCACAGCCTAAACTGCATCCTGAGTCCCAGACTAGAAGACAGAAACCACAGAACAGATGGATGTGGCCTGTCCGGGAGTTGCCTCCACATCCCGTCCCAGCCCAGCTTCTCTTCTCTGGGATGGGGTGCAGTGGGGGCACCGCCCTCACCTCTCAGGGATGCTGGGGCCAAGGAAGCAACTGGAGAAGGGTGGCCACAGGCCAGATTCCAAAGCATCCTCAGATGCGGGACAGCGTCAACACCAGAGCCACGATGCTCAGCCAAAATCCAAGAAAGACATCCTTGCTACTGAGACCTGCCCCACTGAGGGGACACTGTCCTCTGCTGTCATATCGTCCTCTCGGGAAGAAGGAGCCAAGACCCACCCACCTGCCCACCCACCCTTGGGGCCCAGTGGGGAGGGGTCCAGCAGCTGTACCCGGTGGGACGCATTTTGGATCTCGCGGATCACGGCCTTAGAATCAGCCTTGAGCGGGCAGGAGACCACGATGAAGCCGACGAACTTGAGGTTGCACTCCAGGGCCTCCCGTTTGATCTCCCGGGCCTGTGTAGGGACACAGCGGTACCCTCGTGACCCATCTCTGCTCCATTTCCGAGCTGCGGTCGGGGGGGGGGAGGGGTGGGGAGGGAGGTCAGGGACAGGCCCGTCCTTACAGGAGGAACATCTGAGGGTTAGGTGAGAAGTGGGGAGGACACCAGGCACCCTGGACCCACAGGGCCTCTGCAGTGCTGCGTGGTCCCCCCGCTACGGGGCCTTTACTCCCTGCTGGGGCAACAGCAGGGCACGAGCCCATGTGACTCGGCTTCCGAGTCAGTAAAGTCAGACCCTCTTTTGTTATTCACTGAGCACAAGCTCACCCTGAACCTCATACCAGAAACCCCAAACTCTTGCCCTCACAGAGCTTACCTCCTACCGGAAGAGATGTGTAATAAAGTCACAGAAATCAGAACGCTAACTGCCACGAGAGACAAAAGCAGGGGGATGGGGCAGACAGGCTCAGGGAGTGGCACCGGGCAGGCTGGTTCTGAGGGCAGGGCACTGAGCCTAGACCTGGTGTGCATTCTGGAAGGATTTCTCGGCCGTCAGGTAGAGGTGGACTGGATGAGAGGTAAGGTGGAAGCAGAGAGAGTAGTACTGACGGCAGAGGTGGGAAGAGAGCCGATAACTGACGGGACACGGGGCGTGACAGAGCTGGAGGCGCCCCACGACCATATGGCGACAGGGTGGCTGGGCAGGGCAGGGGCAGAACCTGGCTGGAGACAGGACTCCAAGGCACCTCCTGATGATCCCTGGGGGAGGTGTGAGGACCCAATGGTGTGGGGGAAGAGGCTGGATGGAGGTGGGGCCTGGCTGTGCTCTGCAGGGAGTGGCCTCAGGAGCCAGGATGGGATGGGGTCCCGTAAGGGGCAGGGCACGCAGCAGAGGAAGGACTCGGGGCTGAGTGCTACTCAGGGCCTGCCAAGGTAGAGGCCCGGAAGGAGGATGACGGAATCCTGCCTGCTCGTGGTGAGGCTGCAGGGAACAGAAGGCGGTATGGACAAGGGGCCAGCAGGTGGGGAGTCTGGGCCCTTACCTGCTGGTGGGTGAGGTGCCCCAGCTCCTTGTACCCTAGCGCCAGGACTCGGGCTCCTTCCCGGGAAATCTCCGTGTGGATGTGGTGGTAGTCAGGTGGGCACTGGGCGAACTGCAGGGAACGCAGGGGACGTCACCGACCGCCCCGCGCCCCCCTTCCCCTGGGGCCGGGGCTGGCTCACCATGGAGTGCAGGGTTTCGGGGGCCCCCTTCACAGCCGCGATGTAGCAGAGATCAGTGGAGCCTAGCTTCTCATAGGAGGCGAGCACGGACATTCGCTTTAGGGCACTGGCAAAATGAAAGCGCTGGTGAATTTTCAGCCCCTGAGTTTTAATACTTCGGGGGAATACTTTCTCATCTGGAAACAAATAAGTACGAATCCTGAGGGCCTTCGCTCCAAAGAGGCAGCCAAGCCCCCGCCTCCCCTTTCCGCCCCTCTCTTCCCCCACCGACCCCCAGGCCCAGACCCAGACCCTGAAGGGTGCGGGGAGGTGAGGGGGGCTCCTTGCTCTAGGAAGGGTCAGAACTGGGAGACCTGTACCCAAGGATCCTGCCCATGGCTTCTGGCAGGGTAGGGCCGGTTCTACTCCCAAGAGGTGGACTGTCTTGGGTCAGAAGTGAGCCTGTGCCCACCCACCTAAGGGACCATCAGAGCTGTGGGCCTGCCTGCCTTTGATTTGGGACACATGGGTGTCTCCGAGGGGTGCAGTCCGCCTGCTAGGGGGGGTTATGGCTGGCCATTCATCCTAGCTGGGCCCGAAGCTCCAGCCCCTCACCTTTCGTCAGTGTCCAGTCCACAGCTGTCAGCATAGCCTTCTCGAGTGGGTCACCCACAAGGGTGCCATCGTCCAGCTGCATGAGGGAGTGGCATGAGGCCAGAGCACGGTGCGTTTCTACGGGGATGTTGGACACAGGAGTGACCTCCTTCCCGTCTCTGTAAAGACAGGAAACAGCTGGTTATGGAGCGGGGCGACCCCTGGGAATTGCTAGCCAGGATGAGGGACAGGCTCCCACTCTGTGCCAGTCATTAAAGGGGCTGAAAGATGCACGGTCTTGGTCCTCTTGACACCTGTGCCCATCTCCCGGACACCCCTAGAGATCATACGGCTGCCTGAGGTGGAGCCGAGCCACCACGATGCTGTCGCACTGAGGAATATAAGGGAGCCCCCCCATCACCCACCCGTCAGACTTTGGTGTACACGGTGGGAGCTCCAAGTGGGTGCTCTGTCCTTCGAGCTCCCGGAAAGCCGCCTGCTGGGCAAGAGGCCCAGGCCACCCATACTCACCTGAGCCCAGCCACCCCACGGACGACCAGGCTGTCGCTAGTCAGGGTCCCCGTCTTGTCGAAGCAGCACACCTCCACCTTGCCAGCGAATGGAATCCGGAAGGGCTCTGTGCAGTACATGTCTGGGAGGTGGGGAGCCAGGGTCAGGGGCTGTGCCGGGCCCCAGCCCACTCAGCACCCCAGCCCCGTCCCAGGCACTCACACAGCTTGGCCAGGGCGATGAGGGAGGTGTTGACAGCCAGAGACAACTCGATGGGCAGCTCAGGGGGCACGACTGAGGTGAGGATCAGGGTGCATTCCAGAAACAGCTTGTAGCGGTTCCGGCTGGGGTCCTTCGTGCCTGCAGAGACAGGGCCTGCCAGCTTGGGGGCCGTGGGGGCAGGGCCCAGCAGACAGGAGGGGCCCCAGCGCATACCTTCAATCCACACGTAGGCAGCTGCTGCGATGGCGAAGACCAGGAGGAAGAGGATGAAAATGAAGGTCTCCAGGTTGTTTGCAGTCACCCTCTTGACTCCAAAAAGGATGGTGCGCAGCAGCTTGCCCTAGAGGGCCAGAGGGTCAGAGGCCTTTTCTGGCGGCGGGTGGCCTCCCACACCCACACCAGGGCCAGATTCTCCCTCTGCTGATGGGGAGTGCCTGCCCTGAGCCCACCCGTGAGTCCTGCAGCCATGACACAGGGACCACACAGCTAGGTCGGTGGCTGCCGCTCAGCTAAGGGCTATAGAGACCAGTGGCCAGAAATTGGGGGTCAGGAAAAGAAGTAGCTGAGACAGGGGACTGAGTCTTCCAGAAGGAGGTCTGGCCAATCACTTCTACGAGGCAGCCCTCATGACACTCGAGTGAAGAATTTACGGGTGTGACTGTTCAGGACCCCAGTGTGTATGTCAACGGCCCGTCTCCTGTGTGTTCTCTGCAACAGAACCCCAGCAGAGGACGGCAAGCCTGGGGCAGGGCTCACATCTGCACCCTGGCCCCAAGCCGCCACCTGGTGTCAGAATAAGTCTGTGGCAGGGACATTCTGAGGTCCGAAAGAGCCACCGTCTCAACTGTCTGCCACCCGCCCTGGGGCCTACCCTCCCCAGAGCCGGACAAGGATCCACACCTGGGACGTGTTGAATCCGGTCCTGAGAACGTAGGCCACACACCCATTGTCGACTGCTACGGGGACAAACAAACCAGCATCACTGTGTGTGTTCATCCCTACTCCCTCGCAGCCAAGCAGCTGTGGTGGCTGGGGAGGGGGGTGGCGGGGCCTGGACACCCCAGAACCCCCAAGGCACCTACGCTTCAGGCCTGTGGTGGCCTTCTGCGGGGGGATGTGCTGCACCACCTTGGTGCCCCCAAAGATGACGTGGAGCCGGGAGTCGGCCTGGAGGTCCAGCACCCGGTCAGGGTTAAGATCTTCAATGGGCTCCTGAGGAGGAACGAAAGGATGCTGAGGGTGCTCTCGCCGCAGCCCCCTTCCCTGGCCCCAGTCTCGCAAGAGCCACTCCGAGCCTCGCGGGGCTCCCGGTCTAACGCAGCACATCTGACCGGGCGGCCTGCCCTGCCTTCTCTCCACCTGCACGTGCGGGGTCGACGCCTCGTGATCTGGAGACTGGCCTCACCAAGAACCCGCGCGCTCCTGGCTTCCCTCAGCCCACCTCAGTCCGACGTCTCTGGTCCCTGGCCTGGACAAGCCCTGATGATCTCAGCCTCTCTCAGCTCCTTCCCTCTCATCGCCCAGCGTCCCTTCATCCGGGGGGCGAGACCACCAAGAAATCTGGCGGCTCCCACCGGTGACCACATCTCCTCTGCCTCTTCTAGCCTCCTAGGCCAGGGCTCCGTCCCTCCTCTATCCGCGCCTGGGTGGGACGGTGGCCGGGCCACCAGCCCTCCGCCTCCCCCACCGACGGGCCGGTAACACACCTGAGTAGACTACGACCCCCGCGCCCCACCCAGCACCTTCATCTGTGGCACCGACTCCCCTGTGAGCATGGCCTCGTCCACGATGCAGCGGCCCCGCAGCAGCAGCACATCACACGGCACTAGGTTCTCCTGCGGGGAGCGGCCTGCAGGAAGGGGCAGGAGCGTTGGTGTGAGGAGCTGAGAGAAAGGTCTCCCACCAGGACGGACCAGAAGCGTGCCTCACCGATGGAGACGATGTCTCCGGGGACAATCTCATCGCTGGCGATGGGCCTCCACTTCCGGCTACGGTAGACCTGGGCGGAGGTGAGCGGCTGTCAGCTCTGGGTCCCCCAGCGGGGGCGACGCAGGTGCCTCCCTCCAGCTCTCCAGCTGACCTCACCCTGCCCCCGCTCCAGGCCCACCGACAGACTGGCAGGTGCCCCCCCCCCCCCCCCGTCTCCCCACCGGCCACACCTGGATCAGGTGGGGCTTGTTGCCCATCTTCCGGATCTCTGACATGTTGCGCATCTGCTGCTGCACCAGGGAGGCCTCGAAGGCCACCAGCATGGAAAGCGTGAAGACGCTGTAGTACCAGTACTCGTCCAGACACCAGAGCCCCACGCAAAACACCTGCAGGACACAGCCTCCGTGTCCACACCCCCGCCCGGCCATCCACGGGAGCACACGGAGACACCTGCGGAGGCCGGGAAGGCACACGAAGGGCCGTTCTGCCCGGGGGGGCTCAGACCCATGAGGACACAGAGAGCATTTCAGGGCTGGAAATGGAGGACTGCTCGGGCCGTGAAAGGCCCAAGGAACGGGAGGAGGGTGGAAGAGGGTCCAAGTGGCTGCTTTACCTGGAACACAAAGAAGGGTGCTGTGGCTCTCTCCTTGAACAACTCCGAGAAGTCGGGCACCAACATCTCAGCCCTACAAGAGAGCAGACCCCACATCCTGTTCAGGTTTGACGCCTCGGAGGCCCTACCCTGACACCCCCACGCAGGGCACCACAGGCCTCCCCGGGGAAATGAGAAGCCAGAAGGGACATTCCACCTGACTACGGCTCTCCTTGTCCCCGAGGCACTGTGGCAAGCACGCTAACTGCTGCCAGCCCTCCTCCGCAGAACCCAGGTAAAGCTTCTGAACCAGCGACAGGCTGTTCAGGCAGCCGCCCACCCAAGCAGGGCTAGTGTAAGGCAGAACCTGTCATCAGGTTGGGTAAGAGGGCAGGCAGAGAAGGAGCACCTGACTGTGGGACGGGAGCCCTGAAGCTGCCACAGAAAAGGCCCGGCAGCTGGGCACTGCAGAGTCTTCTGCGGCCTGAGCCCCACCCCGAGTCGGAGTGGGGAGGTCAGGAGCTGAAACTTTCCAGAAACTCCCTTAATAAAAGCCCCAGGATTTGAGGAGTAGGGCTTAAGGGCATATCCTGTGGCACTGTGTGTGGTGGCCCAGCCTGGCCAGGGGACCAGCCAGGTCGACTAGGGCCACCCTCGCCCTGCCCTTGGAGACGCGTCCCAGATATGGGGTGTGAGAAAAAGCAACCACTGTGATAAAAACAAACAACAACAACCAGGCCCCACTGTGCATTACTCAGCTGACTTTGCATGAGCTGGGAAGGTGTGGAAGGGGACATCCCAGGCTACCACCAAGGCTGACCTCGGGCAGGGAGGATAGGTAAACATTTCTTATAAATCTTCCCATTACGTTGCTACTTGTGATAATATGGCTGTAATTTTTAAAAAGCAACTGAGTTGGGGAAGAATTCCCTAAAAGTTCTGAGGGTTTTCAGGTCGAGGACGATTATCATGGTGGCAGGGTCAGGGGCTCTGAAGATGAACAAGGAGGCCTGAAGCCCCCCTCCCAGTCGTGTCTGGGCACTGGTGATTTTGAGGATCAAAGGGAGGGAGCGTGTACAGGGCATCTGCCATCACGCCTGGTACCAAGGAGAGCCACGGTGACCGCTGACAACTCCTTGTATCACTCTTCCCAAAGTGCTGGGATGAGTATGAGGACCACGGTGACAAGTTACACTTAAAAGAAAAATTTAAAACCAAAGAGAAATCCTACAATAATTACACAACGAGGATCAACGGTCCTCTCTCTGGGGCCTTGGGCTAGGCTCTCATGAAGAGCTGCGTGTGCTCCTGCCGGCGAGCCTGCCAGGGTTCCTGTCAGCAGGCAAGTCCGGGGAGACAAGGCTAGAGCACGTTTCTCAAAAGGTGGCCGCCATCTTCACCTGGGATGTCCTTTGGACCCCTCCACCCCGTTTCCCCATTTCCTAGGCACTAGGACTCAGGAGAGCGGCAGGGCAGAAACGGGAAAGGAGCCACTGGCTCAGCCAAGCGTCCACGCCGTGCCCGTGGGCAGAGCACCAGCCCTGTCACCACGCACGGGCACACCGGGACTCACTTGTTGCTCCCAAACTTCTTCTCAGCCGCGCGGATCTCCGAGTCCTCCTGGAACCCTCTGTTGCTCTGGTAGTACGAGAAGGCATTTCCCACGGGAAAGGCCACAGGGAGGAAGCGCTTCTTCTCCAGGGCGTCATAGGAATACTTGATCTTCTGGAATTCGAAGGACAGCACCTCTTGTCCGTCTTCGCCCTGTGGGAGCAGGCATTGTCTACGGCAGAAGGCCCGCACCTGGGGGTGTCCGTCAGTGCCTGCGAGCCCCACCCAAGCGGCCCAGCAGCTGGTCCCTACCTCATCCCGGTGCAGGGCCACGAGCTCGGTGGAGCCGTTGTTGGGGGTCGGCACCACCTTCACGAAGGTTGCTTTGCTGGGGTCGTACTCCTACGAGAGGCAAAGCGCTGCTGCTGAGCCCTTCTTAACCCCCCAGCTCCACAGCCACCCCCCCACCCTGGCGGCAGTTTGCAAGCACACCGGCTCCGGGCTCCAGGTGCTGGCTTGTCCGCTCCGCAGTCTGTCGCTGAGGCAAAAACACCACTTCATCACACCTCTGGCCTCTATTATAAAATCAGAGTGACGGACAGCACCCCGTGCCTGGGGCCCTGCCGAACTCAAACAGGAAGAATGTCCCCTGCGCGACCTGCACTCTCAAACCACATGGGCCAAGCCTTGTCACAGCCCACTGGCCTGCTGCAGCTCTGAGTCCCCTCCCTTAACTATTTATTTCATGTCCTGAAGTGACGAGGGACAACGAGGCTCAAGGCCCGTCCTTGCCTCAGCCAAGGGCCTCGGCACGAGCCGTATTCTCTGCCTGGAACATGGGGTCACACAGTCAGCTCCAGGCCTTGGCTCAAATGTCACCTTTTTAGGAGACCTTCCCATTGGAGAAGGCTCCACACAAATGGCCCTCACAATGTCCCTCTCCTCTGCCCGGGTTTTCCTCTTTTCAGCAGCGACAGCTGAGCGCGAGCTCTACCTCTCTCACCGAGACCACGAAGGCAAGGGCCTTTGTCTGTTTTGTTCACTGCTGTTTCCTCGGCACCTAAGATGTGGAGGCGCCAGATGAGGCTTAAGCCTCGGCTGTCCCCATCTCACTGCTGCTGCGCCGGCCGCCAGCCCCTGTGGTGTGCGTGTCTGTGGCGGGAGGTGCCAAACGGTGACCCTCAGGAGAAAGGCCCTGCCCCTTGGGAGAGACCACGGGCCTCTGGGCAGGCAGAAAAGAACGACAAAGACACCGTGGGGGGAAAAAAGTGCGAAGTGCTACACAGGGCCACTGCCATACCAAGCACTTGGCAGTTTTTCGTTTCTTCTCACAGTGGCACAGCGAATGGGTGTTACGGTTCTCACTTTACACAAGGGGAAAGTGAAACCGAAAGAGAAACACCCCTGTCTTGAGATCTCTGATGCAAACCCAGATCTGCCCATCCTCACCCTGCGGTCGTTTAGCTCCTCCTGGCCCTCCATCCCTGGAGAGAAATTTAACACACTTTTTAGCTGTAGGTCAAAAGGCAGTTGGAAGTTTGGGGCGGTGTCACGCTCCCTGCAACTTCCCAGAATTTTCTGCTCCCTCACTGGAGTCTTTCATTGTGTTGACCTGAAGCTACCCGTAAGTTTGAGCCCTTCTCCTAGGATAAGGCTCGTTGGGAAAACCATTCTCTCAGAAGAGAAAGGATTCAGTCCATGTTTGGAGTCAAAGACAGGGGGCTTCAGTCTCTTTCTGCAGCCCTTCAGGTTCTTCCCTTTCTCTCTTCTTTCAGCCACGCGCGCCTGGGATCAAAGGGGAGGCTGGCGGGACCTCGGCGCCCCTATAAAGCCCCAAATATGCCAGTGTCATCTGAGGCAGGCCAGAGGGCAGTGGTACACTCACCAACAGTAACTGCTGACCCAGGGCAGCTCTTCCTATCCAGATCTTGGGGGTTAAGGATCAGAACTGCTACCGGGCTGTTGTATTCCAACAGAAGTCCTCATTGTCACAACCATCATCTCGGAGGCAGATATAAAGAGGCTCCAAGCAGCTGTCCTTTGCTGACAAATCACTCCTGCTACTCTTAAATGCTGCAATCCAAGTGCATTTCAACCTAATTTTGGTCCTAGTATGTAAGGACCTCTAAGCACTGGACAACAGAGCTCTCAAACCAAGCTCCACAGATAGTGAAACTCACCCCGCAGGTCTAGCCTCATACTTCAAAAACGAAGATGAGACAGAAGAACAGACCATTTCTAGAAGAAACAACCTAGTACTTGCTAGTATGCTAGCTAGCTAGCATTAACAAGCCAAATCAAAGAGCGACTATGCCGGAGCCTACACTGAGCTTTTTATAGGTATTACCCTATCGAATCTAAATGACCACACCAGGGAGGGATTCCGAGGAACGAAAGCAATCTGCGCCAGGGTCGCACAGCAAGTCAGTAGCGGGGCCAGGATTTAGTCACCCAGAGGGCACTGTTGGGGACTCAGGCCCAGCAAACGGGAAGCCCAGGATGGGGTGGGGACCGACACGAACGTCGTGACTGTGACCTGCCGCAAGGCCCGACCCAAACGAGGGTCGGGCTCGTGCCCGCGCACTTACCGGGGTGCAGGTGAGCGCGCAGTGCGCGTGCACGGACCAATGCCCCGAGAGGACAGTGAGCGCGTGCGCGAGGCAGATGGTGGCGAGCACGAGCAGCGCGGCTTCAGGGATTTGCACCCAGCTGCTGCCCCAACCCCAGCAGCCGGCAGCCGCAGCGCCTACCCAGGCCGGGTAGAGCAGTCCAGCGAACGGCAGCACCGTGAGGCGCCGCAGCAGCGCCAGCCGCCGGTACGGCCACACGGCTGCGACCAGCTCGTCGCCGCTCGCTATGAGCGCCGGACCAGCGGCGAGGAGGGTGCGCGGCTGCGGCCCGGGCTTAGGCTGCCCGCCGGGCCGGGCCCCGCAAGGCCGGGCCCCGCAAGGCACCGCGTTGCCCACCACCGCCGCCGCAGCCGCCGCCATCTTTCCCAGCGCCGCGCTCGCTTCCGGGCAGAGGCACCGCCTCACTTCCGAAGTTTTACTTCCGGTGAACCCGGGCGCCGCCATGGCAGCCGGAGGGTGCGAAGAGCCGGACAATGTTAGGAGTCGGGTTCAGAAGTTGTTACTCAGGGCGCCGCCATGACAGGCTGCGGCCGGAAGGAGAGGCAGGGCGCGGCCATGACAGAGTCTCGAAAGGGCTAAAGCTGCCTGCCCGCCCTGCCACGCCGGACTGAGACCGGAAAAGACGAGGCGAGGCCTGAACCGGAAGAGGGGGGCCCTTGTCCGTGAGTACCCCGGCATTAACCAGTTTGGATCGTCAGGGGCGGAGCCTGAACACTGCGGAGGCGGGGCCAATTACAAAAGCGCTGGGATTCTGGGGGCGAGGCCTGGACAGGCCGAAAGGGCGGGGTTTGTCGTGGGGCGGGACTTGTTAGGGGCAGGGGTCTCAGGATGATTTCCCGGCGGGAGAGGCCCCACCCTCGGGGTCCTGGGCAGGGCTGGCGCTGACAGGCTTACAGAGCCAACAAAGAACACAGCCACGGCTGAGAACAGCGGTCATGTAATAATGATTACACACACATAAAGTTATTATTTTAACATAGAAATATGAAAAATGAGTGTTTATTTGAAATTACATATATTCTGTAATATTTACTTTGCTGTTACATAAATGCTATTGTTTGAACAAAACTGCAAGAGGAATCATAACAGCGGCAATCAGTATTTAGTCGTACTACTAATAGAAAACATCGCTTGAGAAAAATGTATAGCAACACTTTTATGGTTCTTTGTCCTGATATAGAAATTTGAACGACTTTTTAAACTATCGGATGTTTATATCTTGTAGGTTAATTGTAGCATATTCTTGATACATAAGTGTAAGACTTTGTAAAGGGAGAACATAATGCAGTAGGACTTAGTCAATATTCTATATTTAATAAAAGTCACGACGACGTTTCTTTCTGTCCCATTACACAGGATATTTTTACTCTTTAATAAAGTTTTATTTTCCAATAATACCTGAATGGACTGCAATCTTTAGGATAACCTTTTGTTTTATATAGTGATAAAACTCAAAGATGATATCACTGATTTGCTTCCCTGCTCTTATTAAGTCCACAGTTACTATGATTATTGGTGTCATTCCTATGGGATAACGTCAAGCTAAATATTGTCTCAACTAAAGCCTTTCAGCAAGGATTTTACTTACTAGGTTTTTTGACTTGTATGGATTAGGTTTCAAGCTCTCCAAAACGGGAGGGTTTTGTTTGTTTTTGGTAGACCGGCTATTGGTCGATCTCGTCTTTGTATATATAAACTAATCATATGCTATCTATGTCCAAAACGTTAATTTTTTTGAACACTCTAGAGCAAACTGAATGTCATGATAAACCTACCTTTCTCAGGGACAATTGTTTTTAAACACATAGGTAATTTGACCGCCCATTTCTGATGACGTTTTGAATTCTGGAGCAATCTTATTTCAAAAAATGAGTCTTTTTTTTTTTTTTTTCCTGTATGAATATTTAGGGGCAGTTGCTTCATCCCTCTCTGGGCTCCTATGGACTCTTCGAAGATCATCAAAGTGTTTTGGAGAAACAGCATGTAAATTTCTGCTTTACTATAATTGTTTTCTCCGTTCTAATCTTCAATGCATTTCCAAATTAGAGGACTTTTTCTTGTCACACTTTGAAACTGTGATCTTATGGCAGGCCAACTTAAAAAAAACAACAACGAAAAACCTTTATTAGAGCAGTTTTAGGGGCAGGCAAAATTGAGAGAAGGGTACAGCGATTTCCTATATATCCCCTGCCACCATACATATATAGCAGCCTGATTATCAACATCTCTCATAATTGTTACTAATAAACCCATTGGCTGTAGTAGGGCTCACTCTTGGTATTGTACATTTTATGGGTTTGGACAAATATAGAATGAAGGTATCCATCATTATAGTATCATGCAGGGTAGTTTCACTGCCCTACAAGTCCCCTATGATCTGCCTATTCATCCCTCCTCCCTTCAACTCCTGGGAACCACTGATCTTTTTAGTGTCTCCATAGTTTTGCCTTTTCCAGAGTATCATTTAATTGGAATCGTACAGTATGTATCCTTTTCAGATTGGCTTCTTTCACTTAGTAATACGAATTTATGGTTCCTCCATATCCTTTTATGGCTTGAAATCTCATTTCTTTTTTGTTTTTTAAAGATTTTATTTATTTATTTGACAGAGAGAGAGATCACAAGTAGGCAGAGAGGCGGGCAGAGAGAGAGGGGGAAGCAGGCCTCCCACCGAGCAGAGAGCCCGATGCGGGGCTCGATCCCAGGACCCCGAGACCATGACCCGAGCCGAAGGCAGAGGCCTTAACCCACTGAGCCACCCAGGCGCCCCTAAATCTCATTTCTTTTTAATGCTGCATAATATTCCATTATCTAGATGTACACCAGTTTATCCATTCATGTACATCTTGGTTCTTCCAAGTTTTGAATTATGAATAAAGCTGCTATAAATATCTCTTTTCAGACTGTTTATTAATGACTACATGGTGACTTCTAATTTTCAGCTTTGCTGAGAATAGACATGTATCATTGTGTAAATTTAAGGTGTATAATGCGATTATTTGGTACATGTATATATTTGATATGCTTACCACAATATAGTTAGTGAACACCCCTTTACCTCACCATTTTTGTTGTTGTCGTTATGGTGAGAACATTAAAGCTCTACTCTCATAGCAACTTTCAAGTATACAATATTGTTAATTATAGTCACTATACTGTACATTAGATACCCAGAAGTTATTCATCTTGTAACTGAAAGTTTGTACTCTGACCAACATATTTCCACCACTCAGCCCCTGGCAACCACCATTCTACTCTCTCCAGTTCATGTTTTTAGATTTCACCCATAAGTGAGATCATATAGTAGTTGTCTTTGTCTGCCTGACTTATTTCACCTAGCATAATGCCCTCGAGGTCTAAAGGTCCATCCATGTTGCCACAAAAGGCAGGATTTCCTTCTTCTTTTTGACTCATATTCTGATACATATGTATCTAATACATATATATGTGTATATGAATAATCTCACATTTTAGTTGTATATATCACATTTTCTTTATCCATTTATTTGTTGATGGATACATCATTTGTTGATCTAAACAACTTATACAAAACAATGTCTTGGCTATTGTGAATAATGCAATTAACATGGGCGTAGCTATTTCTTTGAGTGATTTCATTTCCTTTGGATATATACCCAGAAATGGGATTGCTGATTGTTCTATTTTCAATTTTTTTTGAGGAGCCTTCATACAGTTTTCCATAGGGGGTGTATCAATTCACATTCCGACCTACAGTGTACAGGGGTTCCATTTTCTCCACACCCTTGTCAGCATTTGTTATCTTAGGTCTTTTTTATAATAGTTACTCTAACAGGTGTGAGGTGATATCTCAGTGTGGTTTTGATTTGCACTTCCCTGATGATTAGTGATGTTGAGCATCTGTTGGCCATCTGTACGTCTTCTTTGGTAAAATGTCCATTCAAGTTTTCTGCCCATTTTCTAATTGGATATATTTGCTATTGAGTTGTATGAGTTCCTTATATATGTTGGATATTAACACTATATATATATATATGGTATATGGTATATATGTATATACGTATATACCATGTATATATGGTTTGCAAATATTTCCTCCCATTCCATGGATTACCTTTTCATTTTGCTATTTCTTTCACTGTGCATTTTGGTTTGGTATAGTCCCCCTTGTTCATTTTTGTTTTGTTGATTGTGCCCTTGGTGTCATATCCAAAAAATCATGGCCAAGACCAATGTTGAGGAAATTATTCCTGTGTGTTCTTCTGGAATCTTTATGGTTTTAGGTCAAGTCCTTAATCCATTTTGAGTTAATTTTTGTGAGTGGTGTAAGACAGGGTTCCAACTTTATTCTTTTCCAAGTGGATATCCAGTTGGTCCCAGCACCATTTATTGAAGAGACTATCCTTTCTCTCTTGACTATACTTGGCTGCCTTGACAAATATTAGCTGACTGTACATGTGGGGGTTTATTTGTGGGCTGTTTCTGATCCATTGGTCTTTTTTTTTTTTTTAAGATCTTATTTGGTGGGGGTGGGGATAGGGAGAGGGAGAAGCAGACTGCCTTCTGAGCAGGGAGCCCGAGGTGGGGCTTGATCCCAGGACCCCGAGATCATGACATGAGCTGAAGGCAGATGCTTAACTAACTGAACCATCCAGTTGCCCCTCCATTGGTCTATTCGTTTGTTTTTATGCCAGTATCATACTGTTTTGATTACTAACACTTTGTAATATAGTTTGAAATCAGGAAGTGTGATGCCTTCTGCTTAGGCCTTTTTTAGGATTGCTTTGGCTATCCAAGGACTTTTGCAGTTCCACATGACTTTTAAGATCATTTTTCTATTTCTGTGGAAAATGGCATTGCAATTTTGATAGATTTTGCATTGAATCTCTAGGTGGCTTTGGGAAGTATAGACATTTTAACAATATTAACTTTTCGGATCCATGAACATGGGCGATCTTTCCATTTTTCTGTGACTTCAATTTCATAAATATAGTTTTCAATGCATAGAGCTTTCACTTCCTTGGTTACATTCATTCCCAGGTATTTTAGTGTCTTTAATGCTATTGTACATGTTATCTTTCTTTTTCAGATAGTTCGTTGTTGGTGTGTAGAAATGCAACTGGATTTAGATTTAGTATGCTGATTTTGTATTTTAAAATTTTCTTGAATTTTAGTTTTTTTATAGTCTTTAGGTTTTTTTATGTAAAAGATCATATCATCAACAAACACAATTTTACTTATTCCTTTCTGATGGATGCCTTTTGTTTTTCTTGCCTGAGTAGGACTTCCAGTACTATGTTGAAAACGAGTGGTGAGAGTGGGCATTCTTGTTCCTGATTTTAAAAGGAAAGCTTTTAAACTTTCATCATTGAGTACGATGTTGGCTGTATATTTCAATATATATAGCCTTTATTATGTTGAGGTGTGTTCCTTCTATATCCAATTTGAGGGTTTTCTATCATGCAAAAATGTTGAATTTTGTCAAATGCTTTTTTGGCATCTGTTGAGATAATCACATGATTTTTGTCTTTCCTCCTATTAATGCGGTATATCATATTTATCAATTTGTATGTGTTGAACCATCCTTGCATCCCAGGGAAAAATCCCATTTGATCATGGCATATGATCCTTTTAATGTGGCTGTTCAGTTTGGTTTGCTAATATTTTGTTGAGATTTTTGCATTTATATTCATCAGAGATATTGGCCTATGTGTGTGTACATATATATTTGGTAGGTGGCAAAACAACACTCCAGGCATTTCTTAGGTTGAATTTTTATTGTTTAAGTCGATACACAGTACTATGTCATATTTCAAAGATTCCACGTTTCTGTAATCAGTTAATAGTTGTTGAAAAAAACATAAATATTAACAATATTTATTCATCCTACCTAACTGAAGTTCCTTGAGTAATAAATTTTTAAACAATTTTAAATGAACATATTAAATTAACAGCTTGTTCACTTCAATATTTTCAATAATTCCTGTTCTTTTTTTAAAAGATTTTATTTATTTATTTATGTAATCTCTACACACAATATGGGGCTGAAATCTATAACCCTGAGATCAAGAGTTCCATGCTCCACTGACTGAGCCAGCCTGGTGCCCCTGCCCCCTCTCTTTTCTTTCTTTCTTTTTTTTTTAAGATTTTATTTATTTATTTGACAGAGGAACACAAGCAGGGGAGTGAGAGAGGGAGAAGCAGGCTTCCCGCTGAGCAGGGAGCCTGATGTGGGGCTCGATCCCAGGACCCTGGGATTATGACTTGAGCCGAAGGCAGAAGCTTAACAACTGAGCCACCCAGGCGCCCTGCCCCCTCTCTTTTCAATTTCAAATAGCCATAACAAATTTTTCCTGAGCAAAATAAACTTCAGTTTAGTCCAAGTGGAATAATTAGAAATATGGGACAAGCAGTGTGAATTAATGAGTGTTTACTGTGTTCAGTATAATTCTAGAGTATGAGAGTATAAGAAATCTTAGTTTAATGTGTTAGATTCTTCCAGGTTAGCTAAGGGGACAGGAAGAGAAAGAAAAGAACACCAAGGACCCTAACCAGGCCATGTGGGGCCTAAAACGAAAGTCATTCACAGAGAGCCCTGGTCCGGCTTTCTGACAGCAGCTCACCCCTCCCAACCAACTCTCACTTTAGGGTACCGTAATCCCCAACAATGAAGGTGAGCACCCCAGGATACTGGGCCACAGGGCAGTTTACTGTGAGAAAGATGATTCTGACCTCCTGTCCATCTGGGAATGAAGCAGCACTCAGACATGCCTAGAAGCAGCCCTTCTGCTCAGATGCCTGATGGATGGTTTAACCTTGGACACTGATTGACCCGCAGGTAAAGTGAGTGTCTGGGCTGCCTCGTGCCTGCTTGGGTAGAATGGTTGTTGTATTTAGTCTCAGAATAATATACTTTTTATGAAATGAAATTAAAGTTGTTGTCATACTAGTAAATTTGTAAGATAGGAACAGATTTTCCTAAAGGTATATTCACTTTTATTTCGGTCATCTATCTTCTTAAACATAATAATGCCAACTGTTATTCAAGTCTGATAGGTGACTTTATAGCTTTATTTAACACATAAAACACTGGACAACTTAAAGCCATCATCCAGTAGTTGTTTTACATCAACCAGGTTGAAGTGAGGCTTACAGGTTTCTGGTAAATCTTGAGATTCCTGACATGGAAACATCAGGAAATTTATATATCTGAATTTCCTTATTGTGATTTTGGGCACAGAAACAACATGACTTGGTTATAAAAATAAGTGGCACATAGAAGGCGCAGAATACACTTATCTTGAACCTAATGGCGAGCCAAGAAATAACCCATGCATGTATGGTCAACTAACATTTGACAAGGGAACCAAGAATACACAATGAGGAAAGGGTAGTGTCTTTAGTAGACTATTAAAAACTAGGTATCCACATGCAAAAGAAGGAAATTGAACCATTATCTTACATCATACAAAAATTAACTTGAGGGGCGCCTGGGTGGCTCCGTGGGTTAAGCCTCTGCCTTCGGCTCAGGTCATGATTTCAGAGTCCTGGAATCGAGCCCCGCATCAGGCTCTCTGCTCAGCAGGGAGCCTGCTTCCCCTCCTCTCTCTGCCTGCCTCTCTGCCTACTTGTGATCTCTCTCTCTCTGTCAAATAAATAAATAAACTCTTAAAAAAAAAAATTAACTTGAGATTGATTAAAAACTTTAGTGTAAGACATGAAAACTACAAAACTCCTGGAAGACGACATAGGGAGGAAGCTCCTTGACATTGATTGGTCTTGGCGATAAATTTTTTGGATCTGACATGAAAAGCACAGGCAAGAAAAGCAAAAATAAGCAAAGGGAACTGCAGAATAAGCCTATCTCGTTTTTTAAAAGATTATCCCCCAAAAGTATTAAATATATATATTTAAAAAGATTTTAAATATATATATTTTATGTAAATATATATATTTATATAAGTTTATATATATTTTTAAAGATTTTATTTATTTGTCAGAGAGAGAGAGCACAAGCAGGGGGAGCAGCAGGCAGAGGGAGAGGGAGAAATAGGTTCCCTGCTCATCAGAGGCTTGATCCCAGGACCCTAGGATAATGACCTGGGCTGAAGGCAGATGGTTAACCATCTGAGCCAACCAGGCACCCTAAAAATACTTTTGATAAATCTAGGCTGAGAAGGTATCTATAGATCCCTGGGAGTTCTGAAAAACCTGCCATAGTTTACTTCTGCAGAAATAGTCAAGCATTCCATCTGTCCCTCCCAGGGCTTGGAGATTTCCACCAAATGCCAAATTGATCCACCCATCTTGACTGGTTATGCTAACAAATGTGTTTTAATGACCAGTTATAAACATTAACTAAAAGGTCTTTTTTCTTGCAGGAGATGTTAAACGTTTAAAAGATTACATGAAATACTGCTCCTGATATCTGTTAGTAATACTGCTGTTGTCACCTACAAAACCTCACCATAATAATAACAATCAGATAAAGATAAAAGGACCATTGTGAAAATAAATAAAATTAAAAATTGACACTAAATATGGGGCATCTGGCTGGCTCCTTGGAAGAGCATGTGACTCCTGATCTCAGGGTCTCGAGTTCCCGCCCCACGTTGGGGGCAGAGATTACTTAAATAAATAAAAACTTTAAAATCTAAAAAAAAAAAAAAAATAACACTAATCAAAATTCCAGCATAGGTCTGAAAATGGAAATTGAAAATCTGATTCTAAAATGCATATGAGATGTAAAGGGCCAAGAAGAGCCAAGTTGTTAAAGAAGAACTAAATAAGGAAAACAATTCTATAAATTAAAAAAACTTAAAAGATATAAAAGTTAAGGCAGTGATATTGAAACAAGACCAGAAAATAGAAGAATGAAAAGATCACAGCCCCAAAAATGACCAACACATATGGGGACATGTGAGTACTGTAGATTACTGATAAAAATGCATTTAAAATATTAATGGTGCTAGGTTAATTGGATAGCCGTATGGAAAGGCAAATCTATTTATTTATTTATTTAAGAGAGAGAGAGAGAGAGAGAGAGAGAGAGAATGCAAGTTGGGTGGTGGGGAGAGGAGCAGAGGGAGAGGGAGAGAGCTCCATGCCCAGTGCGGAGCCCGACATGGGGCTCAACCTCAAAACCTTGAGATCATGACCTGAGCCAAAATCAAGAGTTGGATGCTTAATCAATTGAGCCACGCAGGCGCCCCAAAAGGCAAATCTTTTTTTTTTTTTTTTAAGATTTTATTTATTTATTTGAGAGAGAGGAGAGAGATCACAAGTAGGCAGAGAAGCAGGCAGAGAGAGGGGGGAAGCAGGCTCCCTGCCAAGCAGAGCTCGATCCCAGGACCCTGAGATCATGACCTGAGCCGAAGGCAGAGGGCTTAACCCACTGAGCCACCCAGGCACCCCCCAAAAGGCGAATCTTAAAACTATCATGCACCATTCACGAAAATAAATTCCAAGAGAAATGCACATTTAAATATGAATGTTAAAAAATAATCTTTAATAAGTTATTCTTATGATCAGGAGTTAGGGAAAGATTTCTTTAAAAAAAAAAAACTCTTTCTCTTTTTTATTTTTTTAAAGTAATCTCTACACCCAATGTGGGGCTTGAACTCACGACCTTGAGATCAAGAGTCACATTGTCTTCCAACAGAGCCAGCCAGGTACCCCTAGTTAGGGAAAGATTTCTTAAACAGATCACAGAAAGCAATAGCTATGAAGGAAGAGCTTAATAAATTGAACTACATTCAAATTAAGAATATGCGCCTATCAAAAGACACCATGAAGAGAGGTAAGAGGAAAGGCAAGAGAACAGATATATATAACACATATAACTGATAAAGGGCTCACATTCAGAGTATGTAAATAACTCCTGTAAGTCAACAGGAAAAAGACACTCTAATAGAAAAATGGGTAGAAGACCCAAATGTGTAATTCACAAAAAGATACCAAAGTGAGTTCAACTTCCTTAATGATCATGTGCATTTGAATTAAACTCACAATGAGACCCTACTCCACATCCTCCAGAATACCTAAGATTAAAAAGACTGCCAGTGCCAAGGGTTTGTGAGGATGTGGTGCCATGAGAACTCATTTGCTGTAAGAGGGAGTGCACTGTGTTTGACATCGTATACTAGATCTAACAGTGAACATAGCTTAGGACCAGGTATCTCACTCCTGAGGTAACAGAAAAGCATGTGTGTCAAGAGACATGTACAAAAATACGTGTAGAGTCGTTATTTGGCATAGAAAAGAAAACTAGAAAAATATTTCAATGAGACATCTGCTTTCCTGTCCTCACGATAACAAAAAGCTAAACAAACTGAAAATCAACAATTTTTTTTTTTTAGATCCATAAGGAAACTGAGATCGCAGGGCAAACTACTACCCCCCCAAACTAGAGAGAGGTGAATACAATCAGCTTACCGGGATCAGAAGCAGCTGTTAGAGACAGCAGTAGGGTAAGAAACTTACCCTGTAATTGACAAATTAGCATGCCAGAGGCTCCCTGTGCACAAGCTCGAGAGTTAAAAATTAAAGGGGTGGGCCCACACTTTCATGAGCTTAATTCTAGGAGCCCCCTCGGATTCTCCTTGAAGATCAGAGAAAAACTGCCTGCTTCCCTCAGGGGAAGGGAAAAAGTAACCATTTTGAAATATGCCCAGAGTATTCTGTTCCCCTTAACAAAAAACCCTGCCCTCAAGGAAACTATTTATCAAGGTCTAACCATTCTGGGTTTTATCAGACCCTCACAGACAAGGGGAACGGGAAATAACCAACTCCAGTTCCCTGTAGCCTTCCAGTCTCACCTAAGCAGAGGGTGGGGAGTGGCTGAGAAGCAGCTGTAAAGGTCTTAGCCTGAGGCACTGGCACACTAAAAAGTTAACTGACTTAATCACAGGACTAGAGGACACTTCCCCTCCTTCCACCCCTCGCCACCACATTGTTATGTATAGCTCTGAACAATAAGAGAGGATTACAATGGAAAGAACTGCAAGCCTCAGACTTTATTTCAGAAGAAGTCTCTAAGAAAACCCAAAGGCAATAGTGGGGGGAAAAAAAATCAAAGGATACCAGAGGAAATTTTAGCCTCTAACACCTAAGCTTCAGCAGACAGTAAATATAACTTAACTTCTACACAAATAAATGTAGAACCTCACACTAAAGGCATATTTGCCTCAGGTCTTTTACCCTGTACATCGTGCTCAGTTTTCAACAAAAACTGCAAGGCATACTAAAAATTATGTTTTTTGCATACATAAAAAAACGTATGCCTCGCATACGTTTTTTACATAAAAAATGTAAAAACAATAATAAATTAAAAAATCATTTTTACTACAAAAAATCGTAAAAAAAAGATATGATAGTATCGTTTTACTAACGTAAAAGCGATAGTAAAAACCTATCGCTTGAAGACACAGAGCAAGCATCAAAACCAGGCTCAATATGGCAGAAATTTTAGAACTATCAGACCAGGAACTTAAAATAACTATTATCAGTATTCTAAGGGAAAAAGTGGACAACATGGGAGAACAGATGGGTAATGTAAGAGAGAGATGGAAACTCTAAGAATCAGAAGGAAGTGCTGGAAATAAAAAACACTAAAAGAAAGAAGTAATGCCTTCGATGGGCTCATCAGTAGGCCGGACACAGTTGAGAAAAGAATCAGTGAGCTTGAAGATATGTCACTAGAAACTCCCCAGACTGAAAAGCAAAGAGAAAAAAAGAATGAAACAGAATATCTAAGAACTGTAGGACAATATTAAAAGTGTTATCATACTCGTAATGGGAATACAAAAGGACAAGAAAGAAGGAATATATGAAGTAATAATGGGTGAGAATTTTCCAAAATTAACAACAGACATCAAACTACAACCAGGAAGCTCAAAGAATAGTAAGCAAATACCCAAAAAAGTCTACACTTAGGCATATCATATTCAAACTGCAGAAAAATCAAAGACACAAAGATGATCTTGAATTGTAAGAAGGCAGGTGGGGGAAATACATCTTCTTTATAGAGAAACAAAGATAAGATTTTCACTAGACTTCTCTGCAGAAACCCACCAACCTGGAATTCTGTGTCCAGCAAAATATCCTTCAAAAAAAAAAAAAAAATGAAGGAAAAATACTTTCTCAGACAAACAAAAATTGAGGGATTATGTCACCAGTAGATCTGCCTGTCAAGAAATGTTAAAAGAGGTTCTTCAGGGAGAAGGAAAATGATACAGGTAAGAAACTCAGATATACATGAAGAAAGGAAGAGCATTAGAGAAGGAATAAATGGACTTCTCCCACCCCTCACATTTTGGTGCCAAGCCCATACCTGGATCCCCAGGCCCAAACTGAAGGATATGGACAAGGAGCATGATGACTCTGTGAGCTTAAAAAAAAATAAAGAAGATTATTTGCTTTCGTGACCCACAGCTGCAACCACTCATTTAAAGATACTGCAATGGACATAGCAAGTTCTCTGGCTCATGGAAGGGAGAAATCTACTCCAAAGACTCAGGCAAAATTTGGAAATAAGAAGTAAAAATATGATGAAAGCTATCTTCCCTTTAGCTTTACAGGAGTTGATAACATACCTTATTGTGTCTTATGCAACAGAATATTTCCCTACGGTGTTAAAGAAAAAACAATTTGGAAGAAAAAAGAAGAACTGGAGCTGGACAGTTGTAGTTAAAGCAGTTCGAGCAGGTTTTATTCAGAACTATTGCAATAGGGGAAAAAGAGGCCTCGGTCTAGAACTGGGCCCCATCCCTAAGACAGCATGAAATGGGGATTTATAGCCAACGAGTAGGCTCAGGGTCAGGGGATGGAAAATTGCTAAGAGGAAACCTCAGGAATAGAAAGATTCTAGTTAAACAGACCTGATAGGATTCTTTTTTTTTTTTTTTTTTAAGATTTTAATTTATTTATTTGACAGAGAGAGAGATCACAAGTAGGCAGAGAGGCAGGCAGAGAGAGAGGGGGAAGCAGGCTCCCCGCTGAGCAGAGAGCCCGATGTGGGGCTCGATCCCAGGATCCTGAGATCATGACCTGAGCCGAAGGCAGAGGCTTTAACCCACTGAGCCACCCAGGCACCCCAGACCTGATAGGATTCTTGCTGAAGGCAGGCCAGGGCAGTCAGATGCTGTACAAGGCAAAACCCACTGTCTTTCCACCCATGAGTCTTTCTCCTGAGAGTCTCCCTTACTACTCAACATGAAACACACTTCTGGTCACCAAATGTGTGGTTCTTTTCCCTGCATGAAGCAATTCTCCATGACACCAGCTGGGGTGTTCAGATAATGTTCTGACATTATCTGTCCAGAGATAGCATCAGGTTCCACAGGTTAAGGGTTCAGTCCCACAAAGCAGCCTCCCCGCTCCCCCCCGCCCCCCGAAATCTCAGACGCCAATCAAGTCCAGGTCATCACTTGTGCTTCTGACTAATCGGCTCTAGAGGGGAAGTTCCGACAACCGCTTCCTTAGGTTCAATTAATTTGCTAGAGTGCCTCACAGAGCTCAGGAAACACTTCTGCCTACCATTTGATTAAAGGATGTGATAAAGGATACATGAATAGTAGGAGGAAGAGATGCACTGGGTGAGGTCTGGGAGGGTCCTGATACAGGAGCTTCTGTCCCGAGGAGTTGGGGTGCATCCCCTTCCCAATGTGGATGGGTTCATCCATATGGAAAGTCTCTGAACCCCATACTATCGGGATTTTTATGGAGGCTTTCTCATGTAGATCAATAACTCCATTTCCAGCCCCTTTCCCCTCCTCCGTTGAGGACTGGGGGGGGGGGGGGGGAGAGGGGACAGCGGTGTGGAGCTGCATATCCCAAGCTCTAATTATGGCTTGGTCTTTCTGATGATAGTCTCTGTCCAGGAGTCATCATCCAGGAGCCCATCCAGCTTTGCCTCATTACAACAAGACATTCCAATCCTCATTGGAACAAGACATACCAAGAATAAGACATTCCTACCACCCAGGAAATTCCAAGGGATTTAGGAGCCCTGTGTCAGGAGCTGGGGTTGAAGACGAAATATTAGAACAAGAGATGCTCCTAGTGCTCTGAACACTTGGGAAATTATAAGAGTTTCAGGAGCCTGTGCCCGGAACCAGGGACCGGGGACGGGGGGCGGGGAGAGGTGAGGGCAGAGACCAATATATACGTTCTATTTTCTCACAGATACCAAAGGGGGGAGATGAAGAATCTTCTCAGATATTGAGGGCAGGGAGTTCTCTCTAAACTGACTTGGCAAGACTCTTGCTACAACTGGGTGGTGCAGGATAGCCAAGGACAGACTATAAGGTCCAGGCCTAGAGAAGAATGACTGAAGTTTAATCAAGGAGAGTCTTCGTCAATAGCTATTGTGAAGCCGGTTAAATTGTGGTATTATTTTGACACTGATCAGCCAGAGTTTCAAGAAAAAGGAACTGAATTCTTTTAAGTATGGACATCATGGCTTTCTTTAAATACCAAAAATCACTATGGATATCCAAACTAGACAGGAAAAGGCCACCAAAGCATCCTACAAGTTTTAATTTTCAGTAAGGTAAATACCAATCACTATAAGCCACATAAACAAAAAGGCCTTTGGGGGTGTTCCCCTACCCCTTTATTAAGAGTAAAGGGTTCCTGAGACCTGAATGAGAAAAACATTGTGAATTATCCCCAGCCTTAACGGTCCATTTCCTGACTTCAAGAAGAGCCATCAAGAGAGAATCCTAAGTATCTCTCTGTATAAGCCCTTGGCCAGGCTTACGTTTTTTCGTTCTTTTAGGCCAGGGAGCCGGTGTTTGGTGAGCTGAGGGACTTTTGACCACAGTTCGCTTTTTCCCTCTTTGTTGTCTTTCTCTTTTGGTTCTTTTTTCCCTCATCTTTAGGTAGTCGGTTAGTACTGTTAGAGGGTGTTTCTAGTTAGTGTTGCTGGCAGTCAGTCGCTGAGTTGCAGGACCTCGCAGCCATCCTGGAGACTGGGAGGCCCACACTGACAACTACCGGCTCCTCGAGACCTTCGGCCAGGGCGGCTTTGACGAGGTGAGGTTGGCTCTGACCAGACCAACCTGAGTGGGACAGAGGTGTCCATGAAGGTCATTAACAAGAGTCAGCAGAGCTCCTCCGGCCTCCACAGACTATTCCTTGAAGTCCAGAGCACAAAGGCCATGGATCACGACCCTCGAGTCATGACAGCACGCGAGGTGACTGACACCATGGAAACACTCTACCTGGTCACGGAGAACGCTCTAGGCCCTTTATCCGCGCCCCCCCCCCCCACTGGACCATGCCCCCATGAGAGCAGCAGCAGCCCCAGAGGCAGATTCTGCCAGATAGTGTCCACTGTGTCGTACCATCACCAGGAGGGTATCGTCCACAGGGACCTAAAGCCAGAGAACCTGCTTTTGGAAGCTGACCTGAACATCAAGGTTGCAGACTTTGGCTTCAGCAATGAGTTCACTGTCAGCCATGAGCTGAACACCTTCTGTGGCAGTCCCCTTTATGCCAAACGTACGACAGCCTCGCGGCGACCGTGTGGAGCCTGGAGCCATCCTCTATACGATGACTGTCCGGCAACCAGCAGGTCCCGGCCTTTACAGCGCTTCGGGGAGCTGTGGGAGCGGGTACTGAGCAGAATAGGCCACATTTCCCTTCATGTGTCTGTGGAGTGTGAAAACCTACTAGAGAAATTCCTGACCCTCAGTCCCAGTGAGAGAAGCGCTTTAGAGGAAACCACGAAGGACCCATGGATGAACATGGTCCATGAAGAGGAACTAAAGCCTTACATTGAGCCACCCCCTGACTACAAGGGCCCCTGGCAGAACTGAGATGACGGTTATCCCTGGGCTCCGGGTGGGACCAGATCCAGGACCCGTCGGGGGGCTGGAACGGACGTGATCACGTGATGGCCAACTACTTGATCCTGGGCTGCAAGAGCCCCAAGGGGGAGGGGTGGACCACTTCACTGCCGTGAAGCCCCTGCCTTCAGCCGTCCTACCAACAGCTGCTGTCCTTCCCCATCCTGCACGCTTCGGCTTAGGGTCTCTGAGAGCACAAACGAAATGCGGTTTTGGGGAGCCTGTCATTCCCACCTTTGTGGTGTTCTGGAATTCAGAAAGTTGGCAGCACCAGACCTGGAGACAAGGACCACCCCATTCCCGGGCACAGTCCCCAACGCGGCCCGGGGGCCGCCCCTCCACCCACAGCATCAGCAGCAGTGGTAGAACCCCACACGGAACCAGCTGCCCTCAGGGTTTATCCTACAGTGGAAACTCCCTCCATGCTGGCTGGCCCGGTGGTGGGACCCCAGCCTCTCCCTCTGGATGACGGGGGGTTGTTGGGAGCTCTTTCAACTCCCTACTCAGATAGATACCCATGTTTCAGGCCGCCCGGAAAGAACTGGTGTGGCCCTTAATACACAGTGAAGCCGGCGAAAGCTCACGTGGTGGATAGGCGAGGCAGGGATATAACCAAAGACTGCTTTTAAAGAGGGAGCCAGAAGATCCTGAGTTCCACAGAGCCCAGCGACAGGTGTGGGAGCCGAGCCAGGGCTGAGGTGACAGCTGCGGGGACGGGAGTGGTGCAAGGAGCTTCCGGCGCGTGCGCAGGGAAGCCAGGCCTGCGTGCAAGGGAGGAGAGCAGGTGCGGACTGCAAGGTGCTGTGCATGGGATGCAAATCAAGGGAGTACCTGCGCTTCCACAGCATTCAAAGGCATTGAATCCAAAATGCTGGTGAGCTTAAAGGATGGCTGGGAGCCACCGGGGAGATAAGAGGAGGGGCTGGCCCTTTGTCCCAACCTGGATGAATCTTCAGAGACCGGACTGTTGTCCTGGGGCACTTCTTCCCTCCTGCTCTTCTGTCTCTTCATCCATATTTGTCAGGGAGGGGAGATACTGCTGTAGAAATAAACATAATAAAAAAATGTAATAGGGAAGCATTTAACAGCTATTTTCTGACTTGCTTTTAAAGCTGGATTGTGGGAGGCGATTATTGATTCGACTGGTTCTCATTTATGTTTGTCTTAGAGAACACAGGGTTGTCACTCCTTTGAGCAGGTTTGAGAGTAGTGATATTAACACCAACAAATAACAATAGCATTTACTAGGGTCCAACTAGAGGTTGTTACACTGGGTCTCCGAATTCACGGATAATCAATAATACAAGAGATGAGACAACCAAGCACTTGTGCAGTAATCTTCAGAACTCTGGGTGAATTAACCAGTCTGCAGTCCCCTAAGTCCTTCTCTGCATAAGCAAGGACACAGTCCTGAGTACTAACTCTACCTCAAAATGGAAGGAAGAGAGACAAAGCTGTCCAGAGTGCTGGAAAACACTAAAGCTCTCTGGAGCCCTGTTTAGCTGCAGGGACAGTGCCTTGTAGGTCCTTTAGCACACAAGCGGGTGCCCCTGGTCTTAGAGCCTGAGCCAGATCTAAAAGGATCTAGGGCGGCGCCACGCAGGGTGGCCTTCATTCTCTTCTGCCTCATGTCGAAATCTTATGAGCTAGAGAGCAAACGTGGGGTGATGGTTTCCAGATGAACTCTTGTATATTTAAAATTCGCTTACTAGACTCAAGAGCCCCTTTCTCTATCCCAATCCTTCTTATTCAGGTACAGATTAATTAGAACTTGCCTGAGGCCACCCACTCACCCGTGAACTGCTGGGTCACGCCTCTGCCCAGGGGATCTGCCACAGTGTGCTCTGGGCTTCTGTCCTCTCAGGCACCGGGAAGAGACATCTCATTTAGGGTGAGATTTGAGCTTTTTCCAGAGTCACACTGCTTGGTGAGGTCACTGCAGAGTTTTGGAAGAGTCCTTGATTGAAAACTAGGTGGCGGTTCTTTTTTGGCATGTCCTCTAGGTTGAGGTGCAACCCTTCGGCATAGGCTTTCTTGATTATCATAGTGCTTGGCAAGTAACAGTGCTTCACAAATAGCATTTTTCCTTTTTCCTGCAGGGGAGTTACAAAGAATTGCAGGGAAATTTTGGAAGGGAGGGAGAGACAATTAGGTACAGCTGGGATGAGGATCAGGGTTTTTTCTTTTTTAAGATTTTATTTATTTATTTGACAGAGAGATAGAGCCAGAGAGCACAAGCGGAGGGAATGGCAGAGGGAGAGGGAGAAGCAGGCTCCCCATTGAGCAGGGAACCCAATACGGGGCTCAATCCCAGGCTCCTGGGATCATGACCTGAGCGGAAGGCAGACACTTAACCATCTGAGCCACCCAGGTGCCCTGAGGATCAGGAATGTTTTTGTGGATGAGGCAGATTTGAAGCTGAGGACCTGGGACCCTGAGTCCTCATGTGAGGCAGGCCACGGATTCTTCTGAGGGCTGTCATTTCTTTTCCATGGCAGCTGCTGGTGCCAGTTTCCAGGCTGCCTGCTGTTGGAGGGCAGTTTTGAGTTTGTACACAACACAGATCCATTGGTGGCGGTTGCCTGGAGCCCGGGCTGGAAAGGATTCTGAAGTCAAGGTCAGGCTCAGCAGGAGAGAGTCCTACTTATCAAGTACCTGTAATAGTTACAGTCCCTAGTAACTTCACTCTGCCTTCGCTGTGGCTCCGCCTTGTAATGAGATGATGTTAAATGACTCCAGGGCAGAGTTAGGAGGATAAACATAAGCTGGTTAGTACAGGAGCTTCTGGGTCGGAGAGCTCTCTGATCACCACTGCATATATCTGGAAATATATGCTATCTTTGCAAAAGCATGTTATTTATAGGCATTGTAATTGTGTTTTAGATTTGCACCCTGATCCAGGCACTAATTTATTTAAAATAATATTTTAACATTTTCAAAGAGTTGAGCACCTTTAAATTTCCTATTTCTGTTATTTCTAATTTCATTGCTTTAGGGCTCAGAAATGTAAGGTATTAAAATTTTTGTCCTTTTATATTTACTAAATATATCTTTTTGTTTCCAAAATATAATGAGAGGTATTTCTATTTCTTTTTAAGCTGTCTTGGTTTGTTAAAAAAAAATTCACGGGGCGCCTGGGTGGCTCAGTGGGTTAAGCCTCTGCCTTCGGCTCAGGTCATGATCTCAGGGTCCTGGGATCGAGCCCCACATCGGGCTCTCCGCTCAGCAGGGAGCCTGCTTCTCCCTCTCCCTCTGCCAACCTCTCTGCCTACTTGTGATCTCTTTCTCTCTGTCAAATAAATAAATAAAATCTTAAAAAAAAAAAGATTAAAAAAAATTCACTTTGTTATCTGTTACTACATTCTTTGGGGCAGATGCATACAGATCAGTTATATATTTTCATTGTGTTGCATATTATTGTGTTGTTGTTGTTGTTGTTTAAAGATTTTATTTATTTATTTGACAGAGAGAGAGAGATCACAGGTAGGCAGAGAGGCAGGCAGAGAGAGAGGGGGAAGCAGGCTCCCGGCTGAGCAGAGGGCCCGATGCCAATGCCGGGCTCGATCCCAGGACCCTGAGATCATGACCTGAGGCCGAAGGCAGAGGCTTTAACCCACTGAGCCACCCAGGCGCCCCATTTTTGTGTTTTTGGGTTTTTTTCCATTTTTGTGTTTTTTTTAATCATTGAAACCTTCGTTCTCTCTTAAGACTTTTCCTTCCGTGCCTCCCATGCTCTAGATTCTATGATTTAATATTTGTTTCTCAGTTAAGATTGCTTTCAGCTCTAGAAATCTGAAAATCTGACACACAATAGTGTGAACAAGCAAGGATAAGAGATCATGCCAAAAAAGTAGGCAGGGGCCAGGTTATCTGGCTATCTAAGCATTTATTTTATTTTATTTTCTCCCCATCCCTCTAAGCTTTTATTTTGTTGTAGCAAGAAGCCAGTGGAAAGGTTTAACAGGGGTGGGAGGGAGTGAAGGGGGAGCTGCAGGGTTGTGGGGTTAATATCTATCATGTCTTTCATGTTTTCTATGGATCACTCTGGATGCTGACTGGAGAATGGACTGTAGGAGAGTAAAAGGGGAAGCAGGGAGCTGGGTTGGGAGGCAGTCTTTGCAGAAGACCAGTAAGAGAGGACGGTGGCTGAAACTGGTGTAGAAATGGAGACAGCGAGGAGAGGCTGCAATCAGGATGCGTGGCAACAGAACTTGCTGGAAGGCTGCACGTGGGATGAGAAGGGAAAGAGAGCCGATGAGGACTCCTGAGTGCTCCCCTCAGAAAAGAGGATCCAGGCCTGGGGGTGCTCAGCAGATGGATGGTACTCAAAGCTGGGAGCCCCTAGGTTCACTCTGAGAAGAGGGGGCCCATAGTAAAGAGAGGGGGCTGACGATTCCAGAGAACTGGCGGAGGAGGAGGAGCAATAAGAGGAAGACAGAGTGATGTGGGAGTGAATCTGGAGGGAGGCAAATCCAGAGAGAAGTGTTTTAAGATGGAAGAAGCGCTCAACCGTGTTTCAAATGCAGCTAAAAGACTGAGAGAACAACAACTTAATCTTGAATTTAGTACAATGGCAATCATTGGTGACCCCCCTGAAAGCCATTTTGGTGCAGTGGTGTGGAGGGAAGCTGGAGTGGAATGGGTTTAGGTGAGAAGCTGAGGAGAGGTAGCTTGAATGGAGCAGAGAAGAATGGGAAATGGAGAGGACCCAGGGGGGTCAAAGGAGGTCTGTGTTTAATAAACAACATTAGGGCACATTTGTATGCCGAGGTTGGCAAGAGATCACTACTGATGCAGGACTGCAGAACTCTAGGATCAGAATCTGAAAGGACTTCTCAGCCCCAACTTTACTAAATTATAACTTTAATCTTTAAAATCAATGGGATTTTTGCCATCTGTTTCATGATATAGGCATACCCACAGAATATATCCCCAATTAATGTTTTCCTGGAAGAAGGTTTTATTTATTATTTTTTTAAGATTTTATTTATTTATTTGAGGAAGAGAGAATGAGAGAGAGATCATGAGGGGGGGAGGGTCAGAGGGAGAAGCAGACTCCCCACTGAACAGGGAGCCCGACATGAGACTCGATCCCCGGGGATTCCAGGATCATGACCTGAGCCAAAGGCAGCTGCTTAACCAACTGAGCCACCCAGGCACCCCGAAGGTTTTAATTTTTAATACCCAAATTGTATAGCAGTTATTTCTCTCTCAACATTTTTAGCACGATATATATATACACACACACACACATATATCATTAAGTTGAGTCTTCAAAAAATACATTTTAAACAAGGAAAAGTTTCATGTTGCTTTCAAATACAATCAGCAGACCATTAATCACACTAGTCACTTTGCAAATCTTTGGAGTGTCGGCAAAATGTACAGTATCTGATGCTGTTGGTCTACAAAAGCCCACTGCTACTGCATGAAAAGCAACTGTATGCTAACGACTGTATTTTTTATTTAATTTTTTAAGTATGATGTGGAGAACAAGGGCAAAAGAAATATAGAGAAAAATTAAATTTCCTTACAACTTACAGCCCACTGACAAGTCCTTGAGACAGGCAGAGTGACCTTCCTCTAGGAACTCAACTCAGTACTTTGCTATAAGCAAAAGGCAATCTTAGCCTAATGTTAGCCCGACCTCCAGGATCTTGTAAGTCTTCTTTAACATATAAAAATCCCTTTGGGGGCGCCTGGGTGGCTCAGTGGGTTAAAGCCTCTGCCTTCAGCTCAGGTCATGATCTCAGGGTCCTGGGATCGAGCCTCGAATCGGGCTCTCTGCTCAGCGGGGAACCTGCTTCCCCCTCTCTCTCTGCCTGCCTCTCTGCCTGCTTGTGATCCCTCTGTCAAATAAATAAATAAAAGATCTTAAAAAAAAAAAAAATTCCTGGGGCGCCTGGGTGGCTCAGTTGGTTAAGCAACTGCCTTCGGCTCAGGTCATGATCCTGGAGTCCCGGGATCGAGTCCCGCATCAGACTCCCAGCTCCACTGGGACTCCGCTTCTCCCTCTGACCTTCTCCCCTCTCATGCTCTGTCTCTCTCTCTCTCAGATAAATAAATAAAATCTTAAAAAAAAAAAACAACTATTAAAAAAAATTCCTTTGGAAATTTCCTGTATCTCTACTACCCCCCCACCCCGCCAAGATGTGTTTGCAATCATCCTCCAAGCATATGGCCCACTGATATACATCTGATGAGTCTCATGACTAAGGATTTTTGTTTGTTTTGCTTTTATGACTAAGGTTTTACTAGACAGTAGTGAATGCCCTTTTCCTAACAACAGCTAACCCCTGGCTTCCAAAATCCTTAAAGCCTTAAGTTCTTCTTAACTCCTTCATCCTTGAGATCCTTGATTGGCAGGTTTTTTTTGATGGACTTGCTATGCCTTATAATTTTTTCTATTTAAAATAATGGGAAGTAAGGTCTTCTTAGAATTTCTTCTCAGAGAAAGTCCTGACATTTCAGGCATAGACTATTAACAATCACTAATGGCATATGATGTCCCAGCTTCCTCTTTAAGTTTTTAATTACTTACCTTGGAAATTACCTAACTTCATTCCTTCCAAAACCGGCAGTAGGACTGATGCTCCAGAAAGTCGTACCATGGGTATTTTGCTTTTCTTTGCATCCTCCCTGCACAGAATTGGCGCTTTGCGTTAGTTTGAGACGTACGTGTGTAGTGATGGAGTAATTGTAATCAGAAAAACTAAATGGAAAAATGACTTAAGAAAATTATCACTATAACCCCCAGGAGCAACAAATTGTTTAATTATTTTGTGGTTCTGAAGGGATATTTAAAAAGGGATATTTAAAGGAGTTCCAAAGGAACCGGACAGTAGGGCAGAAGCTGTCGTACTACCTTCCTCCACAAACTTCCCTGATCTTTTAAGAAGGACCAAAGGGAGCCTGTGGTCCTGCAGGCCTGTGTGAATGAGGCCAAGAGGGCCACGAAAGGTCAACCAGCCCGAGCAGGGAGTCAGAGAAGTGGCTTGGGCGTGGTCCCCCAAGGGGATTAAGAGGTCACTGACCTGCCCACCTGACTCTCCCAGCTGTACCATGCAGCACTGGGCCTGTCCACCGTCCTGTTTCTCCTTTTCTCAACACCGCACTGGGCAGTCCCTCTAAGAGGACTGACGAGGTATGGGCTGTTCAGCCAGCCCAGGGGTACAAGGGGGCACTCCGGGCAGCCACACCACCAAGGGTCCATGGGGACGATTATGGCAGCCCCGACGGACAGAAGTGACGGCGGGAAAGGTGGCTTTGAAAAGGCAAGTTCTAGGTTTCCCGGTACTGGTATTTCCATCGTAGCCGGTGAGTTTACGTTTCAAATACCCGCTTAGGCGCTTCCACGCGCGTTCCACCGACCCTAACCAACCGCCAGGTCGGCGCGAGCCGCTAAGCCCCACCTCCACCGCGCGCGGCCTCAACGTGCGCTGCCCGGCGGCAGCACGCAAGCCCGAGGGGGCGTGGATCGGAGGGCGTGGCGAGTAGACGAGGGAGCGAGGAGGTGGGAAGGGCGGGGCGTGCTGAGCCCTGGAGGCTGGGCTATACCCATGGCCATCCCCCCCCTAAGGCTGTCCAGTGTGCCGGCCTGCGAGAAATCAAGCTTCGGCCGCAAGAAGTGGCGCCGTCGGGAATTCGCGAAGATGCTCTATCACGATTACAGCGCTAGTCGGGCTGTCAGCTGGGCCGCGCAGTGTCTCCGGGGGCGGGGCTTGGTGGGGGAGATCCGAGCTCCTCTGGGCGTGGCGGGACCGCCCCTGGTACGCTGAGGGGCGGGGCGGAAGGGCAGGTCTCTCTCCGGGCATTCTGGGAGCTGTAGTCTTCCAGTCGCTCCCAGCCGGCTGCTTTCGGGGTTGCAGGACTACAACTCCCAGGATGTGCTGGGCTCTGGGTGCTCTTTGTGTTCACTGTCTTATGCTTAGATTTTGTGGCTCTCGCTCTTTCTTTACCCTATTCCCATTCCTGTCTGCTGCACTGATTGCTTTGTTGTTGTTTCCTAGGAGCCATTTGGTTGTTTCTGTATCTTGCAGAGTTTTTAGGGAGCCTACCCTCACTACATAAGTCACTGTACAGTAAGAACGATAGCTACATAGTTGTAGCTCTCATGTTTATATTCTCCAATGGAGATGAGAAGAATCTCAGTTACTTGCAGTTCTTCTCATTCTCATGCAAATAGGGCCACTTACCAAGCTGGGCGCCTCATCTTTGGTCTCATTAATATTATCCTTTTTATCTATTCTGAAATGTACTTTGCTAATAATATGGACACCGACAGGCATTTTTGCAGAACTGACATCTCTCTGAAGTAGATCTATGATCCCCATTTTATAGTTGTGGAAACTGAGGCTCAGAAGGGTTGAGTAGCTTCCTAAACCTCCCAATTTCTCTGCGCATTTTGAATCTTAACCTGGAACTCTGCCTCCCAGGTGTATACTCTTTGTGTGAAAGAAGATGAGCGTTTACAGAATTTTTTTTAAAGATTTTATTTATTTATTTGACGGAGAGAGAGAGATCACAAGTAGGCAGAGAGGCAGGCGGGGGTGGGGTGGGGAAGCAGGCTCCCTGCTGAGCAGAGAGCCCCATGCGGGGCTGGATCCCAGGACCCTGAGATCATGACCTGAGCCGAAGGCAGAGGCTTTAACCTTCTGAGCCACCCAGGCGCCCGGTGTTTACAGAATTTTGGCACAAGGAGCTGAAAGCAACTTAAATGATTTTAATTTGAATACAGCTTTGCACAACTTCTTTTTGTCTTACTTCAACCTCCTAGATGCCTGTAACCCTCAAATATGCATTGAGTGTTTCAGGGATTCACAAAACTTTTTTCCTGTTTCCTTTCCTTTCCTTTCCTTCCCTTCCCTTCCCTTCCCTTCCCTTCCCTTCCCTTCCCTTCCCTTCCCTTCCCTTTCCTTTCCTTTCTTTTTTCTTTCTTTCTCATTCAAATGGCCTTACATGGTGTGTTTTAAGGTGCAGGAGAATCAATGGTGATGTTATACTTTTCCAGTTATCAAAGTCAGGACCTTCAGCCAACTTAGCACTTAGCAGATAGACAGATCTTCAGTTCCTGGTGCTGCTGAGCAGTGAGCTCTGGGAAAGTGAGAGATGTCCTATAGTGCTGGCATCTGGTCCTCTGGTTGGGCACTGTGTTTGGAAACACTGGCCTGTGGGTATGTGAGCTCCTGGGCCTTGTATGGCTCTGGCTGGCTTCTTGGTTTTTTTGGTTTTGTTTTTTATAAGGAAAGTGAGGTTTAGATATTTTATTATTTATTATTATTATTTTTTGGACAGAGAGAGAGAGAGAGCTCAGAGGGAGAGGGAGAAGCAGACTTCTTTGCTGAGCAGGAAGCCCGACTTGGGACTCCATCCCAGGACCCCGAGACCATGACCTGAGCAGATGCTTCACTGACCTAGCCACCCAGGTGCCCCGGCTTCTTGTTTTTAATAGCAGTTTAATAGTTTGAAAGTGAGCATGTGGTGGATATGTGTTTTCTTCCATGTGTGTGTGTGTGTGTGCATGTGAAACAATAATGAGCCTAATAATTTCATATGAATCCATGGCTGTTCTCAACCAAGGACAATGGTGGAAGAGCTGATTTGTGTATAATCACTGCCTTCATAATTCATTCAGAGAAGACATGTCTCCTACTGGAACAGCTGTGGTGAGAATTTTTTGCCATTTATATCTTGCTCGTCTGTGCCAATGTGCTATTTTAGGGGCAGTGTTAATGGTGTAGATTGCAGGGTCCCCTCACATACATTTCCAATTTTTTCCTTGTTTGGGCTTAAAATGTAGTAACATTATTATCTTAAATGGCATAAATATCTTTGTTGATGAAAAAATTCTATTGCCAAATATTTGTCCTTTTTAAAAAAAGATCTTATGTAGTTAAATAAATATTACAATATACAATTTTATATAGTGATTATTTTATAGTTATGTTATTAATCTCATTTTATAGAGCAATTATGTACGTATAGATTTTTGAGAGAGAGAGTGAGAGCACACGAGTGCTTGCTGTGGGTGGGGGGGAAGGGGCAGAGGGAGAGAGAGAGACAATCTGGGTGGGGCTGGATCCCATGACCCTGGGATCATGACCTGAGTCAAAATCAAGAGTGGGACCCTTAAACTGACTGAGCCACCCAGCCACCCCAATTATATATTATAATATTAGAGACTTTGCTGCAGGCCTCCTGCAAGGTCAGCTTCTACCCACAGGGCAGCTTCACCCATGGATGAGCCTTTCCTGGGGCTGCTGAATCCAATGGCCCAGTGCGGTGCAACAATGCCCCGTTGCAACAACTGCCAACTGTGAAGGCCACAAAGGACTCAGAGCCTTCCATAGGCTGCACCACAGTTCAACTTCACCCTCTGATCAATCCTGCTTCCTCCCTGCCCTGCCACAGAGGTCGACAGCTAATCCATACCCTGCTTGCCAAAATCAATCTCAACATCTGCTTGCAGAGAAACTAACTCGAGACAGCCGGGAGTGGGAAGGAAGGCAATTTGGAGAGGGATTTTTGAGCTAGATTGCTTCCCATCTGGCTGGCAACGAGAACCCCTTCATGCACTAGGTGGAATACACATGGGCCAGATAAGATAACACACATGGGGCAGTGTAAGCATTAACACTCTCACAGGTGGTGGGATAGTAATTGCTGGTTGCCATTGAAGGAAACAGAGATGCTTTATGTAGCAAGAAAGCTGAGACCCAGACCCAGGATTAAATAGAGTGGCCAAGCTCTGGTAAGGTTAGTCAGCTACCCACAGGAGATCTGTTAGGCTGTGCAGGTGTGTGTGTGTGTGTGTGTGTGTGTGTGCAGGTGTGTGTGTGTGTGTGTGTGTGAGAGAGAGAGAGAGAGAGAGAGAGAGAGAGAAAGAGAGACCCTAAAACTTAGTCTGGGGGCTCCAGGTGGATGCCCCCAAACTTTCAACCAGACTCCTCCTGGCCTGCGGAAATAGCCCACCCCAGCCCTATTAAAAACAAGTGCTGTCTCTCCATTTTCTTCCTACAACTAGAACGATTGCTCTAGCTCTTCTTTATTCTCAAGTCCTGCCCTTTGAGCTATGGGTTGGGGAGAGAAATTGGTACCCCCAAATAAGCAGGCAAAACGGGGTTTGGATCCAGAGGAGCGGAAGTAGTGAGTTTTCATTAGAGCCCTAAAGTTCGGCTGACTGTCTCCCTTTCCGGATAACGACAACAGCTCGGACTGTCACTGTGAGCTTTCCGGTGTCAGGGGAGCTCCCTGACCCTTGCTAATTCAGTTTTTCCCATTCCAGTCTCTTCCCTATCATCTCCCCCTTCACCCTGGAACATGTTCAAGAGATTTGATGAGAAAGAAAATGTGTCTAATGGCATCCAGTTGAAAACCTCTATTATTAAGGTTATTAAGAATCAATTGATAAAAAAAAAAAAGAATCAATTGATAGAGCCATTTCCAGTTGTGGAACCATGGCTTAATCATATAATGCCTAAGAAAGAGCCTGTCAAAATAGTGCGGTGCCACGAACGTATAGAAATCCTTTCAGTGAATGGAGTTACTATTTTTTAGACTAAGAGAACGGCCTTTTTATCCAACCTGAAAGTTATTTCACAAATATCATTTTATCCTGCTGCTCCAGCAGGTTGATAAAGGAGCCATCAAATTTGTAGTCAGTGGAGCAAATATCATGTGTTCAGGCTTAACTCTTCTCCTGGAGCAGTAGGTAGGATTGTTGCAATCATGGCAGAAGGAAAACAGCATGCTCTGTGTGTTGGAGTCATGAAGATGTCTGCAGAAGATATTAAGAAAGTCAACAAAAGAGCTGACATTGAAGATGTCCATTATTTAAATGATGGTCTGTGGCATATAAAAATATATAAATGAGCCTCAAAACAAGTACACTTGGGCAAAATGTGGATATGGTGGGGTTGTTTTTTTTTTAAGATTTTATTTATTTATTTGACACAGAGAGAGAGATCACAAGTAGGCAGAGAGGCAGACAGAGAGAGAGGGGGAAGCAGGCTCCCTGCTGAGCAGAGAGCCCGATGCGGGGCTCGATCCCAGGATCCTGAGATCATGACCTGAGCCGAAGGCAGAGGCTTTAACCCACTGAGCCACCCAGGCGCCCCTGGATATGGTGTTTTATCTGTGTTTTTGTCCGTATGTGACAGCATGAAGACAATACTTCAGTGGTTATGCTGAATAAATTCAATGCATGCTAAAAAAGAAAAAGAAAAAAGAACTTGTTATCACCTTGCTTGGAGACAATGCAGACATCTCTCCCTGCAAGACAGCAACACTTTGCATAAGACCTGTACCTGTCTTCTCTCCTAGCCATCAGGCTATAACTCCCCCAGAAGACCTGCATGACCCAGGTGGAAGAAGACATGTGGGACTGGTTTCTCAGGGTGCTTGGCCCATGGCCAGACCACAAAGATGGGGAGCTCTCCTGAAATACAAGATTTAACACCCTGGCAAATGCCCTAGGAGATAGTGTGACCTCGATACTGGGGTTGGCTCCTAGAAGCATGGAGAAAGTTATGGCCCAGGCTAAGTGAAGTTGAAATGCCAGAATGGCTGACAGTGGAGTGGGTGGGACAAGATGCCACATGGAGCTTGTGGCACTTGCCAGAGCAAGGCTCAATGCAGGCCCCTGGGGTTCTGGATTGAGGCTGTGCTGTCCACAAAGGAAGGGTATGTACCTTTATAAAGCTCCTGGAATTCTTTTTTTTTAGATTTTATTTATTTGGCAGAGAGAGATCACAAGTAGGCAGAGAGGCAGGCAGGCAGAGAGGGGGAAGCAGGCTCCCTGCCGAGCGGAGAGCCCGATTCGGGGCTCGATCCCAGGACCCTGAGATCATGACCTGAGCCAAAGGCAGAGGCTTTAACCCACTGAGCCACCCAGGTGCCCCAGCTCCTGGAATTCTTACTGGGCCCTTGTAAGGACAGAACATTGGTCCATGGGAAACCAAATGACCACACACTGGAAATGTTCGTCATGAGCTGAGGTTTACGAGACCCACCAAGGTTTAAGGCCAGGCAGGGCCAGTGCCATGTTTACTGCTGGGATCAGGCACAAATGTCGGAGGGCACAGCTGAGCTGCATGAGAAGGTGGCCCAGAACCTCATGTCACCCACCACTGCTGCGCCAACACTCTATCTCAGCTCAAACCTATGGCCATACGGCGAATTCCCTATGACCAAACTTGGTTGTGTGTGGGTGTGCTGGTCGAAATGCAGACAGCAACTTCCTTGGAGCCTCACCCAGCAATGGCTCAAAAAGACAATGGTGAAGGAAAACACCCCCAAATGTGGAATATGTCTGGTCATCCACCTGATGTAGAAGGAGAAGTGGATCAAGGTTAGGATTCATACTGACCTATAGCAGCAGGGAATTACCTGGTTGGCTGGTGAGGGGCCTGGAAGGTTGGGGATGAGGAGGCGGAAGGTGGAGGCATGTGAATGGATGACTGGGAAAGTGTGCAGATAGCTGTATCATGTTGATGCCCACCAGGGAGCATCCAACGTGGAAGAGGAACTAAACAACTAAGACAGCTGATGTTGGCCAGTCTTGGTCATTGGCCACTCCAGTACTGGCACAACTGACACATGGATAAGAGTGGCCACAGTATGAGAGATCAAGCTCATTAGTATAGAATGCAACTTATTAAGGCTGATTTAGCTGTTGTCATCACTGACGGCCCAGCTTGCCTGCAAGTCATCTGTACTGAGCCACCTGCAAGGCATCATTCCCAAGGACACCAGCCAGTTAGCCACTTGGCAACAAGTTGACGGTATTCGTGGGAATGGACAGACATTCTGGGTATGAGTTTGCTTTTCTGCTTGCAGGTCTTCAGGCAGCATCACTCTCTGAGGTTCATGGAGCATTTGGTCCATTGGTGTAGGGTGACACAGAGCACAGCCCCAGACCAGAAGACACTCCCCTTCCCCACACTGAAGGAAGTGCTGGAATGGGCCCACGACTGTAGGGTCCTCTGGCTGAGTCACATATGGTACCTCTGGAGGCTGCCTGCTTGATGGATTGTTGAGGCGGTCTGTCGTGTGAGTGAAGTACCAGTTTAGAGGCTCCACGAAGATGGGCGCTGTCTTCTGACTCTGCAGTGAATTGGTACTGAAGATAGCAAAATGGATGCTCTCTACAGTGCTCGCTTCAGCAGCACATATACTAAAATTGGAACGATACAGAGAAGAGTAGCATGGGCCCTGCGTAAGGATGACACGCAAATTCGTGAAGCGTTCCATATTTAAAATCAATCAATCAATCATCTCTCCTGGATGCCCAGGGAGCCTCAGAAGGGCCTATTCGGGACCCAAAGCGTAACACTCCCAGGTAGAAGGATGTTAGTCACCCCAAGGAAGGAGCCAAGTAGGAAGTGAGCATCCTACTGCTGGGATACGCAAGTCATTGCATCCAAGTATCCCTGGAAGGAAGAGCCTAGAAACAGTACAGGGGCTTAGACAAGAGACTTGAGAGTTAATAAAGGAGAAGAGGCAATTCCCAAGGCTCAGGAAAGCAACTCAGCTAGGTCTTCCATAGCACACCCTGGTCACCTTTTTTTTTTTTAAGATTTTATTTATTTATTTGACAGATTACAAGTAGGCAGAGAGGCAGGCAGAGAGAGAGGGGGAAGCAGGCTCCCTGCCGAGCAGAGAGCCCGATGCGGGGCTCGATCCCAGGACACTGAGATCATGACCTGAGTCGAAGGCAGAGGCTTAACCCACTGAGCCACCCAGGCACCCCCACCCTGGTCACCTTTATCCAATGTTCCATCACCTTGGCTCTATCCTTGCTTGGGTTGCCAAGGCAATTGGCCACACTGTTGAACTAGGTTATGGTGACATGGACTATGGGTTCCAGGTGTTTATTGCCAGGCTTATTCTGGGATCCGATGAGGCCCAGGCACTGATGTGGGCACCACCTTGAACAGATCCTGGGGAACAAGGGGAATGTCACTCAGCTCTGCCACACCCCAGCTTAGTGTCCTAGGCAGGGGTCACAGGTTGGAGCTGGAGCTCAGGAAGCTGAGACTGTAGCCTGAGCTTTGTGGGAGTCTCTGGGTTTAGCTCTCTTTTCACGGTAAGCACCCACTACAGGATGATCCAGGACCCATTACTGGCAAGGAAGGGAGAAAGACATTTGTACCCTGGCCATCCTCACTAACCCCAAGCTCCAGAAGGTGGCTCAAGTCAGCTCCTCCCAAAGGGGTATCTTCCACCCATCCTGATCACCTCTCTGGTCCTACCCTCATTCAGACGCATATTCCGCTGTGGCAGCTACAATCGTGGGTTGGTTTGTCTGTCTTCCTTGTAGTTAGGTACACATCATATGCCTAATAAGTGTTGAGGCTGTTGAGTGGGCAGACGAATGGGTGACCATATGGACCTAGCTACACACAGTGAGTTCCCCTCCCCCACCCAGATTTCTATCAGTTCAGCCTCATTTAATCTGCACAGCCACTCTGTACAGTAGGTCCTATTAGTGTCCATCTCTCCCATCTGCAGGTGGACAGTAAAAGCTCCAGCATTTAGAATGTTGCCCAGGGAGCGCCTGGGTGGCTCAGTTGGTTAAGCAACTGCCTTCGGCTCAGGTCATGATCCCGGAGTCCGAGGATTGAGTCCTGCATCAGGCTCCCTGCTCAGCGGGGAGTCTGCTTCTCCCCCTGACCCTCCCCCCCCATACTCTCTCCCTCTCATTCTCTCTCTCTCTCTCTCTTTTTTTTTTCATTCTCTCTCTTTCAAATAAATAAATAAAATCTTAAAAAAAGAGAAAAAAGAATGTTGCCCAGGTCACATGGTTGGTAAGTGGTGGAGCTGAGATTTGGACCGAGATCATAAGAGTCTAGATCAAGGAGAGGGAGATCTGGGGCAGCTTATGGCAGAAGGAAGTCCTGCCCCAGCCTATCCCTGAGAGCCCAGCTGCTCACTGCATCCATCAGAGTCAACTACCCTGTCAACAGATTGGGAGGGAAGTCCATGAGGTTAGATTTTCCCTTAAGCTGGTTCTTCCTGGTAACAAGCCAGGGACAGGAAGGCTGTGGGGCTGCATCTGGCTCTGTCTCTATTTTTGGAGCTAGAGATGGAATTCCCACTACGGCTGATATTTGAGCTGACTCCATCTCAGGACCTGACACGCACATGCTGAAGAAGATGTTAGCACTTTCTCCAGTTCTAGAGAGGCTGATGGAGGTGACACTAACTCTGACACTTGGGAGTCATGGTAGAAACAGGTCTTGAGCTGCCTCTGGCTCCACAGTAGGCCCTGTTTCTGGCTCTACATCTTGAAGCAGCCCTGGAGCTGGTGCTGGAGCAGAATAAAGAGAAAGGTTTACCTATACGACTGATTTTCCATGTGCCCTTCCCCAAACAGGAATGATCCTACTCCCTTGAAAGAAATACCCAGCCCGTGAACCCCACCCCAGGTAGCCTCTCCAGGTCACGATCCCCTTTGCCCTGTGACTCTGCCTCAGTGGGCTCTAGAGGTTCCATAAAGGGTGCGTGGTTCTTCAGGTCTTAGTTACGCAAATTGACAGGCATAGGGGCCAACTTTAGCTTGAAACGTGGATGATGCAGGGACTGCTAGGTATCCTGAAAATTCTGGTCAGGCCACGTACTCAAGATGGGAGTGAGGGCACTGAATCAGAGGGGCAGAATCAGAGGCCTGGCGTGGCACTCCTCACTAGGCTCCTACAGAACATTTTAATCGGTATGGGTCCCAGAGGACAGAGTCAGCGCACTTCCAACTCCTATGAGGCTGTCCTTGCGATGGAAGGCTTGGTCATTCATCAGACCTGACAGAGAACCTGTGGACATCTGGTCTTCCAGTGATATTCTTCTCCCCATGGTCATGGAAGAACCTACCCCATCCTCCGTGCAAACAGACTAAGGGTTGAGGCAGATTTGTGAGCAGACGGTTCACAATACCTCTGTTCTGGGCCCCAGTTGTGGAGGGTAGGTGATGGAGAGGTGCAGCCAGAGCAAGATGGGACTATGGAAGGGACGGGTCTCTCAGGAACCAGCTCATCCCACCCTGCACTGTGCTTCCTGGGGTGGGGGGTTGGAACTACAGTCATAGCTCTCTTTGATTCATTTCCACCTGCAGAGAAAGGCCCCCAGACCTCAGTCCTCCCATGGAAATCAAAAGACCCATGACATCCAGGGTTCTGCTAGTCCCTCCCCAACTACAGCCCCTATACTCTCCCATCCTGCTCCGTGGAGGCAGGAGGTCTCCTCCTGTTTCAGTTGGTCCTGTCGTCCATCACCATGGTCAGAATATGAGAGGATTCACCCATATCTAAGGAGGCCTCAAGGGTGTCACATCTAATATATTGTGGATATGACTACTTATAATGCCTAGAGTAATTCTCTGACTCAGACTGGAACTGAGTCCCAGGGATTGTGTTGAATTATCTTAGTGTCTAGAAAAGTGTCTTCACCTATTAAGTGCTGATTGCCAACTTTGTATGAAAAAAGCAACATGCGATGCTATAGTGATTATGTTGTGCATTATATCCCTAGTATTGATTTAACTTACGACTGGAAATTTGTTACCTTTTGACTATCATCCTCCAATTCCTCCTCCTCCAGGTGTGGTTATTACTTTTTATTATTTATTTATTTATTTATTTAAAGATTTTATTTATTTATTTGACAGAGAGAGAGAGAGATCACAAGTAGGCAGAGAGGCAGGCAGAGGGAGAGGGGGAAGCAGGCTCCCTGCTGAGCAGAGAGCCCGATGCAGGGCTCGATCCCAGGACCCTGAGATCATGACCTGAGCCGAAGGCAGAGGCTTAACCCACTGAGTCACCCAGGCGCCCCGTTATTACTTTTTAATTGTGTGTTGAGTTTGGGGATATCTCACCATATCTTTTAATACTTAGTGCCTCAGAAGATCTAAAATCTAGCACTGACTGTATATTCTATGTTGTCATCTTGGGAAGGAGACCTGAGTTACTAGCAAGGGTATCTCACTTAGATTTTACATATGTGTATATAGTGTGTTCTTCATATTACTTGCTTTGATGAAAACCAAAACCAACCCCCCCCCGAGTTTTGAGTCATTGTATCCTACAGAGAAATGAAATTCCTCTCTGTGGACTATGTTTCCTGTAACCTGGCTGGATTGAAAACCTGAATTACTAGTAGTTTTATCTTTTCTAGAGAAAAAACTTTTAGGTGCATAGACCATATCTTTTCATATATTCTCCTTGCAGAAGCAAATCAGTTGGGAAAGCACTTGGCTGCATGTAAAGAAAACTCAACTAGGGCAGATGGTCCAAAAGAGGTTAATTTTTTATTACTCAGTAAGGTGTCCAGGAGAGGCAGTCTGTGGCTGGTGTAGTAAATAAAAGACCATGCTCTTCTTTTCCTTCAGTCATGCCATTCTTAAAATGTGATTAATGTCTTCATACTTGTACCTCATGGTTACAAGATGGCTGCTGCATCATCAGCCTCAAAACTGTGTTCCAAGAAGGGAGAAGTAAAGGAAAAAAAAAATTCCAACCCAGTCTGTTCTTCTTAATTAGGAAAACAGTGGTGTTCTGGAAGCTCCACCCATAAGCCCTGTATATTTATCTCTTAGGTCAGAACTGTGTCATACGGTCAGCTCTAGCTGAGAAGAAACTTGCGAAATCTGGGCACAGTGCTACCCTGAATAAAAATTTGGGTTGGTTAGTAAGGAACATTATGAGAATGGATACTTTATGGGCAACATGTAGTGTTTGCCATGATATCTTTGGTAAAATGGTGATCGTTGGATCTAAAATTTGTATATATAGTTCTGGCTCCTTTAGAGATGGTATAAGGGAAAAGGAGAAGATCTAGACAAGGACAACTTAAATTATGGAAAAGGAAGGGGAATTGTCTGCTGTAATCTGCAAAGGGCACTGGGTTTGGAGTTCGAAGTTCTAACCTTCTGATTTGATTCTTTAACTTACAATCTGTGTGATATTGGTTGTATCAACCTCTCTTAGCCTTTTTTCCTTGATGGTAAATTGGGCAAAGAGCTTTAGAGAGAAAGGGAGAAATAGATATTGGGTAAGCAACTGTGAATGGTACTGGTCGTTGCATCTTGCATAGAAAAACAAGATATCTTTATGGCATATTCTTCATGCAATCTCTTTGAAGGGTGGTTACATATGATTTACCAGGAGTTTCTGTTTTCCAAAGGGAAGTAACATTCATCTATTTAGAGTGTGTGCCTTAGGTAATCTGGAGGAAGAAAGATGATATTTTCAGCCATTTTCTCTCTCAGATACAAGAAATATACATCTGGGACGCCTGGGTGGCTGAGTGAGTTAAAGCCTCTGCCTTCGGCTCAGGTCATGATCTCGGGGTCCTGGGATCGAGCCCCAAATCGGGCTCTCCGCTCAGCGGGGAGCCTGCTTCTCCCTCTCTCTCTGCCTGCCTCTCTGCCTACTTGTGATCTCTCTCCTCTCTGTCAAATAAATAAATAAATAAAATCTTTAAAAAAAAAGAAAAAAGAAATATACATCTACTTGGAGTGACTACTTCATGTAACTTGTTGGAACATAAACTGTAACCAGCTATCATGTCTCCTATGAATCTGGTAATGATGAATTTGAAACTCTTTCTCACATATTGTTGGTGTTCCTCAAAAATTTCATGATTTTTAGTGATCTGTTTATGTTTAGGGATGAAACTCTAGAGGGATCTGTATCAGTAATGAGCGTGTAATTCCTCGGCTCAAGGAAGAATTCTGATTTTGGTGGTTTAGTCAGTCATTCACGAAATACCTACTGAGTGCCTACTGTATGTCAGCCACTGTTCTAGACGTGGTTAGACAGTGTGAGTAAGAGAGAGAAGATCCCCACCTTCATAAAGCTTATGTTCTACTGAAGGAGACAGCCGATGCATAAACAGGTGAGTAGATGGGAATATGCCAGCTAGATGGTCCTTCCTTTTGGATGTTCAGAAATTTGTTTCTTGGATGTAATTAATGACATCTACACTTTTCAATTTCTCAAAAATGCAAATATTTGAACTTTACTTTTGTATTTGATTAAAGGATTCAACACATATTTATTGAATACCTTCTTTGCCAGACACGCTAAACACTGGGATATGTATCTGCTTAGAGTTGTGTAGAGATGAATTGGGTTCTTTATAGTCGCCCTTGGGTGGAATATTACATGTATCTCTCTAATAATGTTTGAAAGTGGACAAGTGTGTGTATTTAGGAGGCCAGCTAGAGCTGGAATTACTCATAGGGGTGATAGTGGAGTGTAAACACTAGTGAAGGTCAAGTAAAGATTGGTCCTGGGTCTTGAACCAGTAGGACCTGAATGGCCAGCGTGGCAGACAGTAGGTAGAGGGGAGGGAGAATATTCCAGAAGGGCAAATCCTGGAAAAAAAGATCCAGTGTAAAGAACAGACAAGAGATTTCAGATGGACCAATGGGAATTCACTTATGATAGAATGTGAGTAATTGCAGAATAAGAGATATTGCCGGGTGAGGTCCGTGTGTGGGGGCCTAGAACGGGAATTTGCCCATTATTCCCACTAAATAGTGGATCATTCAAGATTCTTAATCACGGGCTATTTTTTAGCAGATGGAATACACTAGTGCCTTGATGAGACAGCCCATTCCGACTCCTACTCAGCACTCTCTCCAACCCGAACAACTACCCCATCTACAGTTTTCCTGAGGGATGGGGTGGTCACTGTGTTCCGGGCAAAGGTGGTCTTTAATGGGCCCTCAGCACTTGGCTGGGTTTGGGGGGAGGGGAAACCAGGACCCCCCGGATCGTCTTCCTTGAGGACCCCACCGAGACTCTCCTCCCGCTTCCTAGAGAAGCAACGGAAGGATGCGCGAGACGAGAGGCAAGGAGCCGCTGGTGACGCACTACCGGCCGCGCCACTGCTTTTCCGGCCTGGGGGGAGGGTCAGCCCGTGCCCTGGGCCTGCGCGCACCTGTGGGACTGTAGTCGCCGCCCCGCGGGGAGCCCCCGGACCTCACGGTGAGCGGGCGGGGCCTCAGGGAGGGGAAAGGAGTGGCTCCAGGCTCCGTCGGCTGGGACCGCGGGCGGGAGGCTTCTTTAGGGAGCCTGGCTCGGCCCCGTTCTCCCTCGGACTGCTGTCTGCGCGTGCGGCCCAGACCTCCCAGCGGCCCCCGCACAGGGCCCGGCACAGATAAGGCGTCTAAGGAGATGGTGGCGGGAGTGAACGGATGAGTGATGACTGAGTGATGGATGGATGATCAAGAGCTAGGACGCGTGTTCGGAAACGAAGTCCCGGGGTTCAGAGTTCTCGGTCTGGATACCAGCTACTCCCCTGCCATAAATCCTGCTGCTCAGAAACTATTTTAGGGACCGTCGTACTAGGAACCGGCAGTAGTGTAGAGCGCACTAGGTGGCGAGTCTCGAGTCTCTGACTTATAATTCCTGAGGACACAGAGGCTGTTGCTTGATTTCTAAAATCGGACTGTCCAGGAGTCCTTGCCTTCCTTTCTTTGCAAGATTCAGTTGGCAGCATGTATGGGATAGCGCTTATGGAAACGTTAATGTTTTGCAACAGAATTGTGCTATGCGTAACTTGCCAAATATTACACAATTCGGGGACGGGGCTACAGAATGAGTGCAGTTCGAGCCTGCCAAATGGGAAGATGCTTCTTCCAGTCCAGTGATGGAAGATAGATGTGAGATTTTTGTGATAATTTAAACTTAGTGCTAAATAGCACTGTTCGAATCAGTTGGGCTTATTTATTGAACCCTCACAACAACGTATTATCTGTAGTTTTTAATGAGGATATTGAGGTACGGAGAGGACAGATGACTGTTAAGGACGCATGACTACTTACTGACCCAAGGCTGCAGAAGAGAGAGATCTAGTATGTTGCTGCGGCCTGGATGAGTATGTTACTTTTGGCCAACCGACAAACCCAAGAAAGGCTTCAGAGAGGAGTACTTTTGAGTGTGGTCTTATTGAAGGAATTGTGTTTTCAAATTCGTGAAATATCCCACCTGGCTTGTCCACAATCCTTTAGCTCATTATTGAGAGGTAAGGAGGTGGCAGAGAGGAGCAAACTTACAAGGTAAGAGGAGAGAGGAGCTCCCTGGTACTCTTAACAGGATCAAGCTGTTAAAAGTTTTCCTTTTTCCTTTTACCCTTCACCATAAAACCTATGTCTCCCCCAAACCTGGATTCAGACAGATCCTTTTATCATCTTAAAATCACTGACAATCAGATTATTCTACACTAGGCATTGGTGGAAAAACCTTCCTCTGTACCTTCTTCTCAGAGGAATTTATAGACTAGGGGTCAGTATACTATGGCCGACAAGTCAAATTTGGTCTATCACCCGTTTTTATGTAAAAAAAAAAAAAGTTTTACTGAAACGCAGCCAAGCTCATTTGTTTACATATTGTCTAGTTGTTTTCAAACTACAAAGGCAAAGTTGAATAGTTGTGACAGAGAGAGACCATATAGCCCATGAAGCCTGAATTATTTAGTTTTTAGCCCATTACAGAAAAAGTTTGCATTTTGACATAAACTGCTGACAGCTCAGATGATCCACAGTTGGAGGAAAGGGTTGGCACCAACATGTCTTTTCTTCTCCATAGATTTTAGTATCAAACATAATAATGCCTGACCCCTGTGGAATGCCTGCCATGGGGCAGATATCTTTCTAAATGCTTTACATGAATTAACTCGTTAGTTAAGGAGTTAACAGAATATTAAAGCTGAAAGGACTCATGGATATTATCTCCACCCCAATGGATATTATTTAATTTGTCAGCTTTTTGAGATAAATAGCTGGTCATGTTGGCCCATTGACATGGGCGGTGACAGAGCAGTTTCCTGACTCCCATTTCAGTCCACTTTAATCTTACTTGAATGAGCGGCCAATACCATGTTCATTGGATCTGGCATTTTTTGTTGTTGTTGTTGCTGCTTTTGTTTCTGGTTTTTTGGTCGTTGAAACCCGTGAGCAAGGACTGTCATTTTTTTACATGATTATTTCTTTAATTTTAAAAGTAATACATGGGGGCGCCTGGGTGGCTCAGTCGTTAAGTGTCTGCCTTCCGCTCAGGTCATGATCCCAGGGTCCTGGGATTGAGCCCCGCATCAGGCTCCATTCCAGGGTCCTGAGATCGAGCCCCACGTCGGGCTCCCTGCTCAGTGGGAAGCCTGCTTCTCCCTCTCCCACTCCCCCTGCTTGTGTTCCCTCTCTCGCTGTCTCTCTCTGTCAAATAAATAAATAAATCTTAAAAAAAAAAAAAAAAAAGTAATACATGTTTATTGTAGGGAAAGTGAAATATATAGACAAGTATAAAGGACAAAGGAAAGTAACCTATTAAATGATCTATCGGTCAACATGTTAACATTTTGGTGGATTTCTTCTGTTCTTTGTGTGTGTTTTGTATATATCTGTGTATTAATAATAGTTCCTGTTTATTGAATGTTTACTTAGTGCTGGTATATGTATGCATATTTTTAATTTTAGTGTTTTGTAGTCTCCTGTTTTAACGTACTGTACTTTCTCATGGTTGTTCTTTGAAAACATTTTTTTTTAAAAGCTAAGGAACTCTAAGAGAAGGAAAAGGGGTAAGTCATTCCTAAAAAGGACGTTTAAAGAAGCAAATCCTCTCACAAAACTACCTCTTGCATTAAGGATGTGAAAGACCCAGATATGTACATTCATCCTGTTGGCTCACGCTGCAAGGCTGAGGGTTAGTTGTGCAGCTCACCAGAATGATCTTTTTAAGGTCTGTTCTTCTAGAGTATAACTCTTATATTAACAACCATTGCATCTACATATCAAGACAGATTGTTTCAATGAGCCAATGAGGTCCACGTTTTTGAGAGCTGTTAATATGTACATGAGCCGTTACTGTAGCAGAGTTAAAAGGTGTGCCTTTGGGAACTTGAGACTATTAGTTTCATTCGTGAGCTAAGGCAGGAGCCCTGAGAATTACGTGCTTCATTTCTCTGCAGATTCATTGACTAGATGGTTCTCCATTGCCCTTACACAAATGTTTATGAAGTTTCCAGATTCCTCTTCTCTGCCCCAGCCTCACCCCATCCCAGAGCAGTAATCATTGAGAATCAGTCTTCCTCTGTAATCACACATTGTGATTACCACACATTGTGATAGCACTGGAAATTTTGTGAGAACCACACATTGTGATAGCACTGGAAATTTTGTGAACAAGACAGACAAGTCCCTTGACTTCATGCTACCTAGGAGACCAGCAGAGTGAGTCTTAACCAGAATTTACATCAAAAGCAAACATTTAAATAATTTTTCCAAAATCAAATTTACATAATTTTCACTTGTTCCTTTTTGAAAAGCTTTTATTTTTTTGTTTTTTTTTTTTAAGATTTTATTTATTTATTTGACAGAGAGGAGAGAGATCACAAGTAGGCAGAGAGGCAGGCAGAGAGAGAGGGGGAAGCAGGCTCCCTGCTGAGCAGAGAGCCCTATGCGGGCCTTGATCCCAGGACCCTGAGATCATGACCTAAGCCGAAGGCAGAGGCTTAACCCACTGAGCCACCCAGGCGCCCCTGAAAACATGATTTTTAATAGTTACAAAATCTATGATATTGCTATGCCATCAATGTTTATTTGCTTGTTTTACGATTATAGTAACAGTGTGGTCTTTGTACATACATTTCTGTGCCCATCTCTGATCATATTTTTTCACTTTTTTTCTCTGATTACAGAAGCTATTTATTCCTACAGGAAAACTTTGAAACATTACACAAAGATAGGCCCTAATGCAAAAGTTTGCCATAATCCTATTCTTCAGATCATGGTTAACAATTTGATACATATTCCTAAGATTAGAGTTAGTTTTTAAAAAAGAAAGCATGAAAAAAATAAAAAAGAAAGCATGTTTTAACATACATATACAAAGTTATGATGTACTTGAAGCCCTTCATTTTTTTCATTTACATAGAAGTATTTTTCCTAATGATCACATATTTTCATTTTTAATTATCTTAATGTCTATATAATTTCCACCAAAAGGAAGTACCTATTAGCTAAGCGTCAGTGTCCACTGGTAGAAAGATTGTGTTTTCCAACAACATTGCAGGGTAATATTTTTACAGGTAACAAAAATTTAGCGCTTTTCTTCTGTGGGAAGTTACTTTTTTTTTTTAAGTAGGCTCCACACCCAGCATGGAGCCTGATTCCGGGATGGTACTCATGGCCCTGAGATCAAGATCTGAGCTGAGATCAAAAGTCAGATGCTTAACCGACTGAGCCACCCAGGTGCCCTGGGAAGTTACTTCTTTATAAGAAAGTTCTAATAGTAGAATTACTAGATCAAAGAATATAGGCATTTTATAGGTATTCTGATGACTTTGAGAATCTTCTGAGATACATTGTAGGTGTTGTATATACCTAGTATTCTTTTCTGAGTTCCTATACTTACAAAATGATGATCCCAGGATTCCAACTGCAACTCAACCTACAATTTTAAAACCTGATGTATATTGCCAAATTATCTCTAGAAGGATGGTATTAGTTTACAGTCCCACTGCTTGTGTATGGGAAGCTCTCTTTCCCCATACCTCTGTCAGTCTTGATTTTTAACGCTTAAGAGAAAATTTCTAATTTGATATAAAAATACATTTTTTATTCTTTTGATTTCCATTTCTTTGATTACCACCAAGATGGAACTTTGTTTCGATATGTTTATTGGCCTTTTGTAATTTTTGCTCTATATGTTGTATATCTCATTTTTTTATGAGTTCATCTTTTTTTCCTTACTCTTTATTTTTTTAAAGATTTTATTTATTTATTTATTTGAGAGAGAGTGAGTGAATGAGTGCACAAGCGGGCAGAAGAGCAGGTAGAGGGAAAGGGAGAAGTAGACTCCCCGCTAAGCAGGGAGCCCAACGTGGTGTTTGATCCCAGGACCCTGGCATCATGACCCGAGCCAAAGGCAGTCGCTTAACCAATTAGGCCACCCAGGTGCCCCTTTCCTTACTCTTTAATAAGAAGTCTTTTATCCATTAGGTCCATCTACTTACTTCTTGATGTATAAATCAAAAATAATACTTTTCCTAGTATTGTTTGTCATTTAATTTTATTTGTATTTTGGATAGAGAGATTGTTTTTTTCTGTGACCAGATTTATCCAGTCTTGTCCTTTGTGGTTTGTGTTTTTTGCATATTGCTTAGAAAAGCCTATCCTAACTCTGAAGTCAATTATTTCTTAATATTTTATTTTGTGGTTTAATTTTTTATATTTAAACCTTTAACTAGTTCAGATTTATTTTGGTATATGGTGTGAGGTAGGAATCTCGGTAAGTGTCTTTTCCAGGTAGTTGAGCAACAGTTACAACATAATTTTTACATATTTAATTTTTTTATGACTAGGGATGCTAATTTTATCACATATTAAATTCTTTTATTTATTTCTCTCAGGGGATTAGGAATCTCTAAAACCAAAAGCCAGAGTTAAACTTCTTTTTTTTTTCTTTAAGATTTTATTTTATTTGAGAGAGAGTGAGAGAGAGCATGAGAGGAGAGAAGGTCAGAGGAAGAAGCAGACTCCCCACAGAGCTGGGAGCCTGATGTGAGACTCGATCCCAGGACTCCAGGATCATGACCTGAGCCGAAGGCAGTTGCTTAACAACTGAGCCACCCAGGTGCCCTAAACTTCTTTTTAATATGTAAAGTCATTTTTGAGGTTTTCCTAGCCACACTCCTTTGATGTTTTTATCTGTTACTTCCAGGATGTTAATTACGCTCTTCATGACACCTCTCTTCTCTATTCCAGATATGTATGCCTACTTTCTCTTTGGATATTTGAAAACTAAGTGTATCTTTTCTCCCCAGACCAGTGTTCCCATTCTCTCTAAAGGTTGTTATCAACAGTCAAGCCCAAAACCAAATTATCCTGACTTCTACCTCTCCCTCACACCTCTCCCCAGTATTCATCCAATCCTGTGGATTCTATCTCTTGGTTCAGTCTACTTACTGGACTGCTGAAAAAACCTCCCAGGGGGTCTTCCAGCCTTCACCTTGCCTCCCCACCTTCTGCCATTCATACACAATTTTCCTCTTTGCTATGGGCAGAAGGATGTGTTTTTTTTAAACAGCAGATATACTCATGTCACTTTTCCCCCCAAACCTTTTCATATCCTTTTTGTGGCTTTCTACTCACTTTAAAATGGTTCACAGGGTTGTATTTGATCTGGCTTTTGCTTGCCTCAGGCTTCGTGTCTTATTTTTGGTGCTTAATACTTTGTCTTACTGGATCTCTTTCATTTTTCCAAAGTACTGAGCTTGTTTCCTTTTGTATATTGTTTCATATCTCTGGTATATTCTTTTCTGTCTTCACCTCTTTCATTCCTATTTACTTTTTTCAGGGAGGCTTTCTTGCTGAGACTACATTAGGTCCCGTCTGCTCTACATTCCCGCATCCCATATTTCCACTTTTATAATTTCCATAATTGTAACTATACTTTAATGTCTTTGTCCAGCTGTAATGTAAGTTCTAGGCAGGTGGGGGCATGTCTGACTTTTTGTCCGTTGTCTAACTCTGATTATACTGAAACCCCATTCTATATCATGGTTTTCTGTAGGATTGCGTGGTGGGTTCTTTTTATGCTTAGAGGTGGGGGGGCAGTTGGAGAGGGAGACAGAAAATCTTAAGCAGCCTCCACACTGGGCTCGATGTGGGGCTCCATCCCACAACCCTGAGATCATGACCTGAGTTGAAATGAAGTTGGATGCTTAACCCACTGAGCCACCTAGGAGCCTCCCAGATAGGATCCTCCTAAACCTTTAAAACTCAACACAGAGGGGCAGACTTTGATGAGAAGCCCAGAGTACCAGCCTTATTATGTATGTACTTCCCCAGACTCATGCCATTCTTATATGCCTTCTGAGCTCTTGGTTATGGTAAAATCATCTTTCTGTATTCCTTTTTCCTTGAAATAATGCTGCTGATTCTACTTCTCAGTTCAGGGTTATTTTTTGGATGAACAGTTGTGATTTAACATTCCAAACTTCAGAAACTCTGTACTATTTTTTGTAACTTTCTTGTAAGTCAAAAATTATTTCACAGGGGCGCCTGGGTGGCTCAGTTGGTTGAGCGGCTGCCTTCGGCTCAGGTCGTGATCCTGAAGTCTTGGGATCAAGTTCCGCATCGGGCTCCCGGCTCCATGGGGAGCCTGCTTCTCCCTCTGACCTTCTCCCCTCTCGTGCTCTCTCTCACTCTCTCTCTCAAATAAATAAATAAAATCTTAAAAAAAAAAAATTTAAAATTAAAATTAAAAAAAGTTGTTTCACAATATAAGTATTTTTTGTTTTGCTTTGTTTTTAAGTAGGTTCCACACCTAGCGTGGAGCCCATTGTGGGGCTTGAACTCATGACCCTGAGATCAAGAGTCGGACGCTTAACCGACTGAGCCACCCAGGAGCCCCTTTTTTCCTTTACAAACTGCGGCCTACACTCTTAATGTTGAGCTGTGCTTGAAGAAAAACTGTTTAGTTGATCTGACACCTAGAAGAATGGGCAGTCAGTGTATCTCTAAGTTGTACAAATAGAGTTCCCTAACTACTGTCCAGCTTCTTGGCATATAGCGGAGATGGGTGGATCAAAATGCATTAGCCTTGCTATGAGGCCGTTTCCCCATGCAACTTTTTTTTTAAAGATTTTATTTATTTATTTGAGAGAGAGAGTATGTGCATGCATACAGGGGAGGGGCAGAGGAAGACGGAGAGGGAGAAGCAGACTCCCTGCTGAGCATGGAGCCTAATGTGGGCCTCGTTCCCAGGACCCCAGGATCATAACCTGAGCCAAAACCAAGAGTCAGATGTTTAACCAACTGAGCCACCCAGGCGTCACCCAGCCACCTATGCAACTTTTGATTATGTTAATTGACCTTTCATATAGGTTGTTGTATAAAGACATGAATACTTGTATCTACTTCATAGGTATCTTTATCATTATATATAGCATTCTGATTTATCCATCCAGCACTTGAGTGTTTGCTAATGTATCAGTCTGGCTATCACTTTTTACACAGCTGACAAATGGAATTTCTGAAGCTAGAAGGCTGGAAGCCAACCATGCAGTCACATTGCTATCCGAACAGATTTTGTGTATTAGATAGTATCCCTATCTAATAGTATCTCATTTTCCCGTTTACCAGGACAGTGATATCCCCTTCCCCACCTTTTTTTCCCCTATGAGCAGGGCTCCCAGTTTTCCAACTCTGAAGTGTTTTCCAATCAAAACAAAGAGAAGATTTGTGGATGTTGGCTATGCAAGGAGCTGAAGAGAGAGAGCTTGGAAGAGAGGTTCGTCCAGGTGAGTGGGTAAGGGAAAACCAGTGGGAGAAACAGCAGGGCTTTGGAAATTTTACAAGAGAAACTGATTGAAGCTCAGGAAATAAAATTATCCTCTCTTTTAGGGATGTTGGGGGAAGATGTGGGTGAGCATCTCCAGGGGCCAACTTTTCCTCAGTATCCATTTTGTCTCATTTCCAGCATTTGCTTTTACATTCATTCTCCCACTCTCCATTCTGAATACAAACCACCCGTGTGTCTTCTTTTGACCTAATCTTAGCTTTCTATTGTTTGTTATTTTCCCTTTATTTCTGTTGTCTCTGGTTCTCTGGCTTCCTAAATGTCTGTAGGTGCCCATTCCCCGGGGTTCCTTATTAATGGTGAACTTTACCCTGATTAATGATCTCTTCCAGCACTTGTAATTGAGTTACTTGCTCTAGTGGCTTTTATTGGCCCTTGTTTATATGCCATTATTGAGATATGTTAGAATTAGGCCCATGTAACCTCAGGGGCTTCCATTCTGTCCTGCACAGAAATACTCACTCTGATGTTTTCCTTCAGGTTTGATGGACAAGTCTGTTCCAGAGGAGGATGTCTCTGAAATTGATTCACCAGGGATGGTAGCAAAGAGATTACCAGAAGATGCAAACCAGGATTCTATATTTGAAAAAAAATACACATGTGAAAGCATGAAGGAAAACCCTTCTGAAGAGGTTCCCAGACCATGCCTTTTCCAGGAAGGAGGTTTTGGGGAAATAACTTTTATCCACAAGGAAGCATCTCCTGAAACAATTAGTCAAGAATATAATTTTGAGAGAAGCTTGCTCTTGACCTCCAGCTTTGTTACACGTCTCAGGGTTTCTACAGAAGAGAGCCTACATCAGTGGGAGACAAGTAGCATACACACTAATGAGATTTCAGACCACAGTAAATGGCCAACTCTCTCTACACAGAAAAAGTCTTGGGAATGTAACGAATGTGGAAAAACTTTTACTCAGAGCTCATCACTTACCCAACATCAGAGGACTCATACTGGAGAGAGACCCTATGCATGTGAGGAATGTGGGAAAGCCTTTAGTCGCAGCTCCTTCCTTATTCAGCATCAAAGAATTCACACTGGAGTAAAGCCATATGGATGTGAGCAGTGTGGGAAAACATTCCGATGTCGATCATTTCTTACTCAGCATCAGAGAGTCCATACCGGAGAGAAACCTTATAAATGTAATGAATGTGGGACTTCTTTCCGCAATCATTCACATCTCACCGAACATCAGAGAATTCACACTGGAGAGAAACCTTACAAATGTAATAGATGTGGGAAGGCATTCAATCAGAACACACACCTCATTCATCATCAGAGGATTCACACTGGTGAGAAACCTTATTTATGCAATGAATGTGGCTCTTCTTTTCGGAAACACTCAAATCTCACACAACATCAGAGAATTCACACTGGGGAAAAACCCCATAAATGTGATGAATGTGGGAAAACTTTCCAAACAAAGGCAAACCTCTCTCAGCATCAGAGAATTCATACTGGAGAGAAACCCTATAAATGTAAGGATTGTGGCAAAGCGTTTTGTCAGAGTCCATCCCTCATTAAACACCAGAGAATTCATACTGGAGAAAAACCCTATAAATGTAAGGAATGTGGCAAAGCTTTTACTCAGAGTACCCCCCTCACTAAGCATCAGAGAATCCATACAGGGGAGAGACCCTACAAATGCAGTGAATGTGGTAAAGCCTTCATTCAGAGCATTTGCCTCATTCGGCATCAGAGAAGTCACACTGGAGAAAAACCCTATAAGTGCAATGAATGTGGGAAGGGCTTTAATCAGAATACCTGCCTCACTCAGCATATGAGAATTCATACTGGAGAGAAACCCTATAAATGTAAAGAATGTGGGAAGGCCTTCGCTCATAGCTCATCTCTTACTGAACATCACAGAACTCACACTGGTGAGAAGCTCTATAAATGTAGTGAATGTGAGAAAACTTTCCGCAAGTACGCACACCTCAGTGAACATTACAGAATTCACACTGGTGAGAAGCCTTATGAATGCATTGAATGTGGAAAATTCTTCAGACATAGTTCAGTCCTTTTCAGACACCAGAAACTTCACAATGGTGAATAACCCTGGCATTCAGGTTATGATGGCTTCTCTAGAAAGAGTGACTAGGAATCTGGCTGGGGGCAGTGGGGCAGGTAGAGTTCCTGGAGGGAAGGATGAAGGAACACCGACTATTACACTCAGAAGAGTATTTCCACTTATGGAGGCGTGAGCTTGGAGAATGCAGAGCCTACTCCAGCTGGGCATCTGGGAATACAGTGTAGAAAGGAAGTTCTTGCTTTTCGGATAAATCCTTGCTACCTGCCACTCCTCCTTCCCCTTGTGACTCTCATGCCTCGAGGTGCCATTTGTTAAGTTAGCACTTGTATTTCCCTTACAGCACTCCTGCCCCACCTTCCCAACTTGTGACCTGTGTTCTCTGGCCAGTAGGCTGAGGTGCTTTTCCAGCTATTCACGTGAATGTGGAAGCAGTTCTGAGGTAGTGCTAAGTAGCCTTCTGATATCTGAGGCTGCTCTGTTAGAAGGAGTCTCATGAAGGGGCATTGGAAATAAGGGAAAACAAAGAATCCTTATTCATTCATTCATTCAACAAATAAGGGGATATGTGGCAAGAACTGGGCTGATGTCCATAGATAGTTCGTGAAGAAGGCTTTTATCAGGGTAAGAGAGATCTTTCCTGATCCTTTCAAGCTGGAAGGCAATTTGGGGCCAAAAAGGAAGTAGGAGGTCAAGAGAAACTTACCTTGAATGATGCCAGTTTGTGGGAAGAGAGATCTGCTGAGAGGGCCAGGAAGAGGAAGGGCCAATCTTTGTCCCAGAGGAACACTCACCCAGGAGGAACACGGTTTGCGCTAGACTGCTGGTGCTGGGGCCCAGAGCAGGAAGCCTGTGTTTGACTGACCAGGTCACCTACATATCCCAGCCCTGGACTGAGGTGTACACCTGTCTCTTATAAGTTTGCCTGGGCCACTGGTTTGTAGCGTCCAGGGGAGAGAGACCCACCAGGCTTAACTATGTCCAAACAACTGTTAATTGACGTTTAGGAAGGAGAAACCGTTAGTGAAGAGAGAAGACAGCCTTTTAGGTTGTGCGAAGTTGGAGCTGGTGGACTAGTCCCTAAGACAGTGTTGGTCATTGTAGCAGGGAGGGCTAGGTTTCATGTAATTACGCCATTGGTGGCTATGAACAGATTTGTTAGATTTTAGATATTCCTATTTTTATTGGAACTTTCTAATTCTCGGATGTTTACCCTTCCCGGCAGGTTAGGAGTATCAAGGGAAACACTTTCATGGAATAAATTTGGAAAGTGTTCTAGAGAGAACTACCTCTTTTTCAAGTCCCTGAGTACTGAGATACTACAGTTTGCCACTATGATGGTGTTTTATTCTTTTAAGAGAAAGGGTATGGTTTTTCCCTTTATTTCCTTACTCCCTTTCATGTTCTTTACTGCTACCCAGAGCTTGAGCTCTGAGAGATTAGGTGAGGATTGCCTTTGACTGCTATTTGGAATATGCCCTGAAGCTTATATAGTTTTTAAAATAATGACTGTTAAAAAGTGAAGTCAGTTGATTCTGGAATGGTTGGTTATTTAGAAGTCAGCATTAATTTTTTTCCAGAACAGCTATCTTGTAAGCAGTGGTTTGAGCTATTAATTACCATTAATAGGAACATGGCAGAAACATCACTCTCCTCCTTTGCTGCTGTGAAGATTCTGTTCTCAAAACCTGCCATAGGGAGTTCATAATTGAATAAATTAATACCCTATGAACAAAAATAACCCTGTTAAAAAAATTTTTTTAAAGATTTTATTTATTTATTTGACAGAGAGAGTGAGAGAGCACAAGCAGGGGGAACAGTAGAGGGAGAGGGAGAAGCAGACTACCCACTGAGCTGGGAGCCCAATGCGGGGTTTGATCCCAGGACCCTGGGATCATGACCTGAGCTGAAGGCAGACGCTCAACCATCAGAGCCACCCGGGTGCCCCAACCCTGTTAAAACTTTATGTTTGTGAAAAAATCATAGTACTCAAAGGAAATATTGATGTATTTGTACTTTCTAAGTGAAAATAACACTATAGAATTCATTGCTGGCACATAGGAAGTGTTCAATAAATATTTATTGAATTAATATATTTTAATCAAACTGCCCACCAGAAACTTTAGCAACTTCCTGATATGTAGGTATTTAGAGTAATATTTATATAGTACTATCTTTAGAGTTCTTGAGATGAGATTAGAGAATTGGGAGAGTTTTCTTAAGGAAGAAATGGGAACTCTAAGGATGAAAGATATCTCCAAGGACTTGTTAGAAAGATTTTCCAAAAATCCACAAATGTTTTAATCCTCAGGCTAAGAGTCTGATACCATTTTCACTTCCTGGGAAAACAGGAATTTATCATCTTGCTACTGTCCTCATCCCGTAGTCTCACACTTGCAAATATTTGCTCCCAGGTTTTCTCTCAGTTGCTGGACAGCCAAGTCCCCAGTCCAGTCCCAATCTTGGAATTGCTCTCGGTCAGTCTTTTTCTCAGTCTTCATATCCAAGCAACCACTGTATCCTGCTTACATCTCCTAAGTCGAAGCCATCTCCACTGCTATTGCTTTAGTCAACTTCCTGGTAAATTTCCTAGACCATTTTCCTATTTTCCTAGTCTTCCAGTTGCCTGCCCCATGAGGCCATCTTCCACGTTTCTTCTGGATGGTCTTTGCAAGGCACAGCTGGCAGCTCTATTATCTCAGAATATCTGAGCCCCTTAGAAAGCATCTAAAGTTCCTCCACACGCACAAAAAATAAATAGAGCTCTTCCACTGGCCTGTGCCTACATCATCACTCTCAGCTGCCTTCCCTGCATTGCACACTTCCATAGTGCAAATTTCTGTGATTCTGTATCATTTTTGGACTCAACTTTGGTACCTTTTGCACAGACTGTTCCTGTTGCCTTGATTGCCTGCCTTCCTTCTGCTTGCCTGGAAAGCTCCCACGAGTCACTTAGGAATATGTTCATGCAACATCTCCTTTGAAGTTTTCTCTGACCTCACATGATTTTTATTTCTGTATTTTGTTACCTTCATTTTATTTATGTTCCATTGTAATGGCTAGTTTCCAAATCTTTCTCTTCCCACTGAACTGTCAGCTCCGTCAAAGCAGGGGCCCTGTGATATTTATTCATCTTTGTATCCACGGTCCCTGGCACTTCAAATTTGCTCAGTAAATATTTGTCGAGCTCAACTAAAATATCAAGTCAGACATTTCTCCATGCCTGCCTGCAGGTTGTGACTTTAGGTCCACAGCTGCCAGCAGAAAGGAGGTGTGGAGAGGATATGAACATTTCCATGAAGTGTTTGCCAGGTACAAGCATTCCGAATCTTTCCTCAAGGTGCAGATTGTGTGGTTATATTAAGCAGAGGGTCCCTTAAGAAAAAGTAATATTTTGTAGCAAAAAAACCCCCCAAAAACAACAAAAAACACTGTGTTAAAAATTAGCTATTTAAATGTCCCATCACAGTTTAACAGCGTACTTTCAGATATGTTGGTGTCAGAGTCAACAGGAAGAGGCAAAGGCTTGCAGCTGTAGAAGCAGAACTATGTCAGCTGGAATATCCCTGAAATAAGGAGCAGGAGCTGAATACTGATGCTGGTCTAGCAGGAGAGCTATTGAATTTAGCAGTCCCAATGTGGAAGCACTACCTGAGCTCATGGCTTTCCTTGGCTCCAGATGATAAAGAACTGGAATGTGTTGCTTATTCTCAGTGTGCTGAAATTTAATTTGTGATTTCACAGGGACATGGGATGAGGCCACATCAGATCCTCAAAACAACAGTATAGAGAAAACAGGTGGTTGTCCTTGCCCAAGGTCACACAGCTAGTAAGTGACATGTGAAACTTCAACTCCCATGTCCTTTCTCACTTTTTCTTCAGATTTGTCTTTATTGGTCATTGGTTCCATGATTCCTCTTTAGTTGTGTTTGTTATAGAGTTGACCGCATAGGACTCCAATCTTGCCCTGCTTGTGAGGATGGATGGAGCTCATTTTAAGATTTTATTTTTAAGTAATTTCTACACTCAACATGGGGCTTGAACTCACAACCCCGAAATCAAGAGTCTCATGCTCTACCAACTGAGCCAGCTAGGCACCCCTGGGAGCTTATTTTATTTTAAAGATTTTATTTGACAGAGAGAGATCACAAGTAGGCAGAGAGGCAGGTAGAGAGAGGGGAAGCAGGCTCCTTGCTGAGCAGAGAGCCCGATGCTGGGCTCAATCCCAGGACCCTGAGATCATGACCTGAGCCGAAGGCAGAGGCTTTAGCCCACTGAGCCACCCAGGCGCCCCTGGGAGCTCATTTTAGATCAAAAAGCTTTTTTCCTTTCAGACCTTCCAGTGTGTGAGTGTGAGAAATAAATTGGTTTTGCATTTTCATTTCACCTTTCTGCCTACTTAATGCAGAAGTCTAGCTTTGACTCCGGGTGGCTTCAGTTTCACTCCCCTTTAGCTACTGGCCACTGCAAGGCTAAAGTCACTTTAGTTTTGTGGAACATTTTTGGTGTCCACTCTTCCCCCCCACCCCCTGGCCTCCCCACCCATTTTCCACCTCACTGAAAGAAGCTCAGCCCAAATTGTGTTAAGCCCCAGATTCATGTTTATAGTAAATTGCTCTGCCTAGGGTACCCCACTGTAGAGTTAGTTCCTGCACAGCAGAGCCTGCTGATTTAAATTCTTTGAAGCTTAAAATTTAGGGAAAAAATGATTAGGCCTAGGCTCTCTGGCCTGTGAGATGTTGGGGGGGTGGGTGGGCTGTGGGCTGGCGGGAAGAACTTGCTATCTGATTCCAAAGAAGTGCTGAGAATGTGACCCTTGGTAAAAAGCAAGGTGAGCTCAACATCATTGTTCCCTGGCATGTCAGCTGACAGTTCTACAAAGGGTCCTCTTTTAGCCGAACAGGGTTAATGATGGCCTTAGTCTCGGGCATCTCCGCTCCTAATTTCAGTCTCCTAAAAGGACTTCATTTTGGTAAATCAGCCAGTCTGGAAGTTTAAGCAGATAACTTCTCTGCTGGATCTCATTCATTTTTTCAAGTGTTTACTGAGGGCCCTTTATGGATTGTACACTAGGGATATGGTCAGCAGACAACCCTATTTCCCAGAGCTTGCACGTCAGTAAGGATGCCTGGAAGTGGATCAGGTACCCTGCTACGCATGCCTTCATCCCGGGAATACACTGTCAAGAGGAGCCTGTATGTGCAAGTATTCCCTGAGCGAGTCTCAGCAGGATCTGAAGTTTTGCAGCAGTGGGGTTGAGGGCCTTGAGGGCTGGCAAGGTCCCTTGAAGCCAATGCAGAACAAAGAGGACTGGAGCTGGAATTTGCGGAGCATGACAGGACAAACATTTACTGAACTTTTTTAAAAATGCTGGAACGTCTTAGTAATTACACACATTAATCTCATTTAATCTTCATGATAATCTTCTGAAATTCGGTACCATTTTTTATGTTCTAGAAGTCAGGAAACAGGTACAGAGAAATAAATAACTTGCCCAAGTTTACACACTGATAATCTGGGACTTAAGCTGAAAACAGAGCTCTTATGTTCTCAGGGCCAGTTGTTGAACAAAGAACCTAAAGCAGAGGGTGTTTGGGGTTCCTGTGAAGAGGCCAGTCTTCGGGCAGGTGAGAATGTAAGGAAGGTTGAAGCCGGCTTTGTGAACCCTTTGGGAAGAGCTCCAAAAGGCAGTGACGTGGAAGAGTTTGTAGGAAGATAAATGTGGCCAGGCTGCAGAATGAATAGTAAGAGCGACTTGTGGTCGGCCACCAGTCACCAGTTCGGTTTCCTTACTCTGGGAAGGGGCGCGGTGAGGTGGGTTTGCGGGCTGTATCTGCAGCGGCGTCTCCGGCGTCGGGCTGAATGAACCCCCAGCTCTGGGCCGGGGAGGAAGCACCGAGATGACGCCGCTCCCGCCTTCCTAGAGAGGAGACCACAGTGTTCTGACCGCGGCGCGGGATGCTGACGTCACGCCGGCGCGGCGGGCACTGGCTCCGAGCTGTCCCGGGGCTCCCCGACGCCCGAGTGCCGCTAGGTGTAGCGAGAGGCCCGCGGGAAGCGCTCTGTGTGTCGTGTCGCCGTGTTGGACTGCGACGCTCTGGTCGCAGTGCCTCCCTCGGAGCTGGGGCTGGCCCGCCGCTGCGCCTCTTCCCGGGGCGCGGGAACCTTTGGAGCGAGGGGTCGGAGCCACCTGGCCCTGAAGAGGGAAGGCAGAAGCTTGTTGGAGAGCCCTGTTCCGGGAGTCGGGAGACCTGGGTTCCATTTGTATGTACTGAAGGGAGGAAGCGAACTTCTGATTGCTTCAGTTGTCTGATTTCCAGAAGCCAATGCTATTCCTTGCTTTGCCACTTGACAAAGTTGCGCGGGTTGAATGACTATATGTGCGAGTTATCAACTTCCTTTAAGCTCTTATTGGCTAATAGCAACAGAATAGGTATTGTATGAAGACGTAGACTCTAACAGCAGATACTATTTATTGAAGGCATTTTTCTAAATACTTCGCATGTATTATTCATGCATCATCACAACCCTATGAAATAGTTACTATCTACTCCATATAACATTTGAAAAACAACCTCAGAAAGGTTAGGTAACTTACCCAAGATCACTCGCTAATAAATCTAGAACAGGGATTCAAACCCAGAGAGTCCTGGCCCCAGAGCTCATGCCATACTTCAAGTTTAGCGGAGGAAGACAACATGTAATCAAAGCACCAAAACAATGGGAAGTGCTACAGTAGAGCCACGGAAAATTCTTTGAGAATATGGAGGAGAAAGGGCCTTGCAAGTCAAGAAGAATTATCCACCTATGAGATGTGTAGTGGTTCACATTTGAGCTGAATATTAAAGTTGAGTAAAAATTTGAAAAGAAGTAGTTTGTTCATTGAAAAACAGGGGGTGCCAGTGGATTGGGATGGATTCGAATGGTTACCAGCCTTTTACTAGTGTTCTTTTCTCTTCAGAGGGAGTTCTTAAAAGCTTTCCTCCTAAGAGGGGTCCTTAGCATCTTCCAAAAGACTCCCTATCCTTTCTTGGAGATTGTGCTACACATAGATGCAGTCTTATTTTCCTGAAATTCTTCTGCCTCTGGTTGTGGTAAGATAACTGTAGGGGAGTTTCCTTGATGTTGACTCAGCCTATTCTCAGAAGAGCTGACCTCACTGTTTGACACATAGTACCTGCGCAGTTAAGTTTTTTTCAAATAAATGAATAACCATCCTCAATCAAAGATGGACTGGACTTGAGGTTTTTGCTCTTTTCCCATGTGTTTTTAGAATCAAAGGTCCCAGAATGTTGGTACTAGTTTTCCACTTTCATTTCACAGATACGAAAACAAATCACAGATAAGACCAAGTGACTAGCTTTAGGTCATTGAACATGTTCAGAGCCCAGACTCGAACCCAGACTTCTCAACTCAGGCCAATGTTTGTTCTAATGCCCTCTACCGTAGCCCCCGTTTTTGACTTTTGAAGTCAGTGGCTTTTCCAGTAGGTTTTTTGGGGGGGGCTTTGGCTTCAACTTTATCTCTTGTGGGGAGGAAATTTTACCCCAGAATAGTCCTTAGGAGCACCTGCCCCCTTTCTTTGTGTATTGTCAGGTCTCTTGGATGACAACCCACTTACTGACTTTTGTCATTGGTGATACTTTTTTTTTTTTCGGATTTCCTTATTTGAGAGAGTGCATGTGGGAGGGGCAGAGGGAGAGGGATTGAGAGTCTTAAGCAGACTCCACGCTGAGCTTAGAGCCCAATGCAGGGCTTGATCTCACCACTCTGAGATCATAAGACTGAGCTGAAACCAAGAGTCGACCCACTTACCCAACTGAGCCAGCTAGGTGCCCCACGGGTGATACTCTTTTAAGAGAATAATGATATTCTTCATTCAGACTTAAAATAGTTATTTGGTTAGGGATTGGCTATTCCTGAGTTCCTCTGAATTCAGAATAGGAAAGAAGTAGGCTGACAATTTATGGGTGCTTTTTTCTCCTCCCTCCATGCCTCAGATTCCTGTCCTTCCTCAAGAGAAGGCCCCAGGAGACAAACCAGTGTCGCTTGTGTTCCTCACAGCTTATCTCTGGGTAAGTGAAATCTAACTAGAGAGCCCAGGATGAGTTATTACGGAGGTGCTCATTCTGAAGTAGTGGCGGACCTATAGTGGGACCCACCAGTGACCACTACAACTAAACCCTGCAGACTGAAAACAGAACCACTAGAAATGGCCCCACCTTATTAAAATCAGAGTGGGTGTGGCCTATTGTGGAAGCAGGCAGTGGAGTAATTGGTTATAGGACAGATCAGAGAATGTACTCATTTTATATCACATGTACCTAAATTGTAGCAAGAATAGCTACCCCCTGTGCAGTTATCTGGTAGCTGCTCACTGAACTGCTAACTGTAATGCCTTAATGGTGTAGCAGTCAGATGTGGGAAACCTGGTAGTAAATTACTGGAAGACTCATCGCAAAGGTGATTTAAATGTTTCCACAGAGAATATGAATGGGCTCCTGGCTCGTTTGGAACAAGAGCCTAAGTAATAGCAACTTCCATTGTTACTGGGCATCAGAAGGCAATATGGAGCCTGGGGATCTGTTAAATTCAGTAAGAATAGTACTGTATGAACTGGATTCTTAGGCTATGGGAACTCTATGAATAGATTGTGACCATTTATGGCCTGAAGAATTCAGTCTAGTTTAATATGTATGCATAAATATATGTACATGTGCATCTGTGTATGTGTATATGCATCGAGAGATGCCTAGAAGAAAAGATTGTCAAAAAAACCAACTGTATTTTCACTACATGGTAGGATTTCAAGTAATTTCCTTTGTGGGCTTTTTTTAGAATAAGTATGCATTCTTTGTATGGTAAAAACAAAAACAAAAACAAAAACCAATTTTGAGACAATAAAAATAAAGGAAATAAAAGCATGGTTAGAGTTTTGGTTTTATGTTTAGCTATTTAAACCACCTGGCATTAATTTTTGTATACACTGTATCTACACTGGAAGTTTATACAGAAGATAAAGATAATATGTTCCGGAAAAATATTCAGTATATTTAACAACCAGTGCGGTACAGTACTGCCCAATCGGATCAGTCTCTGATCTGTAAACAGTTTGTGCAGAGATACCAATGTGTACCAACTAACTCTTAGCCAGGGTAGATCTGTATGTACCAACAAGAAATGATCTTGAAGACACATTCTTTAGTGGGGGAAAAAAAAAGCAAATAGCACAACAGAACCTATAGAATAATTTATTTATGTAGAGAGAATCAAAATGATGTATGTGTAAAAATATGTAGAAAAAAGACTGAATGACTATACTCCAAACCTAATGATAATCTCTGGGAGGGAAAGGGGCTTTTTTTGGGTAGGGTGGGATGGTGATAAAAAATGACTAATTTATTCTATGTCCTTTTGTCTTATCTAAATATTATAAAGTGAGGATATATTCATGTATAACTTACATTAGAAAACTAAAATTAAAAGGGGCCTCAAAGAATAAGAATGTGTCAGTGTCTCCAGCACCATCCAGGGAAGACGTTGGTGACGTGTGGCACCTGAATATCTGTTCTCAGATTCTGTGTGCCCTTATTCAGAGCATCAGGGTTTCAGAGTCTGATGCCATTAAGATCATCTAAGTATTTCTCTTTCTCTAGTTCTAAGGAATATCCTGATGACAGTGATTTGGTTCCCATACAGTTTTTGGGTTTTTTTGTTTTTTTTTTTTGTAGTGGAGAGAATGTGTCAACCAGCTGGACATTGAACATATAAATTTTTCATTGTAGATCAGTAAAGTGACTGTTTTCTACATCATTTTGTGAATTTGATTAGTGTACATCAGATTCTGAAGCACTTATTCGTGTCAAAGGTGAAGGCCAGATTCTGGGAATCTCTTCCTCAAGGACCACCCCACCCTATTTTTCCTCTAAACAAAATAGTGATATCTTACTTTCTTTCAGGAAGCAGGGCTCTAGTTTTCAGACTGAAAGATCTTCCAATTGGACATAGTGGGAGACCTACAGATGCTGTTTTGGAGAGAGAGGTTCAAAGAGACACCTATCAAGGTGAGTGAATAGGAAGGATTCGTTTGATGGACCTAGTGAAAGTTACAGCCTGCATAACCTTTTTTAAAAAATTATTTTTAGAGAGAGAGGAGAGGGGAAAGGGGCAGAGGGAGAGAGAGAATCTGAAGCAGACTCCCCACTGAGTGCAGAGCCTGATCCCAGGACCCTGAGCCAAAACCAAGAGTCAGACACTTAACCCACCCAAGTGCCCCACCTTTGAAATCTTAACGAGAAACTCTAATTGTCACTAGACAATGATGTAAATTTGTACTTTCTCAAACAACATGAGCAAGATACTGCTTACAGGCAACCTAAGGAAATATAATTACTTTTCTCCTATTTTTTGAACAGAGACTGTAGGTAGGTAGTAGTTTTCCCTAACCCTAATTTACCCAAGATTAGTATACTTATCCCTTTCACATTCTACTGTTTATCACTCTGGATGATCCTAAATTACCTAGATTCGTTTTTAGTATTTAAGTATTCCAGAATCAATCATAATAGGGAATTTTATAGATTTCCCAACATCTATCACTAATCTCTTCTCCTTTTTATCTAATCTTTTTTCCAGGTCACTGTGATCTATCTCAATTATTGAGAAGAGGATAAAATAAAGATGCCACAATGCAGGTCCCCTGTTCTGCAAAGAGGACATTTTTTTTTCCCAGACAAGAAGATGAAGCCTGATGCAACAGCGTTAAAAGACTTGTGGAAGACGTGCAGGGTCAGAAAACCTGGTCATCCAGGGTTTGCGTTTGGATAAGGTGAAAACACATGCTGAAGAAGGAAGAGGAGGGGTATCCTGCAGGAATGCCCGAGGGGACAATACACACACACATAAACACCCAGAGCTTTCCTAGGATAGTGTTACTGTAGCCATAATCATCTTTGAGAAAGTTCCTTGTAAGTGTCATGAATTTGAGAGACAGTTTCCTCTAAACCTGCACCTACTGGACAGACGTTCCTTGAGTTACAAGCAACATGAGTTCCAGCCAGATTTCACTGCAAATGAACCCTCAGAGACTTAACATGCAGAAGAAACCTTCAAAGTGCAGTGAATGTGGGAAATTCTTTACTCAGAGATCATCTCTCACCCAGCATCAGAGGATTCACACAGGAGAGAAGCCCTATGTATGTAGTGAATGTGGGACTTGTTTCCGTAAACAGTCAAATCTTACTCAACATTTGAGGATTCACACAGGAGAGAAACCTTATAAATGTAACGAATGTGAGAAAGCCTTTCAAACGAAAGCAATCCTTGTCCAGCATCTGAGAATTCATACTGGAGAGAAACCCTATAAATGCACCGAATGTGGCAAAGCCTTTTGTCAGAGTCCATCTCTTATCAAACACCTGCGAATTCATACTGGCGAGAAACCCTATAAATGCACTGAATGTGGCAAAGCCTTTAGTCAAAGCATCTGCCTTACCCGTCACCAGAGAAGTCACTCTGGAGATAAACCTTATAAGTGTAATGAGTGTGGGAAAGCCTTTAATCAGAGTGCATGCCTCATGCAGCATCAGAGAATTCATTCAGGAGAGAAGCCTTACACATGCACTGAATGTGGTAAAGCCTTCACTCAGCACTCCTCCCTTGTTGAACATGAGAGAACTCACACTGGAGAGAAACTTTACAAGTGTAGCGAGTGTGAAAAAACCTTCCGCAAACAAGCACACCTTAGCGAACACTACAGAATTCATACCGGAGAAAAACCTTATGAATGTGTTGAATGTGGGAAATCCTTCAGGCACAGCTCAGCGCTTGTTCGACATCAGAGGCTTCATGCTGGAGAATAAAACTTGGGATATAACCACTGTGGACAGATTTGTATGAAAATGCCATTCCTACCCACCCCCAAATTCTTAGGAGTTTAAGGCTCAGTCTTCAGCTGGGTTGAATGTTCTGTATGTTGAACAAGACACAATGTGTCCTGAAAGTTAAGAAAATAGCCTCAGAACTAGACAGTCTTCAGTTTGAGGACTTCTCTGCCACTTAATAGGCGTAAGACCGGATCCTCTCTGAGCCTGTTTTCCCCATCCTCCTCCTCAGAATAATGAGTTGGAGGACAATTACTAGGGTTGTCTTGAGAATAAAATGAGTTGTATGTAATAAATAACTGCCATTAATTGGTTTTAAGTTATAGATGTTCCCAACGTATATAAATCTGGCTACTGAAAATAAGCAAAGTTCAGCATTAGTTTTTGGTACTCAATGTGTTTAAGAACTTTTTTTTTAAAGAACAGTCTTGAATTGGGCTATGATTTCATGGTTACTCTACAGAAAGTTATTTAAACTGTGTCAATTTAAATAGAACACAATTTAAGACCAGTTTATCCTTGAGAAAATTCAGATTTAATCAGAGAAAAAAGAAATTACTGGGATTTGAGTGGACATTGTGAAGTGTACTTCTGGGTACCCTGAAGAGCTTTTTTATATTTCGATACCTCCACTGTTGGATCCTAGTTCACTCCAAGCTCTAGACCTCTGTTTTCCATGAAAAGGGAAGCCTTGCTAAAAACTTGTGCTGCAGGACTTTTGTGTGTTTGTGGCAGCGGGAGAGGGGTTGGTGAGAAGTTATATGAGAATAAAGAGGGGTGGAAATAGAAGAGAGCATAAGCATGTTGATTAGTATATGGCTGTACTTGTTTGGAATTTGTGAAACTAAATAAAGAAAATGTCACTTAAAATAGAGTTGGGAGGCCAGAAGGGGGAGCTCAAACATATCACACCTTGCAGCCCTTTGCAGAACCAACAGAAAGGGCCATACCTTGCATTCCTAACAAGAAGCCTACTTTACTAACTCCCAGCAGGAAGAAGGAAGATTATCTCCTTGCCTGGCAACAGCCTAGCCAATGAGACCGTCACAACTCAGCCAATGAAAAGCCATTACGTTTCAAACTCCCAGTGTACTCCAGTGGACATTTTGTTTATAACAACTCCTCCAATTTCCCCTTTCCTCTGTAGAAGAGCAATCCCCTCCTTTGTTCTCCTGGCTTGCCTACAGTTTTGTAGTAGCTTGTATGTCCTGAATTGCAATTGTCTACTATTCTCAAATAAAGCCATTATGCTGGTAAAATAATTGACTTTTATTTTTGAGGTTGACAAATTCTAGGAGCACCACACAAAAGGGGGCCTCTTAAGGTAACAGGAGGGCAGGAGACATTGAATTCTCATGTGTCAGCATGCGGTACTACTGACCAACAACTTTTGGTTTATTCTCATGTATCAAGAAGTCCGTGGCTGGTGCAGCAGCTCCTCAAAGCATGCTATCAGGATCCAAGTGCCTTGAGTCTTTCCGCTATACCAGCCAGAGAAAGGGTCTGCCTTCCTTAGGCCAAAAAATGGCTCCAGTACTTCTAGGTTTCATATATGTGCTCCTGGATGGAAGAGGATGTAGGGAGAAGGACAAAGGTTCATGCTTGCCAGATCTGCTTTCTTGTATCAAACACCTGGTAGCTTTATTAAGCAGACTTCTACTTGCATCTCTCTTTTTTATAGTGTTATTAACTACAGTCTGCATGTTATACATTAGATCTTCTCTTCTATCAAGATCACTTGTGTTGTTAGATGCTCACTTATATAAGATCCACTTTTAATTCTTAAAATTGTCAGAGCTGCGATACGGCTACCTTTAGCAGGAGCTGGGTAAGTATTCTTAACTAGGCACATTATCATCTTCCTCCAAAGTTGGCTTCTGCTAATGAAGAAGATGGAACAGGCGATCTGTTTAATGACAAAATCCTCTGTAGCAATTAAGTTTCTGAGTTTTACTGATCTGGAAAAATGCTCAGAATATAATGTCATGTGAGAAGCAGGACAGAAAACATATACAATATAATCTCAATTTTGTTTAAAAAATATAATTTACATACATACATACCCCACATGTGGGAGTTCCAAAATGTTAACAGTAGTTAATATCTACAGAGTTAGCCTCATGTCAAAGGGGTATTGATAGACAAAATTTTTATCATATCAATTTTTTCCTGAATTTTCTACAATGAATTTGTATTTTCTTTAAGTAGAAAAAAAAGTATCACTTTAAAAAACACCCCATATACTCTTAAGGAAGACTAAGTCCAAAATATTTACACTTACTCAGTTTCATCCTCATTGTCAAAAGAAAGGAGGGAACTGTTTTTGACTTGCTTTTGTGAGTTCTTTTTAACTGAGTCCTGCTTATTTATTTCATCTTCACTTGCCTTCTTCTTTTTTGAGCTTGCTGTTAGACCTGAATATTTTTCATCCGAGGAACGCTTGACTGGTTTTCGATACATGATTCTTCCATCAACTACAGCCGGTTCTTCATCTGCAGCAAAAACAAAGTTAAAGAACTTTTTTCTCTCATTATTTTGTCTTTATTAGAGACTCCAATGGCAAGAAGATCTCAGATGGTATTTAAAGATGTCCTGAGTCAGTTCAGTCCAGTCTTCTCCACTGTTTCTAGCTACACCCACAAGACATGCAGTCTTTTAATAAAAATCCATTTCCTGAAGTAGTCCATCATATTGCCAGTCCCTAATTAATTACAATCAGGCTGTATTTTTACGTATTATGAAAAGTGATTGTTTGGAACTCCAGCATTTTTCCTTAAAGCAATGTAGTAAGTATTTAGGAAAAATGAAAACTATAGCATGTAGCATGTCTCACTTCAGGCACTGATTAAATATACCTCTGTTGACTAATGTGTAAACCTAACCATCTATTAAAAAAAAAACCCAGGATATTTTAATTTAAGTTTGTGCTTAATGCTCGTAACAACCCAGTAAGGTAGGCACCATTATAAGTCCTCATTTTACTGATGAGGTAGCGGACATTGGGAGGTGAAATAACTTGTTCGAGATCACACACCTGGTGTGTGTTAAAGCCAAAGTGTGAACCTAGGACTGTCTCCTTCAAACATACCATACTATTACATAAGACAATTTCATATCCCAGGCTCCCCACATTGTTAGAAAAACCAGATTACTTTCAGACATACCTGCTTTGGCAGCCTTTATTTCTGCTTTAATCTTCATGACTTCTTCAACTGACAGGTCTCCCTTTTTTAAAACCACCACTTGGGGTTGTTCATCTTCTTTGTCACTGTGATCACCATCTTCCTCTGGGAGCTGAGGCTGGATTCTCTAGGAGAAAACACAAACACAATATGGAGGCTGCTGACCTTGAACCGAATACAACTGTTAGCTTTGTGAGACACTGTGATGACTAAGTGACAAGGGTAACTTGAATTGCTAAATATATTTGGCAAAGAATTTTCAAGTAACTCTTAAGGGCCTAAACTTGCCACACTTGGAAAGAGGTCTACCAGCCAGTTACCCTGTAATGCCTGCCCAAAGGGATTAATTTCCTTCTCAGCAGGACCCCAGTGTGCAGTTCCCAGTGTCAGGGGCCTTTGCTTCATGGTCTGCCAGCATTCCTAGCCTCCTCACGGCATGCTGAACCACATCCGTTCTCTCTGCTCTCATCAACTGTTTTTACTTCCATCTCTTCTCGAAGCCTGACAAAAAAAAATAACCTCAAAGTAGAGAAAGCAGCAAGTAAAAGGTAGTCTTTCCCCCACCTCTGATGATCTCTTCCCTTCCAATGGCTTCAGGTCGGTGGGCATCCTATCAGCTGTTTTCTAAGTGTATAAAAAACATGGATGTCGGGGTGCCTGGGTGGCCCAGTTGGTTAAGCGACTTGCCTTTAGCTCAGGTCATGATCCTGGAGTCCCGGGATCAGGCCCCGCATCGGGCTCCCTGCTCAGCAGGGCGTCTGCTTCTCCCTCTGCCCTTCCCCCTCTCATGCTCTCATTCTCTCAAACAAACAAATAAAATCTTAAAAACAAAACAAAACACAAAAAAACAACACACCAAAAAACCACATGGAAGTATAGAAAACACTCTGTATACAAACAGGATATCGTACATAGTACTATGTGACTTGCTTTCTTTTCTTTATGAAATTTCCCAAACATATAAAATTTCTGTTGTTGAGATTACCAACAGAAACCATGTATTGAGTATATACATGTAACAAGTGGTAACTTTGGCCAGTAGATTCAGAGTTTCAAAAAATATCAGATACCATAAGAGCCCCTCTCCAACTTTTTTACTCAAAAAAATCTTTGTATAAAACCTTGGAATTGGGGCGCCTGGGTGGCTCAGTGGGTTAAAGCCTCTCCCTTCGGCTCAGGTCATGGTCTCAGGGTCCTGGGATCGAGCCCCGCATCAGGCTCTCTGCTCGGCAGGGAGCCTGCTTCCCCCTCTCTCTCTGCCTGCCTCTCTGCCTACTTGGGATCTCTCTCTCTGTCAAATAAATATATTAAAAAAAAAAAATCTTAAAAAAAAAAAAACTTGGAATTACCTATTAACATGGAATTATCTATTTTAAAGATTTTTTAAAAAAGATTTTACTTGTCAGAGAGAGAGCGAGTGCACAAGCAGGGGGAACAGCAGGCAGAGGGAGAAGCAGGCTCCCTGTTGAGCAAGGAGCTCGACGCAGGGCTTGATCCCAGCACCCTGGGATCATGACGTGAGCCGAAGGCGGATCTTAACCGACTCAGCCACCCAGGTGTCCCTGGAATTATCGATTTTAAAAATCACTGCCTAGTATTTAATTGTATATGTGGTCATCTCATGGTTTATTTGACCAGTACCCTGTAAATAAAAATGTTGGTTGTTTCTAGTTTTTTTTTCCCCCACAATGCACACATTTTTGTTTAATGTTTTCTACTACATACTTGTTTTTATTCACTTTTGTGAACTCCTATGTAAGATAAATTCCTGGAAGTGGAATTGCTGAATTGAAAGGCCCTGTATACCCACCATACATTATTCAAATAACTTGCTACTTCACCTCTCACAGAGCCTTGTCTCCCAAACCAGGCAGCAAAGCCCTCTAGGATCTGACCTTTAAACACAGCTTAATCCTGTACCATACTCCTGGCCTCTGGATTCCAGCCAGGTTGGAGGACTGCAGATCCATGAACATATTAAATTAGCTCCTTTGCCTCCCCTGTCTCTGAACAAGTTCCCAGTGCCTACAAAGCCCCACTGCCCCGGTCCACACCTATTCTAGCTGCCTTCTAGACTTAGATTCTTTAGAAGTACTTTCCTAATGTCGCCTCATCTTCACTCTCACACTGTGCATAGCTCATAGGGAGCATGCGCCATACCGAGTTATCCTTATCTTTCTATCTGGTTCCACCAGGTGAGTTCCTTTGAGGTACTATGTGTTTCATCTCTGTATCTAGAGGCACAGAGCCTAGCAAACAGCACGGACTTAAGGAGTATTTATTGATCTACTCATGACTGACTAATAGGATGAAAAATGATGAACCACCTAAAGCCCTGGCTGGCAAGCCACTCACAGGCACATTCATTCATTTTGTCTACATCCCATGTCTGCTCAACCACTTGACACAAGTGCATTCTCTTTCATAATCTCCATGTTAGTTCACTGATTACTCACTAGTTTTGCCTATTGTTTTCCTGAAAGATTCCAATGAGTGACCACAAACTAGTAGGTAATTAGTAAGTACTTTTCGCCAATGGAATGGGAAAGTGAAATAAAATAATTCCTTGGGTGCTTGGCTGGCTCAGTTGGTAGAGCATGCGACTCTTGATCTTCAGGTTGTGAGTTCAAGCCCTACAGTGGGTATAGAGATTACTTAAAAATAAAATCTTAAAAAAAAAAAATCCTGGTGTTCATTAGCTTGAGAATCATTAATTCTGATCCTCTTTTTGTTGATATGACTGGCCAGAAAATAAGAGGAACGGTCAAAGAAACAGTGACTGTTCAAAGCCACTTCTGAATTAACTCTCAAGAAGGTGAATAAGGTAATTTAATTCAATTATATAATCATTTCCCATGAAACTCTTCTTTTTGTTAGCACATCACTAGAACAATGGTTATACTGCCAACCTGATTAAGAGTGCAGTTGGTTTCTCGAACACAGAAACATGGGTTATCCCTCTATGGGAAAGTCTCTTAATTCAGTCAGTCTAAGTCACTAATATGACTTGGAAAGCGCCCCCACCCCAAGTTCTCCTAAAATAGCATTCCAAGCTAGAATCTTCAAGGTGTTAACTATGTACACACGATCATCACAAGGACCTCAAGCAAACTATAAAAAGGTCTCATATTCTTCTCATTGCTAAATCCATGTCTCTTTCCTCAAACCTCATCCTCTTTGTCATTATCACTGTTTTTGGTCCTGGGGAATCAGTCACTCCCTGTTCATGTTATCGCTAACCAAAAATGGCTCCTTGTTGCCTACTGAATAGGCCATGTGGCCTCCCCTCCAACAGTTCCTCAATCACCTCCACACACAGTCCATGACTGACCACCTTTCCCCCCTTTTTAATATTTTATTTTTAAGCAATCTCTAACCCATTGTGGGGCTCCAAACTACAACCCTGAGATCAAGAGTCACAGGCTCCACTGACTGAGCCAGCCAGGCACCCCACTGACTCAACATCTGTACACCTTTATCCATCCTTCCTCCCATCTCTACCTGCTGTCCTACCCATGCTCAAGATTCAATCTAAGTATCCCTTCCTCCATGAAGCCTTGCCTGATAAGCACAGTCAATACAAATGGTCACCTACTGCCTGGTGCCAGGCACTGTGCCAAGTGCTGGGAAAATACAGAAAGATTAAGATACTAACTTAGAGTTTGATTTAGTGTTGGTGATACACAGGAGAGCAAGTAGTTGCACTGCAAAATGATGAATATCCCAGATATGGACAAAGTGAAGAGAAACACAGAGGAAAAGTAATTGTTTGGAGGAGTTTGGAAGAGGTTCACAGAAATGTAACCTGTGAAGGCAGAGGGGAGGCGGGCAGGAAGGTTTTAGAAGAATATGGTATTTTGGGGCACCTGGGTGGCTCAGTGGGTTGAGCCTCTGCCTTCGTTCAGGTCATGATCTCAGGGTCCTGGGATTGGACCCCACATGGGGCTCTCTGCTCAGCGGAGAGCCAGCTTCCCCCTCTCTCTTTGCCTGCCTCTGCCTACTTGTGATCTTTCTCTGTCAAATAAATAAATAAAATCTTAAAAAAAAAAAAAAAAAAGAACATGGTATTTTGGAGATCCATATCTTTGTCCCTTCAGAGCCTGGCACAATGCCTGGATTTAGCACATACTCACTGGCTTGTGTGATTTCACACAAGTCAATTTTTTTTCCTTTACTAAGCTCTAAGTGATTTGGGGAATGGGTATTAGTGAAAGTACTAGACACAGAGTGCTGAATAATTCTTTATTTCACCACACAATCCCTAAGCGTAACAGTCTCTTCCCATTAAAAGAAGTAGGGCAGGTTTTGGTGTGAACCAGTTAGCCCCTGGGAGGGCTCAGAAGTTGATTCCCACCAATCCTCATCCCTAAACTGTTCAGGTGTTGCTCTTTCCTGAAGCTCTTCTTCTACTTAGATGCAGGATATTCTTAAGTACGCTTTTTTTGGGGCGGTGGCGATAAACAACAAAGCATAAAAATAGACCCGGGGCACTCTTCCAAAGATGCCTCAGACTCCAGGCCTAGGACATCAGATCATTTGATCGAGTGGCCTCAGTTTCTTTCTCTGGAAAACAGGACTAAGCTACCACTCATCCTGCTAACTTAGGTTTGGGGATAAGCAAATAAGACGAGAGAGGAAAGTGATCCTTCTTAACCATCTATCAAGGACGAAGCGCTTTACCGGCGTCAAGTCATTTTCAAGAACAGGACAGCGCTACGATAAACGACAAAGAGCTTCCTGGGCATACGAAGCTATAGTTGTCGGAAGAGGGACCAGCCTGGGGACAGAGGCCCATCCAGATTCTGGGCTGGGTGCAGGTTGAGAGGAGGGATCCGTCAGTGCCTGGCCTCCACGTCAAGGCAGAAGCCGGAAGTGGCAGGGCAGCTCGCGTTTCTGAGGTAACGCGACTGGCCTGGGCTCACCTTGGTTTCCACGGTAGGCCCTTCCCTGTAGCCGACCCGTTCCTTGAAGCGGGCCAGGAACGCCGGTTCGGAAGGCCGCACGTACGAAACCTGATTCCGCTTGCTCATAGCTGCTCCCGGGAAAAACAGGTTCCCGGGGTCGCCTGGTGATAGTACATTGGCGACGGCGCCTGCTCGTGACGTCACGTAGTCCCCGCCCCTCCCCCTGGCCAGAGGCCGGGCAACATGGCGGCCTCCTTGCTGGCGTCAACGTCCGACCCGAGCGCCAAATTCAAATTTGCGGCCATCTTGAGCGGGCGGAATCCCCGCGCGCCGCACGGCTGGAGGTGAGGGTATCCGCTGCGTTGGTCTTGGGATTCAGGGGTGAGGGCGCTATGGCGCCCGGCTGCAAAAGTAAGTAAGGAACCCCCCACCCCCGGCTTCGTGACCCCGTCCCCGCCCCCAAATACAGCAGTGAAGGACGGCAGTCCCCGCGCGGGGTTCCCGGCTGGGCGTGAAGAGCAGGAGCGGACTGAGCGGCGCGCAGCGTTTGGGACCTCTGTGCCCCTCAGACAGACAATACGCGGCTGGAACAGCTAGCTGTCTTCCCTTCCGTCTGTGTATTGGGCCCGCGCCACGAGCCAGGCACAGTTCTAGGCGCTTGGGCTGAGCGGTGAACCAGAGAGCCCTCCTGCAGGACTTTGGCGCCCGGCGACCTGATGGTTTCTTCCTTCCCGTTCTCGGTTCTGCCCTTTCGTCGCTGCCCTATTCCCGTGCCCCGACTGGGGCTGCCTCTACGTACCCTTGCCTGAGGTTCTTAGCTCCTTCTGGCTCTCACCACCCTGTGCGTATTTCCACACTCCTGACTATCTTGAAGGGGAGAACTTACTCCTGTTCCAAGCACATCTTTCTCTTCTGGAGGGCCTGCTGTAGAATCTCTTTATAGATAAGCCCAGGATTATCACAAATCCCTATTGTCTTCTCAAGGGGACCCATCGGTTTCTGACTCTTTTCTTGGAGAGGAGCACTGCCAGTTTTCGCTTTTGATAAATCCTCCAATTTTCACTAATTTCTTGGTCCTTTCCATCCTTGTGTAAGTGCCCCGTCTCTTACATTGCCTAATCCTTTAAGTAGTCTTGTTTTTTAAAGCTGATTTTGAGCTAGTTCGATGAATCTGGGTGAATGGTACCATTTGGTAATGAGGAGAGGCCTATGTTGGAAAATTGGAGAAACTGAATTTTGGGGCTCTGAGGAGACTTTCAACAACGTTAATGCTTCAAGCTGTCAGTTGTAATTGTGTTCTGATGTCTTTGTTGTTTCATAAACTTTCTAGGTCATCACACCGTTCATTGCATACTCACTGTGCTCTCTTTTCCGTCTAAAATGTTTCTCTTCTGTCGCCATTTTCAGTACGGCAGGGAATAGTAGCACACAAATTTTTACATTTTTGGACTGAAATGTTCACTGGGCTTCCTGCACAACCACAGTATTTGTTCTGTAAATCTGGACTCAAACAAGAGAATTGCTACCTGTGATATAATTAGAGCATCTGCTTACATAATGGAAAATGACGTTTGTATATCACTGTCTATTAAAGGACTCTGTCCTGTCTGTGTACATCACTTTCTGGAAGTGATGAGAATAAGGGTATTGATAACTCCCCTGTGTGAAAATGATTATTTCCATGGGGAACTCTTCTATTCTTGCAGTCTATAAGCAACGTCGAGGTTGATGACATCCCAGATAAGTGCTGCTTGCATTCCCAGCGGTCCAGAGATCTGGAGCCTGCATTGGGGAACTCACCTGGTGCTGTCTACAACTTTTACTTTTGTGCCGATGAAGGTTATTTCTTATGACATCATTGGCACCATGGGTTGCTGACTGTGAAATCAGAGAAATGAGAATGTGAAGTACAATCCCAATGAAATTGAGTTTTAAGTTTCCCTTTCTGAACTTAATCATATTTGGTCAAATGACCCATAGGTATTTATCTAGACTGCAGATTAAAGCATCTTATGGTTTTTGTTTTGTTTTGTTTACAGCAGGAAGACTCTTTAAAAAAAATTACTGTTGAGGATTAAAATACATACAGCAAAGGACACAAATCTTAAGACTATTATGCAATGAATTTTTACATATGAATACACACTCTTGTCGCTGCCACCAAGAGCAAGAAATAGAATGATTTCTATGCCCCAGGTTGTAATAACTCAAATGAGGGATGTTGCTGGCTTGATTCCATAGCAGTATTTGACCAGAAGTTATAGAATTCTGGATGTATTTTGAAAGTAGAGCCAAAGATTGGCTAACAGGTTGGATATGAAGTATGAAAAAGAAAGGGGTCAGGAATGACTCCAAGGTTTTTGGCCTGAGCAACTAGAAAGATGGAGTTTTCGGGGTGCTTGGGTTCCATAGTCAGTTAAGCGTCCAACTCTTGGTTTCAGCTCAGGTTGTGATCTCAGAGTCCTGAGATTGGGCCCTACGTCAGGCTCTATGCTTAGTGAGGAGTCTAAGACTTTTTCTCCCTCTCCCTTGGTCTCTCCCCACTGCGTGCTCTCTCTTTCTTTCTCACTCTCTCAAAAAAATAAATAAATCTTAAAAAAGAAAGAAAGAAAGAACGATGGAGTTGTTATTGAGATGGAGGAGTGTGTTTGGGGTGGAGTTAGGGCGATCAGAAGTTCAGTTGTGGACGTGTTAAATTTGAGACATTGCCCATTGGGCATCCAACTGGAGATGTCAAGCAGGCAGTTAGATGTGAGAGTCTGGTGCTTGGGAAAGTGGTCTAGAGTTGGTACTCATCAACATATACTGAGCATTTAAAACCATGACTTTGGGTGTCTCCACCAATGGAGTGGATGCAGATAGAATAGAAAGAAGATCAAGCCTGGGCCCTGGAAGTCCCGCTGTCAGGAGGTCAGGAAGCTGAGGAGACTGAGGAGTGTCAGCAACAGAAGACTGGGCTAGATAAGAATGAGATTTTTATAGTACAATTTTAAATGCCTGTAATAACTTCTTGTCTTTTTTTCCCTAGCTGAGCTACGCAATGTGACAAATTGTCAGTCTAACCAAGCAAGGTAAGGAAAAAAATCTCGTTGATGAGACCAAAAGAGTTAGGGATGTAGTAGTCCTAAAACAACCATTTAGCATAGTAAGGGGTACTTGTTTCAGAATTAAGCTTGGTCCTCAGCCACCTAGAAATCTGGAAACATCACACTTCCTCCCCAACCCTCCCCCCATCCTCTCAACCTTCTGGCTTAAAGATGGAATCAGTAACATAATTCTCCCTTGGGGTGACTTATTTTATTACTGCTACTAAGAGGGAAATCAGAGACAAGCAGTGCTTGGAGCTCCATGGAATCAACTCTCTTTGAGTTGATTTCAAATAAAAGCTTATGAAGATGAATATCGTGGAGCGAATCAGTAAAGGGTGTGAGTCATGTGAGACTCTTTTAGAAGAGGTAAATGTAAGTGGGTAGATTGGGGTTTTGTTGGGGAAACTCAGTATGGAAACATTAGAGGCAATATGAGACTCATATCCTTTTTTAGTTTTCCCAGTAAACTTAGGCTGGTACATTTCTTGTCTTCAGTAATGAAGGTGATGCCATCAAAGTTTTTGTGCGAATTCGTCCACCTACAGAAGGTTCTGGATCAGCTGATGGAGAGCAAAACTTATGCTTATCTGTGCTCTCCTCTACCACTCTCCGGCTTCACTCCAACCCTGAGCCCAAGACCTTCACATTCGATCATGTCGCAGACATGCACACCACTCAGGTAATGATAGTTTTGGAAACTTAACTTTCCATTTGGACAAGATTCTGTTGGTGAGGTTTTCATTTCTGGTCTCTTTAGTTTGATAGATTTCAGATAAGGACACTCAAACATGCAAATATTTTAGATTTAATATATTTTTAAAAATTTCAAATTTAATTGCGTTATTTTTCTTCTTTCATCAAACTTTGTACCAGAGTGACAGGCCTGCTTTACTTTCACTCACCATCCCGTGATGGAGGTTAGTGGAGGTATATTTTTCAAGGCCACTTGGATGATTGATAAGTCTAGTTGAACTTCCTAGTTTAGGGAGAGGATCTTAATTGTAGCTGCTATAACAAAATATCAAAAACCAGGTGGATAAACAGCATTTATTTCTCACTGTTCCGGAGGTTGGGAATTCTAAGATCTAGGGCAGGAGATGCAGTGTCTGGTAAGGACGTGCTTCCTGGCTTGTAGACAGCTGCCTTCTCACTATGGAGAGAGAGAGAGAAAGCAAATTCTCTTGTTTCTCTTAGAAGGGCACTCTTCCCATCACAAGGGCTCTACCCTTATGACCTAATTATCTTCCAAAAGCCCCATCTCCAAATACCATCACACTGGGGATTAGGGTTTCAACATAGGAATTTTGGGGAGGACACAAACATTCAGTCCATAGTAGAGAGTAACAGGATTAAGATTACTATCATGTCAGTAACTTTTTCTAATTAAGGACAATTTAGTTAAGATCTAGTCATCACTATCCATTAGAACTTTCTGTAACGAGACAAATGCTCTATATCTGTGCTGTCCATTACAGTAGCCTCTAGCCACATGTAGCTATTTAAGTTTGAATTTATTAAGATTAAATAAAATCTAAAATTTAGTTTCTCAGGTTACACTAACTGCATATGGCAGTGGAGCCCTTGAAATGTAGCTAGTGCATTTAAGGACCTGACTTTTACATTTTATTTAATTTTAATTAATTTGAATTTAAATAGCCACATATGGTTAATGGCTACTGTATCGGATATCACAGATCTTGATTATTTACTTACACACCTGGATGTTTTTGGTGAGACATTTAGATATTTAGATCTTTTTTTTATCTAGGACATGGCTGGTCAATGGAAATATAAAGTTAATCCCATATATAATTTAAAATTTTCTAGTAGCCATGGTGACAATAAAAAAGAAACAGGTTAACCTAATTTTATTTTTTATTTTTTATTTTTTTATTTTTATTTTTATTTTTTTGGTTAACCTAATTTTAATCCTATATTTTACTTAACCCAATGTATCCAAAATATCATTTCCACATGTAATCAATATAAAGCAAATTATTAATGAAATATTTTCCATTCTTTTTATTCATGTTCAGTCTTCCAGATCTGGTGTATATTTTACACTTAAAATACATCTTAAGTTGGACTAGCCACGTTTCAGGTGCTCAGTAGCCACATGTGGTTCATGGCTACGGTATTAGGCAATGCAGGTTTAGGAATTCTTGATTGATAAGATTGCATCTATTTATATATAAAAATGAAAATAAAAATCAGATATTGATTATTTAGTATAAGCTGGTAAGAAAAGCACCGGAGAACATAGAGGGCCATGTATTTGATACTAATACCAGTATAATATTTGCATGCAACTTGCTGAACAAAATTCTGTATAAATTGTTGATGTAAGCTTTAAATCTATAATTGTATACGAGATTAATGGACATACCTATCTAACGTTTTATCATCTTAGGTGTTTTAGCCTTTTTCTATAGTGATTGCAATTTTCATGCTATCACAAGTGTTAAAAAATCTAAGCACATTATTTTTATTCTGTTTCCAAATGTAGTTTAGGAAAAATGTTTTCATTTCTACGAAATGTTAAAATGTTTGGTGCTTACATTTATAGGAGTCCGTGTTCTCAGCTGTGGCCAAGGGCATTGTGGAATCTTGCATGAGCGGTTATAATGGTACCATCTTTGCATAGTAAGTTCCTGGCTGTGTCCTTATACGAGGGTACAATAATACGTGCTTCTTACTATAGCTGCTGTAATCAATTACCACAAACTTTCGTGGCTTGAAATAATACAAATTTATTATCTTTCAATTCTATAAGTCCGAGGTCTCACTGAGCTACAATAGATGTGTTGGCAGGGCTGTGTTCCTTTCTGGAGGCTCTAGGGGAGAATTCCATTTCCTTGCCTTTTCCAGCTTTTAGAGGCCCCTCAAACTGCTTGGGTACAGCCCCCTTTCTCTATCTTTGAAGCCAACAATATGCAACCCTTTGACTCTTCTTCCTCAGTCACATCTCCCTCTGACTATGGCTGGGACAGTTTCCCTACTTTTATAGATTCATGTGATTGGATTGGCCCTACCAGGATAATCAAGGTGGAGGGGATTAAACTCCACCTCCCGGAGAGGAGAACATCTGCTTATATTATTTGGAATTCTTCTGTGAGGAAGATTTGTCTCTTCCTCCCCCATTTATTTAATTCTACTTGGAGTTATAATCCAATATATTATTATTATTATTATTATTTAAAGATTTATTTATTTATTTGAGAGAGAGAGAAAGATCACAAGCAGGCAGAGAGGCAGGCAGAGAGAGAGGGGGAAGCAGGCTTCCCGCTGAGCAGAGAGCCCGATGCGGGGCTCGATCCCAGGACCCTGAGATCACGACCTGAGCCGAAGGCAGAGGCTTTAACGCACTGAGCCACCCAGGCGCCCCTCCAATATATTATTTTTATCGTACTGCTCATATCGTCCTAGCTTGGCTATTGGGAGCTATTTGAGGTTGGTTTCTGTGTCCCTTTGACATGTCACATCCTTTTGCTTGAGCACTTGCTTACTTTATGACGCTACAGGTTGCTCCTGGCTCATCTGTATTTTCCCTGTCCTAGGCCTAGACTCAGTCATTTTGCCAAGGAGCCCTGGTTCCTTTAATTGGAGAGTGGTATTTAGAAACCAAGATGTGGGCACTAGGTGTGTTAGTTGCTACTGGAGTATCATTGCTTCTAGGTCTTCTCAGCAGATAGCTAGGTAATAAATGTATGTATACTAAGTTATGTATATAGGCGTATCTGTAATCGTTTCTGTGTATGTCCATTTGTATATACATTACTCTAAACATGAGTTCATGCTTATGTCTCTGACTAATCCAAGGGTTTAGAATCCACATGGGTTCATTCTAACCTTTCTTTTTTGTTTATCTGTAACTTCCCTTGCTGGCAGTGAGAACCCTGGCTCCCACCTTCTATCATCCCTTTACTTATTTGTTCAACCCCAGTATACACATAAAACACTTCAAGAATTGTTATCCTGTATCCCTACGAGAAACAAATTTACCGAGTATAGTGTTGATGTGCAGTTCTTTCTTTTTTCTTTTTTTTTTAGCCTTACAATTTCCAGTCAAAACCCCCTTTTCTAAAGTTACTTAGGTCAGCTCTTTTACTATCCACACTCACTCCAGTGCAGTTATGTCACACCCTTGTAATGTATTCCATCCTGCGTGCCTTCCATCCTGGGGCCTCTGACATGCTGGTCGATGTGTTTTGCTTGTTTTTTTAGTTTGCATGCCTTAAAGTTCACCCTTTGTGATATATAGTTATATAGTGTTTTGACAGATGCAGAGGGTCATGTATTTACCACCCCAGCACTGAAGAGGACAGTGCTTCACCTTAAAAGTTTCCCGTTTGTCCCCCTTGTAGTTAGCCACTCCCCCTTCCCCCACCCCTGACACCCAGCGTACACTAATATATTTTCCGTTCCTATAGTTCTGCCTTTTCCAGAGTGCCATGTGAATGGACTCAAACAATATGTAACTTTTTGGATCTGGCCTCTTCCTCTTAGTAAAAATGCGTTTAGATTCACCTGTGTTATTGCATGCATCAATAACTTACTCCTCTTTTTTTTTTGTCAATAGTATTTTATTATGTGGATGTATCATGATTTGTTTATCTATTTCCTTAAGGGATATCTTAGTTGCTTCTAGTTTTTAGTGATTATGAATAAATTGCTACAAATGTTTGAATATTGGTTTTTGTGTGAACATAAGTTTTCAAATCGTTTGAGTAAATCCCTAGGAATGCAATTGCCGGACCATATGGTAAGTCTATGATTAACCTTATGAGAAACTGCCAAATTGTTTTCCAAATGTATGTTTAAAGTGAGTCATGATCCTGAATTTCTAAATGTTGGCAGCCTTAAAATATTGCTATAGATTTAATGTTGGAATGTAAGATGGAGGTCCAGAAAACATTGTGACCTTGGCAATTATACAAGGTGAACTTTAGTATCATTTCAGATTTATTTCATAAATAGGAATATAATTTGTAATCTTTTTTCTTAGCAGTAGGCTTTTATTTTTTTTTTTTTTTTAAGGATTTTTAAATATTTATTTATTTATTTGAGAGAGAGAGAATGAGAGAGAGAGAACATGAGAGGGGGAGAGGTCAGAGGGAGAAGCAGGCTCTCTGCTGAGCAGGGAGCCTGATGCAGGACTTGATCCTGGGACTCCAGGATCATGACCTGAGCTGAAGGCAGACACTTAGCCAACTGAGCCACCCAGGTGCCCAGCAGTAGACTTTTAAATTTTATTTAGAACTAGAGCTTTTTAACAATCTAGTGAATTATATGAGACGTTTGAGCAGCTGCTGCTTTGTGTACCTGGGCCTTTGGTTCTTCTATAATTGGTTCAAGGCACAAGAAAATAGAAAACACATTAAAAAGTATAAATTTTAGGCTCATATTGCACATTCATCCTTGAAAATTCGCCTTTGCTTTTCATGCTCTTTTCAGTTGTGTACAGGAAAACTAAATGTTCTCTCATTAGCAGTGAGACAGATACCTATTTTCTCATCTGTTTTCTCAAGAGATAAAAGATTTTTTTTGAAAGAATATTTTGAGTGATAAAGTTCAAAAATGAATTTGAAATTAGAGCCACTGTTGCAGAGATTATATTATATTTAGAACTATTATTTTTGAAGACCTTGTAGGCATACTAATTATATTTAATTTGTAGCATATTCTTTAATAACTTAATGAAAATTGCTTTTGCTAAAAGAAGGTAGAAATGAGAAACACTTAGAGAGAAATGAGTGTTTGATTTATTGGTTGGGGAACATACTTTCTGGTTTACCTAAGACAGTCCCAGTTCTAGGGTAATTATTAATAGTGTCCCCTTCACTCTCAAATAGGGCACTCAATAATAACCCTTTCTCTTTTTGAGTTACTAAAGAACTTTTTTTCCTACTTCTAAAAGGAAGAGGTAAACAATTAGATTATACTGGAGTCCTTGTTTTGTTTTGTTTTGTTTTATCTTTTGGGGCATTTAAAAATTTTTTTAAAAATATTTTATTTATTTATTTGTCAGAGCGCACAAGCAGGAGGAGCGGCAGGCAGAGGCAGAGGGAGAAGCAGGCTCCCCGCTGAGCAAGGAGCTTGTTGTAGGACTTGATCCCAGGACCCTGAGATCATGACCTGAGCCGAAGGCAGATGCTTAACTGACTGAGCCACCCAGGCGTCCCTCTTTTGGGGCATTTAAAGAAAAAAATGAATTCTAAAAAATTTTTTAAGGATTTTTATTCATTCATTTGATAGAGAGAGAGAGAGAGAGAGAGAGAGAGAGAGAGAACAAGTGGGGGAGGGGTAGAGGGAGAAGAAGAAGCAGACTCCAGGCTGAGCAGGGAGCCCGATATGGGGCTCAATCCTAGGACCCTGGGATCATGACCTGAGCTGAAGGCAGATGCTTAATCGACTGAGCCACCCAGGCGCACCTCAAAATTTTTTTATATTTGTGCTATGAATCCAAGCTAAAGACATTTGACACCTTGATTGACATCTATCTTTAACATAAGCATTTTTAGTTTTAGTTTTTGTTATTCTTGTTTTTTGGGGTAATGGAGAATATATGACACTGCATACAAAATCAGGCCTATAGCATAAGGAATTTTAAAATTGCTTTATTTTTATTTTTTTTAAAGATTTTATTTATTTATTTGACAGAGAGGAGAGAGATCACAAGTAGGCCGAGAGGCAGGCAGAGAGAGGGGGGGAAGCATGCTCCCCACTGAGCAGAGAGCCCGATGCAGGGCTCGATCCCAGGACCCTGAGATCATGACCTGAGCCAAAGGCAGAGGCTTTAACCCACTGAGCCACCCAGGTGTCCCAAAATTGCTTTATTTTTAAGTGAAGACATTTTAGTATCTTTAAAGGCAGAATTTAGGAAAGGAATTGCTAACTAATTTAAAATAGAAAAAGTTAGAAACAAAAATCGAGTTTCTGGTTAAATCAACTTATGCATGGAATATTCAATGTAGCAATTAAAAATAATGAGGTAGATCTCTATTTACTGGCTTAGAAACCTATATGAGATAAAATTAAAGGACAAAGCAGGTTACAGAGCAGTATGAAGAGCATTTCAGTTTTGTAAATAAAAATTTACTGAAAATTCTGATGTCTGTGTTTGTATAATCCTGAAGCATTACCACACAATTAACAGTGTGGTTACTGGTGGTAGAATAAGAAAGAAAGAAAATGAATCATTCACTTCTCACCTAGTATAATTTTTTTAAATTAAAGGTTTTATCTATTTGGGAGAGACAGAGCATGAGCAAGGGAAGGGGCAGAGGGGGGGAGAGTGAGAGGCAGACTCCTTACTGAGCACGGAACCTGACATGGGGCTCAATCCCAGAACCCTGAGACCACGACCTGAGCCAAAATCCAGTGCTTAACTGACTGAGCCACCCAGGTGGCCCCAATTTTTTTTTTTTTTTTAAGTAAGCTCTGTGCCCAACGTGGGCCTTGAACCCACGACCCCGAGATCAAGAGTTGCATGATCTACCAACAGCCAGGCAGGTACCCCTACCTAATATACTTTTAAAAAGGAAAGAAAATAAGGTCTTTGTGGGAAAAATTTATACACTAGTAGACCATATTAAAGTGGGAGGGTAGTCTTAAGTTTCACGTGTAAAAATAATGTTTAAAACATTTATTTTTACAGTGGACAGACGGGCTCAGGGAAAACATTTACGATGATGGGTAAGTACTTGAGTTAAGATGATCATTTCCTGGCTTAATCTACACTTTTCTCTGATGACAGCACCTAGGCACCCAGTACCTTTTGGGGGAAAGCGTACTTTCTTTTTTTAAAATTTTTTTATTTTAAAGATTTTATTTATTTATTTGACAGAGAGGAGAGAGATTACAAGTAGGCAGAGAGGCAGGCAGAGAGAGAGGGGGAAGCAGGCACCCCGCCGAGCAGAGAGCCCAAAGTGGGGCTCGATTCCAGGACCCCGACATCATGACCCGAGCCGAAGGCAGAGGCCCCAACCCACTGAGCTACCCAGGTGCCCTGAAAGCATACTTTCTGTATATGATGTTGACCTCATAAAAGTAGGGCTGTTTCCCAGGCTTCTGTCAGATTGTGAGTTCCATGATAGCAAAGTCTGTTTGCAGCTATGTTCCCGGTCAACGGTCAGCACAGATTAGGTGCTCCGTAGACAGTTTTTGAATTGGGTTTGTTTTTTATTTTTATCTTTTAAGATTTTATTTATTTATTTGAGAGAGAGAGAATGAGAGGGGGGAGGGTCAGAGGGAGAAGCAGATTCCCTGCTGAGTAGGGAGCCCAATGCGAGACTCGATTCTGGGACTCCAGGATCATGACCTGAGCCGAAGGCAGTCATTTAACCACCTGAGCCACCCAGGCGCCCTGAATTGGGTTTAGTGACTTTTTATATATTTATAAATCTGTACAATCACCACCCAGATCAAGATTCCCAGTCAGTAACTACCTCATCCCCTTCCCCTAAAATATGTATTACGCCAACTTCTCTATCATCATTGGTTTTGCTTGTTTTTAAGCTTCTGCAAATGAAATTTTACTGTATGTACTCTTTTATGTCTGGCTTCTTCCTCATAGCATTAAGTTTCTAAGATTCACCCATGTCGTTGCATGTCGTAGTAGTTTATTCTATTGCCCTATAATGTATCATTGTACGGATATGCCACATTTTCCATTCCAGTGCTGATAGACATTTGGATTATTTCCAACTTTAGACCATATGTGTAATATGGCCATGACTGCTTTTTCTTGTATGTGTTTTTTAAAGTTCATTTCTAGGAGTGGAATTGCTGGATCATAGTTACATAGCTTCAGTAGGTATGGTCATGATAGACATGAAAGTTCTAGGAACTCTACATCCTTGTCTATATGTGGTATTGTCAGTTTTTAAAATTTTAGCCATTCTGGAGTATGCGTAGTATTATCTCATTGTGTTTTTGTTTGCAGTTCCCTGCTCTCTGTAGACAACTGAACACCTTTCGTAGGTTTATTGGACATTTGAACAGCCTCTCTGTAAAATGCCCATTCAAGCTTTTTTCGCATTTAAAGGATTAGCTTGTCTTTTTCCTACTCATTTGTGGGGATTTTTTGTAAAATAGAGAGGTTAGTTCTTTGTCTACAATATAGATAACAGATTTTTCTCTAGGTTTCTCATTTGTCTTTGCAGTTAAGGTTTTTTCCTTTGCTCAAGTTTTTTATTTTCTTGTGGTTGAATTTTTGTTGTGGTTTTTTAATTTTTTTAATGGTTTGAATTATGAGTTGTAGTAAGAAAGAGCATGAGTGAAGTGAGAAGGAATCATGAGACCCTCTGGGAGAAGCATCTTCCAGGCACTAGGCTCTGGGTTGTTCAAAGAACAGCCAGAAGACCCATGGGGCCAGAGGGGAGTCTTCCAGAATAAGGGGCTGGTAGGGAGGGAAGTTGGAGTTGTACCCTGAGGTCAGGTCATGTAGGACACGGCAAGGAATTAGGATTTTGTTGAGTGGGATGTGAAGTCATTGGAAGGTTTTTTTTTTAAAAGAGAACTACATGATCTGATGTATAATTAAAAAGATTCCTCAGACAGGATGGACTAGACTAGGAGGGGCTAGAGTGGAAGCTAAGGAGCTAAGGCATAGAGGAGGCAGGTGATGATGAAGGTAACTAAATATGTTGATTATCTTTGTATATTATTTAATGGGAAAATGTTATAAAATTATCTGCACCCTTTTTTATTATTTGTCCTCTTTGATTACGTACTTGCATTTTTCTACCTCCTATATGTGTGTGTGTATACACACACACACACAGACACACACACGGTACAGTTTACAAGGGACATTTATTTATTTATTTTTAAGATTTATTTATTTTAGAGAGAGCGTGGGGGTGAGGGGTGCGGGCAGAGGGAGAGAATCTTGAGCAGTCTCCCCACTGAGTGGCGGGGCTCCATCTCAAGAGCCTAAGATCATGACCTGAGCTGAAACCAAGAGTTGGATGCTCACCTGACCGCACCACCAGGCACCCCTACCAGGGCCATTTAAAATATTCCAGGTTATAGCAACCAAGGCAGCGTTCGTGGCTATCATGGGCCCTTCCTTCAGTCCCATTGATAGGCAAGTACTATTCAATCTCTCAGACTAAAATTTAACTTTTAGAACAAAGAAGGAACTGATTATACAGTGTGTCATCTTATTTCTGTATAGATTTCCTTTCAGTATTGACATTTCGAAGGACTGTTTATTCTATAACAGATGAATAGCTACATATGTATGTTTTTTACATTTCTTTAGGACCGTCTGAATCTGATCATTTTTCTCATAACCTGCGAGGAGTAATCCCACGAAGTTTCGAATATTTGTTTTCCTTAATTGATCGTGAAAAAGAGAAGGTAAAACTTGTAAAAAATAGAGTGGTTCTTTGAAATTCTAGTTTCGAGCAGTTAGCTACTAATAATTAGCTCATAACACATGGAGGGTCGTAGGTGGTACTCTACAATGTGGATAGGCTAGTGTGGCATAGAAAAACCTCTCAGTTCTTAAGAAAAAATGAAGGATTCTGAGTTTTTAGTTCTCTAAAAATTTTAGTTTCTAAGCCATATATCTTCCGTGAACTCAGAATGAAAGGAAGAAAAAGGTACTGTTTCTTAGGCTCTCAGATTTTGCAAGAGATAAAGTGTAAAATTCTGAACTGAGGAAAAGAGATTCGTTAAGCCCCATCACCTACCTGCACGGAGCATCACAGTTGACCGCCGGTATCTCTAGATTCCCAGGGTGCCCTGCAGTGATGGGCCCATCCTTGCCTCCTTTGCGGCACCTTCTACCACCTGACCATAATTTGGTTTTCTATACGTGGTGTGACTCCCATCATCCTGGCGATGTGGCTTCCCTCTGCCATTGGCTCTCAGGGTGGGCGCTTCTCATGATTGTGCTTCTTTAGCTTGATGAATTCCATGTTTAGGAGCCCTTAGTGTAACATGTTCCATTCCATGCGTACCAAGGAGGCGGATACATAACATTGGCTCACCATTCGTTCTTTGCAGAAACGATCCCTAACCTTTACAGTTAGACATGCACCTTGGGTGCCAGTGAAAGAACTTTAGCGCCCCGCATTCCTGTGGTTAGAAATCCTAGAGAGAGGCTTTCGAGTTAAGTTATTTTCAGTCTTTTCAAGAATATAACACTTGCTGCAAGTAAAACTTTCTGAGGAAGTCCAGTATATGATAGATAAAAATGGAATTGCTCTTCTCATCACAAGGAAAAAAATTTGTAACTGTGTACAGTGATGGATGTTAACTAGACTCACCGTGGCGATTATTTCTCAACATATATAAATACCGAATTAATATGTTATACACCTGAAACTAATGTGATGTTGTATGTCAGTGATCCCTCAGTTTAAGAAGGTGGAATTGCCCATCTGGATTGCTCAAGTCCCACCTCCCTGTCTTGCTTCCTAGTCACCTCTGGAGACCTAGGCCTCCTAGGATCACAGTTCGATGGCCCCTGAAGATGTTAAAACTAGTTACCTGGATTTGTAACTGGCTTTTAGGTACCTTGTATTGTGTAAAGGATAATATGGTAGGAAACATGGGCCTTGTGAAGCACGTGAGAGGGTGATGCTCAGGAAGGATAGGGATGAACTCATGAAAAGAAAATGTCTAAACGAGGCTTCCCTTTCCAGGCTGGAGCTGGGAAGAGTTTCCTTTGTAAGTGCTCCTTTATTGAAATCTACAACGAGCAGATCTACGACCTACTGGACTCTGCATCAGCCGGACTGTACTTAAGGGAGCACATCAAGAAGGGAGTCTTTGTCGTGGGTGCGGTGGAACAGGTGGTGACCTCCGCTGCTGAAGCCTATCAGGTACCCTACCTTGAGCACTTTGATCCTTAGGCAACGTCGCATGCTGTGAAAAGCACCTTGATCTCAAAAAAAGGCAAGAATTGAGCTACTAAAAATAATTCTGTAAAGATGCGACACAGGATGTTCATGAGAAGAAAAAAAGAATATGACTATTTTATAGATCTCCCCTTAGTTAAAATAGAACTTTGAGCCTCTTGATTTTGCACGATTTTGGCGCTGTTCACTGCAGTCAGGCACCCCGTAGGTCACTGGGGGTCAGTTCTTTAGCGTCGGGTTTCTTCAGTGATTCTTCCTGGGAGCTGCCCCTTTGAGGAGCTTCTGGGAGTGCTGCTTTTTAAACCAGCTGGCTGTCCTCTTGCCTTTATTTTCTACCCTTGTTTACTTGGCAGGTGTCAAAAGCCAACCTCTTTTGAGCTCTTGGCTCAGGGCAAATAAACCTCTCGACAGGAATTTATGAAATACGGCATTTTTATGGGATCTGATCTGGCCAGTTGATTTTAAACAGTTTTTTTATCTTGTGATGTTTGATACATATGAAATACTGCCACATGCATGGAAGTTACTAAGCTTAATGTTAAAATGAACTTGGAGGACCTTAAGAATTCAAGACCCAGATATCACCAATACTATCCTGTCTACCTGTGTGCCCCTCCCTATCTCATGTCCCTGGCTCCTCCCTAAACATAAACACTGTGCTGAATGTCATGATCATTTCCTTCCACTTTTAAATCACCTACATATGTATTTCTGAAAATGTTAGTTTTGCCTGTTTTTGAGTTTTAATAATTTTGTGTATTTAGCCTTCTATAACTTTTTTAAACTCAATAATGTTTATGAAATTTATCCATGTTGCATTTCACTTATCTTCACTGCTGTATGGTTCGTTGTATGAATATTTGTGTGTGCATGTGTTACGTGTGTATATATATGTATATATATCACAGTTCAGTAATTTTTTTTTTTTAAGATTTTATTTATTTATTTGACAGAGAGAGAGATCACAGGTAGCCAGAGAGGCAGGCAGAGAGGGGAGGGAGAAGCAGGCCCCCCGCTGAGCAGAGGGCCCGATGCGGGGCTCGATCCCAGGACCCCGAGATCATGACCTGAGCCGAAGGCAGAGGCTTTAACCCACTGAGCCACCGAGGTGCCCCACAGTTCAGTAATTTATACTTCGATCTTCAAGCAAGTCTCCTGACTCAAACTTTTATTCATTTTTATTTTTTATTTTT